>CM029012.1:272334920-273066633 GCA_016801055.1 Panax notoginseng
GACGAATTGCCACATCACCACATAATTAACCCTAAACACCCCCCCCCCAAAAAAAAAGCATGTCATATCGACAAATTCTGTTTTCGCTAGATTAGCGCCGATGGAGAAGGAGCAGCAAAAGAATCAAGCCGGCAACAAGGTAAAGCTAATGTGCAGTTACGGTGGGAAAATTCAGCCTAGGCCTCATGACCAACAACTCACGTACGCCGGCGGAGACACCAAGATCTTAACCGTCGATCGCAACATCAACTTTCTCGACATTGTCGCCAAGGTAAACTCTTTGTTAAATTTAAACGCCCAATTCCGGTTGAAGTATCAGTTGCCTGGAGAAGACCTTGACGCTTTGGTATCACTAATCAACGACGATGATGTCGAGAACATGATGTTTGAGTACGACCGCATTCACCGAATCTCTACAAAACCGGCGAGGCTCCGGCTCTTTTTGTTCCCGTTGAACCAATGTGCAACTCCGGGTGCGTTACTGAATCCGGACTTCCTTTTCGGATTTGATAAGGAATATGACCCTAATTCAGCGCCAAATTTTGAGATTCCTCAGTTTCCGGGTGGCGGTATCCTCGGCTCGGATCCAAAAACTGGAGCGGATGGTCGGATAGAGACGGAGATTCAGGGAACGACGGATGCGCAGCCGCGTGATGGTAAGGTGACAAGTGGAGCTAGCTATGCCTATACGACAGCGCCGCTTATTTACTGGGTACCGGTTACTGCCGGTGCGTACCAGGTAGGAGTTGGGGGGTACGAAAGAATGCATATGGCGGAAGGGGACATGAGTAACCGGAAAAAGCCGGTGTACAATTTCCTTCCCGTAATGCCCTCGACTCCAGGTCATAAGATACTATCATCAGGTGTTGGCAAGCCGCAAACATGAATAAAGGTTCTCAAACTTAATTTTTTAAATTTAATTTATTCTAGTGTGATGACTTTTTCATATATATAAAGAGTATACTTTTTGTTTATTGAGAAGGTACATAAATATGTTGGTATGATTGTGCATGTTAATGAATTTACTTTACAGTTTCCATTATTTGACCCGACAATTACGGTAACAATATCCATTCTCTATTTATTGTCTCCCTCCCTATTATTTTCTTCTTCGTTTTAAAATTAAATGTATAGTATAAAAAACATACATACATATTGATATTTTAAAATTTAATATATATCGTCTTATGACATTAAAATTTTAATTTTGAAAAAGAGAGAGTATCTGTTATTAATTGTGTCCGATAATTCATTTACAATTGTTTATATAATTTGTGTTGAATTTCTAATGGTTGTATTACCCTTCATCATATCAACGTCTCACAAACAAATATTTTTTTTTGACTTGTTCTGCCTCTTTCTCCCTCTCTTTTTCGTTCACAAACAAAGAATTCTATTAATAAAATTTACAAATATTAAAATGTATTTTTTGTTTCCTATATACCTTTAAAATAATAGGTTATTAAATTAATAGTAGTAACATGATGATAAAATTAGGAGGACAAATTTAAGTATATTGTGTTATTTTTATACTACTATTAATAAAAATAGATCTCTTTTTATAAAAAAATTGACAAAATTAATTTGTAAAACAGAGGGATATTAAGGTAGGCCATTTTTTTATACCACTAATGGGCTATCTATATATATTTGGTTGTGCCTCTGGCTTAGATATATAAACTGATATCTGGCCTATACCAAGTTCCCAACGATTGTTAAATATGTGACCAAGGGATGAGTCAGAATTTTTATTAAGAGATGGATCAAAGAAGACCTCTGCAGAACAAATAACTTAGGTTATCTTTTAATACATATATGCATACCTCCTAGCCTAGAACACTGGCTAATTCTTAATTTTACACATTTTAATCTCTTTGAGATAAATTCTCAAACACCATATCTACAACACTTAGATTCCAGAATTTCATAAGAGCTTAGAAGGGTTCTAACAAAAAAAATTCATGGAATCCTTCCTTATTACTCCATATAACAACATAAACAATACTTCCCTTATATTAATTCACAACACATACATAACAATTATATCAACAATCATATGTATACTTTTAATTTCCATGAACTTACATAATCACATTACTTATCCCTTGATACGATAGTGAACCCATGACTATGGCTATGTTCACTCTTATTGTCATTTACATTGTGATTCGTGAGCATACATTAAATACATTATTTAAACCTAAAATGAGAAGTTTATTTTGGATAACCTAAAGTATGCACGGCACTGTTGTAACCTTGCTAAAAATTTAAAAATATAAAGGCATAAATATGTTTTATTATTTTAAATTGTCTGACATATTTTCACTTTGGTGATCAACCTTTTAATTTTTTCAATTAGATGATTGAACTATTAATTTTTTCTAATTTATATTATATTTTAAAATAAATCTTTTATTTTCTCCATAATTTTTTCTCTCTAAATCCACATAATCAAGGCCACATAGGATAATTCTCGACACATAAGCTTTTTTTTCACATGTCAGCTGCTTACGTGGCAAACTGTTTAAAGTCAACCTGACTTAACGGATTTTCTAACGGTTTGTTAGAAAAGTCAAGTACAATGAATTGACTGTAAGAAAAATCGGTTTAGTGACTCACTTGTAAGTTGACGTATAGTACAGTGACTAAATAAACATTTAACTCCCCCTGACTTGAGGTATATGTTGCGTTCTGGTGGGCTTGGTCGGATTGCTTGGGATCTCTTCACGGGAGGATTTTGGGCGTTTTTGCTGATCTAGTTTTTCGATGGGTAGCCGGTTATATGTTCACCGGCATTTAATCTGGTTGCTGACTGCTGAGAACGAGGAACGGAACAGGAATCGGGGATGTGGGAGTGGGACTACAGGGTTAAGAGAAGTGGAGTATTAGGAGATGAAGACTTTATGTTTATTTTTAGTTTTAGTTTTTTCATTTTTTTTGTTTATTATGTATGTTTTGTTTAATTGTATTTTTGTTTAGTTTAGTTTAATTGTGAATTTATTTCATTTAATTTATGTTAGTTGTGTAATTTTTAAAGTTAAGTTATTTGTGTAATTATTCATAATTATGTTTTTTTTTCTTGTAATTTGCTTAATTATTAATGTTAATTTTATATATTTTCTAATTTATATTATTTGTGCAATTTTTAATTGTTTTATTTGTTATTTACCTTTTTGTACCTTGATCTCATTAAAAATATATATTCTTTTTACACATAAGCACTAATTTAGCATATTAGGATTTCAGTAATTTCTGATGTGACAGACCCAATTGAATGGAATTAGAAAAAATCAATAGTTTAATTATATAATTAATTTAAAAATTAAAAGGTGAATCACCAAAGTAAAATATGTCAGATAGTTTAAGGTAGTAAAATATATTTAAATCAATAATAAACATACAGAAAAACTTTATTAGATGCCTTATAGGTTGGTTTATATATATATATATATATATATATATATATATAGAGTCCGGATCTTAAGCTCACCCCTTATTTAATTCACCCGAGTTCATCCCCTCTTTAGCGACGGACCCGGCGACGGTTCGGTTGTATAACCGTCGTCTATACTTTTAACGACGGACAACATATAGCGTCGCTAAAAGTATAAAAATAAGAAATGCAAATACAGAACCAATCTCTCTCTTTTAATAAAGAGCCAGGCAGGTACTAAAGTTAAAGAGTCTCTCTTCACCTTTCTGGCAACTTGTTAACCACTCCGATACCATTATATTACATGCACTCCCCCTCCCCCTCCTCCTCATGCTACCCATAATTTAAAAACTTAAAAATTAATCAGTTTTTATATCATCTATTAGACACATGTGAATAGAGAGCAGCATTTCCATTCACTTTTTGGACAAATTGGAGCCGACCGTCACGCTTTCTTGTAAAGTTTTAAGTTAATAGCATCTTTCTTCTGTAGTCCAACACTTATTCCAGTTCCCTTCCCAGTATGATTCCTCGACTGTGCCAAAATTTCCTTTTTAGAAGCTCGCCCCAGTTTCAAATTTCTTTTTTTTCAAGACAATCTAGCAAATAATATAAATTTCTTTTAATTTTGAAATCAATGAATATGTTACTTACTTGTTTACTAGTATTTAATTTCTGCTAGTTCCATTAGTTAAATTTATTTGTACTAGAATCAAATCAATTCCTATTGATTTTGAATTTTAATATTTTAAAACTCTTGATTTAAAAAGTTAAAAGGTATATCTAGTTTTGAAATGGAAGGAGTTTTTTTTAAAAAAAAACAAATGCCAAAATTCATGATCTTAGTATGGTTAGTCTTTTTATTGACAAAAAGATAAGATTATTTTTTTCAATATTTAATTTTTTAAATTTACATTCGACACAAATACACACAATTTATTTTGAGTGTTACATTTCAGATCCAATGATGAAGACAATAACATATAAATTAAAGAATAACAGAAATAATAACAACACACCAAATTATCCCGTTCATCAATTTAACAGTTGTATTAGTAAGTTGTATTTAAATTTTGTACCATGTATCTGACGACCCAAGATGGGCGATGTATACCTAATTTTGGGGGCGTCACAGTTGGTATCAGAGCTTAGGGATATGATCTCTGGCTAAGATGTGAGAATAGAACTAGGAGGGGAGAGACGGGGAATTCCTTCGCTAGTATGACCTACCTAAGTTTATTTGGTATTTAATTGGTCGGTCAAAGTATATGGATAATATGTTATATGTTAATTAACCCTTGTTTTGTTGCAGTATTTCCAAATGGCATCCGAAAATGTTGAGATAATCAATGAAGCACATGAGACCATTGAATCACCAACGATAAATGCTCAGGGTAATGTGCAACCAGGGGACAATAATCCTCATGAAAACAATAACACCGATGAAATGGTGAATGATGGGATGGTCAGAGGCTTTATGCAATTCATGCAACAACAAAATAACTCACGGTTGGTCACCGCTAAGCAATTCAAGGAGCTAGGACCACCGGAGTTTTTGGGAAAGCCAGAACCACTTAAGGCGGAAACGTGGTTAAAGCAGATCACCAAGATATTTGATGTCTTGGGATACTCCGAGGAGCAAAAGGTTCCCTTTGCCACCTTTATGTTGCGTGAAGAGGCAGATTACTGGTGGGAATCTGTAAAACGTACCCAGCCTGACGCACTCAAGATGTCTTGGGAGAAGTTCCAAGAACTGTTCAATGACAAGTATTTTTCCGAAAGTATTCGTCACATGAAGGAGGTGGAATTTATCAAGTTGGAGCAAAACAATATGACCGTGTCGCAGTACGAAGCCAAGTTTGCCGAGTTGTCCCGATTTGCGTCCCACTTGGTGGATAATGAAGAGAGAATGACGCGAATGTTTTTAAGAGGTTTGAAATCTGAGATACGTCAACATCTTATTTCTCATAAACTGTGTAACTTTATCGAATTAGAAATTATGTACGAGTTCGGTTCGATTGGTGTTCGCGAACATAATCGAACAAATCAAGTTCGCAAACATTTACTAATGCACTGAACTGAGAAAACTGAGAACTCTGAAACAAATTAAAAACAGTTAAATAAATACAAAAAATATCTTCTCTAACTCTAAGTAATTCAATCAAAAATTAGACCAAATATTATCATCATCATTTATCCCAAAATTGATTACTGAAAAGTTTGAAGTTAGAACTTAGTTAGAACTTAAAAGTTAACAATTAATATTAGTTTTGTTATTTTAAATTATTTAGGATTAGGATATATATATATATATATATATATATATATATATATATATATATATATATATAATATTATATCCCTAGTAGTGGACTTTTGGTTAATATTATTATTTATTACATAATTAATCTAGAATAAATGAATAATATTTTTTCTATTTCATCAAAAGAGTCTTATTTAAGATTTTTTATAATGAAATTATAAAATTCTATGATTTAAAATAATGTGAATTTAGATTAATTTAATATCTAATAGACTTATAAACTAATATTGTTAACCTTTAAATGTGTTAGTACCAAATATTTCATTCGTTCTGAAATATAAGTAATAAAATCAATTGATTAAGAAGTATGAATTTTCAAAGTCAATAAGAAATATTTTTAATTCAAAAGGGATGTGATAATTAACTTTTGAATACAATAAATCTTGAGAATTGCTTTATAAAAAGTTTATAATTTTCGTAATTATATTGTTTAAAAACTAAATAAATTAACTACAATTCTAAGATAAAAGAGTCAAAGCTATTTAGAGACTTTGTTTCATTTATTTTTTTAAAAAAAATTACTTATTCTAATTTAAATTAATAACTTATTTTAATTTCATGCAAACGGTACTGTGAGTCTGTGACATATTGTTTAATTGGACTTTTCTCAGTAACTTTTTATTTTTTACACTAAATATGATTACTTAATTGCGTAAAGGATAAATCAAAGTTAGTCAATCAATCTCTCTCACTGTCTCACATATCCATCACAAGTCTGTAAGACTGTAACACTAAAAAAATTTAAAAATTGGTAAAGTTAAGTTTACACTTTTAATTATACTCTATTAGTGAAGTTTCAATACTTTGATAACTTGATTTCTCTATTATCTATCTTGATTTGACAATTTTAATAACTCATGTAAATATAATGTGATGCCCCAAAACAGGTATACATCACCCATCTTGAGTCGCCAGATACATGGTACATAAATTTAAATACAACTTAATCATACAACAGTCGTGTAAAATACGACAAAACATAGCTGAGAGTTTAAACAATAATATTGTCATCTAGACAATATCCACACTCAATGGTGTACTCATTACAATTATTATCACATTATTCCGTAGAATAGTAAGGACTACTAAAGTCATTTATCTTGGACCATCACTCCATTTCCCAACTCGTCCCAGCTATATTCTCATTTTCTTAAGAGAACAATGAAAGCAAATGGGTGAGCTCAACTAGCCCAGTAAAAAATATTATGACTAAGATAATGCAAAATAAGTTATCATTAGCCTTCAACAGTATAACAACTGATAGAATATAATAGACAACAAGTTTTAGATCAAAAACTGCAGCGGAATAAGCAATCCATTAGAAGAGTCAAGCAAAGTATAAAATCTACTATCTTCTATGATTTAAAAAAATTTTCATCAACTTTATCGCTGAGACTCACTTTAATAAATAAAATCGAATCATCCCTGCTCCACGGCCAAGGATATTCATGTAATCATCAATGGTCATGACTATATCGAATAATCCCTGGTCATAATCATACCAACAACTATCCACCAATGAACTACAGCCAATGGAGACTTTTTCCACATCATTCGTCACATTACGGTCATGATTATACCGAATAATCCCTGGTCATAATCATACCAAGTCCATCTATGCACGTAAGCCAAAGATGACTTTCATCACAATATAAGCATGAAGATGATGACAATGACATAATAATTCAATAAAACAAGTTCAAGAATAAATTTTAAAGATTTATAAATTAATTTATCTAGGAACCAATAACGTCCAAATTGTAAACATGATACTGCTTTGTAGAGTAAAATTCAAGAATGCTCAAATGAATATTTCCATTAAAAGATACTGGATGAAGCGCAAATATCAAGGATATTCCACTAATTTCATGGAGTATAGAAGCCAAAGCTTTAACCAACTGAGTATAATAGAATATATGAAACTGCAAATGAATTTTCGTCCGCCATGCGGTAATCCACGTAGACAGATCATTTCCACAATTTAATAAGGAATGAATATGAATGATCATTCACCATGCATGTGGTAATCCACATAGACATGTTATTCCAACAGAATAATAAATAATGGAATAACAGAAGAATTCACCATGCATGCGATAGACCGCACAGACAAGTTATTCCAACAGAATAATAAAGAATGGAACCAGGTCATGCGTAATCCGCACTGACAGAATATTTTAACAGAATAATAAAGAATGGAATATCAACAGAATTCACCAGGCATGCGATAGACCGCACAGACAGATTATTCCAACAGAATAATAAAGAATAGAATAACAGAAGAATTTCACCATGTATGCGATACTTCGCATAAACAGGTTATTCCAACATAATAATAAAGAATGAAATAACAGAAGCTCTCTTCATGAATACGAAAGAAATAATACCCCTTACGAGTATAACAAATAATATCCCTTACATTAGAAAAACTGAATACTGGAGTAGTGAAGTAGCAGAATACTTTTCTTCTTTCTCTCTATAGTTTCTCTCTCTAGAGTTTCAGTGAATTCGTAAGAAATAATGAAGAAATGAACTTGTATTTATAGAAGAACTGAAAGTAGCTCTTGGTCTTAACAAATGGTCAAAATGACTCTTGGTAATATTAAAGAGACAACTACTATTTGCGAAGGGGCAATTAACTCTTGGAACACCGAAGAGACATGTAACTCTTGAAAAATCGAAGGGACAAGTAACTCTTGAAAAACTGAAGGGACAAGTTACTATTAAAACTTTAAACCAACGATCCATATTGATTTACTATTATAATTTCAACCAACTGTCTGAAAAATTATCACATCTTCACATGGAATAATATTGTACTCAAAAATGATTTGGACCGAAAAAAAATATATTTTTGAGTGAATAGTATTCTGTGAATAGTACTTCGGAAATAGTACCCCGTGAATAGTATCCCGACACAAAAAGTGTCCCAAATACCCGAGTGAACAATACTAGAGTGAATAGTAATCGAGTGAATAGTAACCCGTGAATAGTACTCCGATATGAAAAGTGCCCCGAATACCCGATTGGTCAATATAACCTCCAGACATCAATTATTATCGAAATAAATATCGATTTCTACTAACACTAATAATTTTTACACAATGGAACTATCAATTTCATCTTTAATCAACACGAACTTATTCATCATTAATATTATAATTCACAATATTTAACAACCAGGTCGTTCCCAGGAAAGAGGGGGCTTTCCGATAATGATTTCTCATTATTGACGCGCAATTAGGTGACCAAACCTCTCCGTGACAGAACTTCTAGACATTGTAAATATTATAATTTAATAATATGAATAACTTTGCCGTCTCAATTATTGATTTAATAATATATCATATTATGCAGATGATATTGTGACAATAATTGAATCAATAATATGAGAGATATGATGCAACAATTACTGTAGCAATAATTGAGTATAACTAAGTGACTTCTCACGTAAGCATCAATAATCAATACTGTGTGCTACTATGCAACCACGCGCATTATTGTACTTTTACTACCGGGTAGTTCAACAGTTTTAACGGTAACACTTTCGCCGTTATTTTTATAAAAAGTTAATTCTGTCGTTTTCTAACTACGACAATACTTCCGTTGTGGGGTCCACCAATGATTGTGACGTCGTACGAATATTTCCCGACAAAAAGAATATTCCCCGATCAAACGAATATTTTATAACAACTTGCTTACTTTACAAAATTAATAAATATTACCCACAACTATAACATTATATCTAATCCATACCATAATATTAAAAAAAATATTTCGAAAAATTTAAATCTTTATTTATAAAATTTGGGATTTCACATATAAGCAACTATATTGTATTATTTTTTTAATTAATGTCAAATTGTCATTGCATGATGATTAGTGACTTTATTTATGTGATTTATGACATGGGTTAGAACTTATAATCTATTAAATTATTAGGGATGTAAATTGTAATAATCCAGCAATCATTGTTAATTAAAATTCTTATGAAAATACTAAAATGATTTTGATTAAAATTTAGAGGTGAAGAAGTACACATTATTATTTATTAATTATTTAATAAAAATATTTACTTATAATCAATTATTATAAACACAAAAAGATGTTTAATTAAATAATAAAAAAAGAAAATTACTACAAATCTAACCATTATTGATAAGACAAACATTAAAATTTAATATGAAATAACCAAAACCAATTATTTATATGTAGAATTTTAGAAACAATTTAAAGTGAACATATATATAAGAAATCGAACACCTCGAATCTATATCGAACTCGAACAATCGAACCCGAACTTGAACTTACCGTGTCGAACCGAACTCGAACTATTCGCGAATACAGGCGAACTGAACCACATGGTTTGTGAACATGTTCGACTGAACAAACGAACAGAACACCTTATGCGAACTCGATTCAATTAGACACTTAACTCGAACTCGAACCAATCCGAACCGGTTCGGTTCGTTTGTTGCTCTACTTTTGTCCATCACTTCACCACAATGTTCATTATATATATTCACAGACTTGTACATCATTTGGCTAGGTTCGAAAGATTTCATGCTATTCCACCCAGCTATTCATTCATTCATGCGTGTAAAATTAATTTTTGAAATTAAACGGGTATGATTTATCTGCATGAAATAAATATGAATGGTTTTGGACTAAAACTGCAATTAATATTTGGAGTAATTTTATGACTTTTATTTTAAAATAAAATCTTTGTTTATTATTTGGCAATGATTTGAATTAATGTGGAGCATATAGTTAAATAAATTATATTGTTTGTATTTAATGGGAAAGATAAAACATTATATCAAATGGATTTACAAAAAATTCTTGCTTGTTAGTTTTAAGACAAGAACTATTTATTTATGAATATTTATTTATGAATAATGTTATATACATAACAATACGCAAAAAATCATTTTTATTTATTTATTTATAAATGTATGTATAATAACTTTAGAGTACTTCTACGGCGACATTTTTTTTTGACATTAAGTAGCGACATTTTTTATTTTTTTTTTGGTTTTTTTTTTGTAGTACCTCTCAAAAAATATATAGTATTTATTCCAACTGAAATTTTTATAAAAAACAGTGTTTTAAGTGTAATTTGGATACATACAAGAAACAGGGATATGTATCCAAATTACACCTAAAACACTGTTTTTTATAAAAATTTCAGTTGGAATAAATACTATATATTTTTTGAGAGGTACTACAAAAAAAAAACCAAAAAAATAAAAATAAAAAATAATGTCACTAATAATATCAACAAAAAATATCCCCCTAGATTAATTCATAACTTTATCCGTCGTATGATATGAAAGAACGCAGGAAATCGGTACAAGGATATAAGCAGCATCACAACAGGCCCCACCAAGCTTACTTTTTCATGCGTTCCCACCGAATACATTACATGTTCATACTCCAAAAAGAGAGCATATTATAACATGTTCAGCTTGATGTTCGTTCCAGAAAGCTCTTAATTTCTCATATATACTAGCAATAGTACTACTCTTTAACATCTTCTTCATATATAAGAAAGCAGATCGAAGAAGAGAGAGAGATCTAGTACTCAGGGCTAAGTAGATCGAGAGAAATGAATGAACCACCAAAATATGCTTATCCCTACCCTGCTCAAGGTAAGTACTACTCTTCTTCTTGATTAGTTCATCTCCTTGCTCGACCCTTCCATATATATATTCCTCTTTGAGACGCATATTTTTTAAAGGTCTGGGAGTCTTCATTTTTAGAGTTGATTTTGATTATATGTATGTCTATGGGATGGATCGATGGATGCGATCGATGCAGGTAACTATTACGGCCCTCCGGTAATGGCACCTCCACAGTACTATGCTGCTCCCCCACCCCCACCCCGGAGAGAACCTGGTTTCCTCGAGGGATGGTAAATTAATGCTACTACTAACTCCCCTACCTACCTCTCTCACCAACTAACACATGATTATGAATTTTCGTGATTGGGTTGGTGCTAATAATATGTTTTGTTTGATATATATGTGGTGGTGCTGCGTACACTTGCAGTCTTGCGGCTTTGTGTTGCTGCTGCCTATTTGAAGAATGCTGCGATCTCTCCATCTTCATAGGCTAATATAGTATAAATATATATATACTAGGGTTAAGCCGTGCCTAAATCACTATGAATACTCGTGTAATTATTTAATACCTAAAGATGAATCTAAATGAAAATTGTAAGTTAACAATGTGAAAAGAGTATATATTTGATAAAAAGTAAAAAATTTCGTAATTGTTTATTGTTAATAGGAAAATTTTTAATCAAAATAAACATCCCACCTAAAAAGTAAAGAAGTCAAGAATTTTGCCACAAATTGTATCTATATGCTCATTATTTACTTGTCTATCAAAATTCACTACATGCTCATTATTTACCTAAAACATTAAATTGACAGCACCAATATGAATATAGTCTCTTGTTGCCACTATTGAAAAAAATTAGCTGAGATCTAAACCTATCTTTTGAGAAAACAAACCACCAGAAGCATGAAAACAACATGTATATACAAAACCATGCCCTCACATCTCAACTGAAATCCGAATTCAAAACTAAGAAAAATTCGTCTCCAAATTTAATTCTAAAGCATGATTACATGCTCCTAGAAGCAACCCAAGTAGATATAAAAGAAGAAATCACAGCACAGTTAGACATATCAAAGCTCTGGTTTACTTTCAATAATTTATCCAAAAACAAAACAAATGAAAACACCTGATACATTTACTTTAACAAACCCATAACCAACAAAGTTAGCAAATTAGTTTACGGAAAATAAGATATTTACTGCTCCATACAAACCTGCATACCTTTTATCAAAAAGAGAACTTGGACATTCTAGAAATTGCATTAATCATGTCAAATAAACAAATAAAACTCTGAATGCCTGATCAACCATAATAAACAACATCCAAATATACCCCAAAAAATGATTTTACAACAATCTATTTTTCAATTATTATCCAAAGAATATTACCACTTGTAATAAACTATGTTCTTAAAAATACATATAACAACATTTTTCTTGTAGATCTGTCAAGCTCTACCAAATCTTCGGTACATAAACCTTTGAAAAGAACGACTATTCATCGACAACGTCCACGACAAACAAATATTGTTTATAACAAAAATCTGTTATTTATAAGAGAAAACAAAATGTTAGTAGTATCGCAAGATAGAAACAATTGACACGTGATTACTTGAATACGATTTAAGAATTATAAAATACACATAACCGTGTTAATTTTTCTCCATCCTCGACTTCTTGTTGAATGAACACGTTTCCATTCAATAACAATATCATCCCAAGACTGCAAAAATTGAAATGAATCGTTTAGTTATAATTCTCTAGGTGCTACATTTAAGCAGAAGAAGAAAGTTATGGAGCTATATAAATTGTTTGAAGGGAAAGGCTCCAATGAGGAGAACTTTGTCGAGTATTGGTAGTAAGACTATAATTTCCTATCGAGTACTGATAGTTAGGCTGTAATAAATTACGCATCACAAATTATTTAGTCTTGGTAGTAAGGCTGTAATTTCCTGTAAAATAAACTAAACATTTTGAGTTTGATTTGTACTTGATCGAATAAAAATTCGATTCTAAATATGAACAATTCGAATAATAATAATGTTTTGAAATATTATAAAACACTAATGGCGCAGGTCCCTCAGCCCATTTTTTGGTAATAATAAATATATTAAATTTAAATTTGGATATCAAGGCTTTCTCTTTTCATTGTCTTTTTAATATAATCTTGTTACACATCACTACAAATTTCTGTTAATACCAATTTAACTTCATAAAAAATTTATTGATATATAAATCATTTATCTTTAACATATAATTCAGAATTGTACAAGTTTTTAATGTATGTATGCATATAAATCATTAAGAATACATCTTTCATTTGTAAAATTACTTGCAACGTTCTTCTTAAATCTGTTTATTTTACTCGTATTTGTGCTTGCTCTGCTCCCCCTAATTTACCTACAGGAAAAAGTTCCTCCGGCCTTAATAATAGAATTAGCTTTTTTGCATAGTACGGTCTGTATTAGTGCACTACCTATACATTTGGGTTAAAAGTAACTAATAAACAATTCTCCTCTGGGTTAATGAGTTTTATTCATATCCATTTAGAATTACCCACCCATCTAAAATTATTACATATTATCAGTCTAATCAATCCATTTGTCACATTCATAAGAGAAGTTTATAAACTACAAAATTATTAAATTGTACTCTTTCGGAATTGCATCTTAGGTGTATATTTTTAATATGACAATGAATCTTATAAAATAACAAAAATATTTGTAAAAAATGTATTCTCCTAATCCAACTGCTACGAAAAACATAGGTGATCGACATGACTTGGAACGTAATTTTTAATACAATTTTAGTTGAGAAATTATTTAGATAAATTTGATGTCTAGCAAAATGATTAATAATAATAATTTCTCACTTTTTCTTATAATTATATTCTAATATTTCAATTTTCTTTTTTAACATATTAGTTACTTGATGATTTTCAATGAAAAATTTACCTTTTTAATCCTATGTGATTTTTCATATAAAAAGAGAGCTATTATTACCGGCCAGTCAGTCACCCTTTAGTCTTTGGTTTAATAGAATAAGACCTTGCTTGTATAATATATATATCCAAAGATATGTAAATGGTTCCAATCAAATCGTAGCAAATAAGTTTGTACTATAAGACAGGGGTAGTCGAGATTACCATTTCTTGAGAATAAGACAAAAAACATAATGCTCTAAATTTCTATCAACATTTAGGATTTCGGTATCCCATAAAATATATACTCCAAGGCACCACTACAAATTAAAATAAAATAGTAGTAATAAATAAATACACTGAAGAGTAGCTTATATCACCCACAGTAAAATAACACCTGAGATTTATAATAAAAAATGAAATTGAACCTCTAAATTAAAACCAATAATAGTAGCATCGGCAACCCACCAAATCTCAAAGAGCAAAAACCCAACAAAGTGATAGGATATCCACTACTTCTACCTGAAAACAAAGTGTTCTGTCCATACGAAATTTGTATAATATAAAGCTGACTATTCAATTAATAAGATGGTTCCAAAAAAATGAATTTGCCACTATACCCAACAGAGCAGAAATACCCGTTACCAAGAACCCAAAGATGCATGAGGAAAAGTTTCAAATCCAAAATAGATCAGCAATATAAAGTCCTTAAAGCTAAAAACATAAATTTTCAATTATGCTACATTATTAAGCACGTATTCACAGTAATGAGAAATGATAGCAGTGACATGTAATAGAAAAGGAAGGGGGAGAGAAGAGTCAATTTATTTTTTTTAGTCAAACAATTTAAATACGCAAGGAAATAACCTTTCAAAGAATGGTAGCTTGAATAAGCTCAGAAACATACTTATCCTGATTAAATAGGTCAATGATCTATCTGTGTTCTTCCATTGTCATTGTTGAAGAAGATGAACGAACTCCAATGCATTAGCCATATTCTATTTTGCACTTGATTCAAAGGAGATGAGAAATTCTGTTATAGATAGCAACATTAGAAATATTCAACCGAATACTAAAAAATTTAATGAGTTCATAAATTAACTTAAAAGAGTGTAATTGACTACAAAGAAAAAAACAAAACCTTTGAATCAATCATTTCTTTCAGCCTGTTTAGTTAATCAAGTGCAATATTCCAGTTTTGCATAAGTATCTCAGCTGCCAACTTTCCCCATAATGCACTTAAACTCCTATCATTGTTGGTGCATAAAGCCCTATACTGATACAGATAATCAGCCACAGCAGAATAGTTTCCGCACTCAAACTGAAATTTGGCATACTGATACAATGCCTCTATCTGATCCGGACCAATCTGGTTGGAACACGGGAATTAATAATCTTAGGATGCAAAGATCCATAATATCTTGCTAAAATAACATAACAATGGAAAGATGTTGATAGTAATAAGTAAAGTTTGTCTTTCGAAACCATGGGAAACCAATACAACAACAAAAATTTGCAGTGCAGTAGGCTAAGGCCTATAAAGGATATTATTCCTCACTATTATTTTGAGTTCCATACAAAACCTAAGGTAAACCCAAGTATAGGGTTTGAAACCAATAAACCCAAAACTTTAAAAGCATCAAGATTTACCTCTGCTACGTGAGTTATTTTACAAAAAGAAATAACAATGTTCATATTTTGGACTAGGCCACTTTGCTACCATTGCGTCATACCTAGATGAACCTCAATAAATACACCAAAGCTTTATGAAACAACATGTGTACAGCAGGACTCTTCCTTTACTTTTTTCTCTTTTTGAATATAGTAGGAATAACTGATGTTTTTGTCCCAAAATAGTTATTACCTTCCTATTTTTCAATATCCCAGATCTTTGTGACCTTCAATTTTGATTTATAAATACTTGATTTATTTTTACTTTGAAAATGAAAATCTTGTGATAGAATTGGGAAAAGGGTGTTTTTTAAAACATTTAATAAGTTGTACACCTTTTTATTATTTTCTTTTAGTGGGTAAGCACGCAGTACTCTTATTCGACAAACTAAACATTTAATTAAGAAAAGTGAAAGTAACTTCTACTAAAGCCCATGATTTCATAATTGTTTCACATCTTACTTGTATAAACATTATCAAAGTTTATTCTACTTTTTTTGGTAAAGAAGACTTATTTAATGAAAGTGACTTGAAGTATCTTCGTGGGTTAATTTAATTCGAAATGATGAATAATTAATTTCATTTAAGTTTCAGAAGTGATTGGATCTATTTCAAAGTTTACTCTTTTGTGTTAACAGAAGGACACCAAGAATCAAAATTCAAAATCTTTGGACCGGTGGCACATACCACCAGGGAGGTGATTGTAATATGCATATATTGAAACACATACATATGAGTGTTGTAATAGTAGTTAGTGACACTGGTTGTTTTTTGAGATTCGATTAAAGGATATTTTTTTATTATAAAAAAGTTGTAGAATGGAAATAATTTTCATATACTCCATACGGTTTTTGTGAGATTATAACTGAATTCAAGCAGTGTGTCTGTTCCTTTATCTTTTTGACTTATAAAAACACATTCAACCTCATAAAAAGGGGATTGTTTATTGATTTGAGTTGCTAAAAAAAGGAGGACAATTGTGATCTTTTGAAGGGAATTCAAGAAGTGTGATTTTTTGCTATAACAGTTCACATATAGGCACAATTTTGGCTAACCTACAAACAGTCCCAAGTTATGTCTCAAGGAACCTCTGGGCATTCAACTACACTTCAAAACATCATTAAAACTTATCACCATGACCTTAATAAGCTTGCACAGTCAGTTTGATTTTTGTCACCAAAACAGTCCACCTCTAAGCTTTCTTTGTCTTAAAGAAAACATGGAAATCCTAATATAGATAACACATAATATCATAATAAGCATGGACTGATTTTGACATATTGTACATGAATGAGTTTTATTTCCATCATATATATATATCATGACTTAATAGATAACATCTAGTAAACCGTCACCAAGCTACTTGGCTAGCATACAAACATCCCAAGACAGTCATTATACTTAGGCATATAAAGGATATTATTCTTCACTATTATTTTGAGTTCCATACAAAACCTAAGGTAAACCCAAGTACAAGGTTTGGAACCAATAAACCCAAAACTTTAAAAGCATAAAGATTTACCTCTGCTACGTGAGTTGTTTTACAAAAAGAATGTCTACGCATATATAATTGCATGATTAAATTATAAATAGTTGGCATGGAAACTAATAAATAAACATCAAAGAATGGGATGTAAGAGACATCACTCTCTCCAGAACCACAGACATCGCATCACCTTTGCCTCCCAATGTCTTGATAAAAAAAATCAAAATAACAGATATAAGAGTTAACCTCAAGTTTAATAAATTATAATTATATCCTTCATCTGTCTTACTCCCTCATTTTTAGAACACCATTTCCTCCTAGTAAATACACACAAATGTAATAGTTCCATGTGCATGCTTATCAATAATATAGAACCTGTTAATTTTTTCCCTCAATTTGAATAGAACCATTTACATTATAGATAGATTTTGGTTGGTAAATACCTCATTTTGAATGAATTGTTTAGAAATGTAAGACACTACTAAAATACACCATTTTGTTATTCGAGGGTCATCTTTAAATTTTCATTTAAAGACATGTAAATGGTTCCATTCAAACCGTAGCAAATAAGTTTGTACTATTAGGCAGGGGTAGTCGAGAATACCATTTCTTGAGAATGAGACAAAAAACATAATGCTCTAAATTTCTATCAACATACATGATTTCGGTATCCCATAAAATATATACTCCAAGGCACCACTACAAATTACACAAAAATTAGTATTAATAAATAAATACACTGAAGAATAGCTTATATCACCCACAAAATTAACACCTGAGATTTATGATAAATACTAATAATCTGAAAATGAAATTGAACCTCTAAATTAAAACCAATAATAGTAGCATCAGCAACCCACCAAATCTCAAAGAGCTAAAACCCAACAAAATGATAGGATATCCACTACTTCTATAAAGTCCTTAAATTTTCAATTAGATTCAAGAAAGTAATCCACAACCTCACAACAAACCATAAATTCAAAAAACAAAATCAAACAAAAAGTATGATTGTGATATTACTTCTTCAGGTCATGTTCCTCTTTTATTATATTATAGAGGTCTTAGGAGAGGATTAGTGTCTGCTTGGTCATACTCATATTAGGCTTTCTATTCATTATTAGCGTTTATTTGTGGATTTGTGATTGTGATTTGCATGTGTATTCCAATTCTTGAGAGGACGAAGCACAATTCTTCTTTTCTTCTTATGTTTCATATTTATTATAAAGTATACAAAGCCATACACAAACCACCAACTCCAGCTCAAATTCTTCCTAAGCCAACATTGTTCTGTTTTTATTAGTTGTGGCCTTCAGTTTTATCAAATCAATATACTCCACATCTGAAACTTACTCCTACCTGTCCCTTTTTTTATTTGCAAGTCTGCCTCATGTTTTCATATCAAGGAATTATGTGATAAAAAGTTGCCATAAAACTTAATTGAAGAGTCGGTATCCAAAGTCCAACACTGAAGTGTCTGATGTATTTCCGTTTCATTTATTTAAAGAAGTTAGTTGAATAGTTGATTGTGCCATGAAAATTTAGGAAAGCAGCTGCTACATCTTTAGCATAGTTAATCTGAAGTTTTTTTTTTGGTAAATTAGGTGAGTGGAAGTGGGTTGGCTAAAGTGTGTACTATATAATACATTTTCTGTTGTTAGGTATGGGTTGTAAGTAGGATTCAGGTTCTGAGGTATAGAAATGTTTGCCTTTTTTCTTTAGATAATTTATGCAAACTTTACTTGACTGTCTTGTTTATCACTTTACCATTTGTATACAATACAGTAAATAATAAGATATTAATTAACTTTATTGGCATGAGACAGTTTGAGGAGTCAATTATAATTGAGGCAATGAGCCATGAGTCAATTATAGCAAAAATCACAACAGAAAACAAACTCTAAAAATATGGTCCTACAGTATATACACATACAAAGATATATGAATGAGCAACAACCTGAGGTTTTATGAACAATCTGAAGTGCAAAATCTACCGGCGGACCGGGTTGCAATATAGCCTTCCTGAACAAATCCTGACAATTGAAAAACAATTTAACCTGATTATGCAATTGTTTATAAACAAATCAAAAGAAGTAATAGTATACAAAATTACACTTCCAAAATGCCCAATTAACCCTTAACCAAGATTAAGATTTGGAAATTGAAGCAACCAAACACATGGACGGTGGGATTTATCTCAAATTTTGGACGATCCAGATGATTTATTAGGGTGAGTGAAAAATTCAAAATCAGTTAGACGACCCAACATGTGTTCCTATCCATCCCATTCTAAATCACATAAGCTTGTAAGCTTTTACCATTTCTCAAACTGTTGGCTAACTCTGCACATAAAGGATCTTAACATTCCACTCTTACTATACAAATTCATTAATGCATTTGCTGTGAACAAATCTTTGCAAAAGTCAAACTTTATAGCCATTTAATGTACTTGCCATCCAACTTACAATATTCTTCAAATATATTAATTTGAAAACCACACACAAAATTCTCATATCAAATCTAAAAAAAAACTCCCTTAAGGCAGTACCCATGTGGGAATTCAAACTAAACAACCCATTCCGCAAACAATACACGTGAATCACCTTCCCACACCTCAAATCCAAAAGACACGCCCAAAAATCATGGCATTGCCCATTCATCAACCACATAACGACCATTATATTCTCAATGTAAAACTTAAATAAATGAACTACTCACAAACACATCCAATTCGAAACCCATAAATTTAATCATGTCATGAATCAATTTACACAACTTTACCGCATGTAAAACTATACTTCCCATAACTCAGCATCTTAAAATAAACTAACAATGAAAAATCAAAGTAACCCATTATAGTAAACCCTCTAATCATCCAATTCCAAAGCGAGGCATAAGACAAATCAAGCTGACAAAACATATTTTTCAAAATCAATTAACCTACCGGAAAAACCCCTGATTCCATTCACATGAATTGATAAATTAAGAACACAAACTCACAGAATTGACGTCGACCGAGAGGCGTTGGCGGGGACACCTCTTCGACCTCCCAACCTTCCGGAAGTTTGAAGCGCGAGGTCGTAATGGCGGAGGAGTTGTGGAGTAGAACATGCGGCGGCGGCAGAGGGCTGAAAACATCTAGTGGTCTTTGGATTTTGACTTCTCTTTCTTCTTCTCGGAGCGGGAGAGCTCGAGTTCAGACATGGCGACTTATTGAAAACCGTGATTCTATAGGGGTTTTATTGAGATGGTGAAGGGATTGGGATTATGAGGATTTGATGTAGAATGGGTTAGGGTGGAGAGGTATGCTAATGTTTGGCAGTTTGATTGACAGAGGGAATGAAGAAGAAGAAAGTTACTGAAAGTGACTGAAACCCTTAGAAGAAGAAGCAAGTGACTGATAGTCTAACCCAGTCGTCCCCCTCCGCGTTTCGTATAGATTGATTTTTGAAGGGTTAGATTTATCCTAACTTTTTGACGGTCCAGATCTTATAATAGCTGTGGGCGGGAAATTTATTTTTTCAAAAACACTTGTGTTTTGTATAGATAGATTTTGGTTGGTAAATATCTCATTTTAAATGAACTGTTTAGAAATGTAAGACACTACTAAAATACACCATTTCTTGAGAGAAGAATGGACTCGAATGAATGATGGAAGAGTGAAACAAAGATCCTAAAATGTAAATGTGCAGGTTTCAGAGTTCAATTTTTTTTTACATAAACATGTTCAGCTAAGAAACAACATTATTGTGTAAAATTTGATGGAACGAACAAACAAAAATCACAGAAACCATCTCAAATTGAATCTTCCTATAATTGACCCGTTTTATCAATTTCTATGCTTCTTAGGGCCACATTGATTACAAATGTATACCCCTTCACAGTTCATACATTTCCTACAAAGTATATATTCAGGGTCTCAAGTTAATAACTGAGGCAATGAACCATGAGTCAATTATAACAAAAATCACAACAGAAAACGAACTCTAAAAATGTGGTCCTAATGTATATACACATACAAAGATATATGAATGAGCAACAACCTGAGGTTTTATGGCTTCTTGAACAATCTGAAGTGCAAAATCTATTGCTGGACCGGGTTGTAATATAGTCTTCCTGAACAAATCCTGACAATTGAAAAACAATTTAACCTGATTATGTAATTGTTTATAAACAAATCAAAAGAAGTAATAGTATACAAAATTACACTTCCAAAATGCCCAATTAACCCTTAACCAAGATTAAGATTTGGAAATTGAAGCAACCAAACACAATCACCGGAAAAGAAAACAAATAGAAGTAAAAAATGCTAGTCCCAAAACCCAAAACACAGATCTTCCCAAGATATGTAAATGGTTCCATTCAAACCGTAGCAAATAAGTTTGTACTTTAAGGCAGGGGTAGTCGAGAATACCATTTCTTGAGAATGAGACAAAAAACATAATGCTCTAGATTTTTATCAACATACAGGATTTCGGTATTCCATAAAATATATACTCCAAGGCACCACTACAAATAAAAAATAAAATAGTAGTAATAAATAAATACACTAAAGAATAGCTTATATCACCCACGGTAAAATAACACCTGAGATTTATAATAAATAATAGTCATATGAAAATGAAATTGAACTTCTAAATTAAAACCAATATTAGTAGCATCGGCAACCCACCAAATCTCAAAGTGCAAAACCCAATCACTAACGCTTAAGTGGTAAGATATCCACTACTTCTATCTGAAAACAAAGTGTTCTGTCCATACGCAATTCATAAAGCTGATTATTCAATTAATAAGAGAGTTCAAAAAAATGAATTTGCCACTATACCCAACAGAGCAGAAATACCCATTATCAAGAACCCAAAGATCCATGAGGAAAAGTTTCAATTCCAAAATAGATCAAAAATATAAAGTCCTTAAAACTAAAAACAAAAATTTTCAATTAGATTCAAGCAAGTAATCCACAACCTCACAACAAACCATCACTTCAAAAAAAAAATCAAACAAAAAGTAACCCAATAAAAATCATATTTAATTAACCACCACAAATGCACATTAAAATAACACAAAAAAGATTAAGCGTGACTGAACCCAAATGACGACCTATAGACACAACCAAAAAGCCCAACAAAACAAAACCTAATATTTAGAAGATATTCACATCACTAATAATCAGAAACCCACACAACAAAAAGTGCTTAAATCAATGTAAACACTGTATCTATTATATAAATGTAGTTTAAGAAAGAAACAGAGTAAGCCACATAAATCAAATAAAGTAATAGACCATTGAAATTTTAAAGTTCCTTTTTAGTTCACAAATTGCTTAATCGCAGAATTAGAATCCAAATAAATCATAGCAGAAACTTCAGTTAAATAAGACAAATGATTGTAGATGCATGACAAATTCCATTTTCTTTCATTGTTTGCATTCGACAGATATTAATTAACTTTTTTAGCGTGAGGCAGTTTGAGTCTCCCTTCTGGTTTGTCTTATCCCGTGTATATATGTTTAAAAGAGAGTCAGATTCATTTTGTTTATTAAAAGTAAGATATGTATATTATCAATAATCCACACAGGGCAAGAGACTAATGACTGCAGAGCCAAAATAGGCGAATAAAAGAAACCCAGTACTAACTATTTACCCAGAAAAATAACTACACATATCAAATTAGGGATAAAAACACTTCCTGTCAATTAATCCACAATAAAATGATTCCGTTGACCAAATATATAACAGAAAGAAGTAAAGTGATTGTGTATTAATCCACAATAAACCTATTGATTCTGTCTAACTATTCTTACTTTTTGAGTTTTGAGAATCAAGTCTTCTATACCCTAAAACATGGAAAATTTAAAAAAATGCACTTCAGATATGATGTTATTTTGTCCTCTTTGTGTGTGATTGTGTAGTGTTACGCAATTTCAAAACTAACATGTAAATTATAGGCCAAATAGTATGACCGCATTTTATAAAAATCTTTGAAACGTCACTGATCATTCCTTGATGATGCTAAACAGTATGACCGCAAATGATTTTAAATATCTTAAAGTAACCGTGTTTCACCAAAAAATATACGGTAAAACTATGGAAAAGAAACAAAATCAGATGAACTAAAATCACTGAAAACATATTACCAAATTCTATTGTGTGTCACCTAAAATACTATTTCCAGGAAATTAATTGGTCAAAACTCACGAAATATGTGTAGGAGAATAGACATTCTACAGTGCTCATGTACCAAAATCTCGTTACACTCCCACTAATATGACATAATAATACAAAATCTGAGCATACATATAAGAGATATCTAATGTGAAACTTCTATAATATGTTCTATTAAGACATCCCCAATCAAGCCATGTGATTTATAAACTATAAAGTAAAGTAAAATTTCCATTCAAAGAACCACAATAACAATAAACACAAAACACAAATAGAAAATGCTAAAGAAATCTACAGTTTGCATCATTGTGCAAAGTCTAGAGAAAACAAAACTATTAGCCTCATTGACTAATTAAAATTTTCAAGAAACAGGAAATAAAAACAGAAGACTTAAGAAAATAAATATTTGTATCTAGGAAAACCAAAAACCCATCAGCTAAAACTCAAAATGTCACAAAAAACACTATGAACGTTCATTTTCTTCAGGTACATTGTGAATCCATATGAGTAGCAAAATTAAGAGACCCATATACAGTAATTGCAAACTCATAAATAGAGTCGCGTATACACATTATTACACATTGTTGTACAAAAACCTACAAAACCCGCAAAGGGTAAAAGCCAAAACATAATGGGCTTGCTTCAAAAATCTACAAAACCCAATCGAGCACCTATGTAACACACATGAGGTTATTACATAGCTTAATATATTCAAATTCCACGAACTTCAAATTAAATTCGTATTTCATAAGCTTAATATCTCAATCTTAATTTTATGCATTATATTAGATTTATCAATAATATTATAATTTAAATACATATATAAAATATGCATTGAACTCCCAAGCTATTGGAACCAAAAATGAAGCGCCCACAAACATATGCATTGAACTCCCAAGCTATTGGAGACTCTAGCCTTACCTCAGTAAAACTAATAAAATAAAAGAGATGCGAAGTAAATTAACCTAAACCTAAGTACATCTTGTGAAATACATTACCAATAGGTGTAACTTTCTAATAAAATATGTACCAGAGAAAAGGAGAAAGCGTAAAGGGGAAATAAAGTAGTTTTTCATAATTTTGAGTGGAAGTAATCTTAAGATACTCACCAAGTGTTTAAAGGTAGCATTTTGTTGTTCTTCAAACAAAAAAAAAATTAAATATCTATCTATACAAATATATATATTTCTAATTTATGGTTTGGTAAAATCCAAGTTTTTGACAATTTTTGGGACCAATTTAATATTTGAAATCTGTCTAAAATAAATAAATGGTGTGTCCAAATATATCCACATCTGAACAATTCTAAACAACATAATTATTAAAACATTTCAAAAAGCAATACACAAAAACCACCAATTACGTTTTTTGAACCTAAAGGAACAAAAATGCTTCCTCAATATTTTTTCTTTAGTAAGTGGAATGATTCCTCCTCCCAAGTAAAATTCCCAGGATAGAAAGAATAATTCATGTCATGAGTAAAGGAAACCAAAAAAAGATATGGAAATCACCCATCCATAATTGCATCAAATAAGAATCAAACAATATCATGAATGTTCTGAGTATAAAGTACTTGAAAACAATATCATGAATGTTTGGAGTCGCAATTGGAACCAAAAATGAAGCGCCGCGTGCAGCCTGGCAGCCACAGCACGCGCCTGCCCTGGCAGCCAGCGCCTGCCCTGGCAGCCAGCGCCGCGGCTGCTGCTTGCCCTGCCCATTCTGCAGTTTGGATTTTTTTCCTCACCTACTTGGCAATTTTGTAACTTGAGATCTATACATCCGATTGAGTCCCATTTTTAATATATTCTAGATGGTACTTCATAGTATTTTATAAAAATATAACACAGCCAAAAAGAGCATTTAAACGATAATTATAGGGGCTTGAAAATGCCCTGTCACCACAGATTTTCATTGAATCCAATTTGATTCAAACTTCATAAAATTGATTTTAAACTCCGTTTGATTTACCTAACCAACTTGGGTTACATCATAACACATCTATAAATATTACCTAGTCCTAATCATTGAGAAATTTTCAATTTTTACACATGTTGACCTCTTTGGGACAAATTTTCAAACACCCTAAGGGCATAGCCTATAATTTCAGAATTCATAGAGGTTTAGGCATGGTTCTAGCCAAAAAAAATCATAGAAGTCCTTCACTACACGTAGTTTCCCCACCAAGCACATCAATTTCAGAATAACAAACATTATGTAAACTTTCAATTTCCATAAAATTAACCAAATACATGGCTTACCTTACAAAAGATTAGTTTGATGTAGTCTTAGCTTCATAACCAGTTTATGAAATCTTTCTTTACTGCTGCTGATCTTAATCCCTTCCCACGTTAGCTTGCAACTTCAATTCTTTAATGCCTTCATTAGTTCCAACCGAAATTAAGAGGATTTTGGTTTGGGAGTTGTGGAAACTTGACAATTAGATCTAACAAAACCCACAAAAATCTAACAAAACCCACAAAAATCTAACAAAACCTTAACTTGACAATTTGAAGAAGAAGCAAGCAAAAGGGAATCCAAAGAAATCAACAGAAACCCTTGTTTTAGGGTGGAGAGAATGAAGAAGAAGCGACTGAAGTTTGAAACCCCTTCCGTGTTTCCGTGTTTTGTTATAATTTTTTGAATGGTCAGATTTATCCCAATTTTTTAATGGTCCCAATCTTTTAATAGACTTGACCGGAAAGTAAATTTTTTTAAAAACAGTTGTGTTTGTATATATATATACAGTACGGATCAAGTGCATACCCCTTACTTATTTACCTGTGCTCACCCCTTTTTAGGCTAAGTTTTCTTCTAACAATGATTTGTATCAACAATAATATGTATTTCTCTTTCCAAATTAATAATTATTATTAATTTTTGAAAATCAATTAATTAAAAATATTTTTCAATTTAAAATTGAGATAATTTTTTAAAAATTATTAAACAATAAATCTTATAATGAGTAGTCCTTTTTAGATTATTTGCAACAATTATCATTATAATTGACTAAAACTAATAAAATTCATGTTAATTTTGAACTTGAAAATAATTTAAGTTAACTTCAAAAAGTCAATAATAATCTTATACAACATCTTTTTCATTATATATAACATTTAAGACATAGTCACACGAAATATCACTAATATTGATGTTAGGTAATTAATATTGATTTGAAATTTCATTACTACTCATGCACTAATTAATTTCCCCTCCTCCTCGCTCTCTCTCTCCCCCCCCCCTCTATCTCTCTTAATTACTCCATGATGAGATTTTTCAATGCCAAATTAAACTAGGAAATAATTAGATATTTTCTCTTCTGATACATGCAAAACATCTTATATTATGAGAAAAAAATCTTCTAAAATTAAGGTCATATATAATAGAATGGAGGGAGTCACTACAAGAATAAAACCTTTTTCTAACAGAATTATTTTCGACCGATAATCCCCTTGGAATTAGAATATTTACGACGAAAAATGCAATTAGAAATAATTTCGTCAAATGACGCCAGATTTCCCGTTAGCACCAATGTAAGACCCCAATTTTTATAAATAAAGATGAATTTTCTATAAATATCATTTTTGAATATTATGAAGTTAATTTGATATAATGTTATAGTTGTGGGTAATATTTATAAATTTTGCAAAGTAAGCAAGTTGTTATAAAATATTCGTTTGGTTGGGGAATATTCTTTTTGTCGGGGAATATTCGTACGACGGCACAATCATTGGTGGACCCCACAACGGAATTATTGTCGGATTGAGAAAACGACAAAATTATCTTTCTATAAAAATAACGGCTGAGGTGTTACCGTTAAAACCGTTAAAACTGTTGAACTACTCGGTAGTAAAAGTACAGTAATACGCGTGGTTGCATAGTAGCACACGGTATTGATTATTGATGCTTACGTGAGAAGTCACTCAGCTATACTCAATTATTGCTACAGTAATTGCTGCATCATATCTCTTAAATTATTGTCATAGTATCATCTGTATAATATGTTATATTATTAAATCAATAATTGAGACGTTGTGGTAAGTTTGGTTATTTTATGGGGGGCCATATGTCATCATCTAAGAGTCTCTTCGTCAATAGTAATTACCGTCGTCAATAGTAATTACCGTCGTCAATAGTAATTACCGTCGTCAATAGTATTTACCTTGGTCAATAGTAATTACCTTCGTCAATAGTATTTACCTTGGTCAATAGTAATTACCTTCGTCAATAGTATTTACCTTGGTCAATAGTAATTACCTTCGTCAATAGTATTTACCTTGGTCAATAGTAATTACTTTCGTCAATAGTAGTTGTCCCTTCAATATTACCAAGAGTCATTTGACCCTTCGTTAAGACCAAGAGTCATTTGACCCTTCGTTAAGACCAAGAGTCATTTGACCCTTCGTTAAGACCAAGAGCCACCCTCAGTTTTTCTATAAATAGAGGCCTAGGGCTTCATTATTTTTCACGAATTCATTCAAGCTATAGAGAGAGAAAGTATAGAGAGAATAAGAGAGAGAGAATAAAAGTATTCTGCTACATCACTTTTCCAATATCCAGTTCTTTTAAGGTAGGGAATATTATTTCTTTTATATTCATGAAGAGAACTTCTGTTATTCCATTTGTTATTATTCTGTTGGAATAACCAGTATACGCGGTCTACCCTATACTTGGTGACATTCTTCTATTATTCTGTTGGAACATCCTGTCTGTGTGTTTTACACCGGACCTGGTTCCGTTTATTATTCTGTTGGAACATCCTGTCTGTGTGTTTTACACCGGACCTGGTTCCGTTTTATTATTATTCTGTTGGAATATCCTGTCTGTGTGTTTTACACCGGACCTGGTTCCATTATTTATTATTCTGTCGGAATATCCTGTCTGTGCGTTTACGCCGGACCTGGTTCCATTATTTATTATTCTGTTGGAATAACCTGTCTGTGCGGTCTATCGCATGCATGGTGATTTCTTTTGTTATTCCATTCTTTATTATACTCAGTTGGTTAAGTTTTGACTTCTATACTCCATGAAATTTGTGGAATATCCTTGATAGTTGCGTTTCATCCAGTATCTTTTCAAGAAAATATTCTTCTAAGCATTCTTGAATTTTACTCCACAATGCAGTATCATGTTGACAATTTGGACGTTGTTAATTCCTGGATAAATTAATTCTTGAACTTGTTTTATTGAATTCTTATATCATTGTCATCATCCTCATGTTTATAAAATGTTGAAAGTCATCTGTGGCCTGTAGTGCATAGATGGACTTGGTATGATTATGACCAGGGATTATTCGGTATAATCATGACCGTAATGTTACAAATGATGTGGTAAAAGTCCTCATTGGCCCGTAGTGCATTGATGGACAGTTGTTGGCATGATCATGACCATTAATGAATATACGAATATCCTTGGCCGTAGTGCAGGGGTGATTCGATGATGTGGATTATTTTATTAAGCTGAGTCTCAGCGATCACAGTGTTGAAAATCTTTTAAATCATAAAAGATAGTAGAGTTTATTTTCTACTTGACTCTTTTAATGGATTGCTTGTTCCGCTACAGTTAAACTTGATGTCTATTATATTTTATCAGTTTAACATTGTTGAAGGCTAATGATAATTTATTCTGCATTATCTTAGTCATAATATTTCTTACTGGGCTAGTTGAGCTCACCCTTTCTTTCACTGTTCTCTTCAGGAAATGAGAACGTAGCTGGGACAAGTCGGGGTACGGAGTGATGGTCCGAATGATAGTATTAGTTAGTAGTCCTCACTATTCTATGTAATGGTGTGTTAATAAATGTAATGAGGACTCCTTTTGAGTATGAATACTCTCTAGAAGATAATATTTGTATTCAAACTCACAGTTTATGTTTTGTCGTATTGTACACGACAGTTGTATTAATCAGTTGTATTTGTATTCTGTACTATGTATCTGACGACCCAAGATGGGTGATGTATACCTAATTTTGGGGGCGTCACAGTTGGTATCAGAGCTTAGGGATATGATCCCTGGCTAAGATGTGAGAATAGAACTAGGAGGGGAGAGACGGGGAATTCCTTCGCTAGTATGACATACCTAAGTTTATTTGCATGGTATTTAATTGGTCGGTCATAATATAAGGATAATATATGACATATCAATTAATTTTTATTTTGTGGCAGTATCTGAAAATGGCATCTGAGAATGTTGAGAATAGCAATGGAGCACAGACGACTGTTGATTCACCACATATCAATAATCAGGATAATGTGCATCAGGAAGGTGTCAATCCTCATGCAAACAACAACACTGACCAAATGATGAATGATCAAATGTTCAGAGGCTTTATGCAATTCATGCAACAACAGGTGAAAGCGGCTCCTGTCCACAACGTAGGTGGAAATACTGGAAACTCTCTGGCGGTCACCGCTAAACAGTTTAAGGAGCTGGGACCACCGGAGTTTAAGGGAGAACCCAAACCACTTGTAGCTGAAACATGGATAAAGCAGATCACCAAGATATTTGATGTCTTGGGTTGCTCCGAGGAGCAAAAGGTTCCCTTTGCCGCCTTTATGTTGCGAGGAGAGGCAGATTACTGGTGGGAATCGATAAAGCGTACTCAACCTGCCGCACTGAAGATGTCCTGGGAGAAGTTCCAAGAGCTGTTTAACGACAAATACTTTCCCGAGAGTATTCGTCACATGAAGGAGGTGGAGTTCATCAAATTGGAGCAGAATAATATGACCGTGTCGCAGTACGAGGCAAAATTTGCGGAGTTATCCCGGTTTGCGTCCCACCTGGTGGATAATGAAGAAAGAATGACGCGGATGTTTTTAAGAGGTTTGAAGCCGGAGATACGTCAACATCTTGTTTCTCATAAACTGTGTTTGTATTCAGATGTTGTAAATAGGGCTCAGTTGGTGGAGCGCGATAACGAGACAACGCAACCAAAAGAGAGCAGCCGGCAAAATGATAATACCAGTGAGAGCAGTCATCGAAGCGGTGACAACAAGCGTGGAGGGAATCAACAGGCCAGAAATGGTAACCACTTCGGTGGTAATCAGGGCCAAAACAATAAGAATGGACATTTCAAGAAGAGGAGATTCAACAATGATGGAAAGACGTCAGCACCAGCACCTGTCGTTAAGGAAGGAGAACGACCACCTATCATATGTTTCAAATGCGGAGGGGAGGGGCACATCAGTCCAAACTGCGCGATGCCGTCCAAAGCATGTTATAATTGTGGAAGAGAAGGTCATTTAGCCCGATTTTGTCGTTTACCGAAGACAAATTCAGCTAGGATGGAGGCACCAAAAGCCGTCCCAGAAAAGTCAAAACCGGTTGTGCAAGGGAGAGCGTTTGTTGTGAACTCCCAGAGAGCAAGGAACCCGAATGAGGTCATCACGGGTAAGCTTATTATAAACTCTAAAGAAGTTTATACTTTATTTGATACCGGTTCAACCCATTCTTTTATTTCTCCTACTTGCGCTCATCGATTAAATTTGATTCCGGAGAAATTAGACTTTGACTTATCTGTGGAAACTCCGTTGGGAGAAACCTTCATTACCTCCACTGTTTATAAGTCTTGTTTGGTTCAAGTTGGTACCCACACATTACCTATCGATCTGATTTCATTAAAAATACTTGCATTTGACGTGATTCTAGGGATTGATTGGTTAACTACTCATTATGCAAAAATTGATTGTTTTCGTAAGGTTGTTAGTTTTCATATTCCTAATCGACCTATTATGCGAATTCAAGCAACCAAACCATTAAAATCAATCGCTGTCATCTCAAGCCATAAAGCTATTCGTTTATTGAAAAACGGATGTCAAGCTTTCTTAGCTCATGTCACAGATCTAAACAAAAATACGTCAGTTTTGAATGATATTTCTATTGTTAATAAATTCCCTGACGTATTCCCTGAAGAACTTCCTGGCCTACCCCCAGAGCGTGAAATTGAATTTTGTATCGATCTTGAACCCGGTACAAAACCCATTTCCAAAGCCCCATATCGAATGGCTCCTATTGAACTTCAGGAGTTAAAGATCCAACTGCAGGAATTGTTAGACATTGGCTTTATTCGTCCTAGTACTTCTCCTTGGGGTGCTCCTGTTCTATTCGTGAAGAAGAAAGATGGAAGTATGCGACTTTGTATTGATTATCGGGAGTTGAATCATGTCACCATCAAAAACAGGTACCCATTGCCACGTATTGATGACCTGTTTGACCAGTTGCAAGGAGCACAATTCTTTTCAAAGATCGATCTTCGTTCTGGATATCATCAGCTGAAGGTTAGAACTGAGGATATTCCAAAGACGGCTTTTAGAACTCGGTACGGGCATTATGAATTCCTAGTCATGTCCTTTGGATTGACTAATGCTCCTGCTGCCTTCATGGATATGATGAACCGGGTATTCAAGGAATATTTGGATCACTTTGTGGTCGTCTTTATTGATGACATCCTTATTTATTCCAAAAGCCGTGAAGATCATGAGCAACACTTGAGGCTGGTACTCCAAAAGCTTCGTGAATACAAGCTTTATGCCAAGTTGAAGAAATGCGAGTTCTGGCTGGAGGAGGTAGCATTCCTTGGGCACGTAGTATCAAGTCGTGGAATATCGGTTGACCCGGCAAAGATTGAAGCTATTCAAAGCTGGGAGCAACCTAAATCAGTGACCGAGGTACGTAGCTTTCTTGGTTTAGCTGGTTATTATCGGAGATTCGTGGAAGGATTTTCTCGAATCGCTACTCCATTAACTCAGCTGACTCGGAAAGATACAAAGTTCGGTTGGAGCGAAGAATGTGAGCAGAGTTTTCAAGAACTCAAGAGGAGACTCATTTCAGCACCTGTTCTAACAATACCATCTGGCTCGGAGGGATTTGTCATCTACAGTGATGCTTCGAGCAAAGGGTTGGGATGCGTTCTCATGCAACATGGAAAAGTCATAGCCTATGCATCAAGACAACTCAAGGAATATGAGAGGAATTATCCTACTCATGATCTAGAGTTGGCAGCTGTTGTCTTTGCACTTAAAATTTGGAGGCATTACTTGTATGGGGAGAAAGTGGAGATCTTTACGGATCATAAAAGCCTCAAATATTTCTTCACTCAAAAGGAACTCAACATGCGACAACGACGTTGGCTTGAACTGTTGAAAGATTATGATCATACCATTCAATACCATCCTGGAAAAGCGAACGTGGTAGCTGACGCATTGAGTAGAAGATCATATGCGGGTACAAGTGCAATATTAACAACGCAAAGGCCCATTTTGTGTGACTTGCAAAGGATGGAGATAGAGTTGAAGACTCCAGGGACCCATGTGATGATGGCGAATATACGAGTAGAACCGACTTTAATCGATAAAGTTAAAGCTGCTCAAGCTACAGACCTGGAGCTGATGCGTATGAGGAAGAAAGTGCAAGAAGGTGTTATGCCGGAAGCAAGAATCGATGAAGAAGGAATACTTCGAGTCAACTCCAGACTTTGTGTTCCTAACAACCCTGATTTAAAGTATGAAATCATGATGGAGGCGCACAACACACCGTTTGCAATCCATCCTGGAAGTACCAAAATGTATCATGATCTTCGTCATACATTTTGGTGGAGCAATATGAAGAGAGAGATAGCGTTGTTTATCTCAAGGTGTCTAACTTGTCAACGAGTCAAAGCGGAGCATCAAGTACCAAAAGGTCCATTGCAACCACTTGAAATTCCAGAATGGAAGTGGGAGCACATTACCATGGATTTCGTTACCGGTCTTCCTAGGGTTTCTCAAGGTATTGATGCGATTTGGGTCATTGTTGATAGATTGACCAAGTCTGCTCATTTCTTACCGATACGAGAAACTTATACACTTGAACGTCTTGCTCGTATGTACATAAACGAGATTGTAAGACTGCATGGTATGCCAGTATCCATAGTTTCTGATCGAGACCCAAGATTCACTTCACGATTTTGGGTTAGTTTACAAAAAGCTATGGGCACGGAGTTACGATTTAGTTCAGCATATCATCCTCAGACGGACGGACAATCAGAGAGGACTATTCAAACTCTTGAAGATCTATTAAGACTCTGTGTCTTTGACTTCAAGGGAAGTTGGGACAAGTTCTTACCATTGGTGGAGTTTTCCTACAACAACAGTTATCAAGCAAGTATTGGCATGGCTCCATTCGAAGCATTGTATGGAAGAAAATGTCGTTCTCCAGTATGCTGGGATGAGGTGGGCGAAGCAACGTTGTTGGGACCGGAGTTGGTACGTATGACTACAGAAAAGATTCAAACGATCCGACAACGTATAAAAACCTCACAAGATCGACAAAAGAGTTATGCTGATCTTCATCGAAAGGACGTGGAATTTGATGTAGGAGATCATGTGTTCTTACGTGTTGCTCCATGGAAAGGAGTTACGAGATTTGGAAAGAGAGGAAAGCTAAATCCTCGATTCATCGGTCCATTTTTAATCCTCGATCGAGTAGGAACTGTGGCTTATAGACTCGCTTTACCGCCAAGTATGTCTCGTGTTCATAACGTTTTCCACATATCCATGTTACGCAAATATGTGGAAGACCCGAACCACATTATTGAGTTAGAACCGGACGAAATAGCGGAGGATTTGACGTATGAAGAAGTTCCTGTTCAAATCTTGGATAAGAAGGAACATATTCTACGCTCCAAGGTTATACCTCAAGTTAAAGTTTTGTGGAGAAACCACGATGTTGAGGAAATGACTTGGGAGTTAGAATCAGAAATGAAATCAAGGTATCCTTACCTCTTCGACATACCAGGTACGTACCCTAATTTCGAGGGCGAAATTTCATAAGAAGGGGAGGTTGTAAGACCCCAATTTTTATAAATAAAGATGAATTTTCTATAAATATCATTTTTGAATATTATGGAGTTAATTTGATATAATGTTATAGTTGTGGGTAATATTTATAAATTTTGCAAAGTAAGCAAGTTGTTATAAAATATTCGTTTGGTCGGGGAATATTCTTTTTGTCGGGGAATATTCGTACGACGGCACAATCATTGGTGGACCCCACAACGGAATTATTGTCGGATTGAGAAAACGACAAAATTATCTTTCTATAAAAATAACGGCTGAGGTGTTACCGTTAAAACCGTTAAAACTGTTGAACTACTCGGTAGTAAAAGTACAGTAATACGCGTGGTTGCATAGTAGCACACGGTATTGATTATTGATGCTTACGTGAGAAGTCACTCAGCTATACTCAATTATTGCTACAGTAATTGCTGCATCATATCTCTTAAATTATTGTCATAGTATCATCTGTATAATATGTTATATTATTAAATCAATAATTGAGACGTTGTGGTAAGTTTGGTTATTTTATGGGGGGCCATATGTCATCATCTAAGAGTCTCTTCGTCAATAGTAATTACCGTCGTCAATAGTAATTACCGTCGTCAATAGTAATTACCGTCGTCAATAGTATTTACCTTGGTCAATAGTAATTACCTTCGTCAATAGTATTTACCTTGGTCAATAGTAATTACCTTCGTCAATAGTATTTACCTTGGTCAATAGTAATTACCTTCGTCAATAGTATTTACCTTGGTCAATAGTAATTACTTTCGTCAATAGTAGTTGTCCCTTCAATATTACCAAGAGTCATTTGACCCTTCGTTAAGACCAAGAGTCATTTGACCCTTCGTTAAGACCAAGAGTCATTTGACCCTTCGTTAAGACCAAGAGCCACCCTCAGTTTTTCTATAAATAGAGGCCTAGGGCTTCATTATTTTTCACGAATTCATTCAAGCTATAGAGAGAGAAAGTATAGAGAGAATAAGAGAGAGAGAATAAAAGTATTCTGCTACATCACTTTTCCAATATCCAGTTCTTTTAAGGTAGGGAATATTATTTCTTTTATATTCATGAAGAGAACTTCTGTTATTCCATTTGTTATTATTCTGTTGGAATAACCAGTATACGCGGTCTACCCTATACTTGGTGACATTCTTCTATTATTCTGTTGGAACATCCTGTCTGTGTGTTTTACACCGGACCTGGTTCCGTTTATTATTCTGTTGGAACATCCTGTCTGTGTGTTTTACACCGGACCTGGTTCCGTTTTATTATTATTCTGTTGGAATATCCTGTCTGTGTGTTTTACACCGGACCTGGTTCCATTATTTATTATTCTGTCGGAATATCCTGTCTGTGCGTTTACGCCGGACCTGGTTCCATTATTTATTATTCTGTTGGAATAACCTGTCTGTGCGGTCTATCGCATGCATGGTGATTTCTTTTGTTATTCCATTCTTTATTATACTCAGTTGGTTAAGTTTTGACTTCTATACTCCATGAAATTTGTGGAATATCCTTGATAGTTGCGTTTCATCCAGTATCTTTTCAAGAAAATATTCTTCTAAGCATTCTTGAATTTTACTCCACAATGCAGTATCATGTTGACAATTTGGACGTTGTTAATTCCTGGATAAATTAATTCTTGAACTTGTTTTATTGAATTCTTATATCATTGTCATCATCCTCATGTTTATAAAATGTTGAAAGTCATCTGTGGCCTGTAGTGCATAGATGGACTTGGTATGATTATGACCAGGGATTATTCGGTATAATCATGACCGTAATGTTACAAATGATGTGGTAAAAGTCCTCATTGGCCCGTAGTGCATTGATGGACAGTTGTTGGCATGATCATGACCATTAATGAATATACGAATATCCTTGGCCGTAGTGCAGGGGTGATTCGATGATGTGGATTATTTTATTAAGCTGAGTCTCAGCGATCACAGTGTTGGAAAATCTTTTAAATCATAAAAGATAGTAGAGTTTATTTTCTACTTGACTCTTTTAATGGATTGCTTGTTCCGCTACAGTTAAACTTGATGTCTATTATATTTTATCAGTTTAACATTGTTGAAGGCTAATGATAATTTATTCTGCATTATCTTAGTCATAATATTTCTTACTGGGCTAGTTGAGCTCACCCTTTCTTTCACTGTTCTCTTCAGGAAATGAGAACGTAGCTGGGACAAGTCGGGGTACGGAGTGATGGTCCGAATGATAGTATTAGTTAGTAGTCCTCACTATTCTATGTAATGGTGTGTTAATAAATGTAATGAGGACTCATTTTGAGTATGAATACTCTCTAGAAGATAATATTTGTATTCAAACTCACAGTTTATGTTTTGTCGTATTGTACACGACAGATGTATTAATCAGTTGTATTTGTATTCTGTACTATGTATCTGACGACCCAAGATGGGTGATGTATACCTAATTTTGGGGGCGTCACAACCAAAGTCAATTTCGAGGGAAATACATAATTCAAAGAGAATTTCTGTCGGAAATAAGTTATTTCCGAGAGAGTTATTTTTGAGAGAATTCCGTCGAAAATACGACTACATGAAAACCTAATATGAGCGAATTATGTCGAGGGTTTCTAATATTTTTGACATTCACTCATATTAGGCAATATGACTGCATAAAATAAAATGAGTGAATATCGAATAGTCCCCAGTCTGGATACGTATGAGGATGGCGTATCTCGTGTGGATGGTGATGCAGTCATTATGGCTCATGTCGCAAAAAAACTACTACGACTAGTTGTACAAAATTCCAAAAGGCCTTTCAAGATCTTCAGGACTAGCCTGTGAGTACCCTCCACGATGATAATCAGCCCTAGATTGTTTCTGATGCTGTCTGGGAGACTATATATTTTCTCGTACTGGGATGATGACACTTTCAAGAAGAAGTCCGAACATATGAAGAAAAATTGCAGCAAGCTCAGAGTAGTACATATTACACCGCCTAAGATTAAGTCATCTAAGGACGAGGAGATGACTTTTTGGATTGTGTCTCAGATCCCATAGCAGTAGTATCGCTAGGTATCGAGTTTTGGGTCAGCCTAATATACCGACATATACGTTCCTTAAAGGTATTCATTCTATTATGTTTCTAGATATTTTGTAATTTATATTGCTTCGTAAATACTTTCTAAATTTGTTTATATTTCTGCAGGCTCTAGTCAGTGTCAGTGTCCGAGAGCACCTATTGGACCATCTCATACAGAGGTTGGCTTGGACAACAAGCTATTTTAGAGAGTTATGACAGCGGTGTCGGTTAAGTTTGGCATCGATCCGTTATTCAGGGATGAGACATTCTTCACGCGCTCACCTGCTTTAATTTGCCCAAGACAGTGCAGTAGGGGTCGAGAGTACAAGTATCCCGTCCGAACAGTTCGTCACGATACTCGACAAAGTGCTACAAATGATGGTTACCCTACTTTTTGGGCTGCTACTGTGTCAGGCACTGACTACTCCTAATGTATTTTATTAATTTTAAGATATATATTCCGCATGTTACTTAATTATCTTAGTAGTTTTTTCTTTAATTCTCATATATATATGTTTAGTAATAGGTTATATTTTTTTATTGTATGAATAAAGTGGCGATGCCGAGAGGGGGAATGATGGCAATGTTGAGAGGGGGAATGATTGCAATGTTGAGCGGGGGGTGATAATGATGACTTTTAGACACCGGAGCAGCAGCATTGATCGCTGCCTGATTATTCTCCTCATAGCGATGATAGTACTAGCCGTCGTTTGTAGATAGTTGTAGTTAGTTTATGTTGTAAATTATAGTCTTAGTTAGTTGTAAATTTTAGTTTATTATATTTTACATTGTAAATCATTGTTTATTACAACTTATTAGCTTAACTTATGTGTATTAATGTTATCTATCGAAATTTAACTTTTATTTGTTTTCGTTGAGGGCGACGTGTATATTGTTCTTTGGGATATTATTGTCATTTTGATGTGTATGTTGGTTGTTGAGATATATGTATGTGTTATTGTTGGGAAATAGTAGGTGAAAACAGGTACATGTACAAATTATGGTTTAAAAACCTGAAAATTTAAAAAATAAAAAGTAATTATATATAAAAAAATTAATTTCGACAGAATAAAGTATTTTTGATGGAATTTTTGTCAAAAATAAATCGGAACAAGTAATTCTTGCATTAGATAAACAAAGGAGCGACACATGTCTGTTTATGTTGGATGGAATTTCTGTTGGCATTAAATTTTGCCTGAATTAACGTGTTTTCGAAGGACTCTCCGTCTAAAATAATTCGGTCAAAAATAAGTAATTTCGACAGATTTATTACTGATTACAATCGAACTTTTTTGTCGGCCATAAATTAATTTTGACGAATTTATTATTGATGAACTGTTTTGTCAAAAATAATTTTTTTTTATAATAAATAGTATTTTAGAACGGAGAGAATATTATTGAAAACAACAAATCATACATATACTCCGTGGTTCCAAAATAATTTTTTGGCCGATAATGGTGAGGGGTGCGGGGTGAGGGGGTAGGAGGGTAGGGGGGTACGGAGGTCAGTAATAATTAATATGAGATAAATAAATGGAAATAGTTTGACTAGTTGGGAACAAGAGGATAGAGGAGGGAGAGTCAAAGCGATTAAGATCAGGTCCTAAGTATTTTCAGTAAATAGACAAAATATTTAATTATACTTTAAAATTGATTTTCATCTCTTCAAAACTTTTTAATTCTTCTACATTACGCAATATACATCTCTTCAAGTACCAGTAACTTTTTGGAAACTTTAATAAAGTGATCTAACGTACAGTTAAAAAATGTTACTGTAATCAGTAAGTATAATAATAATTGATAATAAAAAGTTGTTTGTGAATTTTTGAGAAACTTTAGTATTGTTTACTGTTCAAGAACTATTAAACATTTTAATAATAATAATTTATGACATGGTTTAAATCAATGTTATATGAGATCAAAATTTTAAATTCGATAAGAATGATCGTGTATATAAATAATTGGATTTGTTGAAATTTGTGGGGTCAATTGACCTCATTAATTTTTATTTTTTTTATGATATATGATACATTTAGAAAAAATTTAAGAGTAATGAACAAATTGACCCCATTAAAATTTTATAAATTTTTTAATATATAAAGTCAAATTAAAATTTTTATAATTTTCTCAATTTCGCTCCACCTCGCACCAATTTCAGCAAAATGATACCACAAAAAATTAAAATCATTAGAACAACTTTTATAATAAGAACAAATTAATAGCAATCAAATTTTGATTAAACATACAAATTCATCATATCATTAAGAAAAAACTCTTTACTCTAAAATTTGGTCATATGATATAATCCAATGAGATAAATTAAATGATTAGTGTTAATTTTATTTAAATCATTAATATAAAATTTGAAATATATAAAAATTTGTGGAAAATCGAAGAGAATCATAATAATAGAAACAAACCAGCTGCTAATATAACTCAACAACAAAACTTCAAACTTAATAACCGGCTAATATTTGTAGGGAATTATTATTTCACAACAGAATTATTAATATTTTCACAAGATTTTGTAAAAATATCAATTCTTTATTTTTATTTCCCACCAAAAACAAATACATAGAATCCCCAAATCTACGTTTCTCCAATTCGCGCCACGTGCACCAAACTCCAGATCAAAGCCGTCCATCAAAGATTTCTCGTTCAATAAATCGGTCAATCAGAGAAGAAATCTGTACCGTCGCTCATAAATCAACGGCAGAGAACTAGCCCGAAACAAAACCGGGCAGATCTGGTTTTCTTTAAAATGCGGTGGTGCCCTTTGCTTTTATCATCGTTCCGGTTTAGAGGGTGTTCGAAAGAATCGAAACCCTCGCCCCTTTCTCTTTCCTTCTCAATTCCTCAGATTTCCCTCCCGAAATTCCACCGGCCGACGCAGCAGATCTTTCCGATGGGTTCCCGCCAAGTTTTAACCGGAGATTAGCCGCCCGCGAGTCTGAAGAAGCATATGGCATCAGCCGTTTACCCGATCACAAATGAAGCGCATTGGAGCGAACACAAGGTGTACATGAGGAAATACACCAATCATAACAACAATGACCACCCTAATCAATTCCGCTGCAACAACTCCAAACCTAGCCCTCGCCCTAGCCCTAGCCCCAATCTTAACCCTAACCCTAACTATAATCCCAACATTCACGGCTACCTCAATCAAACCGCAAACACCAATAACCCTAATCCTAGTAGATTCATCCAAGATTCTTCAAGCAGAGTTCATGTCTGGCAGAATGACGAACCGTCACTGCGATATTCTGCTCCGCAGCTGGCAGCTTCTTCTAGTCGTACAGTCGATATAACGAAGGAAATTTCACAAGGTGGGCATGTGACCTTTCATCTGGGATCATATTCGAGAAGAGAGTTGAAGGACCTCAGAATCCGGTTCATCTCCGAGCTTGAACGGGTCCGAATACTCAGATATCAGATAGAGACTCGTGAACTTGAGTTCAGATCTAACCATTCCGTTCAACTCCCTCTGCTTCAGCCGAACACTTCCAATGCTGCCACTTCTGTAGCTCTCCCTACGGTGAGGAGAAAAAAGAATGCAGGGACTCCACGAGGTGGAAATAAAAAAAAGATCTCAGGGCAGAAACGTGCAATGCCGTTCTCCTCTGGTAGAGAAACTAAACGTTCGGCTAATGCTGTTGTTTTTAACTCAGCAGCATCTCAGAAGGCTGTGACAGCAATGATGAGAAGATGCGGCCAGATATTGGCAAAGTTGATGAAGCACAAGCATGGATGGGTATTTAACAAACCAGTGGATACAGTTGGTTTAGGGCTTCACAATTATAATGAAATTATTAAGCATCCAATGGATCTTGGAACTGTGAAATCAAAGCTTGGAAAGCATATGTATGGATGGCCACTTGATTTTGCTTCTGATGTGAGGTTGGCTTTTGAGAATGCCATGACATATAATGCTAAGGGAGATGATGCCCATACTATGGCAACTATTCTGCTTAATATGTTTGAGGAAATGTTTAATCCAGCTTATCAGAAATTTGAGGCTGGCCATCAGCGTATAATTGCTGCTCAGCAAAATATGAGGGAGCCTTTACCAGATTCAATGCAATCACAAGCAGCATTGTCTCAGCAGAATGTGATGAAACCTCTGCCTGATTTAATGCTTACGCAAGAGACATTTTCTAATAAGTCACCATCGAGTCAGGCACCAGCTTCCATGGCTCCTAGAGAAGCTACAGCAAAACCCGTAATTGTGCGTCAAAGGAAACTGCAGAAGGCGAAAGAACCAATTGAAATTGAGATGAGTCATGATGAAAGGGAGAAGCTGGGGTTGAGCCTGCAGAATTTACCAGTGGAATGTATGGATGAGGTATTGCTTATTGTAAGCAAGCGGAATTCTAGATTGGCTGCTCCCGATGTTGATGGGGAGGTTGAGCTTGATATTCATGCACTTGACAATGAGACTATGTGGGAATTGGATAAATTTGTGAACCTTCATAAAAATGCTGCTACGGATAAAATAAGGAAGGAAGAGCTCACAAGTGATTCGACCACCGCTCTGCATCTGAGCAAGGTTAAAACAGTATCCTGTATTGTAATGTGCCCTCATTTATTGATTTGTATTCCATTTTTTCTGTTACCTAATTTTGGTTAAGTATGTTCTTGGTGTTGTATAGCATCCCCAAGTGGTTGAGCCGATGATACAGGAAGCAGTGGTTGCAATACAAAAGACTGAAGAGGATATTGACATTGGGGATGAAATGCCAATGAATAATTATCCTCCTTTGGAGATTGAAAAGGATGCTGTTTCAAGTCCTGCTACCAGTGGACGATCAAGAAGCTCTGGCAGTTCTAGTTCTGGCAGTGATTCCTCCTCGTCAAGTGGTATAGATTCATGTCTCTTCTGTAGTCTCTTGTATTCTAGATGGGGTTGACGTAATTTGTTTAACCTGCGATTTCTGTTGAAATTTTCTTAGCAGATTCGGATTCAGAGAGTTCTTCAGGAAGTGATTCTGATGCTGATAGTGTTCAACAGTCTCCTCTTGCTGGCTTAAGAGAAACCCATGGTGTAACTGGAAACCCCTGAGCTCCTTGAGGCAGCTGATTTTGTTGGACATCATCATCAAGTGTTTGATGGGGTAGGGTTATACTTGGTTAAAGTTGTTGTTATTGATGTAAAAAGAACTGACTAGAATCGAAGTTGTAGGAGTATAATAGAACAGCTGAAAAGAATGGTACGGTAGTTGATTAGACATTGGTAGTTTAGTTGTTGGGAAATGGGTGAACAGCCTAGAGGGTAATGGTTGGGAGAACTTTTTTGTTTGTATGACATGTAAAACCACATGATTTTGCTAGTGGGTTTACAAGCAGCGTATCAAAGAAAATGTACAGAGAAAATTGTCAAATGGAAGTTTTGGCCTTCTAACCTTTTCGGATAAATTAAAGTATATTGCAAGCACAGCTCTCTGTAATTTTCTTTCTTCTTGAATTACCACTTAGCCCTGCATGGGGTTGTGGCATCAGTTTTTGTGGCCAAAGTGATCCTTAGCAGATTTTGAGACGGGGTCCAAGTATAAAGCATGCAAACTTCGAAAGCTACTACTGAAGATTTTGTTCCATCTGGTTACATATTAGTAGCAAAGTTGCCTATCATCTGGAACTCAATTTGGTAAAAGAAATGAGTTTGATTTTAGTCCCAGGAAACAATAATTAATTACTAGTAATATACATATGATTAAAGTACAACAAAGTAGTATCTAGGGAAAGAAAAAAACGGCATGATTATCATACCTTGAACTTAGGGCCCTCCATTGTGTTAAAGCATAGGTGAAAACCGTGAAATGCATAAATTCAACAAATGAAGTGACAATCTGATTTCTCATTGAACATTACTGACCATATTGAGTTTTGCATTGAAACATTAAAATTGAAGACTGAAAGAAAACAGAAATCACAGCTCTACTAAATGAGTAATTCATGCTCTATAATTGCAATCTAACCATGAAGCTTAATTAAATTGCATATTCTTATATTTTCATGGCATATAAAGCACATTTATAAGGGGTACTCTACAACTGAAAAATGTGAGATGAAATTTTCTCACGAGGTCTGTTGCCCTGTATATCCGGCATTGTGATTGACACTGGAAAAAAAACAATTCTTGTGATAAACCAGAGTTTTTTAAATGTCTGCAGAAATTCTTACGTTACCAACCTAACCAAATAATTTACTACAAGATGTTGAAAACGAGTTTCCAAGAGAAGCAAGAGAAGAGTAATGCATCTACTGTAGCTACAGAATCATCCAACGAAAAATTTCATCAAGAAAAAAAAAGGTACAGCCCCTACCTTATTTTGCAATAATGTCAAATCTAACTACAAATACAAGCAACCAAACAGATCCATAGGTTTTCCTTGTTCATTTCCCATCACTTTTCCAATTGACATATAAAGAATCCTCTTGGACAAAAAGATTATAATTTATTAACATAAAAGCAGATTCTTATATATGACCCTCCTTGGCATTGTGCTCGTCTGTGTTGAAGTTGACCTCACTAATATCTAGTTTCCTTGTTCAATTTTTGATCATTTTGAAAGGGCTATCATGTTCCTTCAAATTTTTTAAGTTGCCGAGTTTAAACTTATCCAGAAAAGTGGGATCAACCAGTTTATCCTATTATGTTCTGTGATCCAACATTTTGCATAAGCTAGATGTTAAGAAATACTTCCACCATTCCATATTATATTATAAAATCATTATTAACTTTTGAAAGTCTATTCAAGACTTTTTCAAACTCAAAACTGATGATAAATTTTACAATGGGTAATACTTTTTATATAGTTTACAATAGTCATCATTGAATTTACCAAAATTAAAATTTAAGGAATTTATGTTAATTTTGAGTTTGGAAATATCTCAAGTCAATTTTAAAAAGTCAATAATGAAACTATATTTTGGAACGGAGGAAGTACTTAGTTTACTAAAATGTGGGGAAAGAACAACTTACAGTGTCTTAATTATGTTTCAACTTAATTACAGAACTTCCAATAACCATCTCTTCAAATTAAGTCAAGCTAAAACCTCATTGCAATTGGCACATGTACTTAATAAGATTAGATGGGAAAGAAAACTTGCTGCTCAACATAGCAAACATTTTAATTCACATATGAAACATTTCAACCATTGTAAGAAGACCATTACCTAGTGTTTCTCCCAATTTGCCATGGTTGCTGGTAGAGACGAGTAGGGGTTAAACTAAACCTTCAACTTTGTCCGACAAATTGGCTGCCCCCGTGCTTGTTTTCTGATTCTCGCATTTAATAGTTCAAATATTTTCCATTTTACCATGCAGTCCTCATTCAACACTGAGAGAAAAGGGGAGTCATAAACGTGAAATTGTATTACACCCAATAATCGTCAGTGTTGGTTACAGAAAAGCATAATGTTTTTCTCAAACAAAAGATTGAAAGATTTGACAAAACAACCTTGTAACACGGGCTGTATTGTTTACCAAAGAGGAGCCCATTGTAGGTGCAGCTATATTAAGATCCAATCTATAATACAAACTCCGGAACAAATTATGAGAAACTTGATGACTCGCCAAATATAAACAAAATAGAGAGAAAACTAGAGCAATTTATTCACACCGATGTATATAATGGTGTATTTAAATCTACTCCTCGTCTAATGCTTTGAATGCAAAACTGGCAAGTGTCATAGCATTATTTATACAGAACCATTCTCAGATACAAGAGTAATTCATCCAACTGGAGAGTAAAATAAGCAAGAAAGTAGTGCTCAAGATAACTGCATATTCTTCTTCTTAGAGGTAGGATTTTAAGCTTGTCATAATTAACAGTGTTTTGCAGTATCATTGGTTGTAGATTCCAATTTCCAAATGAGTATTTATCAAGACCATTCAACAGAGTAAACATAGATGCGGTACTAATCATATAGGAATTCAAGAAAGAATCAAATTTTTTGCAAGATCAGATGGTTGAGCAAAATACTCCTAGTAAGGAAATGTTCAATAGCATCAATTAGAAGAGAAATAAATAATGAGAGACTTTTGGAACCTGAATTTTTGGTTGTGGCAAAATTAGTCTTGGATCAGGTCTCAAAGATGAAGCTTTTCCAAATGATAAAAGGAACTTACTCATAGACTATTAAAATTCCCAAAAATAACAGATCCGTAAGTATATATATATATATATATATATATATATATATATATATATATATATATAGCTCAAAAACTTCCAACTGTGCATCCATCCCTGAATCAAACCAAATGTTCATGTATAGTCAGGTCAAAATGATTTCTTTGAATCCAGAAATTTGAACATATTAGAAAAATGTTATCTTAATTTAGCATTTATATGTCAGAAATCACTCTAAATCTCTAATACGATAGATTATACTGAAATATCAACCTCCAGTTAGGAACCATGGGAATATAATAACCTGGGATAGGAAAAAATTCCAAGCAATGCTTTTCTGCCCAAGTATCCAAACACAATCTATTAACTGGATATACAATCAGATCATAAAAGAACATGACTAAGTACAAGTAGTAATAACCACGAGCTAATTAGCCAGAGGGAGAACAGTAAAAAATAGAATTTTTTTCACACGCACAGAGAGAGAGAGAGAGAGAGAGAGAGATGAATGAACTTACTGAAATGGAAACTTGTTGATATTCTTTTCATCATCTTCAGGGAGTCATCAGTGATATGAAATTAGGCTGAAAGAGAGAGAAGGAAGGCCAAGGGCATCTATTTCCGATATAAAGATTTAAGGTTTTTTTAAGGAGATAATCTCTCTCTCTCTCTACAATTTAAGAGTGGATTGAAACAAACCTGCCATATTATTAAGTTTAACCTAAAAATTCTAATGAAGGAGTTAATATTCAATCTAACAAGATGGTTCAGGAAATAAATCTCTTCATAAAAGAAAGGAAATTTAAAGCTAAAATTTGAGCACCATGTCGTAAACCAAAAGGGACTTTAAAGCAAATATGAGATTTCTAATTTTCATTAATAAGCAGTTAAGGTGTGATCATCAAATAAAAAATGCTGGAAAAATCTAAGACAGAAAGAGCACTCTTGAAGAAATCCCTATCAATTACTCCATATTTAATTTGTGTGGAAATTCCCCGAGTAATACTACTACTTAATGGTCATCAGAACCTAAGGAGATGGTAATATTCACAGATCTACTTATTTGGGTCACCCCTTTACCAGATAAGCAAAAGGAGAAAAATAGAAACATGTGTAATGTGATTGCATTTATTAAAATTGAAGTATGAATATTGAAGCTAAAATGTAAACCACTGACATGATTCCAAGGATATGTATCAACCAGTATGTCAAGTCAAGGCAAGGCAGGCAATAGGACCACTTTTTCTATTCTTTTCTTCGGGGTCGGGGGAGGGGGGGGGGGTGGGGGGCGGGGGGGGGGCGCCTTGACAAATGTTGATTTATGAATATTAAAATTGTATGAAAATGAGTAATGCCTTGATCTCAACAAATTTGGGTTCGGTTTCAAAATAAATATGTTAATAATATTTTGTTACATGATGTTATAATACAAATGGCAAAAAGCACATTTTGGCCACTGTGGTTATAGTGATTTAACGAATTAGCCACTGTACTTTTAAAATATTCAATTAGCTCATTGAACTTTTTAAAATTTATTAATCGGGTCATTCCGTCCAATTTCATGGACGGACGTTAAATTCAATTATATATTTACATACGTGGCAGCCAAAAAATAAAGAAAAAACAAAATATTTAATGACTGGGCAATGATTATGTGGCAAAAAATAAATAAAATAATAATAAAATTAAAATAAATATTTTAATTCATTTTTTAATAATTTTTTTATTTTCTATTTTCTTTCTCCTTCAAATCCACCACCCGACTTGTAGAATCAAAAAAAGAAGAAGAAAAAAAAATCCCAAACGCGATCTAAGCTTCTTCCATTTCTATCCTCTCGACTCTCACTCTTCTCCACTCAGTTCACCGGCGATCACCACCGCAAACAACTGCTTTCTCTTTCCACAATCCGCCACCCACCACCAGTCTCCGCCACGCCAAATAGAAGCTCAAAAATCACCAAATTCCACACTCAATTTGAGTTTCATCCAGTCCAGATCTACATCTACTCCCAAATTCCAGCGAAATGGCTTCTTCGGAAGTTGATTCTCGCCTCACCCAAACACTAATACCTCCTCCGACAGAAATATTTCGGAGGAACAGATCTATGGCTCAGTCGGAGGAACAGATCTATGCTAGGCGGAGTTCTTAATTGAAACTGGAGTTATTAATGAAGATCTGCTAGGTGGCACAGTCTGTGTTGACTGAACAGATGCTGGTCTTCTATGGCTGATGTTGAACGAACTGTGATGATGAACAGATGCTGGTCTGTGATGAATATTATAATATTAATAAAATTAATATTTTACATATTATAAATATGTAGATAAAGAATAAGAAAGAAAATAAAAGTATTTTAAAACAGATGCTGGTCTTCCATTTTATAAATGTTTTAAAACATAAAAGTATTTTTATTTTTATTTTGAAAATAAAACATACATATTATAAATATTATAATATTAATTTAATATTATACATATTATAAATATTTAGGTAAAGAAAAAGAACAAAAAAACATAAAAATATTTTTATTTTTAAAAAATTTATAAGTATTTGAAAACATAAAAGTATTTTTATTTTTAAAATAAAACATACATATTATAAATATTATAATATTAATTTAATATTATACATATTATAAATATTTAGGTAAAGAAAAAGAAAGAAAAAAAACATAAAAATATTTTTATTTTTAAAAATTTTACAAGTATTTGAAAACATATAAGTATTTTTATTTTTATTTTTAAAATAAAACATACATATTATAAATATTATAACATTAATGTTTATTAATATTATACATATTATAAATATTTAGGTAAAGAAAAAGAAAGATTTTGATATATTATTTATAAATATTGTAATAGATCTCATTGATACAAAAATTTTGATATATTATTTGTATTATTTGGAATTAATTTTTAAAATAAAAATAATTATTATAAATTTATAAATTTATATTAATTTCTTTTAAATAAATAAAGAAAAACTTGGGAAGAGAGAGAAATAATAGGAAAATATTATTTAGTTGCCAAATCATTGCCCAGTCATTAAATATTTTGTTTTTTATTTTTTTTCTGGCTGCCACGTATGTAAATATACAATTGAATTTAACGTCCGTCCATGAAATTGGACGGAATGACCCGATTAACAAAATTTAAAAAGTTCAATGGGCTAATTGAATATTTTAAAAGCACAGTGACTAATTCGTTAAATCACTATAACCACAATGGCCAAAAGGTACTTTTTGCCTAATACAAATTATATAATTGCGATAAGCTACTAGTATATATTTATCATTGCTCCAAGTCCTATGATGCTGTTCTCATACAGAACTAAAATTTTCATGAACTAAACAAATTTGAGTCTGAATTTGACAATTTTGTGTATACTAGTAAGCTGATACCTTGCACTTTTGTTTCAACAATATTCTTGAAGTAAGATTTATCTAAGGAAAATGAAATATTTACATTAATTTTTTAATTATTAGTGGATAAATATTAATAATAATCTTTTTAAAAAGATATATAATAAATAGTGTTCTTTTATAATTTTATCATTTCATGTATTAAAATATTTTATAATTATAATAATCGACATAAATTTATCACAAAATAACTTTTTACATAATCTCTTGCAGAAAGAAAATAACTTTATATATATATATATATATATATATATATATATATATATATATATACACACACACACACACAGACATTATTTCATAAATAACTCGCATGCTCTTCATAGCTCCACTTTGGATATCCACAAAATACTATTCATGAGAAGAGAAGAGTATGCATATCACTTGCATTTACTTATAAAAATATATATTTTTTAATTTTCCATTACACAATAATAATTTTGTAGAAAAAGTCGCCTAATTGACATTTTGATGATACTTCTTATCCCCGTTTCTAGTTATTTTTGCTTTTAATATTTTTTTTCTTGTATTTTCCAAGTTCCAAACATAACCTTACAAATAATTATAATTTCTCTCAGGATGTCTTCAATTTACAAATAATTATAATTTCTCTCAGGAGATAAATGAAGTACTCCAGATAACCTCGTAACGCAGAATGTATTACGAGTACCATTTTTAATCTTGATGCCATCAGTTGCTTGCAATCGAAGCCTAATTTTAAGTCTTGAAAATTGCTTAAACCAGAAAACCTGTAGGCTAAAACTCAAATGCAATCAAAGAAACCAAGGCAATTGGAAAAATCAAAATGCTTACAATTAAGAAATGTTTCAGCTTCAACAACTTTTTTACAATCAGAAAACAATTTGAAAGCATCAAATAACAAAGATTGGTGCATCAAAAGAAAGCATCTTCCAGCGAAGTTAAAGCATTTTGCACACTGCCTTGACCTCTATTTCTTAACCTCATATTTCAGCTTCGACTCTTTATGCTCAGGAGCTTCATCAAAGCCCTAAAGTCCCTTGCTGCCTAAAACTTTGCCAGGAAACAGCTGCTTTACGTTTGATCCTATGTTCCCAGATAATACTATTCGTATCCAACTTTTGGATCTCCGAAAGAGAGAACGTGTTTTTACCTCCGACATTCTCTTTCCTTCGCAGAGCAAAGAAAGCGGGCTTTGCCCCAGCTACTGCTATCCTTGGGAAACCAAAAGATCTACCGAATGAAAGGGGTGCAGTTTTTCCCTTGACCTTTGGAGAGGAGAGGGCAGAAAAGAAAACGTCCTTGGCACAAGTTTTTTTTCTTCCTGCACCACCACCCTCACTATTAACGGGGCCGATCGCTACATTAGCCACTGTCAGTCCAGGAGAAAAGCGAGCTACCTTTCTTTGATCCTGTAAGGAAGATAACGAAAATGAACTGCTTATGGTGGTCAAGGTGGGTTCGAGGATCTGTTGCGGTGGAACAAAATCTTCTATGGTGTTGCATTTCCTCTGGTGGCCTAGATTCACACCCTCAGTCCATCGTACTAAAGCGACTCGAGAAGAACGATTAGGGTCATAATCTATCTTTTCTACAATGCCCATAGACGGAGTGCTTCTTTTCAGATCAATTTTTCGATGCAATCGCTTTGATCCACCCCCTCGGTGAAAAATCGTAATACGACCGGAGGAATTCCTACCAGCAGACTTACCTTTACTAAAAGTGAATTGTCTTCTATACTCACCCAAGCTCTTCTCAGTGCCGTGCATGGTTGTGTCCACGTTATTTCTGGGGTCAATTAATTGTTTCCTCCCCTTATCTTTTTTAGCATGTACATGTGCTTCCCTGACCATTTGATGCGCACTTCGGAGCATTTTGACTCCAATTTGTGTTGGGTTGTCATATGCCAAAGGAAAGACCTAAGAAATACATATAAAATCTCTAGCTATTGAGTAAATTCCGCATTTAAATTATCCAAGCGTCAACTAGCGTTTGAGTAATGCTAAAAAACATTGCCATTACTATACATAAAGCAAGTAATTAATAAAAACTCTAAACAATGAGAGGGGGAATAGCCAACCATTCTCATAGTTCACTCAATATGTTAATCTATTCATGACAGGAAATGTACAATGACCACAAACTTGTAATATATCAATTACCCAGTTATCAAAAGATGAAAAAATTATTAGCAGAGTGATCAAACCTAGAAGGTCCAGCCACTTGAGATGCATTTAAATGAATATAATAGCATATTTCTATACAACAACCCAAGTTCACTACTCCAAAAATTTAACATAGAAAGTCTGCAGAATTAAGAATACACAAGTCTAGACATTCAGCTTACTAGATCGCACTGTATTATAAACATGTACTCCTGAAGTTCCACAAAAATAGAACAAGCATTAAGGAGATACTTCTGTTCCATGTTTAACCCTAAGAATCATAAGTTGGTAGTTTAGTAGTGATGACATGTTAATTTAATTATGATGGCAAACTTTATACTACTACGAACTATCAATAACAAAAGGATTCCTTTTGTAGAAAAACAAAATTGGTAAATGGATTCTTTTTGTCAAACAGGTGAGAATCACAAAAATGCTCTTTGCAAATCCAACACAGAAAATAATAACAATTAGCAGGAGAGGAAAAAGAGAAAGGACAGAGATTACATATAGATCAACAATAACATATAAAATTAAAATTAAAAAAAAAAGAACCCAAACTTTCACTTTATGGACGGCAATCATCTGTATTAATAATGTTACTATATCGATACAAAAATCGAGAATCTCTACAAATACAGACATTTCACATTCACAAGTACACCAAGCAAACATACATATATAAAATTATATATATTCAAAGTAGAAAAGTAGATATTTACAGATCTGTAAGCAGCTAAAGAAGAGGAATGAATATCTCGCCGTCTCATATGTCGTAGGAGCAAGGCCATCGTCATCTGATCGATCTTTTTCCCTTGAGCTTGTTTGTTTGAGCAACTATCCAAAGAATTGCAAATCTTGTTAGGGTTTTAAAAGTAATGGTTTTGCTTAGGTAGGGGCAGCCCACCAGGCCCAATCCATGACCAGCCGAAATAAACGTGTTACCTATATACTCTTTCTCGGGTTAAATACTTTTTCAGTCATCGTACTATAGGTCAACTTATAGATGAGTAATTGAACTTTTTTTTCTTACAGTCAACTCACTGTACTCGATTTTGCTAACAAAAATTAAAAAAACCGTTAAGTCAAAGTTTGACTTAACGGAAATGATGACTAGGCAGCTGACTTGTCTTTAAAAAAAGCCTATGCGGCAATTATTATGCGACGTGACAGTGATAACGTGGATTTGGAGAAAATTTTTATGAAAAAATGGGAATTTTTTTTAAAGTATAATATAAATTATAAAAATTAGCCAAAAAAAATAAGAAAATAAATAAATAAAAATAATTATTTTTAATAAAAATTAAAAAGCGCAGTTTTTTTTATTAAAAAAATTTAAAACGCATTTTTTTAATAAAAATAATTGTTTTTTTATTTTTATTAAAAAAAAATAAAACTTAGTTTTTTTTAATAAAAATAAAAAAATGAAGTTTTTTTAATAAAAATAATTTAAAGTCAGTTTTTTTAATAAAAAAAAATGCAATTTTTTTCTTTTTTTTATTAAAAAAAGAATAAAACGCTGATTTTAAATTTTAAATAAAAATCAAATTTTTTTATTAAAAAAAAATAAAACGCTGATTTTAAATAAAATTACAATTTTTTTATTAAAAAAAATTCAAAAATAAAACGTTGATTTTAAATTTTAAAAAATAAAAATCTGATTTTAAAAAAAAAATTTATAATTTTTTTTATTAAAAAAATAAAGCACTGATTTTAAATTTTATATAAAAATCAATTTTTTAATTAAAAATAAATAAAGCGCTGATTTTAAAAAAAAATATTTAATAAATTTGTTTCTTTTTTGATTAAAAAAATAAAACGCTAATTTTAAATAAAAATCAATTTTTTTATTAAAAATAAAAATAAAACGCTGATTTTAATAAAAAATATTTAATAAATTTTTTTCTTTTTTTTATTAAAAAAATAAAACTCTAATTTTAAATTTTAAATAAAAATCAATTTTTTTATTAAAAAAAAATAAAACGCTGATTTTAAATAAAAATGCAATTTTTGTTTATTAAAACGCATTTTTTTTAATAAAAAAAATAATTTTAATAAAAAAAATAATTTTAATAAAAATAAAAAAATGCAAATTTTTTTAATAAAAATAAAAAAAGCAATTTTTTTTAATAAAAATAAAAAAAATGTAGTTATTTTAATAAAAATAATTAAAAACGCAATTTTTTTTAATAAAAAAATTTAACAATTAATGTTAAAATATTTTTAATTAAGAGATTTTAAAATTTTAACTGTTTAAAAATTAATCTGTTAATTTTTTTTATTATAAAAATACTGCATTTTTAACAATTATTTTTATTAAAAAATTCAGCGTTTTGTTATTTTTTTAATAATAAAAAAAAGAAAAAAAATTATTAAAAAAAGCTGCATTTTTAACAATTATTTTTATTAAAAAATTCAGCGTTTTTTTTAATAATAAAAAAAAAACTTATAAAAAAAAATTGTCTTTTTTTTTTTATTAAAAAAACTGACTTTTAATTATTTTTATTAAAAAAAACTTCATTTTTTTATTTTTTTTTTAAAAAACTAAGTTTTAAATTTTTTTTAATAAAAATAAAAAAACAATTATTTTTATTAAAAAAAATGCGTTATAAATTTTTTTAATAAAAAAAAACTGGGCTTTTTAATTTTTATTAAAAATAATTATTTTTATTTATTTATTTTCTTATTTTTTTGGCTAATTTTTATAATTTATATTATACTTTAAAATATTTTTTCCCATTTTTTCATAAAAATTTTCTCCAAATCCACATTATCACTGCCACGTCGCATAATAATTGCCACATAGGCTTTTTTATAGACAAGTCAGCTGCCTAGTCCTCATTTCCGTTAATTCAAACTTAGACTTAACGGTTTTTTTAATTTTTGTTAGCAAAATCGAGTACAGTGAGTTGACTGTAAGAAAAAAAAGTTCAATTACCCATCTGTAAGTTGACCTTTAGTACAATGACCGTAAAAATATTTAACCCACTCTTTCTCCGTCACTAATTATTTGACGTTTTAGAGGTGGAAATAAAAATTAAGATAATAATTAAAAATCATTAAAAATAATATTCAATTATCTATAATAACCTTAAATAATCCTTTATCATAGCTATTCATACTCTCTCACATATTTTTCCATAATTATCTCCTAAAAAAACTCTCATGGCTCATTTACTCATTGGTCTCTCTCCATCCATCCCCATAAAAATTGTATCCAATTCTTTAGAAATTATCTACTATCTCTCTCGTTAATAATATGCAGAAGAGTTTTGTTGGGATAAGAAGAGAGAAAGATTTAAAAGTATCAAAAAATAGGCAGAGTAATGAGGGGTAATTTTGAAAAAATTATCATTAATTCTCTTATATTTGAACAAACGTCAAATAATTAGAGATAAATGAAAAACTCTAAAACGTCAAATAATTAAGGACGAAATGAGTACTACAATTAAAGTTAATTTTAGTCAATTGACTAATACAATATCAATACACAAGCTATAAATAATCTATATATTAGCACTGTATTAATTAATTAATTAATTTACCATAAACTTAATTTCATGGGCACGCACCGAATCCTACTACTAGTATCTAAAAAGTTAAACTCTCCGAGCCCAACTTTTTCTTAAATTATTAAATACTTTTAATTTAATAAAAAAAAATCATTTTTCCCGATCAAAGATTTCTATCCCAATCCAATTATAATATAATAATAATAATATAAAAGTCTAAACATTATGAGGTTACTTACAAAATCTAATATTTTAAAGTATTAATATTTTAAAGTATGTTATTCTTGGTAAATATAATTTTTCAATACAAGTCATCAAATTAGCTATGCATTTAAATAACAATATCTAATTTGATGGACACATTTTTTGTATAACCTTGATCAAGTATGTATCACATTTTTTTGTTTAAAAGAAAGAGATTTTTTTGTTCTGATGTACATAATAATATAAAAAATGACACAGCACTGCTAGCATGCCATTAGTATTAAACTAGACACCTAATAAATTTAAGAGTAAATATGAAACTTTGCAAATGTAACTCAACAAACTACAAAGGGTTACATTTAAGAGTAAATATGAAACTTTGCTATATGTATATACACACACACACACACATATATATATATATATAGTATATAGTCATGCTATGGTAATAATTTTTTTAGGCTATAGAACCGTCGTCATAGATCAGAATATCTACGACGACAGTTAAATCATTGTCATAGACGACTGTATATACATTTTTTTCAAACTTTAAAATAATTATTTGAATATAGACTTCCCTAAAGAAATGAGACACGTACACGTCTCAACAAATTTGCAGCCTACACATCTTGATTTTATATTTGGGAAATTTAATTACGTAGTAGTTACCTTTTTAACACTGATATGGTGTTTATATCTTCCACATCCAAGCAGAACAAATTCCAGAATATGCAAATATCACAACACAGATTTCCACGAAGGGACAAAACCACAAAAGCCATGCCAGAGTGAAACTTTAACTTCAAGACATGGACACATTAAGAAAACCTGCTACAGTTGGTACAAATGCGAAGACGGGCATCAAATCTCTCTTGTCCAACGCTTCATAGGAGCTCACTGCGACTACACCAGATAATAACATGCACATCTACACTTGGGTGGTGGCAATGGCATAAAAGCAGAACACCTCACAATTCCTCCGATTGAGTAGTGCCCTTTTCGTTTCCGACATTCTGTTCAAGGTAATCATTTCTTTGAGGATAAAAAGGCTTCGAATATCCGCAAGTTGGCTCATCTGCTTGGCTTCTCTAATGAATGGACTCTTCATCTTTTTAGCCAATGCTATTAATTTTTATTTCTCAGTTTGTGAATGTAGTCTAATTCCCATACTTATATTGCAAGCAAAAAACTTCAAAATGCATGGCACAACTGTAATTTTGTATCATAACACAGCTGTGACAGAGGAAGCATGAACTTACTTGGGTTAGAACTTTGAGCAATATCAATTAAAAGAAGGTTGAAAAGTTCATGGAAATTAATTACCAATTTACTTTTACTTTATGCTTACCTGAAGGTAATTTGCAAAGCAGCTAGAAATTTATTTAGATGCTTCATCGGTAGGAAGAAGACTCAAAGGCCAAGGAAGACAAACTAGGAAACTCAAACCAAGCCTTGCAATTTTGTTTGCCTTTGCATGGAAAAGAATCTGATTTTTTTTAAACATAATAATTTGCTTCTCGGACAGCTTTCTAGTCTTTATTTTCTTATGAATCTAGTTTATGTATATTTTTTACTATTTCTTTAACATTATATCTGTTATTTGGTATTTTGCATGAGAATATATGAAAAAAAAGAAGAAGAACAGATTAAGTAATGGAAATATGCAATGTACTCAAATTCAGCAACAACAACAAAAGAAATAAAATAATAAACAAGGCCAAAAGTAAAACACTTGCCTCAAAAGAAAACATAATAGAGAAAACCCCAGAAAAGGAGTGAAAAAATGGAGTTAAGTGGGTTGTTTAGGAGAAAGCAATTCTCAAAAGTATCAGCCACAGAGTTAACCACATTGAAAGGCTATTTACAGAAGAAGTTGAGCAATAGACAAGGTTAAAAACTCACAAAAGTTTGCTTCATCATAAGACGAACAATCTTAGCATTTGCAAGCTTGCATCAGTAAATCAAAAATATCTACAGAAAAGACTCATGATTTACACTCAGTGAAAACTAAGTTGAAATAGACATTCCTATTTCTTATATGCTGAAAGTAACAGGAATAAATAATATATATATATATATCTTGAATTCTTGAGTGCATGATTGATAATGATATATGCAGCTATATGTGATTTTAAAGCAAAATGACTAAAAGAGTAAAGAGTAAGCTAATTAGAAAGCAAGACAAAAGGCAATTTTAATTCCATTGCCGTTTTGATCATCAAACATGCTACACTTCATGGGTTTTACATCGAAAATGGTTATTTAAAATATAGTTGTTCTCTGTTTCAAAATCCTCACCCAAATTATTGCTTGCTACCTAAACATAAAATCCAAATGGCAAAGCTAGCAACAGAAAACACTCACTACAGTTTAAACCTGAGGATGGCGAAAACAAGAAAGAAATCTCTTCTTTTCGATCTATACGAACCAAAATGGATTCTTCAATGCAGACAACCTCAAGCACGCTTTGGAACCGCCTCCTCTGAAAAAGCCACCAGCTGTTTAAGTTCTTTTCTGCATCGCCCTTCCTTTTAATGGCCCCTTCATCACTTCCACACTAATTGGGAGACCCCAAGAGACAATTACAACTCTTCATAATTAGTCCTTTTGTCTCCCATTTCTCACACTCCAGAAAAAAAACACATTAACAGTTGAAGTAATTCAATGGGTCATCGGCATAATGGTCATCATCATCCTGATACAGTGATTGACTTAGGGAAACCTGTTAACTTCACCGGTGGATTGGAATTCAATAATCTTACCTACACCGTGACAAAGAGGATTAAAAATGATGAGGGGAAGTGGGTAAAACATGAAGTGGACTTGTTGCATAAGATTACTGGTTATGCACCTAAAGGGAGCATTACCGCGGTTATGGGCCCTAGTGGTGCTGGGAAGTCGACTCTGCTGGATGGTTTGGCTGGACGGATTGCCAGTGGGAGTCTCAAGGGTAGGGTGTCCTTGGATGGGACGGATGTAAGCCCAAGTTTGATCAAAAGAACTTCTGCATATATAATGCAAGATGATCGCCTGTTTCCGATGCTTACAGTTTATGAAACTTTGATGTTTGCTGCTGATTTTCGGCTGGGGTCTATCCCCAGGACTGAAAAGTTGCGTCGCGTTGACACGCTGATCGAGCAGCTTGGGTTGGGGGTAAGAAATTAGCACACCAACAGTGCTAAGTGACTGCAGTAGGCTAGCTGCCACATTCCCTTGAAAAACTCGTGCAATATTAATTATATATATAACAGAATAGGCTAGTTTTGAACTAAATTTCAAGATCTTTTAAATAATTTCATTTGCACAAATTGATAAAAATAACTAGGTAGTTAAAAAAATTCTAGCAGGTTTCAAGCTATATATAGTGTTCTGCTAATGATAACTAACCATGATATTTATTGTCTGCTGAAATTGTAGTCAACTCAAAATACTTACATAGGCGATGAAGCAACTCGAGGAGTGTCTGGTGGTGAGCGTCGTAGGGTCTCAATTGGCGTGGACATCATCCATGGACCATCGTTACTCTTCCTTGATGAGCCTACATCAGGTCTGGACTCCACCAGTGCTCAAAGTGTCATAGAGAAAGTCCATGACATTGCGCGCTCTGGAAGCACAGTGATTCTAACAATCCACCAACCTTCATCGCGAATCCAATTGCTTCTTGACCATTTGATCATCCTGGCTCGAGGTCAGCTCATGTACCAAGGATCTCCCAAAGATGTGAGTCTGCATCTGGGGCGAATGGGACGTAAAGTCCCAAAGGGGGAAAACTCAATCGAGTACCTTATTGATGTGATACAAGAATATGATCAGTCTGACCATGGAGTTGAGGCACTAGCTGATTTTGCTCTAACTGGCATGAAACCCCCAGTACTGTCTGAGGAGGAGATATCAATGACATCGGTCCTCCCATCTCCAACGCCACCTCACCATCCATGCCATCAGGGACAGGATCCTGCCGGCAAGGGAAGTTCTGGGAAAAGGCTGTACTTACAAACCGGTGCACACAAAGACAAAGATTTTGATAACAGTGTGAGGAGTCCTTGGAATCAATCAAGGTCATGGAGTGCCAGCCAAAGTGGGATCATTCAAACACTAAGATTCACACCTGCTAGTCAACGTACTGATAATAAAGCTCATAACCCCATGAGGTAATTTAACTCTTTTGATTTCACATCATAAAACCATAGTACTCCAGGTTCCATTTAATATTTAGCTTAAAAACACAAGCTCTTGTAGAACCTGACTGACTTGATGTTTCTCTTTTTGATGTATTCTTGGTGCATGGTTCTGCAGTTCATCCCCAAGCTACTACACCTACTCCAGTGAAATCCTAGCTGCAGGCACTCCAACACCACATAGCAGCGACTACACGGTCAATGAAAATGACTACCTGACCCCCAATATTGCAGCTGCCAACATGAAGTACCAACATCTTGGCCCAAAGTTTGCAAACTCTTTCTTCTCAGAGTCGTGGGTTCTAATGCGCCGCAACTTTATAAACATCAGGCGCACCCCAGAGCTCTTCCTCTCTAGGCTGCTGGTTCTTACCTTCATGGGCATTCTGATGGCAACCTTATTCTTGAATCCCAAAAACAATCTCCAAGGAATCACAAATCACCTCAGCTTCTTCATTTTCACTGTCTGTCTCTTCTTTTTCTCATCCAATGATGCTGTCCCGGCTTTCATCCAAGAACGCTTCATCTTTGTCCGTGAAACTTCTCACAATGCCTATAGAGCCTCATCATACACCATTGCTGGACTCTTTACGTACCTTCCTTTTCTGGCAGTTCAGGCTGGCGTTTATGCAGGAATTGTCTGGTTTCCCTTGGGCCTTCGCGGACCATTCTACTACTTCTTGATAGTATTATATATGTCTCTCCTATCCACAAACTCATTTGTAATTTTTGTGAGTTCAGTGGTGCCAAACTACATATTGGGTTACGCGGCGGTCATTGCTTTCACTGCTCTCTTCTTCTTGTTTTGTGGATACTTCTTGCCGAGCAATGATATCCCTGGATACTGGGGCTGGATGAACAAGGTTTCAACCATAACATATCCATATCAAGGGGTTTTGATGAACCAGTATCAGACATCAAAGGTTTTCGGCAAGAATACGGTTGGACAGAATGTGACTGGATTTGACATTCTACGCTCACTCGGTGTCAGTACGGAAGAAAATCAGAAATGGTATATGATTCTTATAATGCTGGGTTGGGCTATTCTATATAGGATTTTGTTCTACGTAGTTATTCGTTTCGCTTCAAAGAACCAGAGGTCATAGCGTAATATTATCAAAGGAGTGATCTTGATTTTGAATTTGTTCTCCAAACATTATATTTAGTTTAAAAATGACCCTCTTTCTTGGATTTTCATATGACGACATGTTGTTATATATACATGCTTGGATTGTTTTATTACTACTGGATAGAGAAGGTTGGTTGATGTACAGAGTGAGTAGTGGTATAATTAATTCTGGAATGATATGTTGCTGTAAAACAAGTTGATAGTATATGGTTTCTTCTGTTAGTGTCGGATCTTTCTCTGATATAATTATGGAAACTCATTGAGATCCCAGAGAAAGGGGATCAAGTTGAACTTGAAACCTTGCAAGAAGTTGATGCACTACTAGTACTTTTCAACCCTTAAGGTTGAAGAAAATCATCATATAAATTTTACTATCAGAAAATACTTTTCTTTGGAATCAAAACAGAGGATGGCACTATTCATCAGCTAGCACATACGGTCGGTCCAACACCGTGAGTTTATGCATCAAGAATCATCATGATAATCAAATCAAAATATTTAGCCCCCCACAAGAGGAACAGCGTTTATTATTATGAGATGCTTGCTCATTTTAATCGCTAGATTTGTTTTCTTTTCAAGTTGCTTTGTTCATTGGTTTTGTATTGTATAGTATTGTAATTGGAGAAATTATTTAAAGAGAAAAGTTGGAACGGATGATGTTAAAAATTTACAAAAGGTTGGTGCTTGGAATACGCCAGCCAACCTTAAAAGACCAAATAAAAGCATATGCCAACCATGCTACGTAGCAAACAATGATGTAAACCTAGTCTTTCTTATATTGCCAAACTTTTCAACCGAATTATAAAAATTCACAGTAGAACAGAATGAGCTTAAAAAATAAGATAGACAATTTAAATATCTTGAAAGAGGAGTTAATTATGTGCGATTAGGAATGGTAGGGCATGCAGATGGAGTTACAAGTCAATATATATATATATATATATATATATATATATATATATATATATATATGAACGTGTTTGACCAATTTAAAGTTAATTTAAGTAGATGAAATTACTCTTCATTTGACTACAAATTCAAAAAATGTAATAAATTTATCCTAGAAAAGGACTTGTTATAATAACATTTACTAGTCGATGGGGTAGTCGTACAATTTTTCAAAAGCTATATCTATTAAATATATAGACTGCTTCGAATTGAATCCCACTCCAAAAGACGATTTAAATTGTTTAACTACCTATATTGCTTTTAGGAGTCGACCAATTATATATATATATATATATATATATATATATATATATATATATATATATATATATGCTGAAGAACAACACCAACCGACCAACCTACCAAATTCAGGAAATTGATCACTCATCTATTCAATATATTTCTTAAATTAGACTAGTTTATGTATGTTAAAGAATCTGGATTTACGAACCAAATGTCAGATCTCGGAACTACTTTTTATTCTCATCTAGATATCTACTAAAAAAAAAGAGAAAATAAATTAATTATATTAATCAACTGAAGGACTGCAGAAACCATTTCAAAATTTTCATCATCTCTATCTTTAATGTATAAGCCTCCTTCCTAAGAATACAAGCAAGCATCGACCGACCAGGGAGATAACCCAGTAACAGGCGTGGCTAACAAGTCGGTTCAATACAGAAGAGATTGGCCAGGTACTACAACACATCATGTCGGGGCTAATTCCATATCTGCATCCAATAATAATAGTAATAGTCAAACACACACGGCTAAACTAAAACAAAGTGATACCACTAATCTATTAATGAACTTTTCATATGTGAATGTTTGATTATGTATAAATATTGCCTATAGTGAAATACTACTTTAATATATGCATGCATTGCATCCTCACTTCAATGTTAAATAAATAAATACATTTACAGTCATAAACAGTAAAAATAAAAAAGTGTGTTTGGATTAACATAATTTTTTCACTGGGGATGGACAGTCTTTACTTGGTGAGATCATATAATTAGTAAAATACTCTACCTTAAACAATGGGTTTTATCCCAAACCTCATTTCCATGATGTTGCATTCCAGGACACAGACAAGAGGCGAGACGAAGGTGAAGGGTTGCTCCGCCTAGCATTATTTTAAACAATATTAATTTATTATATAAAGAACTCACCTGCACTACAAAGACAAACTAATATTAGTATTAATTAAAACTAATTAGAAAAAAATTAAAATAAACAACAATTTGGATTATTCTAATTCAAGCTCTCTCTCATCTTCCTACCAGTTCTGCAATGTCCACAATTGAGGTCAAACTGAATTTTGCCCATCTTTTTCCCCTCCAAACCTCTACTTCTTCTGATGCTGTTTTCTAAATCTTTTTCTCCTAAAATCTCCGACTATTATCACAGATTTTCATACCATCAAGAGGATTCTTTTTTCCCCCTACTTTTAATCAGGTAATGAAAAAACTGAAGAATCTGGTTGGGATTATTAGTGAATCATAGAACCGTTAATCAAGAAATGATGGCATTCAACAAAGTGAGAAGGCCTAAAATGGAAATTAACTAGGCAAGTCCCGTAAGTTTGATGACCAGATGGGGCAACTTGGGTTCATGATAAGGCGATGATGGAAGGATTGAATTACTGGAAAATAAGAGTGGCTGGCTGTTATATCCTTTGCGTCTTCATAGTTTTTCAATCAACTTATGCACAAGAAGGTATGCAGTACACAGTTTTAGTGATTTAATCGCAGTCACCACAGGGTGATTTTAAATCTTGAAATAAGTCTCTTTCAGTAATCTTTCGCGTAAAGAATTTGTTTACTGCTCATATTTAAAGAATTTTATTTTCACCCAGTGAATTGTCAACCTTAAAATTAGGTAGGATAAGATTGATATAATCCTTTCAGAATTCACATCTAACATGTAGTTAACCAAGATTAATACCTCAAGTGCTAGCATAAACAATTATCTGTAATTATCATAATCTAATAATCAATCTAAAAGGCTAGATCTTGCTTGAAGGATATTTCCCCCCAAATCCTATATATATATATATATATATATATATATATATATATATATATATATATATATATATATATATATCAATCTGATCAACAGTTAAAAATGACCATGCAGGGATAAGCTCTAGATCAGCCAAATCATTTTAATTACAATGATAAATGATCAAGAATGAGCTTTCTCCGCACAAAAGTACCTAAAGCTAAAGCATATTTAGCGTGTACTACTCCCCGGTCACCACAAAACTTCACTGACTAATTAGATCCATAGTATAACAGTTGAAAAGGGGAGAAGAAAGGTGGAGGACGGGTAGATCTCCACAAGAACTTATCAATAGTTGGAAAAACAGAAATTTACACTTGCGTCAATAGTCTGACATAAAAGTGCTCACAGTGATGTACTATAGATATTGATTTATGTTAACTCAATAGTTCTTTAACATTAACATGAACTGTCATGCAGGGTTTGAGAGTATACAGTGTTGTGCTGATACAAACTTTACTGATCCAAGTACCAACATAAGTTGGGCAACAGACTACAACAGGTACCCCGATAAACCAAGTTGCCAAGACATTGCTCGACCAGTTCAAAATAACACGGCCTATGATAGAGCTCGAGTTTTCAGCTCAAGCTTGGGTAATAAATGGTGTTACAACTTAACAACTAGGAAGGATCAAAACTATCTGATAAGAGGTACATTCACTACCGCAGAACTGCAGAGAAAACCTCCAGGCACTATCTTTGATGTTTTAATTGATGTCACACCCATAGCCCTAGTGAAATCATCAGATGATGCAGTGGTGGAGGGAGTTTTCAAAGCTACTAATGACTATATGAACTTTTGCCTATCGAAAGAGCAGGGAGATCCTTACCTTTCAAAGCTAGAATTGAGGCCTTTGAATTCAGAGTATCTGAAGGAGAAAGCTTCTGTTGTTCTCAAACTTGTAGATAGAGTTGATGTCGGAAGCACAGGAGTGGAGATCAGGTATTCTTCCCTATTTGTTTAAAAGCCAAGAAAGATTAAACAAAAATCAGCCAAATGTTTACGACTTTAAGTTAAAAAACAAAAATGAAAAATGTAACACAGAAAAGCAACAATAACAGGCCCCAACTAGATGTTGAAGTTTTCATAACAGGCATCACATGAATATAAACTTCTAATTCACCTCAGTTCAACTATCTCAAGCAAGGAAAATGATTTCTTCTCCACAAATGCATTTCTTTTTCTCAAACCACACCATCATCTGCACAAATCCACTATCCTCATTCTATAGCACCGTTACCTGATCAATAATCAATGTACCATCACCAATTTTACAAGTTGGGCACTTCGTAGGCATCCTCCCTTTGAGAAAAGAAATTTGACTACCAAATAAAAGAGAAATGTACTTGCAAAAATGCTATGTTGTAAAATACCTACAAAAGCTTACTGCCAAGTGCTACAATAGCAAATTGGTCAATGACACATGAGGGGGCCTATGGCACAAAGAAATCTATAGTAAAGTCCATACTTTTGTTGCGTACCAAAGTATTGTGAGAATAAAACTTATAAGTTAATACAGGAAATTGTCATATACCCTGTGTATTGACCAACCTTTACATCCGGAAACAAACACTAACGGATTAAGCTCATAAATCCATGTATAATTTTCCAATTTCAGGTATCCATATGATCCATATGACCGAATTTGGAGACCAGAACCAGACCATCCCAGTAATGACCCATCATTATCCATGGCCAACATGGCCATCTCCAATACTAGCACAATATTACCTCCTATCCAAGTGCTACAAACAGCTCTAACCCATCCAGAGCTTTTGCAATTCATACACGATAACTTTGATACTGGATTCTATGAGTATGCTCTCTACCTTTACTTTCTTGAGCTCAATGACTCTGTTCAAGCTGGGCAACGGGTGTTCGATATATACATTAACAATGAGAAGCGGCAGGAAATTGATATACTGGGTGTTGGTTCCAGATACAGAATAGTTGTTTTGAACTTTGTAGCAAACGGAACTCTAAATTTGACAATGATAAAGACCACCAATGGCTCCCAGTTGGGACCCATTTGTAATGCTTACGAGATTTTGCAGGTTCGCCCATGGGTTCAAGGTACTGCTCAAGAAGATGGTAAGTTCACATGAATTATTTCTAGTTAGTTAATCCAAATATCTGAAGGAAGCTATACGGATGTAAACAATACAAAATTACTAAATAAATGCATACATGGACACCCACACATAATTCTGTTCAATAGGAAAGACAAGAGCATACTTGTATTCTACTTAAAACATAAATATTTACCCACTCTTTTTTTAGGATAAAAACATAACGTATAATCACTAATCCATCTTTCCCTTCAGTAAATGTCATTGTGGATGTTAGGAATCAATTATTTGTGGACAACAAAGATAACAAACTACTGAGAAGTTGGTCTGGAGACCCATGTCTTCCCCTTCCCTGGGATGGTCTGTTCTGTGTGTACAGTAATAGTTCCTCAGCCATCACTAAGTTGTGAGTTCTTTCCTCTTCATTATAGTTGGGTAGTTTCTTTGTTCTTCCCCCACATATAAGTTTGATTGTTCAAAGGAAGATTATGTAGATATATGGAAATGGGTAATGCGTAAATGTTAATAATTAATTTGTTTTGCCACTACCTACTTGCTTCAGGGATCTTTCTTTCAGAAATCTTCAAGGACCACTTCCTCACAGTATCACAAAGCTGGCCAACCTAAGGAAACTGTATGATTCATAATTCTGATTTTCATTAGGTCACTCGTGGATGGGATGCTATTTAATTTCCTCAAACTCTAAACTTTTGTTGCTTACTATTTCTCTGTATACTAGGAACATGAGCAACAATGGCTTCACCAGAGCTATCCCTGTGTTCACATCTTCCTCCATGTTGACCACAGTGTACTGAACTCTCTCTAACAATTGATGTGTTATGAAACCATTTTTTATCCTCGATCACTCACCGTCAATCTTGATTTAACTACTTTAGTATAACTGGTCAAACCATGATTTATGCTATAACACAACCTCTTTGTTTCATATGTTAATTGATTTAATAAATTAATAACATGTATTAGGGATCTGAGCCACAACAACCTCATGGGAAATATTCCAGAATCACTTGCTTCGCTACCCTTTTTAGTAACGTTGTGAGTACTTTCATTGTATATATATTTATGGTAAATAAAACTGAGGCAGGTTGTGGACATTTACACAGAAACCATGCCTAATTCAGTATATTTTCTTTCCTTTTATTTTAATTTTGTTTGGATTGGTTGCCTAAATCAGTATATGTTTCTTCTACAGATTATTTGGCTGCAATAAGCATTTAAGCAAAGAGCTTCCTGCAAACCTTTACAGATCAAGACTTGACACAGAGTACAAAATTTAGCCTTTCAAGATTAGGAATATGTGAAAGTACATAGGGGGGGGGGAGAGGAAGAAGAAGCTGATTGTATTTGTTCATTTCTCTGTTTCAGCAAAGGAATCTGTGGCGGTCAGGGATCATCCTCAACAAAAGGAATTGTTATAGGAACAGTTACAGGTGGAATACTCTTAATTGTTGTTGCAGTTGGAATTTTCTTCAGTTGCTTTTACAAGAGAAGGTTGATGGCTAATGGAAAGTTTGATGCAAAAGGACATCCAATGACAAAGAGTGAGATATCTATTTATTTTTCCACTACAAGATTTCCTAGATTTGACTTCAGCATATGACAAGATAACTATTTTTTCTTTTTCTTTTTTGATAAGTAATGATATATTAAAACTAACTAGCAAAATCAGTTTTTTTATTGTTTACCATTCAAAGATGATAGTTAGTCTCAGCTAATGGTCAATATTCATACTTATAGTCCATAAACTTTCAGAATAAAAGTTTTATCTAAATAAAAACTTACAGACTGAAAGCAGGCAATTCTTACTGAGTCTCTATTGTAGATCGTAAAAGGAAAATATTATACCCAAGCCTTTATGGTTATACAAAACTAGGTAATAACATATACAAGAGAATGACGAACTATTTATTATATGAAAGTCATCGAAAATAAAACTTATCTCCTTGACAATAAACATAAACACTAAAGGACGGGATTTATGACAAGAAACAAAATAATTATTCTACTTGGCGTGTCCATCTTTTCTCCCCCTCCTTTCCAACTGAGCCTATGAACAACTATTATAATTATTGTGAGGGAGTATTAGATTCTCAGGCTAATTAAACTTTCCATTCCATAATGATATACTATACGAAAGTCATCAAAACTAAAAAAAAATAAAAAAATCTTCCCAGACAGTAAACATATTTACAAAAACATAGGAATTAAGGAACTTCTTTAGCAGAAATAAAATAAAATTAAGGAATTTGATCACCAATTGTCAAAACTAAATCATGAAATCGGTTAAAGATCATAAAACCACTTCAGATATATCTCTTTTTCCCCCTCCTATTCCAACTGAGACCATGAGCAACTTGTTGATCAACAAGTATAAGACTCTCTAGCTCATTAAAGTTTCCACCCGATGAATAATATTTTAGTGAGTTCTATCATCTGCTCGGTCTATGTTTTACTTTACGAGAGAATATGATTTCTCACTGAATTTTTTCCTAAACGCAGATGCAATTTATTCAATACCCAGCATGGATGATATCATTCTGAAATCAATATCTATACAGAGTTTTAGCCTTGAGAATATAGAATCTGCCACCCAGCAGTACAAAACTTTGATAGGTGAAGGTGGTTTTGGATCTGTTTACCGTGGTACTCTATCAGATGGTAAAGAAGTGGCTGTGAAGGTTCGCTCAGCCACTTCGACACAGGGAACTCGTGAATTTGATAATGAGGTGAAATACTCTTTCACCCTGCTCAATCTAAAACCACTTCCCTAATAATTTTCATATATGTGCAAAACCAAATTGGCAATAGCTTCAAGTGGTGTATAAAAAAAATTATGTGGCTCAAGGAAGGCTGAATATATTTTTCTTGTTTTCTTCATAAACTATAATTTTTATCTCTAGACCTATGTTACATGGACTCTTTACTTTTCCCTGAAGTACTGGACATTTCATCTTAGTGTAAAAACTGGCAAAATTGAGGAGTTCCCGAGTCGAACTCTTCAAAGTACCCTCCATCCGAGTCCATGCTAATACGCCCTAGACATTTTAACATCAGTGAGCTGAAATATTGCAATGAATGGACATGTACTAATAACCTTTACACCCTTACTCTTAACTCTTAAGGTTTTGCACAAAGGTCCTAGATTCAATATAAATTTGTCTGTTAACGATGTTAATTATTTGAATGTCATTTTAATAATAGGTTTTATTTTTTGTAACACACCTACAGCCACTACTACCATTTGGGTAAGCCCCAAGTGTTCTGATGAAGTTTTGAACCTATGACATATACCAACTACAACCACTTATCAAAAGCACACTACCTAGTTTACGAACAGCTATACCTAGTTTCAATGTATGACTTTTTACCTATTTTATATTCCATGTGACAATTGTTATCAATGCTTTCTACAGCTAAACCTTCTGTCAGCTATCCAGCATGAGAATCTGGTACCACTTCTTGGATACTGTTGCGAAAACGACCAACAAATTCTTGTTTACCCTTTTATGTCCAATGGCTCCCTACAAGATCGCCTTTATGGTACTTCTCATTTAAACATGAACTCTTCAAGTTCTTGTTTGGATTATTTCTAATCTTTACTTATATTGATTTGCTCATCTATAATTTCTATACCAGGGGAAGCTGCTAAACGGAAAACTCTAGACTGGCCAACTAGGCTTTCCATTGCTTTAGGAGCTGCTCAAGGCAAGTAGCATATTGTCTTTAGTAATATGAAATTTGTAAAGTTTTATGCAAGCAGAAAGTACATGAAGAGGTATATTTGCACAAAGTGATTACTGTCAAATTAAACCCTGCACTCTCACTCTCTCAAGGTTGAGAGGTACAAAATGATTACAACTCTCAAATTAAACCCTGCACTCTCAGGGTTGAAAGCTAAAAATTAATTTACCATTACACTGAGCGGGTGCACTATAAAATGAATAAATATACTAGTAAGAGATTATATTTAGGTTCACTATAAAACAATATTTCCCAAATGACAAAGAAATTACAATACATCTTCATCCTGGAATAAAAATATGGTTTAAAAACAATAGTCAATTAACCAAAGATATCAATAACACTTATAGCCGAGTATTAGACAACAGTATAGAATGATGACTTGTACATAATAACTAGAGAAGAAATAAATCTAAAAAGATTTTGCAGATCACAGAACATTAGTTAATAATAAAACAGCAGATAAAATTACAATTTGAAAGAATATGTTAAATAAATTCTTTTAAATCACTGCTAAGAAGTATTGACCAAGCTCGGCCATTTTAATGTGAAATCACAATCACATTCAAGAAAATCAATATATAGGTAATGGTTTCACAAATACTCAAATCTCTAACTAAGATGTTACTTTTGTGGACACACAAGAGCTACAGTCTAGGCTGAGAACATATCTTAACACAAAGACCAGGTGATGCCTTACTGAACTTGCCAGCAAAGCTCAGAAATCGACAAAGGAACACTTTTGTATCCCCTTTCCTATATCAAAGAAGGAAATCCTATTACTTAAATCACTGAAGATGAATGGCGCAATCCTAATTAACCACAGCAGTGACAATGAAGTGATAATAATCCAGAAGTTGTTTCAGGAGAGAGTAGGCAGAAAATAAGGATAAAATAATAAGTTCAGTACAACTAATAATAGCATATTAATAGGTTGAACTAGAACAATGGGTAATAGAAACTGTGACTTTACAGGTGAGTTAATAGGGCTCTTCCACGGGTGAACAACATATATTTATGGTCTCGCAAGACCTTCCCGCTTGATCATTCATCTGCAACGAGTAATTAATTTTAGCCATTTACGTTCCAAAACTGAATATTTATGAGAATGTTTAAAGAATAGTTTCATCATTCAGGTCTGACCTATCTTCACACATTTTCGGGCCGAAGCGTGATACACAGAGATGTAAAATCAAGTAACATACTACTAGATCATACCATGTGCGCCAAGGTAGCAGACTTTGGTTTCTCAAAATATGCTCCTCAAGAAGGGGATAGTGGAGTTTCTCTAGAAGTAAGGGGGACAGCTGGATACTTGGATCCAGAGTAAGTATGTTTGCATGGAGGCTGATATCATATGCCAGCCTATTTACTACACTCACTTGCATGATTATGATATGGAACATATCACTTTGCTCACTTATTTGACTATGATATATGAACCTACCTAAGAACGTATGAAAACTTTAATAAATCACAAGATGAAAGCATCGTGAATACCAATATTATTACATACTTGGGATCAATATGGTATAATGGAGACATGCTGATACTATAACAATCCCAAGTATTTAATGATATTGATATATAACAAAGGCCATGTCCACTTACTCCTAACAAAGGGCAAAAATTACTGGGAGAAGGTAGTACAAAAAGACATCAAGGGGCCTAATATAATTGAGGACATGGCCTTTGTTCGGAGTGAGTGGATTGAAATCACATATCAAAAGGTTGTGTCCTAGTGTTCCACCTTTTGTTTTTGTTAACATTTTCTCTTATTTCCCTCCCCTTCTTTTCATTGTTTTCCCTTCATTTTCATTTAGTTATATATACATAAATATATATATATATATATATATATATATATATAATTCATTTATTTTTATCTTTTCATTTTCCTGCTTGTTTTCTACTTTTACATATGGGATTCATTTTCAGCCCACTCAAACCATCTAGATTGGGGTAACAAGGATTGTTGAATTGAGATCATATCTTAATTGCTTTCAAGTCTCTAGAGTTCTATTTAACCTCTTGAATAACTTCAGTTCTTTAAATATCATAATTTGTGTCTTTCAGGTATTATTCAACCCAATATTTGTCTGCAAAAAGTGATGTCTTTAGCTTTGGAGTCGTGCTGCTTGAAATGATAAGTGGACGAGAACCTCTCAACATAAAAAGGCCACGAACCGAGTGGAGCTTAGTTGAATGGGTGTGTTCTAATTTCAAGTTTTTTACTTCATATATAAAGTCTGGTGACAACTAGGGTTGAAAATCGGTATAGACTTTTTCTTTGTTTTGGTTGTGATGAGTACCAAACCACATTTATTGCCAAAATAAATAAATAATCAATTAAAGAAACACGAAACAACTGAAATTTGAAATTCTCTATATATAGTTTATAAAAGGCAACTAATACTTTCATATGGAAATATGATATTTCCACACGGTTCCCTCACATGAATAGTGAGTGGGACCCATATTTATGTGAGTGAATATCATATTTTCATGTGGAAATATCAGTTTCATTTATAAACTAGTATTCTCTCCATCCTAGAAATATAGGCCCCTTTGCTTTGGGTTTCTTTTGGCACAAAATTTAAGACAGTGCCAAATATGTATGTGTCTATATACATACGTAAAATTATATTCTAACTATTGTTGTATATTAATTTAAATATACTACATACAATATGTTTATAAAGATGTTTCGGTAAGCCTAATACTTCGTTTCAAAAATAAAAATGAACAAATGTTATCATACAATTTCTTATTGTTAAACATAAATAAGCTAAGATATGAAATTAGAAACATCACTAAGTTTCAAATAGAAAAAGTTATCATATTCCATACAAGACCAAACAGATCTGTATGCTTCTTATGCATCACATGTCAAAGTTCTGCAACTGCCTGTAATACGAAAATAAGAAAATTATTGGCAGCTTTAGGTGCTCTTAATAATTACGAAATTGTAGCTTCAGTTTTAGTAATGTATAATGAGCTCAACATATCAATTATTAAAATTCTTCGTTTCAGATGGGAAATAGTTTACATGTCAATGTTAACTAGCCATTTTCCGAGAATGCTATAATATTTTATGTTATTTAGTATTTACATAGTTTTTAGTTGATTCTATATATCTGTTGTATAATATCTTACTTAAATATAAGCCCTTTTTCCATACAGGCCAAACCTTATATAAGGAACTCACGAATTGATGAAATAGTGGATCCTAACATAAAGGGAGGGTACCATGCAGAGGCGATGTGGAGGGTGGTGGAGGTAGCTTTGGCATGTATTGAGACCTTCTCTGCATATCGACCGTGCATGGTCGACATTGTCCGCGAGTTAGAAGATGCTTTGATTATTGAGAACAATGCATCTGAATACATGAAGTCCATAGATAGCTTTGGAGGATCCAATCGTTTCTCCATGGAGAGGCCAATAGTTATTCCACCCACTCCAACTCCAACAGAACCTTCCCCAATCCTTTCACAACCCGCTCCTCCGCAACCAAGATAAACAAGGAGAAAGTGGGGGTGATTCCTCATTACAACTCTATAGGACTTTGCAACTTGATGTGCATTCAATATTTTAAAGGCCAAAAAAGATCTCGTATTATACTGCATCATTTCTATGATAAAAGGTAGACACATTATTGCACTATCTCCTATATGATCTACCATTATTACACATGGACTTCATGTATAATAACTTCAGTTATTACTCTTGGTCACTCAACCTTGGATCTAATGGGCAGTCAAAAATACATAAGCAACAACAGCCTAAAGATCTAATAGAGCTGATATATCAGGAAGCAGCACATGAAGGCCTTAAGAAGATCAACTTTTTGGCTCAGCAGAAAGAAAAAGATGGTGTCTATATAGTATAATCATACTTTGAGAAAAATGAAGTACCACATATAGAGTGTTTGAAAAGTCACTAATAAGAGACTCAGGTGACATCCCCTCAATAGAAGTTAGCCACTCCAAAAAGGTCTTACCCAGTGTAAGGCTCCCGGGGAGGGTCAGAGGTACGCAGCCTTACACACAATGTCCACAATACAAGTATCAAAGATAAGAACAGAATAGCTGTTAAATTTCAGCCTGATCACTACTGACAAAAACTAGACCCTATATGTTTTCTGTTGTCTTTTTCTTATCAAATTCTCAAAGAAATATATATTCTCTCAATTTTCTTAAGAATTTCGCCAAAATAAAGTTGTTCACTCGACTCAGTATTTCCACTTAAAATCAACTATGACAATCTAGACAAAAACTAGGGAAAGATGTGGGAATTTAACTTTCAATTGGAATGCTGAAAGGACCAGAGGGCCTAAAAAGATGGATTTTAAGTATTTAAAACTTCAAAAATGGCCTCTAGTCCAACTAAAAGTTACTGCCCCAAAAATCAGCTACACCAAGTAAACTGGTTAAAGTTTAACAAACTTAAATATCTGAGACAAGGCAGTTTTTAATCTTAAAATCCTGGGTATAGGCTCATAGCCATGTCAAGCTAAACTATGAGTTGTGAATATTATAATCATAAGATACAGATATTACTATCTTTCCAGAATTTGCTAGTAGACTACTAGTAAAAATTATATTTTCCGGATTTAGGTTACCTCCATAGCTCCTCAGCTCCACCAAACTAGCCATCATAACATATAGGATTCTCACAATATAAGGCTCACTTTGTTTCCAAACATTCATTGGGCTTTCAACAGAACTTGAGTTCATATGTTCTAAGTAAAGGAGTTTGAGAGAGGACAAAACCAAAAAATATGGAGAGCATAAAGAAATCTCAAAATTTTAGAAGGGGGTCATTGAGTTGAGCACTCTCAATTTGATCAGGCTATTTCAACTCAGCAATCACCAATTCAAATAGTGATCCGTACATCACATCAATTAACAATTTAACATAGAAAATTCCATCGTTTAGCAAGAAGACCATAAACATATGATACCTTTCATTTTATTAAATCGAAAGCATGACAACCTTGAGTGATATCTAATGACAAAATAGCATAAAACCATGAAGCACGCAGAATATAACATCTAACTGGATAAAAGAACCAATCAATCTGTTCACAGTCGAAAGGGTGCTTACAAGTAAGCTCTTTTTATAGACTGCCATTATCCAGCAAAATCAGGCCGCAAATAAAGATGGGTTGGCTATTGCTGTACCAACTTGGACTTCAAGCAGTTATAGGCGACGTCCCAGGGTGTCAAGTATCTCGTTCAACGATGCCAATTTGCTCTTTGTGGTGGCCTCTGAAAGACAATAAATTGACTCGATAAGAGAAAATAATAATTTTCCAATCCGGTATCCAATGTTGTGCAGCTACTACTATTAAGTGACAAAAGTATATACAAATTACAAGTATTAATCATAAACTCACAGAGATTAGAATCAATCAACGAGAGATTTCAAGCTTTGTGAAATTTAGAGAGGGTGTTAATGATATGAAATCTGAGAAGGAAAATTGGTACCGAATTGGACGAGGAAGTCGAAAAGGCGACGGACATTGAGGGAAATATGAGATGTAATGTAAGTTCACGATTCTCCCAATCTGCTTGCACTGCTATTCCCACGTTCACCGCGTTCATTATTCCCACAGCTCTACCCATTTTACTTTCTTAGATTAACGACAAAAGTGGATGGAAGTTAGATTATAACGGTGGCATTACCATCTTTACCAAAACTTCGAAGCCAAGCTTCAGACCGACAGCCAATCATCACCAATTCACCTTAGTTTCCATTTTCTCATTAAAAATTTTGATTTATATAGCCTATAATTTATAAATAACATGCCTTCCGCTACTCGAAAACCAGAAGAAAGAAAAATGTTACTCAAAGACACCGTGTAATTTTGGATATTTTTACTAACAAGGGCTGTTTGAAATAGTCAGTAGCTTGTTGAATAACTAGGCCTATATTTCATGCTTATTTTGTTTGATAAGTCCTATTCTACATGACTAGTAGTTGTTTTGAAATATTCTTCTAGTAGTGTCATATTTATAGGATAGTTAGACGTGGCTGTTATCCTCTGTTTTGGTTGTATGGCTGTAAAAGCCAATGTTCTGTTTTGAATTGCAGTAGTGAGTAGTTTTCTTTAATCAACTAGTGTTTGTGTTTACATTGATATCTTACAATTTGGTATCAGAGCCATCACTGAGTCTGATAAAAGAAAAGAGTGAAAACTGTGACTCTTGAGAGAAACTGAGAGAAGGATGAGTGAAGAAAAGAGTAGTTTGACGAAGATTCCACACTTCGATGGTCGTCACTATGACCATTGGAGTGAATTGATGGAAAACTTACTCAGGGCAAAAGGATTGTGGAGCATGGTGGAGAACAGCTTCGAGGAGCCAACAGAAGAAACTGTGCTAACCGATGCACAGCAAGTGCAGCTCAATGATGCGAGGACCAAAGACCACAAAGTCAAGCACTATTTGTACCAAGCCATTGACAGGGTCACTTTTGAACAGATCCTAGACAGACGCACTTCAAAAATTGTCTGGGACTCTTTGAAGCGAAAGTTCGGTGGCAATGAACGAGTGAAGAAGTCCCTTCTCAATACCTTAAGAAGAGATTTTGAAATACTAGAAATGCAGAAAGGGGAGACAATCACCGAATATTTCGCAAAGGTTATGGCTGTGGCTAATCAAATGATAACCAATGGAGAGGACATGCCGGACTCAAAGGTGGTCGCGAAGATTTTGAGGACGTTGACGGAGAGATTCACCTATGTGGTGGTATCTATTGAAGAGTCAAAAGATATCGGCACAATGACCATTGATGAGTTGCAGAGCTCACTAGTAGTTCATGAGCAGAAGTTTAAGAGGTTGGATAGAGCAGAAGATCAAGCTTTGCGAGCTTCCATTGGTGATGAGAAACTCGGAAACAGGGGAAGGGGTCGTAGCCCGTTCCGCGAACGAGGAAGAGGCAGAGGTAGGCAGCCCTTCAAAAAGGAACTTGTGGAATGCTACAAGTGCCACGAGTTGGGGCACTTCCAATACGAGTGTCCTAGTCTGGATAATAAGGCCAACTATGCAGAGTTAGACGAGAAAGAAGAGTTACTTCTGATGGCACATGTGGAGTTGCATGATTCAAAGAGAGAAGACGTGTGGTTCTTGGATTCGGGATGTTCAAATCATATGTGTGGGGAAAAAAGATGGTTCTCACATTTGGATGAAAGTTTTCAACAGACTGTCAAGCTCGGGAATGACACAAGGATGGCTGTTACCGGCAAGGGAAATATAAGATTGGAAGTTGGAGGACTGATACAAGTAATTACGGAGGTGTACTATATACCAGAACTCAAGACTAACCTACTTAGTATGGGGCAACTTCAAGAGAAAGGTCTGGCCATTTTGATTCATGGAGGAGAATGCAAGTTGTATCATCCACGTCGAGGGTTGATCATGCAGACGAGGATGACTGCAAACCGAATGTTTGTGCTTCTAGCTTCTGTCTCACCTAAGAAAAATTCTGTATCTTTTACTCCTACTTGTTTTCAAGCTGCTACAGAAGATGCGTCCCACTTATGGCATTGTAGGTTTGGCCACTTGAATTACAAAAGTCTGCGGACAATGCAATATAAGAAGATGGTAACTGGCTTACCTACACTCAAAACTCCTAGCAAGGTGTGCACTCACTGTTTGATAGGAAAGCAGCACCGAGAAAAAATGCCAAAGAAGAGTTCGTGGAGAGCAACTAGGAAGCTGCAGTTGATACATGCAGACATATGCAGACCAATCACTCCGACGTCAATTAGTGGAAAGAGGTATTTACTTAGTTTCATTGATGATTTCAGCCGAAAAATTTGGGTTTATTATTTGTGTGAGAAATCAGAAGCATTTGGGGTGTTTAAAAAGTTTATGAAATATGTTGAGAAGGAGTGTGGTGAGTCTATAACATGTTTACGTACACATAAGGGAGGAGAATTCACTTCTCTTGAATTCAATGATTTTTGTATGGAGAATGGCATTCGAAGGCAGTTGACGGCTGCTTATACTCCCCAACAAAATGGGGTAGCAGAACGAAGGAATAAGACTATAATGAATTCTGTTCGTAGCATGTTGTCTGAGAAGAAAGTGCCCAAGGTTTTTTGGCCTGAAGCAGTTCAGTGGTGTGTGCATGTGATGAATAGAAGCCCAACAATAGTAGTTAAAGACAAAACTCCAGAAGAATCATGGAGCAATGTCAAACCAACAGTAGATTACTTTCGTGTATTTGGGTGTGTAGCCCATGTACATATTTCTGACCAAAGAAGAATTAAGTTGAGTGACAAGAGCTTCAGTTGTGTGTTGTTCGGGGTAAGTAGTGAGTCCAAGGCCTATAGACTTTATGATCCTGCTTCTAAGCGCATTGTGGTAAGCAGGGATGTTGTATTTGAAGAAGACAAGTGTTGGGAATGGGAAACAAGCCTAGTAGAAATGAACAAGGTGCTAGAATGGGAAGATGGCGAAGAAGAATACAGTGAAAGTGAAGATGGTGAGCACGAAGAAGCAGCAACTGCAAACGAAGAAGAGAAAGCAATAACAATAGAAGAACCAGTGCAATCAAATCAGAACACACGTGCTGAAGATCAAGGGAGGACTAGAAGAACCCCAAGAGCTTCGGTCTGGTTAAGAGATTACGAGAGTGGAGCTGGTTTGGGTCTCTCAGATGAAGAAGCAGAAGTTAGTAACCTTGTGTTTTTTACTGCTCTAGATCCCATTAATTTCGAAGAAGCTGCGAAGAGTAAGAAATGGCAAGAAGCTATGGATCTTGAGATCCAAGCAATTGAGAAAAACGAAACTTGAGAATTGATGGAGTTGCCGGCTGGTGCTAAGAGAATCGGTGTAAAATGGGTTTTCAAAACGAAACTCAACGAGTTTGGTAAAGTAGACAAGCACAAAGCACGTCTTGTGGCAAAAGGGTATGCTCAAAAACAGGGAATCGATTACAATGAGGTGTTTGCGCCGGTTGCGAGATGGGACACAATCAGATTGGTAATAGCTCTTGCAGCACATAAAGGTTGGAATCTTTACCAGCTAGATGTTAAGAGCGCTTTCCTCCACGGAGAGTTGCTTGAGGAGGTGTTTGTTGATCAACCACCGGGTTTTGTACAGAAAGGAGAAGAGCACAAAGTTTACCGGTTGAAGAAGGCTTTGTATGGTCTTAAGCAGGCTCCAAGGGCGTGGTACAGTCGCATTGAGTCCTACTTTGTGAAGGAAGGTTTTGTAAGGTGCCCTTCTGAACATACACTCTTTATTAAGTCTGATTCAATGGGTAGAATTCTTGTGGTTAGCCTTTATGTAGATGATCTTATATTTACGGGGAATGATGTGGGAATGTTTGAGGAATTTAAGAGGTCCATGATGCATGAATTTGAAATGACTGATCTTGGAAGGATGAGATATTTCCTCGGGGTAGAGGTGTTGCAGAATGAAGATGGCATATACATTAGTCAAACAAAATATGCTAATGAAGTGCTTGAGAGGTTTGGCATGTCGGAATGCAATTCTGTCAAAAATCCCATTGTGCCGGGGTCGAAACTTGTGAATGATGAGAAAGGAGTCAAGGTTAACCCTACTACTTACAAACAAATGGTTGGTAGTATTCGTTATTTAATAGTAACAAGGCCCGACTTGATGTTTGCGGTAGGTCTAGTTAGTAGATATATGGAGAATCCCACTGAGCTTCATTTTCACGCTGTCAAGAGGGTGCTTCGATATATAAAAGGGACTTTGCAGCTGGGAATATTTTATAAAAGAGGTGGAGCTGGAAATTTCATTGGCTATACAGACAGTGACTACGCAGGGGACCTTAATGATAGGAAGAGTACTTCAGGATATGCATTTTTGTTTGGAGAAGGAGCTGTGGCTTGGTCATCGAAGAAACAACCGGTGGTGACTCTATCCACCACTGAAGCTGAATTTGTGGCAGCAGCTTCATGTGCATGTCAAGGAATCTGGATGAGGAGGATTCTTGATGCTCTTAATCATTCTCAAAGGGAGAGCACAATGGTGTACTGTGACAATGCCTCCACTATCAAACTCTCAAAAAATGCTGTGCTACATGGAAGGAGCAAACATATTCATGTAAGGTACCACTTTCTTCGTGAGCTAACTCAAGATGAAATTATTGAGCTTATTCATTGTGCAACTGAGAATCAGACAGCTGATATCATGACCAAGGCTCTGAAGCTCGAGTCATTTGAGAAGTTTAGAAAAAAACTTAGAGTACGTGAAGTACCAAAGACAAACTGTCTGCAGACTACAGAACAGTTTAAGGGAGGAAATGTTTGAAAGAGTCAGTAGCTTTGAAATAGTCAGTAACTTGTTGAATAACTAGGCCTATATTTCAGGCTTATTTTGTTTGATAAGTCCTATTCTACAGGACTAGTAGTTGTTTTGAAATATTCTTCTAGTAGTGCCATATTTATAGGATAGCTAGACGTGGCTGTTATCCTCTGTTTTGGTTGTATGGCTATAAAAGCCAATGTTCTGTTTTGAATTGCAGTAGTGAGTATTTTTCTTTAATCAACTAGTGTTTGTGTTTACATTGATATCTTACAAGGGCACCAAATAATTTCCTTATGAATACTAGTACTTGTTAGCACAGTATTGTATGTGTACCCACCGGCCAACCCCACCCCACTTTAATTTTAATCTCTTAGTCTCGTTTTTCTTTTCCTAAAAAAAGGAGTGCCGAATGATGATAGACAGGAAACAAAAATAATAGATCTTGAATTTTTTAAGATTTTATAAGTTGTTGTTGTGAAACAAACGTAATTTCAAATTTTAAATAATGATTTTGTTTCATTCTTACTCTTACTAGTATGGCACCTGTGCAAGACATAGAAAAGTTTATAAAATAGTTAGTAATTAATTTTAATTCAACAGTAATCCAATTCTAAAAAGAGAGAAAGAGGGTAAAAATTATTTTTTATTAAAACTTATTTTCAAAACCAAGAGGAGTCGATTTTTACCGAGGAGAGATAATTCCATACATCGATGACTCATCACCAACGCATTATTAAACGGTCAAATAATGTTATTATCATATAAAAAGGGTCGCATAATATTTATATACACACATGCGTACTGCGGGCCCCACAACATGTTAGGCAGAGGCCCACAATATGCATGTGTGTATGTAAGTATTATGTGACCCTTTTTTATGTGATAATATTATTGTTGTAAACTGTGGATGACTTCTCATCTACATGTTATAATATTATTTTACTTGGACTTCTCTATTTTATTCAATCCATCTTTCTCACTATCTTTATATGTATATATATTCTAGCTAGCACGGCGATCAAGACTTGAAGCACGTTTAAAAGAAATCTCTTCATTATTTTCTTTAGTTGTATCAATGTATGTACGCGAAATTACGTAAATTAGATTGGTTTAATAGTAATGATATATAAAGGACAGTGTATATTGAATGTATTGTTTTTGAATTACTTTGCAAATATTCAGAGAAAAACTAAAGTTAGAAGTTTGAACCTTATGTTTATATTGAAATGGATCATAATTTAAAGTATAGAGGATAAATGTTGCGAATTTTGAAATTAAGAAAAAGACTAAAACAATTAAGTTTTAATATCTATATTGTTATAGACTGCTATGTACAATGAGAAATAAGTTATATTGTGTTGAAATACGGGATAATGAAAAAAAATTATACAAGTTTAGATTTATATTCATTTTAAAGCTAGAATGCGAAGACATTGGTAACGACCCAAGTCGGGATTGAATTTGGTCCTAATTTTGGGATCATTACTCAGGAAAATTAAAAAATCATCTACCTATTCAACTCATTTGCGGATCGACTTATGATTTATTATAAATATGTATTGATAACAATTAAATGCTTAACTAAGTAGTGATGACATGTCAACAAATTATGATGGTAATTTATAACTATCAAGTATTTATCTTAGTAGTGACGATATGACAATCAAATTATAATGGTGGATTTAAAAAATATTGTGCTGTTTTATATTTAGTTTGTGATCTGGTACAAATAGAGTACATATTATAATTACTAATTTTTAAGTTATTTTAAAACAAATTTAAACTCAAAATTAACACAAATACATTTAATTATAGTCAATACTTTATAAATTTTATTATTTAATAATTTTTAATAATTAATCTCAAATTAAAAGTAGTATTATTACTCGAATTTCACCACTATTAACCGTAATGAATTGGCTAAAAAGTTGCTTTCGAATGTCCGGCAATCTCACTCTAGTAATAATTAAGTATGTCACATCCTTGATTCTAAGCATGCACATCCAGAGCCATTCCAATTTTTGGTGAGAAAATTGATAAATAATTGATGAAAAGTCTAGGGGACCGGTCTTTTCCGACCAAGGCAATGACCGGCTGATTTTTTTTTTTTTTTTTTTTTTGTTTTCGACTACAAAATAATTAATGCAATTTATTAAAACTGAAATTTTTACAAAATACAGTGATTTAGGTGTCAATTTTTTTATTTTGCTTTTGACTACAACTCTACTTTTTATGTGTATACAAATGACACCTAAATTACTGTATTTGTAAAAATTTCAATTTCAATAAATCACATTAATTATTTTGTAGTCAAAAGCAAAAAAAATAAAAAAATAAAATAAAATTCCGACCGGTCACTACCCCGGTCGGAAAAGACCGGTCCCCCTGGAAGGACTTATAATTGATGATTATCCGTCTGTCGCAATCTATTTTAGTAATTTTTAATGAACCTTTTCCAAACATGCATTCCACGTGCGTCTTTTTGACCCCAAGAAAGAAACAAAAGACGGTATAACCGTCTATTTTCAATATGTGGAGCCTGTTCTAAACTAGGATCAGCACATTGTGTCCGCAATAGAAGATTGATCAAAGAAGAAGAGAAAGTTTAACAATACTGGTGGTAAATACCATGTCAACTCATGGAACATAATGTTACAAGTTCTAGCAGTGCATCAAAGAACAAGGAGAAAGTTTAACAATACTGGTGGTAAATACCATGTCAACATGGGTACTGGCAGCTAACAGGAGAGATGATGCCCTGCACTAAGAATCAAATTAAATCATTCTATGCACCACATCAACTGAATAGAAACCTGCCAAAAAATTTAAGCAGACTCTGCCAATAAGCCATTGTGCCTGAGCAAGGGCTCAGGAGATGGTTCCCGCCCTCTAAATTCCACAAAAACCTGAAAATAGCACCCAGCATGATGGTCAAGATTTACTAACAAGAATTGGGAAGCTATTTACAAATATCAGTACAGCTAGAAATTCAGAAGAAAATTTATACGCAGCCACACCCTAAAAAAGTTGGTATGCAAATCTAATATAGAAAATATGAAAAAGGAATTATCCCTTGATCTTGACTTACCTCTAGTGGTGCTTTGCCACCTCCAAGAGCAAGTATGGTTTCTCGGAACTTGTGTCCAGTTTCTTTCACAGCCTGTTGCAAGACAAATCCATAGTTTGTTGTAAATCATCTGTAACATGCTACTTGAGAAAGAACTGCATAAAATGAATTAACCTTTGCCACAAACACAGTAATTATGCTAAAATTATTCTTTACACATGTATTTCCTATTCAAAATGCTAGCAACTTAGAAAAGAATTACAGTGTTGAAGTCGCACAATTTCTTCAATGAATCTGAATTGTTCACCTATCAGATTAGCGTAAATTATGGGTCAACCTGTTAACTACTTCAAATTATTTGGGTTGGTTAAAGTTTACATCCATATTTTTTTAAAGAAAAACAGGCCCAAACCAGCCCATTTTTTTTACCCAGTTGCGAACCAAGCTTATGCTAGAAGTGGCGTAGGCTGTATTGTGGTCTCCTCTACTGCTTTCTGGTTCCTCCCGTTCAACTTCCAGCAACTTTTTTCTTTTATTTTTAAAAGCAGCTGTGCATTTAAAATCAAGAAGAGTCCAAATTTAAATAAGCATCTTCTGGGATTCCCCTAAATTTTATATATATTTTGAATATTTTACTTCTTCAAATTTATAAAAAGGTCCAACTTTTTTCTACAAATATATCTCTAAATTTGGAAAAGGATCGTGACATTGTTTTAATAAACACAATTTTTAGAATATAAAAATTGTATTATCAAAAAATTAAATAAATTTATGATATTTTAAAAATAACTCAAATCAGTGCTTGTCACTCTTCTCCCTCACTGGTTCTTCTTCACACATATTTAATATTTCTTACAAAATATTTACCATTTTGTTATCTGAGAAAATCTTAAATTTAACTTTCTACATAAATTGAATTTATTTCTTAAAAAGAAAATAAAAATTCACAAACAACTGTTAAAAATTCACAAACAACTGATAAAGTATCTCTATTTGGTGATTTTTTTATTTTCCATTTATTCTCCTTGGATGCTTCTTAATTCCCTTCAATTAATAGGAAACTTTATTCCTAGTGCATCTTTAACGTAGTTCTCTCTCTCCATATATATATATTGATTAGATATAATTTTGTGAAATTTTATTTACATATATGGAATTTTTTCTACTTAAAAAAGTTTATAGAGATACCAATAGAACTCTTTTTAAGCGTACAAAGTAGAATGCAACTATAAAAATGCTTATACATAATATTTCGTAATTAAAGAAAAGAAAAAAAAAGAAAATGTTAATTTGTGACGAATGGACTTTGAGAAATATATTATTAAATAGATAAATATTAATTAGGAATTTGAGAAGATGATTGTAATTATTAGATTATTAAATATTTATTTAAATAATAAATACTTATTTATTTAACTATATGGATTATGAAGTAGCAGTTAGGTAAAAAGGAAGAAAATATGGGTTGACCTGAATTAGAACCATAACCATATGGCTCCAAACCATATTATCTATATTTTAAATGGATAATGTGGTTTTAATTTCTAATGGACCCATAACCCATATTATGAAACCATAACCCATATTATGAAACCATATTTTGCCACTCCTAGCATAAATACGAGGATAATAATGGATTAACACTTGTCTGGAAATGATACCTTTTACAGAGCTTAATAAGGAAAGGAAGCTTTAAAACTCAAGGTATCATATAATGAAATTGTTTTAAACAGTTTGCCATACCTTGTCATCATTTAAGCCAGCATCCTCAAATGCAGAGAAAGCATCAGCCGATAAAACCTCAGCCCACTGCACAAAAAGTTATTTGATATTAGGAATGACTGTCAGAAGAAGCCTAGACTAAATCCATTCCTAGATTTAACACATCAATTTTTTTAACTTTGATTTTGTTGGCAACCTTGAATAAAGTTGAAGGCATTCAGCAAGACTCCAACTAGACAGAAGTATTACAGTTAATATTTTGATGAGCAAAAGAAACAAGCTTACAGCAGGCATCCACAAGATATCAAATACCAATCACCTATAGTCCTATAGGAATGAGCGACTGTCAACAGAAAAAAGAGGGAGGGCGGGTAGATAACTTGGAAAAAGTGACAATATTTTTATTTTATTTTTTTGAAAAGGCTAACCAAAAATTATATCAATATACAAATGACCAACAGTAAACCCCCTACACGCAACCCCAAAAATCCTAAGAAGGGGAAACGAAAATACACATGGGAAACAAAGAAAATAAATTAAAATCTTACCTTGTAGCTGTAGTATCCAGCTGCATATCCACCTGTTAATCCATCCCAATCCCCCCGATCCCAGAAAGAAATATTAAACCGGAAGGAAGATGAATAAATAAATTTAATTAGCAAAAACTTTCAGCTTGCAAACTAGACACTACTGCTGACAATCAAAAAAGTAAAATTACTAGCAAAAACAAACCTGCAAAAATGTGGCTAAAACCACAAAGAAACCTATCCTCTGGAAGTGGAGGGATCACTTGTGTTTTTTGGCTGACCCTTTGATCAACATCATAGATAGATTCTGATCCACCGGGTACATAGTTTGTATGCAGCTCCAGATCAACACTAGCAAATCTTATCTACAAAGGAACATAAACGACACAATAAGATATAAAAACTGAAATTAAGTATTAAGTCCCTATTTTTGTGTGTTGGTTGTTAAACTATCATTGTATTCTCCCCACAAAGCCATAGCCCACAGCCTAAACTTGATCAAGACATGGCAGCACATAAAAGCTGGTAACCTACAACTTCAAGTTCATAAATTAAACCAAAATGATTGTAGCACAAATTGACAAACTTTGCAAAAACTCTTTGCTGGTATAAATGTTTGGAGTTTTCAGAAAAAACATAGAAAATAACATAAGTATACTAGATGAAGTTGATAGAACTCAAAATTCAACAAAATGCCCAAAGCCTGAAATTGTCCAGGACACAATTTTCTACTGGCAGCATGCAAGTGGAATCAATGACACCAAGACTTTTCTGAGTCCAGCAAAAATATTTTTAAGATAATATTAAGCAAACAAATCTGCAATGTGCTCTACATTGCCTGGCATCAGTACTATTAATATTCATGTTGGCTCTAGAATCTAGACAAGGATGGGTTCAAATTTTGCCTTTGGTTTTAAATTACATTAAGTGGTTATTTTCATAGTTTAACTCACTTCTCAGACCTAAATCAAGTTACAATGATACATGCATACATACATACATATATATATATGTATATATATAGTATTAAAAATATCAAAATAACACTAGGCAAAAAATAAAATGAACAACCATCAATACTTATTTTATTATTATTATTGATAAGAATAAGCATCAGCCATTCTGAACTAATCTGTAATAACTTCAAGCTTAAATTCCAGCGCACTATTAACTTTCTTGTATATGTTCCATATCTCTTCTTTTTCTTTCTTTTTCCTTTTTTTGCTATGTAACCAACTTACATCTCTCGACAATTAGATAGACAAAATAAAACTTTAAAAAAAACAAATATACACCAATGAGTTTTAACCTCAACATAGGGGTCATGTTAACAGCTATTTTATTCAAAGCTTAATATTTCTGAAATAGAATATGAAACACAGATAAGAATCAGAAAAGAAACAACCACATTTCACTTACCTGGCGAAGACTTAGGGAGCCTGCACGGAAAGTCCTAGCTGCAAGAAGCTTAAAATATATATCATCCGGGAGAGACTCTCCAGTTTCGTAGTGCTTGGCAATGCTCATCAAGGTATCCCTGAAATAGCCAATAAGAAAAATTGGTAACTGGCAGTCCATGCTTTCATGGTGCCAATTAATTTACATACATCTGCTGATTGCATAATACTCCAACTGCTTTTTATATTATAGGCAATGATAATGAAGTATGAAACATGTAAGCCCATTTAAATCATTTCAGATCACATCAATGATAACTTCATATCAAAATTTTACAAAAGCTTTTACTTACAAACCCCCAAAGGCACTTTGAAAGTCAAAACCAAAATTACTATCCTGTTGTTAACAATTCATCTTATCAATTTTCTATTTGAGTGTGATAACTTAATTGTATCTACGGCAATAATGAAGATGACAAACCTAAATGTATATCAAGAATATTTAAACGAGACAATTATACCTATGGTAACACCAATTTTCCATAAATTGTGAAGGTAGTTCAACAGCATCCCACTCTATGCCCCGTATACCAGCTACCAGACCCTCATCTTGCTTAGTTAACATATGCTGAAGTGCATGACCAAATTCATGGAAGACAGTCTCAACCTGCAAATTAAATCAGCAATTGACGAAATAACTATGGTAGCACGATTAATAAAAGAAAAAAGAAATGAAAGATACAATGCATTCCAAAATATCCCTATTTTCCTCAATAATTATGAGTAACATGGTGTTAAGCTCTAAGTATATCGTTTAAAGACAACTTTATGATCCCTTACACGGTGGTAAGCATTCAGTATAAAGTTCACATTATGTGAACAATACAATTACTTGTTTGAAAGATGTAAATAACAAAATTACTTGTTAGAAGAATATTCAACACATCAGAAATCACAAGGCACCATACATTTACTTTAAAACCCTGATTATTATTTTTGGTCAAAAACCACCCTGCTTTATATACCAAGAAGTCCAAGTCATTCAGTTTTAATGAACGTGCTGACCCAAGTCCATTATTGCCAGCCCCAAAACTGATCAGATCTTCCACCCTAGCTTATTCTAAAGATTGCACTTGATTTTACTGAATAAATACTGCCTTTATCAATTGAATCTTCTTACCAACATAGAGCATTAAATTATACAATATGTTATTCTAGCAAAGATCTGTGCAAATTGAGATGAGATAGGCAGGAAATAAGAAAAAAAAAACATTTCAATTGTCATCGGGATATTTTTATTCATCCAAAACGCCACCAAAAAATAGAAACTGGATGAGATTCACCAACCACACAATCACCTGTATTCTAGTTTCAGGTTCTAATTATCTGAAGGTCCTATATTTTAGGCTTCCAAGCCAATTAAAACATGCTTACCTCACGAAAAGTCATGAGGCTTGGCTTGTTTCCAACAGGAGGCATTTGATTGCACACCATGTGGGCAACAGGCAACCTAGCAGACGCACCATCCTGAGACAATACACGGCTTCGAGCAAAAACCTCATCCATCCATGCTCCTCCACGCTTTTCAGATGGACGAGAATATGGATCAAAATAGAAGTATGCAATAGGACTGCCAGAAGAATCCTTAACGCAATAAAATCTAACATCATTGTTCCAGACCTAGTCAATAAAAACAACATACCATCAGGATGCTATACTGCAAAAAGAATACCAGAGCAAGATGAAGAAATCATTACCGGAGCTAAACCATCAGCTGCCTCGATAGTAATTTCAAAGAGCATCTTCGCAAGGTTGAAAAGGCCGTCCATAACTTTAGGCAATGAAAAGTACGGGCGTAATTCCTCCTGTATAATTTATAAAAGAACCACATAAGCAAATACATGCAAAAGGTAAAGAGTTTATTCATACAAGAAAAAGGAAAGCAAGGATAACATATATAACACCTTATGTAAACTTCCCCCAATTCCTCATTTGAGTCGACAAGACATTCAAAAAGTAGCCAAATACAATTTTCAACTATCAAAATGAAATGAAGTTAAAACAGTTTTAAAAACAGTACAAATGTACAAACTCAAGTTAAAAGACACAAAGAAGAGGTTTAGAAATTTCAACCACAATTAGAGACAACAGCAGGTCTCAAGTCTGTACAAACCATGGTTTCAAAAGCAAAAGGATGAAATACTTGGGCAAAATAGCTACATTGCTTAATGCTTACAAAGGGTATTTGGGAATTTTCTTATAAAAATTACTTGGTGTTTTTGCTTATAAGTAGTTTTGAAGAAATTGTTTGTGTTAGGTAATGAAAAAGTACTTAAAGCAGTAAAAAAAAAAGTTTTGGTATTGAAGAAATTGTTTATCACTTATTTATAGGGAAAATGAGGTAAATAAATATAATAGTAATATCCAATTTATAAAGTACGAGGGGGACTTGGTCTCTCACCCTATGTTGGTTTGTTTTATGATGAAATTTTATTTTTTATATTTTAGCTAAATTATCTCTTCATAATGGTTAACTCATAAAAACACTCCACCTAGACTTATCACCGGTTTCCTTTTTTCTCTCATTTTCTATCCCTATTTTCTCATCCATATTTTCGAGTTTTATTCAAATATTTTTTTTTCTTAATTGCACATAGGATAGTAATGAAGTAGAGTTTGAACAATAATATACTTGGTCAAATTTGCTTATTGGATATTTGCTTATAAGCAGAAGCACTAGAATGATGCTTCTACTTATTTTCATTTTTAAAATGCAATTCACCAAACTATCTTTTCTTTTCAAAACTGCTTACAAGCAATCTGAAACACTTTCACAATCTAGAAGAATATTAAATAATTAATTCCACAAACCCAAGGTACAAAATTTCAGTATGAATTAAGTTCATGACCAATGAAATTGCTGGAAAAAAATATAAAATATAGCAATCAAGAGGTAAGATCTAGTTCTACAAAGAATTTTATTATTACCATATTTGTAACCATTGACTGTGAATGAACGTGAATATGATATGATACGTCATGCATTAGCAATGGAAAAAGCCATAGGTATCGCAAATTGTAATATACATTTTAGAGAGAGGGAGGGAGGTAGAGAGAGATCCAACCTCATCTATTTCATATTTTGATTCACTAAGTCTCTCGCTCCAAAAGGTAGTATCCCAATGGTTCAAATCATTAGCTTCTGGAGCACCTTGATCCTTAGAGAATTGTTTCAGTTCCTCCAAATCTACCAACATCAAAACAAGATCAGGCACAAGAATCACCGTCTCAGCTCAAATGGATAGACAAGAAGAATTGGCAGCTAAGAGTGTGGTTGTGTGCACATGTGTGTGTGTGTGTGAGAGAGAGAGAGAGAGTTTAAACAAAATAGAATCAACTTAATAAAAACAAAACTTTGGAACTCCCAATCAAAAAAATTGTGGCCCAAAGTAACTTGCTTTCGTATTTCTGTTATTGAAAGGCAGATACTTGGGAACAATCAGTATCTTGTACACTGTATCTGTAATTCGTAAAAATTGAAGCAACTAATTAATTGGAGTGAGCTTAGCTGGTGATGACTATTGAGGGAAGTCATTAGACCATCCTGCCCTCACATGTTGACAATTTACTCCCACAACTATTTATGAGGAATCAGTCAGTTGTACCCTGTACCTGTAAATTTGTAAATATTGAATCAACTAAGCAAATAGGAGTAATCTAGGGTGATGTCGATGGTTCGGGCAAATCATTACAACGACATAAGTCTATCACACGTTGCCAATTTACTGGATAACCAGTGAGATCTTTCGGTACAGAATATGAGTCACCAAGTAATGACACTAAAGTACAGCTTATAAGAGAAAAAAAAATTACAAGAAGTTAGATTTAACTTCATAGGTTACATTATAACATTTTATCTCTATTCTTCCCCTTGAACCCCATTGTCACTCGTTAAAGAATTACTTAGAACCACTTAACTCTATTGAAATTATACCAAACATAGTTACCTTTAACTGCAGCATCCCAGGAAGCAGCGCGAAGCTTTTCAAGGAGCTCTTCAGCTTTATCAATAGTAGCCATCTTGGTCGCCATGCTTACCTGATAAATGCACCTTAGTAAGCCTATTAAAAGGAGTATTAGTATTGTAGGAGAACAAAAACTATACCTCAGCATAGTTGTTGTAACCGAGAAGTTTAGCCTTTTCCAGTCTAAGCTTTAGAATTTGGTCAATAATTGATGTATTATCCAGCTCACCACTAGAAGCACGAGTTACATAAGCACGATAGACTTCCTCGCGCAAAGCTCGGTTTTTAGCATGTTGCATGACAGACATAAAACTTGGAGCATCCAACGTTATGACCCATGGCCCATTTTCAGCAGTAGCATTTTCATGCCCCTAGTGTTTATAAAGATATGCATAATGAGATACAAAGCCAACCGTACTAATAACACATGCAACTATAAATAGATGTACAAACCCAGTTTCAGTGCGGATTACCTTGGACACCGCTGTTTGTGCGCCCAATCCGAGAGCAGTAGCTGGCAATCCTTCAATATCTTTCATATCAGTTATTAGTTTTTCAAACTTCTTTGTGGCATCCAAAACGTTCTCCCCAAATTTTTCAGTAAGTTTTGCCAATTCCTGCAATTGAAACCCATATTGAATGGCATCTAGTGACCGGAAGACAAACACCAGCTTGTTTGGCAAAATTCCATTTAGTGAATAAACATTGCCACTCTATTGTTTTCAATGAAGAAGAATATCAACAGACCTCTAAGAAATTTATTTAAAAACCTTCATATATATGAGGGATATAAACTGAGTTCCATTTTCACTTCATCATTTCTATTGTTGGAAGAAATCTTCGTATAGAAAGTAAGATGGCCTACATCTCCCACCTAGCACCCTTACTCTATCTAAGTCTCAAAAAAGAAAGAAGGGAATATGACATGCCAATACTTAAAAAACTTTTATGACAGAATTAACTACTAGCGATAATTTAAATTTGACATGTATCAAGATAGATGGTATGCATTATTCTAGTTAAGATGCAGACAAGATACTTCCTGGTTGAATGCATAATATGATACTGAAGTTTACCTGCTCAATTTTATTAAATTGGTCTCTTTTGTCATCTTCAAGGGAGACACCACTAAGAACAGCCTCCTTTATTTGAGCTGCATGGGTACACAAGTAGTTGGGCATGTCAAACTGAAGCATGAATTAAAGTTCATTTGTAATAAAGAAACCGAGAGCAAGAACTCCAACTCCCCAAGGGGTGGAAATAATGGCAGGGGCCTTGAGGAATAACCTCAAGGTCACAGGTTCCAATCCCCGTACTTGGGGCCAAAATTACCTATCAAGAAAAAAAGGAGAAAGTGTAATGCATGTGCTGAAGGGTACATGTGGTACAATGTCCCTCAGAAAGAAGTATACAAGATCACAAAATTATTAGGGACGGGAAACATTTTCCTTCAATGTATATAATTACTTAGAAGGTAGAAGACAGTCTACAACATATGTCGAAATATATGCTGGAAATAGAATACAGAATCTCTCAAACAGCATGCATACAATTTTTACAATTAGAAGAAAACAATATAAAGAGAAAGTTACAGCAGACAAAGTCTTGTATAATAATTACAATCAACAAGATCTGAGTACTTGACTCAGACTAAAAATCTACGTGTACAGTACGTCTTAAATACTCCCTCCATCCCATTATATCTTACGTTCTACAGATTTTCACATAAATTAAGAATAGATACAATTTTACTATTTTATCCTTAATTAATATCTCATCCCATTAATGCTTGGTGTTCGTCTGTGAGAGCAAATTTGTTTGGCTTCTCTGTTTTCTTCTAAAAATTCTCTCTCCTCCTGCCTATTACCGGTAGCAGAGAAGTATTAAGAATAGATGCAAGTATTATCGCTGTTTTCCAGTGCTTTCTTGACACCCATGTTCACTTTCATCTTCTCTCTCTGCCTCTCTCTCTCCAGAATTAAGATCTACTCCATAGAAGATCTTTCCAGTGCTTTCTTGACACCCATGTTCACCTTGACCGTTCAGAAACAACTCATCGGCCTGCGCTCCGTCGTCTTCTTCTTTATCTCTTCATCGGCTAGATCTGACCGTTCAGAAACAACTCATCTCTTCATCGGCCGGATTTGACCGTTCAAAAACAACTCATCTCTTCATCGGCCGGATCGGACTCGCCGGAGCACTGAAGTTCTCCGCCATTGTTAGGGCTTGAGAGTTCCACCATTACTGTTTGAATAATTGTGTGTGTGTGTGTGTTTGTGAGAGAGAATAGAATGTGAACCGTTGTCTTTTGAAAACAGAGAAAATAACCATTAATGGTGGTGGAGAAGGAAGGGTAGAGAAGAAAAACAAATAGGCAAAATATTATTAGGATTGTAGAACGTCAAATATTTTGGGAAGAAAAAAATACTCTAAAACGTCATATATAAAGGGATGGAGGGAGTATCATATAGAAAACCTAGGTCTCTTAGTGTCCATGGATTTAGTTCAACTTCGAAAAGAATTGTAGGATACTTTATACTTACAGTCAACTATACGCTTACGAGCAGCACTTAGTGCCTCCCAATCAGGTGATTCTTTGATAGCCTTAAACGCATTATAAATCGGTTTACTCTGTCCCAACTTCAGCTCAAACTTAACTTTCTCAGGCTGCAAACAAAAATAATTAAACAATATTAGGACCAATAACATCAGGGAACAATGATTTGCAAAAATACATATTTCTCCCAAAATTTAGACACCGTGGATCAATCAACAATAACAATCCTTTTGCATCAGAGGAGACGAATGTGTACATATATAATACAGAATCAGCTATACAACAAAATCACTTTAGATCAACTTACTTGCGAGATATAGTATATTTAGCTTAAATTCATCTGTTTATTATTATTAACTGTTGGATTTTCTAGATGAAGCAATTATTTTCCTCAACTGAAATTTCATTAGATTATGTGTTAGAAAGTAATAAGTAAATAGTATCTGCAAAAGGTCCACCTCATTATAGCACTTTCCTATATCGTGAAAACCTAATTTTTAAATTAAATTTACAAATCTGATTTACAATGTGATGACAGACTGACCGGGTCAGAATTTTTTGTCAATCTATCGACTCCAGCGTCAAGGGTTCAACAAATAAGTTCAAGTAATTGGGCTAAAAGTTATTCAAAGAAATTCAATAAAAGAGTTGCACATCAATTAATGAGTTTGACCCAACAATTATTAAAGCCCAATTAAAGTCCAATCTCACAGCCAAGAAACAACTCAATTCAGTAGCATTAATGGGAATAATAAATTAAAAGGATGTGGGCAGAGTCAGTTCTAACTCAATATACATGTGAACTCAATATACATGTGGGCCACGGTTCTAATATTTAAAATTCATATGGATACATATTCAGCAAGCATGCTAGGATTTTTCATGTGGACATGAATAAGAATTCACTAATATATCACGTGGGCAGGCAAAGGAAGGCTTGACTTATTATTTCATGAGTTTAAATCCAAATGGTCATAAAGGAAGGTTACTTAGCTAGTCACGTGAGTGGGCAACATGCAACCAAGCTATTGTCATGTGGTAAATCTGATTCGCAAGGAATTTCGGCTAGTGGAAATTATCACGCGGCAAGGATTATTGATTTTAAAATTCTATTATAATTAGGATTTATTATTAGTTAAGATTTATTTATTTTTAAATAAGTTTCTATCGGTTTATGAAAACAATGGATTTCTATTTCATATTGATTTGCAACTCCTAGTAGGATTAGAATAATTTGTTCCTATTGTAATTAAGATTTGGATGAATTTCTATTTCACATTGATTTGCAAATCCTATTAAAATTAGAATAATTTGTTCCTATTGTTATTAGGATTTGGATTGTTTTGAGTAGTATAAATAGAGGTCCAAGTTGATGTAATCAAACACATTATTCATTATTCAATATATTTGTGAGGTTATTCTCTACTTTTGATTATTTGAAGAATTCCTAAGTAATTCTTAGTTATTTCTTTGAGATTCAATTTGACTTATCATACAACAATTCATAGTTGTGCGTGACGTCTTCTACCGCATTAATCGTCGATTGTACCGAGTTTACCGCTTCAATATAAGCGAGGGGTCAAGGTGTCGTTGGTGTCCATTCAACGCATATTTCCAAAAGCGAAAAATTGTACCAAAATTACCGTCTGCATATAGACGAGGGGTCATTGCATGATTTGCTATCATATGGTTTTGATTCAAGAAGTGTTTATCATCAAGATGGTTTGAGAGATGAGTTATTTGCATGATTAGTTAGTTCACTTGGATTAGCTAAGGCATTGCATACTTCTATGGAATTGTTGAATTATATTTTGTATTTTTTCATGGAAAAATTTGTTATTCTCTATTTTGATGATATTCCAATTTTTGTCAACACTTTGGAAAATTCTTTAGCATGTGTTGAGTTTGTTTGTGATCATCGTCGATATGCTATTGAATTTTCAACTTATGATTGTGACATTTTTATTCTGTTGGTGCTATTATGTGATTTTGATTGTGTTAATATCAATGGAAGGAGAAAGGCCGGTTGTGCTTTGCAGATTCGTAATAGGATCATATTCATCGAGGGAAACATGGATCGTGCAATTCAATTCGATCAATGCATTAAGAGTCTACAGGGAAGTGTTTTGAATATTGTTTTAATAGACTATGCATGTGATTTTGATTTATTTGATTCCTTTGTGATTAGACAAAAGGAACTTGTTGATTTGTTTTATTTTGTGTTTAATCCAGGGATTCAGGTATATGGGCTTATGCGACGTGATGAATTTCAAAAGTTGACATTTGACCCAGGATCATTGATGTGGTTTTGTTTGCGAATGATTGAGACCTTGATTTTTGATCCGGGAATTCGTAAATGGTGGATTTGCGACATGAAGAGTTCTACATACTGATATTTGATCTAGGAGGAATTTGTGGACAAATCCTCTTTAAAAGGGAGAGATGCCAGATTTGAGGACAAATCTTTTTGAAGAGGAGGGGAATGATGACAGACTGACCGGGTCAGAATTTTTCGTCAATCTATCGACTCCAGCGTCAAGGGTTCAATAAATAAGTTCAAGTAATTGGGCTAAAAGTTATTCAAAGAAATTCAATAAAAGAGTTGCACATCAATTAATGAGTTTGACCCAACAATTATTAAAGCCCAATTAAAGTCCAATCTCACAGCCAAGAAACAACTCAATTCAGCAGCATTCATGGGAATAATAAATTAAAAGGATGTGGGCAGAGTCAGTTCTAACTTAATATACATGTGGCCACGGTTCTAATACTTAAAATTCATATGGGTTACATATTCAGCAAGCAAGCTAGGATTTTTCATGTGGGCATGAATAAGGATTCACGAATATATCACGTGGGCAGGCAAAGGAAGGCCGGACTTATTATTTCATGAGTTTAAATCCAAATGGTCATAAAGGAAGGTTACTTAGCTAGTCACGTGAGTGGGCAACATGCACCAAAGCTATTCATGCAACCAAGCTATTGTCGCGTGGTAAATCTGATTCACAAGGAATTTCGGCTAGTGGAAATTATCACGCGGCAAGGATTATTAGATTTTAAAATTCTATTATAATTAGGATTTATTATTAGTTAAGATTTTCTTTTTTTAAATAAATTTCTATCGGTTTATGGAAACAATGGATTTCTATTTCACATTGATTTGCAATTTCTATTAGGATTAGAATAATTTGCTCCTATTGTTATTAGGATTTGGATGGATTTCTATTTCACATTGATTTGCAAATCCTATTAGGATTAGAATAATTTGTTCCTATTGTTATTAGGATTTGGATTGTTTTGAGTAGTATAAATAGAGGTCCAAGTTGATGTAATCAAACACATTATTCAATATATTTGTGAGGTTATTCTCTACTTTTGGTTATTTGAAGAATTCCTAAGTAATTCTTAGTTATTTCTTTGAGATTCAATTTGATACAATAATTCATAGTTGTGCGTGACGTCTTCTACCACATTAATCGTCGATTGTACCGAGATTACCGCTTCAATATAAGCGAGTGTTCAAGGTGTCGTTGGTGTCTATTCAACGCAGATTTCTGAACGCGAGCAATTGTACCAAGATTACCGTCTACATATAGACGAGAGGTTAAGGTGTTGCAAGCAATTCATGCAACAACTGTGTTAGAAACGATCCGGGCGACGACTACCTCACGCAAGCGTGCCGTGGAGTCTATCACAATGTATCTCTTAATTAAAAGAGATTGAAATATGAGGGGTATCTACACAAGTCCGTAGGAGTGCCATTGATAGATTATTTACATATAAATATATACACGCTCACAAAGAGGCACAGATATCGCATGGTGGCAGCAAGGAGGATTTGTGTGGTGTGTGTTATAATGTAGCAACAAAAAAAAAAGAGGCACAGAGAGTACCTGAACTTCTTCAATGGCGGAACGGAGTTCAGGAGTATCTTTGACAGCCTTAAGATGATTAACAGCTCCCCAAACCACCGCCAACCGATCTGTAATCTTCTCCAACGGCTCCACCAGCTTCGGCCACAACGGTTCCACAGTACTCTCCAATTCAGCCAATTCTCCCTCCTAGAAAATTAATTTTAAAAACACTCATAAACAACTACGTATGGAAATATAATTATACATATATAGATATTTGATACGCTACTTACGAGTTTGTTTAGCAGGGCACGAATACCAGGACGGACGTGATCGGCTTGAACGCAATCGAACGGCGGAAAATCGAAGTCCTTCAAGAGAGGATTATCGCGGAGGGATTCGTCGATTGCAGCAGTCATCCTCGGACGATCGGAAACAGCGGAGGAAGAGAATGAACAGACCGGTGAGATTGGCAGACGAGAGGTTGACTTGCGGAGGAGGCAGAGAGAGAAAGAAGAAGACCAGAGATGACAGAGTTGGGATTTGGGAAGAGCAGTGAGCGTGTCTGGTGGGCGTCGTCTTACATAGCAGAGGGGTAAGGAGCGAGAAATACTGGAAGAAATAGCTGAAATGCGCGTTGCCACAACGATTATAAGAATGGATCCGATTAATAAAGGTCGGGTTGGTGAATGTAGAGGACTAGTACTACTCTTCATCTTGGGTAATGAAACTGGGTATATAACCTTCGTTACTTGGTGAAAACTCATGTGTCTGAATAAAATGTGGCCGCTTTATTATTCACAAAAGATAATTATGACATGAAATTTTATATTTAGCATTGGCTCTCCTGTTAAACAAAGCAGATAATTACCTAGCCTATTCCTAAATATTTGTAATTTGCCAATTTGGCTACAAAATGAACTGATCTTGTATTCAGATTTAACCATGGCCAACATCCACGTAGCATTTAACCCAGAGGGGTTGTCCTGGTGGGCCATGAAAATCTGCTCCCACTTTTTGGGTTCCATTGGGACCACGTAGACAAAAATCTCTTGAATGCACTATTCGACGTAGATCTATTTTCGGTTAACACGAAAATTGACCATTTACCATTCAACAAAAAAATAAAATAAAAATTTAATAATTAACATGTCTGAGACATCTGAATGATAAATTAAATTTATTTAATATTACTTAATATAATAGTTAATTTTTTTTTAATTTTTAATTTTTTTTACTTTATTTAGTTGCTCATTCAGTAAAAAAAAATATGACTTAGCCATTTAGCTCAATCATCTAACCGATTCAGCCATTCAGACGATTTTTTTTTCAAAACAAACGCACTTAATGGCTGACCAATTAAGTCATTCAGATGTATTCAGTACTAAACAAATAGACCCTAACTAACATTTTTACAATAGACTCGATAGCTGAGACATCCCTCCTCCAATATAAGCTTGTACTGATTTTACATTTTAAGAAAACAAACGAAATAATTCATAGCGGCATATTTTGTGGAGGGAGGTATCGTAACATTTAGTATCAGAGCATACGATCCGTGGAGCTACCAGCTAAATACCTACAGGTCAGATTAAAATAGTGATGGGTACAAAGGACATCGGGTCAGTGTCACACTAGGGTGAAGCCGTCGATATAGGCTTGGACATGAGGATAGGTGCAGATAAACTCAATTGTCTTCCTTGCTTTGCACACACTTCTGGAATGGCTAGCCCCAGTCTTCGGTCAAATATTGTTTACTGCTAGTATTATTTCCCTTTCTTTAACCCAAAAAGAGTAGAAGAAGAAAAGCGCATCAACCATGCATATCCATCGCAACAAAGTGAACATGTTGAAATTATTGACGAGTTTATTATTGATTTTCAGAGTCATATACATATACAAATGTGATCCAACATTATGGACCTTATACATGAAAATGCTCTGAAGACACATTATGGACTTTACATAGCTTACATCCCCATTCACCTCTGTGAAGCGGTAGATATCATTATATCTCGCGTTGTGGTGCCTGTTCCAGACAACCAAATGAATGATAAAGGCTTAGGAACTTAAGAACATAAATAGGTATACCATTGACCACATGCCATTAGTAACAGACAGTTACTGATGAACAATATGTAACATGTCACGAGTAAGTATGAAAGCTTCCAAACGACCATAATTTTAAAGGTTAATTTTATACATCAATAGTTAGAAATCTCTACTTTGTTTGACAATTTAGTAATCTCCTAACACGATTCTACTAGAGAGAAAGGTTACTACAAACATGTTTTCCTAAGAAGTAAAGAAAGCTATGTTTCATTCTTTTGGATTTTCCGTTGTGAAACCAACTATTTCTTCTTACCTTGTTTGAAAATGAGAGTTTTGTTTGACTTGAAGACTTTTTTTTATGCGTATTAAAATTAGCCTACAACACTTTTAAACCATAATTTTCCACTAAGTCTTTTAGCCCTTATAAATTCATATGGCAAAAGCTTAATTTAAGCGTGTTGTAAACAAATCTTAGTATGCATAACAATTCAAATAAGAATCTTGAATACCAAGGGAGTTTATACTTTTTTAGTTGATTATACAAGACAAACACCAGCACGGTTGAGATAAGTTCCTTGAAGCACATCACATTTTCCAGTGCCTATTTTACATGGTTGAGATGCAGAATGTGAGCAAGTATAAACATTCTTAATAACATATATCACGTTTTGAGTGTGACAAGTGGAAAGATTTTGTGGGTATTTTATCTAGAAAAAAAACTCGGTAAGGTTAAAGTTATGCAGAATACTACAACTAAAACATCCTTAAGCAGGCTTACCTGCCAAGTATATTTCCCTGCTTAGTTTTTGTACTTCATGGTTTCTTTCTCAAACCCAATTGTTGGGAATTGTTTTGCATATTCCTCCACCTCGTGGCAGAGCTTTGCAATCTCAGATTGGATGGGAGCACTGGACTGCATTGCGGTCAAAAAGTCTTTCAACTTTGTTCCTGGGTCAAGAAAACAGCAACATGCTCCATAATTTATAACGTGATATCACTAGTGCGCATAAAACATAACGATGAATTTTATATATATATATATATATATATATATATATATATTCATCAAAGTGTGGTCAACCAGACTCGAGCCTGGTGAGCATGACAATGAGTAGTGGATAACCTCGAACCATATTACACAATAGATGTATTGAAATTGAAACTATATAATACCAAAAGATGTATGCAGTAGGAGACAAGTACATTGCATATACAAAATACGTGAGAATATATGTAAATAAGGTAGGAACCTTTAGTTTCAGATTTTATCTTCAGAGCCAAATTTACAGCACTGTCAAAGAAGTCGGCAACTTTAGCAAAATCCTCTTCAACAAATCCCCTTGAAGTGAGAGCAGGGGTTCCTAAAGAGCAAAGGTTTGTTCAGGCACCTAGTTAAGGAAGGATTTTATAATTGAAACGTAATCAAGGAAAGAGTCTTTACCCATTCGGATGCCACCAGGAACCATGGCAGACACATCTCCTGGAACAGTATTTTTGTTGGCTGCAATGTGAACAGATTCTAGCACCTTTTCAACCCTGGAACCATCAATGCCCTGCAGAAAGAAAAATCTATGTAAGATTTGGCGCCAATCTCTTTCCATGATAGATGTAATAAATCCATGACTAGAATACTGAACATTATTTGTTTTATATGTTTAATGGGATTAAACAGCAAAACAATTTTGTAAGATAAGTTCAGATGATAGAACTGAGAACAAAGGACTAGTAATCAGTGGTGTTCAATTTCTGAAAAAAATTTAAAAAATAAATAAAAATTGAAGCACAAAAATATCTCTATATAGCTTGAAAAATAAATAAACAATTTGTATCCTTTACCTTGCTTTTCAAGTTCACCAAAACTAAGTGATTCTCAGTTCCACCGGAAACAAGTTCATAGCCCTTCTGAACCAAAGTCTGTAAGATGGGATAATTTTAGCACTTAATCATATAGGAAGATGTTGGCCAAAAGTGTATAATGAATCAGTAGTATCATGATGATTATAAGCTTAAGTTGGATAATTTTAGGACTTAATCATATAGGAAGATGTTAGCCAAAATTGTATATTGAATCAGTAGTATCATGATGATTATAAGCTTAAGTTTGAGAGAAGAAAAAAGTTTAGCTATTAGGTCTTCATCCAGCTACAAGTTCAGACGTAAGAAAATATAATTTAGATTAGGCTCCAGCTACTAGTGCAGAGATCTCACTCATACCTTTGCAAACTTTGAGCAATTACTGAGGACTTGCTCTTGATAGGCTTTGAATTCTGCAGTTGTCGCCTACATTCATATAAGATCAAGAGAATATGAGCACCGAATGAAACAATCATCTCCATATTCTATAATGACAATATTGTTGCTCAGAGTCATTCTTCCATATAAATTCTTTCCAACAAAACTCAATTCTACCGGGCAAAATATAAGTTTATTTTGACCTGCTGAAATATCTGCTTCACCGAGTAGTTTCAAAATCATGCAATATATATCCTTTACATTTTAAGAGACCTAAAGGAAGAAATTCATGACCAGAAGACTATCTGCTATAGGAAATCCCCATTCAGATTATTTTACCAAAGACACGACTCCATTGTCCACAGATCGATGCATCAAAAGGAAATACTCAATCCCACTTTGAGTATGATTCAGAAAAGTTTCAACTAGTCATTATCAAACCTGTTTCAATGCAACGGCTAAGCCAGTGATGGTGTGGTTGTGCGGGCCACCTTGAAGTCCAGGAAAGACAGCCATATTGATTTTGTCTTCATAATCATACAATACCTTTTAGACAAAACCAAAATGTAAGTGTTTATCTTGCTCAGAACAGTACACGTAAACTTCAGCTAGTGTAGCCACACGACCCCAAGCCTCATAATAAATAACACTACTGGAAAATTAAAAGAGCTTAAAGAGGAGGTGGATGGTTACATAAGATTTAATATTCAAACATTTAACCTCTTTGCCTTGCTTGTTAATCTCTTTCACCCCTTTCCTGAAGAAAATCATGGCACCACGTGGCCCACGAAGTGACTTGTGTGTTGTGGTGGTGACAACATCTGCATAATCAAAAGGTGATGGGATGACGCCAGCTGCAACCAACCCACTGATGTGTGCCATATCTGCCAACAGAATTGCTTTCTGCTTGTCACAAACCTGTTAATTTTATAAATCTGAGTTCTAGAATGATGTGATCCCATATGCCTATTAACTTCAAATTCAGAACTAATTGATGTTTAATCTAGCATAATGTACCTTGCGAATACGTGCATAATCGTACAGTCGTGCATAGGCACTAGCACCAGCAACTATTAATTTTGGTCTGAAGAGTGTAGCACTTTTCTCCATCTGCCATTTTCAAGATTTTATGTCATGACCCTTTTATAGATTAATAGTTTACAAAGTTTAGGCACAAGCTTAAAATAAGTTAGCTCCAATGAATTGGTTTTGTGACAATGTTTAATATGGTGGCTGCCTACGTACTCAGTATATTAACCAGAAGAAAACAATAATTTAAGGGGAGAAAAGGCTTTGTTACCCCCAGTAGCTGATGTGATAACAATGTCAATGCCACACAGGAAGTATGTATGTTTCACTCAGCTGTGAGCTGGGATAACAGTACCCAATGGATAACTTGGAAAGAATCCAAGAATTTGAACATAAATCACAGTACTTTATGTCAAACGTTTTCCGGGTAACAGAAAGAAGCCTTTTCAATACAGAGAATCCTAATTTTGCATGTCACTCCTATGTCCTTTGGTGTTTACATGTTACATGGCTATTAATACACATAGTGCTCCATATAATAGTGCACCACTGATCTCTATTTTATGTATACCAATTATATGTACTACAAATAGTCAAATACATACCTTCTATGTAATATCAATCAATCTGTTCTTCCCAACTCATTTATTCTTCATTACCTTAGTGGTTTTGTTTCCAAGCTTCGGAAATTTGTTACCTTTCCCCTTTGAAAAGCCAGGTTATTCTAATTAGCTTGGTTCCCACTTCTCCTTAAATTCGATTATATTAAAAACTATGAAATATCGAACAATAAAAATGAATTTGTGTGATGACAGATTGACAGTAAATGATAACCCCAAAGTCCATCGAAAACAAAAAGAACCGTCATACAATACAAGCCTTGCAAACAAAAATAACAGCCATAATATAAGGAAAGTGGAAAGCTACCTGGTCGTAATCAATATACCCAGTGCTCTCATTCAATCTGTAGGGCATAGTCTCAAAAAATATAGAAACTGCTGATATCTTCTTTGTGTCAGTCTATGAAAAATTGAAAAAAAAAGGACAAGTCAAATCACTGACACCACTATAACATTGTTAGAAGAAGATGATGTTTTGAACTAAGAGAGTGCAAAATCATAGTTTCGGTACACCTCAACGATCATTATTAGAAGATGATATTTAAACAAGGAAAGGCATAGATACACAACAACTCAACTATTACATTATTAGAAGTGATATTTTAAAAAAGAAAAGCAGGAAAGCTGATAAAGTAAATCAGACATATAGATTTCACAGGGACAAACTTTTGATGCACTTATAAAATGAAATTACGGGAACACACCAAAAGATACAAACTTCGGAGGAAATAAATATGCTGTACATAGTTATATCTTACTTTATAAGAGATAGATCATGATTCAGAAGCAGAATAGCAAGAATTGTTTAGCAGATCAAACCAAAAGAAGCTGTAAGCACCTGATAACCGTGCGAAAGATGGCCACCATGAGGAAGATCAAGTGCCATGATTCTGTCATGAGGTTTCAATAATGCAGTGTACACTTGAAAATTAGCTGGAGACCCTGAAAGAGGCTGCACGTTCACTGCAGCATAAATGATAACTATAAATATGGCATCAAAACATCTCCAACAGTTGAAAAATAAGTTGTATGTACATCTTTCAGCATATAACTAGATATGTCCTTTGTTTTCGTAGATAAATCAGATGCATTACCTCCCCATTTTGCAGGATCCAACCGGAATGCTTCCAATGCACGCTTCTGACACAAGGATTCTGCCATGTCAATGTACCTAAATAGCATAAATTATCTAGATTTCATATCAAAGAACAACCGGAACGGCCAGTTCAAGAGGAACTAGACGAACCATATGTATATGCTAAAGCTAACCCAATATTAGAGACCAAAAATTATTAACATAAATATTGAAAATCACTAAGATATTAAAGGTAAAGAAGCAGAGTCTGCATACTCATTTCCTCCATAGTATCTGGCACCCGGATATCCTTCGCTATACTTGTTAGTCATAACAGATCCAACTGCTTGCATGACAGAGACAGAAGTGAAATTCTCTGATGGTATGAGTTCCAGTCCCTTTAACACAACAACTATGTTTCAGTAAGATTTAGGACATTCAATCAAGGCAAAACTAAGATTGCAACATTGATGCGTGTTGAGAATGAAATCCTTTCAGGTAACATGAAAAAAGAAAATAAAGGAGCCATAAAAAAAACGTTTGAAAAGCTAAGAAACGACTCCCAACCTAGTAATTCCTCAACTAAGAGGTTACAAAACTTTCCCTGTTCATGAACCAAAAATAAATAAATAATAAGATATGATAAGAATCTGGTTGTAACTTCTTTTTTCCCTTTTTTCCAGCTCTCATAAACATTATTTCACATGAGGTCCTTAACTTTCGGCTAGCTTTACTTCCGGGGGTTAGACCTCCAGAAGAGGTTTTGCACTACACTTCCGCGAGTGAGAGTAGGGGAAGATAGTGCAAAAATACCATCTTCCTGAGGTCTTATTATATCCCGGAAATTAGATTAGATGGCATCTAACGTCAGCAGTGTATATTTAGCTATATATATATATAGATAGAGGGAGAGAGAACCTTCCATTGTCTTGCTTTCTCGAGTTCAATAATGTCAGCGATCTCAGGATCAACGACCTCGATTGGAGCATTCAACTGCTTCGTCCACTGTAATTTATATAAAATAAAATTCTAGACGTTAAGAATTGACGAATAACAGAATGGACCCAAACAACAAACCAAAAACACGTAATTCAATTTAAAAAGGGAAAAGGAAATGGTATTACTGTGACACCAGATTTTTCTTTCTCATATACAGCTTCGCTGGGCAAAGATGACTACAAAATATACACAAAATTAATTAATGAGCCAATTGAATAATACTCCTTCCTTCCGTACTTGGGGAAAAAACAGAGTCTCAAACCGTGAAATAGTGATAGCCGAGACGTCGAATTGGTTTGTCTACTACAGAAGAGGTAAGCCTCCGAAGCGCCGTTGCCATTGCCATCCTCTCTAACTTTATTTGAGTTTTGTTATGTCTAAAACCCCCACTCCTTCTCTTTCTTAATTGGTTTGGCTAATCTTATTATTTTGTCTTGGATTATATATGGCTAGGATTTTGGTGGTGGAAGAAATTTCTGTAATATTTCTGGTGCCTGTCGGTTTGAGTATTTCATCTTTTTGCTTTCCTATTATCGTTATCCAACATGGAGTTTCAAGCAAGAGCAACGGCTACCAGTAACTGGTGCCCACCATCTGCAAAACCAACGTCAGAATATTATTATTACAGCCTTCTAGCTTAAAACTCAAGTGAAAATAAAAAATAAAAAAAATTCCAACAGATAAGATTATATTTCATCTAAATATTAGCATAAAGTAATTATAGTATTTTAGTTTACAATATTTTAATCATTTGAGAAATCCTTTTATTTTTTCTCAAACAAAATTTTAATTAAGGTCTCTTCAGAGTGTGACGAAATAATATTATTAAGTAGAACGTCTAGTTAAATATATACCATACAATTATTTAATTTTAAGGAAAACGTCTAATTAAATACAAATAACATGGATATTATGTCTTTTTAAGAACATAGAAGTAGGTTATTGACTTAAAATTTTGATAACTATGTTGAATATCAACCCTTGTCAATCGTCTTAGAGTGTCACATCGTCTTAACATCAATATATACACATCAATAATTAACAATTATATATAACAAGCAATTAATTAAGAGATCTTACGACAACAATTTCATAATTAACGAAGTCATTTTGGTTGATTGTCATGAGTTAATACTGGGTAAATACCAAGTCAATCATTTAAAACTTTGTATTTTGTGATACAATATAAACTCTTCATATTCCATAAAATATATACAATTATTGGATATATATATATATATATATATATATATATATATATATGCATAACATAATTTAAAAATCGTTTGGGCGAACTACTGAACCTATAAATTTGAAGTTAATTTAATCCATGTTGCTACTACTAAATATCCAAAATTTTCATCGATTTGGCAAATTAAAATTTTTTTGCATAGAGAATGAGATTGGGATTGGGATAAATCACTTTTTGGTCATTGTATTGGAGTCCGATTTTCATTTTGGTTACCGAAACTTTTTTTGTTACAATCGAATAACTGTACTCTCACATATTACAAAATAGTAATTACTTAAAATTTCCGTCCGAAAAAACGGACGGAAAAGCTGACTGTGCAAGCTGGCCTCTCTTTTTTGCTTACGTGGAGCACAGTTGACAGTTTTGCCATATCACTTCTCTTTTTTGTTATCTTTAAACGAAGTGGAGTAGTAAAATTTATTATCTTTAAAATAATAATAATAATAACTTCAAAAATAATAATAGTAATAATTTTAAAATAATAATAATAAGAATAACGATAATAATAATAATAATTTTTAAAATTTTAAAAAAGATTATATAAATTATAAAAATATTTTTATATGAAGCTGATGTGTATTTAAAAAATATAATATTTTTATTATTTTATTAATTTAAATTATTTGAGCAAGAGAAAATTTGACAAATTATTTTTTATAATCCATTAAAATAAAAAAAAAATTCATACAAATCTGTAGGGAACAAACCCCCAAATACAATTAATTTTATAAAATTAAAATTTTTATAAAATTAATTATTATTATTAATATTTAAAAATTATTATTATTAATATTTTGAAATTATTATTAATACTATTATTATTATTAAAAATTATTATTATTAATATTTTGAAATTATTATTAATACTATTATTATTATTAAAAATTATTATTATTATTTTGAAATTATTATTATACAATACTGAAGTATATAAATTAGAGTACTAAATTAAGTAGCGGACCGATCCGACCATTTCCGACCATTTCCTGAATAAGAGCAATCTGAATATATAAAAAAGGGGGTAAATGAAAAGTTGGGAACACTGTAGCCCCAATACGTAGTATTGTGTATGCACCCGACCACATCATAACTTAATAATAATAATAGTATTAATAATAATTTCAAAATAATAATAATAATAATTTTTAAATAATAATAATAATAATTAATTTTATAAAAATTTTAATTTTATAAAATTAATTGTATTTGGGGGTTTGTTCTCTATAGATTTGTATGAATTTTTTTTTAATGGATTATAAAAAATGATTTGTCAAATTTACCCTTGCTCAAATAATTTAAATTAATAAAATAATAAAATTATTATATTTTTTTAAATACACATCAGCTTCATATAAAAATATTTTTATAATTTATATAATCTTTTTAAAATTTTAAAAATTATTATTATTGTTATTCTTATTATTATTATTTTAAAATTATTATTATTAATAATAATTTTATTATTATTATTTCAAAATTATTATTATTACTATTATTATTAACTGTCAACTGTGCTCCACGTAAGCAAAAAAGAGATGCCAACTTGCACAGTCAGCTTTTCCGTCCGTTTTTTCGGACGGAAATTTTAAGTAATTACCATTTTGTAATACGTGAGAGTACAGTTATTCGATTATAAAAAAAAAAATTTCGATAACCATAATGAAAACTGGACCCAGTACAGTGACAAAAAAGTGATTTATCCGAATGGGATTGCGTCTTGTTTCATTGTTGGCGAGAAAGCAATTATTGTGCTGATTTTTTGGCCAAGTATGCTTAAAAAATCAAATCTAAACCGCCTGAGGGTTTACAAGTGGGACACTGTTATTTTGCTTGGGTCCGGCATAAACATCAACCCCAGCCAAAAAAACTTTATGCAAGTACATAAACACACTTTTTTATGGCCCAAATATGAATATATACAGCTCAGTTGGAGTTTTTAAAATAAACACAGTACTTAAGCCGCATGAATCTAGCTAGGAAACCCCTTCAAACAATGTCCAATATTCCCTTTCCTGATGTGGTGCGCGCAGATGTTGTATGCTCGTCACCTGTAAGTAAAGGAATTGTTTTTAATACTTGAAAAAGTTTATGGATGTTAATTAGATGTATCAAAGTTATAGTAACTAATTAAACTGAACATATATATATATATACGTACTTTGAAGAATTAAGTTGGAAGTACCTGGTTTTAGTGAACAATTAAGTCAAGATTTTGTTACTCGGGCAGGCTTAGCTGGAGATGGACAGGAACCTGTGGGTCCTCCAAAATGCTTAACTCGTACGGAACGGAGGTGTTCCCATTTGCTATTGCATCTCTTCCATAAACCTGAGAGATCGATGATGAAGTCTCATTTTTGGCATCTTTTTTTTTTATAATCAATGTTGTGGGTACAAGGACCGTAAATTAATGTAAGTTCTTTAGTTAGTAATTCGACCAGAATACCTTGTTATACATTTCATTGTTTTCTTTACGAATGAGGTTTACCTTCTTATAGAGTTCTACATTTTCTTGATGGATAAGGCTCCCCTGTACGTAATAAATCAAACAATATTTGCAATCCATGTCATGACTGATTTGCATTATTCTTAACATAATTATTCACAGACAACAGCAATTAATTGTTCTGGAAAATTAAAGACCTTTAGGTGTAGTTCTTGTATCTCATTAGTTAATATCTGGTCCTGCAAAGTTAATAATCACAAGTTGATCAATAACGTATGTACGAGCATGACATATATCATGGAAAATTTAAGTTTCCTGACCTTTCTCATCCGGACACCTCGTAGACTCATTTCCAATTGGTTTTCTAGATTTTGCAGGTCTTTGACGCTCAAACCCTGAAGTTCCTTTCCCATCAGTTGCCTGTCTTATTAAAACGCCATGTAAGTTCATCACCATGCTTAATTTGTCAGGCATATATACATACATATATATATATATATATATATGTGTGTGTGTGTGTGTGTGTGTGTGTGTGTGTATTTATGAATATAATAAGAATTAATTATTCTCTTTGTGAAAGGATTCCTATATATCGTTTTCGGTTACAGACTTCTTTTGGAGACTCTTATTGTTTGTTTTAATATATATATTTAGTAATTTGGCAGGCAAGGTGACTATGCCATGCATGATACCTGAGCTTTTCTAGAAGTATTGTAAGAGATGGTGTCTCATTGTTACACCCGTAAACTATGGGTTTAGAATAGTACGTACTTGCAATCTTATAATGCAATCAGAAACTTGCAGATATATGCTAGCTTGTACACTATTTTTGACGGAATCCATTATGTTGTAATTAAGCTATTTTTGACGGAATAATCCGTATAATCCGTCAAATTTAAGTCCCTCGAAACTAATATGTTTCTGACGGAATTCCGTCGGTAGTATTATTCCATCCGTACGTGGCGCCAGCTTTCCTGCCAGCGCGAAACGTAATTTCGACAGATCAAATTTATCTCCGAGGAAATGTTTCGTCGAAATTAATATAATTATGAGAGAATTAGTGCCGACGAACATTCAGTCGAAAATAACTAATTAATAAACCCTAAATCAGACGCCTCTTATCTAACTACCGCCTCCTTTCATTTTCAATTTTATTCTCTACCTCTCTCTCATCCGCCCACCCCCCTTCCCCGACCCCGGCCCTCCCCCTGCCACCGATCCCCCCCACCCCTCCCCCTGCCACCGGTCCCCCCACGCACCCCCCGACACAGCTATCCCCCCGACCCCTGCTAGTACTGGTACCCCCACCCCTCCCCCTCCTCCCTCTCCCTCCCCCCTCCTCAGCCACCTCCACCACGCCGGCGCACCTACCACCGACCATCACCCCTACCACCGGTCAGAGACTTAAATTAAGTTAATTTCTCCTCCTTGCTCCTTTAATTCGAGGTACATGATTCCTATTTTTGACTGAAATTTGTGGGTTTATTTTTAGGGTTAATATATAGCATCTGATAGTTGTGCAAATTGGGATTAATATTATTGTTGTTAGGGTTAATATTTCATAGAATGTATATTGAATGATGAGCAAGATATATAATTGATATTGCTGAAATTATAATAAATTTTGGCTTATTCATGTTAGTGAAATTGTTGCAAATTGAGATGATGAAGTATTGTTGTGCAATTGGGGATTAAAATTATTGTATTGATAAATTAACATCCGTTTGGGTTTATTTTGTGCAATATTGTAGCTTCTGTTAGTGTATATATATATCAATTGATAATTGTTTCAATTTGCTTTTCATTATGCAATTACAGCTGATGATAGTGTATTTCTGCAATTACAACTTAGTATGTATTTGCATAACAGTGTATTGAAACTTTAATTTGGAATGTGATATTTGATATTTCCGACGAAATTTCCCACGAAAATTCTGTCAGAATTCTTCAGTTGCTAAATTTGTGGGCCCTACTTACTATTTAATTATATATGTTACTTATTTTTCTAATACTAAAATAAACTAATTAAGTAGCATTTACTTAATTAGTTTTTGACTAATAAAGTAAAACAAAATGAAATTAAGTAACTAAAATAAATAATACAAAAGAAATAAAATAAAATAAAATAAAATATAATTTAATAAATAAAATTAAATTAAATTTAATAAATAAAATATAATACAAAATAAATAAAATAAAATAAATTTAATAACTTAAATTAATTTTAATAAAAAAAGATATAATATAATATAAACTAAATTAAATAGAAAATAACACATAAAAATAAAATAAATTTAATAATTAAATTTAATTTATTAAAAATAATATATTAAATAAATTTAATAAAAATATTTAATTGTATATATATTATAATATAATACAAAATAACAATAAAATACAATAAAACATAATAATAAATTTTCTATAATATAATATAATAAAACAAAACAAAATTAAATTAAATAATATAATATAATATAATATAATATAATATAAATAATATAATTTAAAATAGAATAATATAATTTAAAAATAAATAAGATAAAATAAAATACTAAGTAGTACTTGCTTAGTCTTCTAAAAATAAAGTAAATGAAATGAAAATTAATGAAAATAAAAAAAATTAATAAAATAAATAAAATAAAATACTAAGTAGTACTTGCTTAGTCTTCTACAACTAAAGTAAATTAAATTAAAATAAAATAAATAAAATACTAATTAAGTAATACTTGCTTAATCTTCTACAACTAAAGTAAAATAAATAAAATAAAATATTGTTAAATACTAAGTAGTACTTGTTTAGTCATCTACAACTAAAGTAAATTGAAAATGCTTGACATATGTAAATACTTATGTAGTTTTCCACATCTAAATTAAACTAGACTAAATATGTTAATTTGACACATCATGTAGTATACGTAGGAGTTTTATTAAACTACGAAGGAGTTTTATTAAACTAAGTAACATTTGCTTAATTTGTCACAATCTTCAATAAACTCAATAATACTTTGAAACTTAGAAACCCGTTTGACATTCACCCAGTAGGAGTGAATGTCGAATAGTCCCCAGTTTGGGACTGTTACTGGATGTTATGTCTCTCACTTAGGCCGGTGCCAATACGAAACAGCACGTTTTTGTTGTTTTGAGGATTTTTCGGCTGTTATTTCTACATATTCTTCGAGTGCATACTTAGAGACCATGAGGAGGTGCTGCTGAAATTTACTTGAAATAGATGAATCGTGCTCAACGTGTTGGAACTAGTGAGGAGACGCATCCAGGAATGGGATAGAAGCATTACCCATGTGCTGTAGAGTGAAAATACTGGGAAAATATAATTCATGCATGGACCACATACATGAATATCATTGTACTGAATGTGTCGTTTATTCAGTTCAAGATGTCACCCGACCGGAGTTGGATGTACTGTAGAATACTCATTGATGGGAGGGGATTAGTCGCAACTTATAGTGATGAGGTGTCTAACTTTTTGAACAAAGCACTAGAACATGATGATGATCCGAACGGAAAGATGATATGCCCGTGTGTCAAGTGTAAAAACCTGATCTGGAAGAAAGTGCGCGAAATTAAATTCGACTTATTTTCCCGTGGCTTGGGTACTCCATATGGATTCATCACGGAGAATCAATTGAGTTGAGAGAAGTGATCGAAAGTACTGTAGACCAACCAATTCACCGGGATCATTCATACGCCGATGACTATGATGTCAAGTAGTGCTCAACAAGTGCCAAATGATACAGCTGCTGCCTTTTACAGACTGCTATCTGAATCGGGGGTTCCGCTGTATCCTGGAAATGATAAGCACACCAAGCTATCTACAGTGACTAAACTCTTACACTTCAAGAATAAGCACGACTGCAGTGAGAAAGGTTTTAACAATTTGATTGCTCTTATTAGCGAGTTCTTACCCAATGATCATACTCTGTCCGTTAATTATTACGAAGTGAAGAAGATGGTCAAGGGGTTGAATATGGGGTATTAAAAGATCGATTCTTGTGAGCATGATTACATGTTATACTATGCGGCGAACAGAGATAAGGGACAATGTGATATATGCACCTTGCCTCGGTACAAGGTGGCAAAACATGGGGGGAAAGAGAAATATGTGCCCAAGAAAATCTTACGTTACTTTCCTCTTGCGCCGAGGCTTCAACGACTATTCATGTCGTCCCATACTGCTCAACATATGAGTTGGCATAAAACAAAGGACGTCGTGCCTGGTCAGCTGACTCACCCAGCAGATGGAGATGAATGGAAGAGATTTGATAAAAAATTTCCACAGTTTGCAGAGGAAGTCAGGAATGTGAGGCTCAACATGGCTATAGATGGCTTTTGTTCTTTTAATAATTTTAGTCAGCTTTACTCTGTTTGGCCTGTCATTATGATAGCTTGTAATCTTTCACCGTCAATGTGTATGAGGGATCCGTAGTTGTTATTGACTTTACTCATACTTGAGGATAAGAGTCCTATAAATGATATTAATGTCTACCTCATACCGTTAGTCAATGAATTAAAGATGTTGTGGGAGACGGGGGTTCAGACGTATGATTAATCGATCGACGATAATTTTTTGATGAAGGCAGCCTTATTATTGTGGACTATCACTGACTTTCCGGCTCTTGGGATGATTAGTGGTTGGTCAACTCACAGGAAGCTGTCTTGTCTAGTGTGTATGGGGAATGTACAAGGCAATCAGTTGCAGCATGGCCGAAAATGTAATTTCTTTGGAATAACTCGTAGATTCTTGCTTGTTGATCACTCTTACAGAAAGATGTCTACACAGTTCAATAGAAAAACAGAGAAAATGGGGGTCGTTGGTCGACTGTCGGGCAGTGAGGTCTTGGGTTGGCTGAACGATCTTATATTTCCGTCGCCAAGCAAGGAGCAAAGTAAATTGAGAGCAGTCGGGTACGGGAAGACTCATAATTGGACATACTCGCCCATATAGTTTGAGTTGCCATATTGGGTCACACTTTCAGTTCATCATTGTATATATGTTATGCATACAAAAAAGAATGTTTTCGAGAACTTGTTTTACACTGTGTTAGATGCGAGTGGTAAAACTAAAGATAATGACATGGCACGAAAAGATTTAGAGGCACTGAACATCAAGCCAAAATTATGGCTTCGCCTTAACAATACAAAACCTAAAGCTCAATTTTATCGTACTAAGCAATAATTAGTTGAAAAGGTGTGCAAGTGGGTTAGTGGGTTGAAGCTCCCAGATGGATATGCGTCAAACATATCATGCAGAAGTTGATCCCAATTGTATTTCGTGAGATGTTACCCAGAAAAGTTATGAATGCATTGACTAAACTTTTAAACTTCTTTCGGGATCTATGCTCAACTGTAATAAAGTACAGTGATGTGGAGTACAGTGATGTGGAGCAGATGGAGATAAATATTGTACTCACCATTTGCAAGCTCGAAATGATATTTCCTCCAAGATTCTTTGACTCGATGGAACATCTGCCTATTCATCTACCGCATGAACTCAAACTTGGAGGACCAATGTAATATCGGTGGATGTATCCTTTTGAGAGGTAATATAATCTTTTTGTAGTGATTTCTGCTTCTCATATGCATATATACTACTCATATATATTTTAATGAATGTATTTAATGTGACGCCCCCAGAATAGGTATACAACACCCATTCTGAGTCGCCAAATACATGGTACAGAAAGCAAACTACAACATCAATAATACAATTGTCGTGCAAAATACGACAACACATACTGTGAGTTTAAATACAAATATTGTCTTCTAGACAATATCCACACTCAAATAAATCCTCATTACAATTATTCAAACACTATTTTACAGAAATAGTGAGGACTGCTAATACATCTTTCTAGAACCATCACTCCATACCCCGACTAGATCCTGCTATGTTCTCACCTCCTGAGAAGAAAAATGGAACAAAAAGGAAAAGGGTGAGCTCAACTAGCCCAGTAAAGAATATTATGACTAAGATAATATACAACAAATTATCGTTAGTCTTCAACAGGAAAAAATCTGATAAAATATAATCGACAACAAGTTTTAGATCAACAACTGCAGCGGAAACAGCAAACCATTAGAAGAGTCAAGTAGAGAAAGAATTCTACTATCTTCTAAGATTTAAAAGTCCATCATCAATATTTTATCCCTGTAACATCAATTAATAATCATCTTTAACCAAATATTCATCTTTGCACTACAGGCCAAAGATATTCATTTGTATCATCAGTCGGTCATGTTCATCTCAACACCTGTTCATCTTTGCACTACAGGCCAAAGATATTCATCAAGTAATTATACATCTTTGCACTACAGGCCAAAGATATTCAGTAATATCATCATTTAGGACTGAGGATGATGAAAAATATCTTAAAGAGAACGAATCCAATGAGACAGAAGGACAAATAGTAGGGATTCGTATAACAGTTTATCCAAGATCAATAATACTTCATAATAATCAATTGTGAAGCAGAATTCAAAAATAAAGATCAAAACATGGATACAATCAAAGATAGTAACCATAATAGACATCTTGGACAAAAAGGGAAAATTTTATTTTTCGGTGAATAGTGCCGTATTCGTGAATAGTGTCGTATACGTGAATAGTGCCGTATACGTGAATAGTAACCCCCGACACAAAAAGTTCCAAATTTGATAAAATCTCATATCAATATTTCAGCATAATGATATTGAAGAAAATAATATCATTAAGAAGAAAATAATATCCCTTACCTCAAAATATCAGTACTTCTGGTCGGAATACCGGTATAAGGCTGAAAGAAACTTGCTCTGATGAATAGAAACTCTCAAAGTATCTAAATACTCACAAAATACACTCAATAATCTAGAGAGAGAAAGAGAGAAAACTTGTTTCTGGTGTGATTTTCAATTCTAACTTAGCCCTCTATTTATAGGAAAATTTTGGTAGGTTTGACCTGCAACCTGATGGCTTTACCTGCTACTATTCCCACCTACCATATTTGAAATATAATTCAGCACATTTCTTCACCAACCACAAGTGGGGCCCACCAATTCTAGAATTTTCCACCAAAATGATAAACTCCGAAAATTCAACAATTTCTGAACCAGTCATCTTGTAAAATTCGTAATAAATCATACGTTCATTTTTAACGGTTCAAAATTTGTGGACATATACTCAACTTATATATGTATAACATATCCAAAAATTACCACGATCCAACGGTCGGATTAAAAATTATAACCCCCGTAAAAAATCTCAAAAACCCTGATTTTTAATACCTCCATTCCGACAAAAATATGGATAAAAACCTCAACATTAACTCCTTCATTTTTAACCAAAAAAATATATCCCTCATTTATATCCACATAAAATAAATATTTCCTTATCATATGAATCAATAATTAATTATTCACAAATAATATTACAGAATCACATTTATGACAACCAGGCCGTTCCTAGGAAAGAGGGGGCTTTCCAATAAGGATTTCTCCTTACTGGCGCGCAATTAGATGACCAAACCTCTCCTTAGACAGAACTTTCTAGACATTGTCAATAATGTTATCTAATAATATTATTCAAATAATATGAATTATTGATCTGATAATGGGAAATACTGTGCAGTAACAATTATTGAAACAACAATAATATGAAATATCAATGCAGCAATTATTGAACCAATAAAATAAAATATTGAACAGTAATCACTGTAACAATTATTGAGTAGTGCCTTCTTACGTACGAATCAATAATTCAACTATACTGTGCAATCCGTGTGCTACTGTGCAACCACGCGTTATTACTGTATTTTTAACCACCGGTATTTCAACAGTGTTAACGGTAACAACTACGCCGTTATTAATAAACAACTTATACTTGTCGTTTTCTTCATCCAATCGCTTTCCGTTATGGGGCCCACACAAGGCTGCGCCGTCGTACGAATATTCCCCGACAGCAAGAATATTCCACGACCAAACGAATATTCTCCGACAAAATGAATATTTTATAACCACTTGCTTATTTTGTAAAATTTGCACATTTCACCCATAACCAAAGTATTATATCAAATTAACCCCTTATTATTCACAATAATATTTAGAGAAAATTTGATTTTATTCATTAATAAGTTGGGGTCTTACAACCTCCCCTCCTTATGAAATTTCGTCCTCGAAATTGACGTACGTACCTGATGTTTCAAAAAGGTGAGGATATCTCGCTTTCAATTCTGATTCCAACTCCCAGGTCATTTTTTCAATAGCATGGTTTCTCCACAAAACCTTAACTTGTGGTATAACCTTCGTGCGTAGGACATGCTCTTTCCTATCCAAGATCTTAACAGGTACCTCCTCGTACGTTAAATCTTCAGCTATCTCGTCTGGTTCTAACTCAATAATGTGGTTCGGGTCTTTAACATATTTACGAAGCATAGATATGTGAAAAACATTATGAACACGAGACATGCTTGGAGGTAATGCGAGTCTATATGCCACATTTCCTATTCGCTCAAGAATCTCAAATGGACCAATAAATCTTGGATTGAGCTTTCCTCTCTTCCCAAATCTTGTAACTCCCTTCCATGGTGCAACACGTAACAATACATGATCCCCAATATTAAATTCCACGTCCTTCCGATGAAGATCCGCATAACTCTTTTGTCGATCCTGTGCCGTTTGTATACGTTGTCGAATCGTTTGGATCTTCTCTGTAGTAATGCGTACCAATTCTGGTCCCAACAATGTTGCTTCACCCACCTCGTCCCAGCATACTGGAGAACGATATTTTCTTCCATACAACGCCTCAAATGGAGCCATACCTATGCTCGCCTGATAACTGTTGTTGTAGGAGAATTCCACCAATGGTAGGTACTTATCCCAACTCCCTTTGAGATCTAAGACACAAAGTCTTAATAGATCTTCAAGAGTTTGAATAGTCCTCTCTGATTGTCCGTCCGTTTGAGGATGGTATGCTGAACTGAATCGTAAATCCGTGCCCATAGCTTTCTGCAAGCTAACCCAAAATCGTGAAGTGAATCTTGGGTCACGATCCGAAACTATGGATACTGGCATGCCATGCAATCTCACAATCTCGTTCACGTACATACTAGCAAGACGTTCAAGGGAATAAGTCTCACGTATCGGCAAGAAATGAGCGGACTTGGTTAATCTATCAACAATAACCCAAATCGCATCTATGCCTTGAGAAACCTTGGGAAGACCTGTAACAAAATCCATAGTAATGTGTTCCCACTTCCATTTCGGAATCTCAAGTGGTTGCAATGGACCCTTTGGTACTTGATGCTCCGCTTTTACACGTTGACAAGTTAAACATCTCGAGATAAACTCCGCGATCTCTCTTTTCATATTGCTCCACCAAAATGTATGTCGAAGATCGTGATACATTTTGGTACTCCCAGGATGGATTGCAAACGGTGTGTTGTGTGCCTCCATCATTATTCTATGCTTCAAGTCAAAATCGTTAGGAACACAAAGTCTGGAGTTGACTCGAAGTATTCCTTCTTCATCGATTCTTGCTTCTGGAATAGCACCTTCTTGCACTTTCTTCTTCATACGCATCAGCTCTATATCCGTAGCTTGAGCAGCTTTAACTTTATCGATTAAAGTCGGTTCTACTCGTATATTTGATATCATCATGTGGGTACTTGGAGCCTTCATCTCTATCTCCATCCTTTGCAAGTCATACAAAATGGGCCTTTGTGTTAAAAACATTGCACTCGTACCCGCATATGATCTTCTACTCAATGCGTCAGCTACTACGTTTGCTTTTCCAGGATGGTATTGGATGGTATGATCGTAATCTTTCAACAGCTCAAGCCAACGTCGTTGCCGCATGTTGAGTTCCTTTTGGGTGAAGAAATATTTGAGGCTTTTATGATCTGTATAGATCTCCACTTTCTCCCCATACAGGTAGTGTCTCCAGATCTTCAACGCAAAAACGACTGCTGCCAACTCCAAATCATGAGTAGGATAATTCCTCTCATATTCTTTGAGTTGTCGTGAGGTGTGACGCCCCCAAAATAGGTATACAACACCTATTCTGAGTCGCCAAAATATATGGTACAGAAACAACTACATCTTTATTATTTCAACACAAGAACTATGAGTTTAAATACAAATATTGTCATTTAGACAATATCCACACTCAAATAAGTCCTCATTACAATTATTGATACATTATTTCACAAAAATGGTGAGGACTACTAAAGTAACTTCTAGAACCATCATTCCATACCCCGACTAGTACTCGCTACATTCTCGCCTCCTGAGAAAAATGGAACAAAAAGGAAAAGGGTGAGCTCAACTAGCCCAGTAAAGAACATTATGACTAAGATAATACAGAACAAATTATCGTTAGTCTTCAACAGGGAAAAATCTAATAGAATACAATAGACAACAAGTTTTAAATCAATAGCTGCAGCGGAAACAGCAAACCATTGAAGAGTCAAGTAGAGAATGAGTTCTACTATCTTCTAAGATTTAAAAGTCCATCATCAATATTTTATCCCTGTATCAACAATCAATAACCATCTTTAATCAAATATTCATCTTTGCACTACAGGCCAAAGATATTCATTTGTATCACCAATCGGTCATGTTCATCTCAACACCTGTTCATCTTTGCACTACGGGCCAAAGATATTCATCAGTTAATCATTCATCTTTGCACTACGGGCCAAAGATATTCAGTAATATCATCATTTAGGACTGAGGATGATGAAAAATATCTTAAAGAAAACGAATCCAGTGAAACAAAATAACAAATATTAAGGATTCGTATTTCGATTTATCCATGTCCAAAAATACCTTATAATTATTCATAGTGAAGTAGAATTCAAGAATGATCAAAACATGGATACAATCAAAGCTAGTACCCAGAATAGATATTTTGGACGAAAAGAAGAAAATTTTATTTTTCGGTGAATAGTAACTCGTGAATAGTAACTCGTGAATAGTAACTCATGAATAGTAACCCCGACGTGAAAAGTTCCAAATTTGATAAAAATTTCCAACCAATATTTCGGCATAATGATATTGAAGAAATAATATCATTTTTGAATAAAATAACATCCCTTACCTCAAAATAATCGTACTTCTGACTGAATTTCGGGTATAGTGCTGACAGAAACTCGCACCGTATAGCAATACTCAAAGTATACTCACAAGAATACGCTCGATAATATAGAGAGAGAAAGAAAGAAAACTTTGTTTCTGGTGTGATTTTCAATTCTAACTTAGCCCTCTATTTATAGGAAAATGTTAGAACGCCATAGGAGACTAAGATAATAAAATATATTATTTTATTTTACTTTCTTTACGTATGCTAAGACCATGACTATCAAGGCATGCAAAATCTGAATTTTCTAGCAGCCCACATGCATATTCACCACCAACCAAAAAGTGGGTCCCACCCATAATTTAATAAAAATTATTTTATTTTTTCGAAACTTCAGTAATTCATAGAAAATAGACCGTTTATCAGAAAAATACGAATTTTATGTCCATTCTGACTGAAATCGAATTCTCTACAACTTTGTAGCTTTGAGTTTTTCCAAATTCCAAACCAAAAATATCCGAAATCTACAAACGGATGATTTTTAATACCTCCATATCGATAAAAATACTGATAAAACACTTCAACTTTAATTCCTTCATTTTTATCCACATAAAAAATAAATATATCCATCATTTATATCCACATAAAATAAATATTTCCTTATCATATGAATTAATAATTAATTATTCACAAATAATATTACAGAATCACATTTATGACAACCAGGCCGTTCCCAGGAAAGAGGGGGCTTTCCAATAAGGATTTTTCCTTACTGGCGCGCAATTAGGTGACCAAACCTCTCCTTAGACAGAACTTTCTAGACATTGCCAATAATGTTATCTGATAATATTATTCAAATAATATGAATTATTGATCTGATAATGGGAAATACTGTGCAGTAACAATTATTGAAACAACAATAATATGAAATATCAATGCAGCAATTATTGAACCAATAAAATAAAATATTGAACAGTAATTACTGTAACAATTATTGAGTAGTGCCTTCTTACGTAAGAATCAATAATTGGTGCAATCAGTGTGCTACTGTGTAACAACGCGTATTACTGTGTTTTAACCACCGGGTATTCCAACAGTATTAACGGTAACAATTACGCCGTTATTAATAAACAACATATACTTGTCGTTTTCTTCATCCAATCGCTTTCCGTTATGGGGCCCACAAAAGACTGCGTCGTCGTACGAATATTCCCCGACAGGAAGAATATTCCTACGACCAAACGAATATTCCCCGACAACAATGAGTATTTTATAACCACCTGCTTATTTGAAATATTTTGCGCATTTTACCCATAACTAACCTCATTAATCAATTTAACACTTACTATTTCAAAATAATAAATAGAGGGAATTTAAATTTTATTTATTAATAATTTGGGATCTTACAACCTCCCCTCCTTATGAAATTTCGTCCTCGAAATTGATGTACGTACCTGGTGTTTCGAAAAGATGAGGATACCTCGCTTTCATTTCCGTTTCCAACTCCCAGGTCATTTCCTCAATAGCATGGTTTCTCCACAAAACTTTAACTTGTGGTATGACCTTCGTGCGTAGGACATGCTCCTTTCTATCCAAGATTTTGACAGGTACCTCTTCGTACGTTAAGTCTTCAGCTATCTCGTCCGGTTCTAACTCAATAACGTGGTCTGGGTCTTTCACATATTTACGTAACACAGATATATGAAAAACATTATGAACACGAGACATACTTGGAGGTAATGCGAGTCTATATGCCACATTTCCTATTCGCTCAAGAATCTCAAATGGACCAACAAATCTTGGATTGAGCTTTCCTCTCTTCCCAAATCTTGTAACTCCCTTCCATGGTGCAACACGTAACAATACATGATCCCCAATATTAAATTCCACGTCCTTCCGATGAAGATCCGCATAACTCTTTTGTCGATCCTGTGCCGTTTGTATACGTTGTCGAATCGTTTGGATCTTCTCTGTAGTAATGCGTACCAATTCTGGTCCCAACAATGTTGCTTCACCCACCTCGTCCCAGCATACTGGAGAACGACATTTTCTTCCATACAACGCCTCAAATGGAGCCATACCTATGCTCGCCTGATAACTGTTGTTGTAGGAGAATTCCACCAATGGTAGGTACTTATCCCAACTCCCTTTGAGATCTAAGACACAAAGTCTTAATAGATCTTCAAGAGTTTGAATAGTCCTCTCTGATTGTCCGTCCGTTTGAGGATGGTATGCTGAACTGAATCGTAAATCCGTGCCCATAGCTTTCTGCAAGCTAACCCAAAATCGTGAAGTGAATCTTGGGTCACGATCCGAAACTATGGATACTGGCATGCCATGCAATCTCACAATCTCGTTCACGTACATACTAGCAAGACGTTCAAGGGAATAAGTCTCACGTATCGGCAAGAAATGAGCGGACTTGGTTAATCTATCAACAATAACCCAAATCGCATCTATGCCTTGAGAAACCTTGGGAAGACCTGTAACAAAATCCATAGTAATGTGTTCCCACTTCCATTTCGGAATCTCAAGTGGTTGCAATGGACCCTTTGGTACTTGATGCTCCGCTTTTACACGTTGACAAGTTAAACATCTCGAGATAAACTCCGCGATCTCTCTTTTCATATTGCTCCACCAAAATGTATGTCGAAGATCGTGATACATTTTGGTACTCCCAGGATGGATTGCAAATGGTGTGTTGTGTGCCTCCATCATTATTCTATGCTTCAAGTCAAAATCGTTAGGAACACAAAGTCTGGAGTTGACTCGAAGTATTCCTTCTTCATCGATTCTTGCTTCTGGAATAGCACCTTCTTGCACTTTCTTCTTCATACGCATCAGCTCTATATCCGTAGCTTGAGCAGCTTTAACTTTATCGATTAAAGTCGGTTCTACTCGTATATTTGATATCATCATGTGGGTACTTGGAGCCTTCATCTCTATCTCCATCCTTTGCAAGTCATACAAAATGGGCCTTTGTGTTAAAAACATTGCACTCGTACCCGCATATGATCTTCTACTCAATGCGTCAGCTACTACGTTTGCTTTTCCAGGATGGTATTGGATGGTATGATCGTAATCTTTCAACAGCTCAAGCCAACGTCGTTGCCGCATGTTGAGTTCCTTTTGGGTGAAGAAATATTTGAGGCTTTTATGATCTGTATAGATCTCCACTTTCTCCCCATACAGGTAGTGTCTCCAGATCTTCAACGCGAAAACTACTGCTGCCAACTCCAAATCATGAGTAGGATAATTCCTCTCATATTCTTTGAGTTGTCGCGAGGCATAGGCTATGACTTTCCCATGTTGCATGAGAACACATCCTAACCCTTTGCCTGAAGCATCACTGTAGATAACAAATCCATCCGAACCAGATGGTATTGTCAGAACAGGTGCCGAAATGAGTCTCCTCTTAAGCTCTTGAAAACTCTTCTCGCATTCCTCGCTCCATACGAATTTGACATCTTTCCGAGTCAGCTGAGTTAACGGGGTAGCGATTCGAGAAAACCCTTCCACGAATCTTCGATAATAACCAGCTAAGCCTAGAAAGCTACGTACTTCGGTCACCGTCTTTGGTTGCTCCCAACTTTGTATTGCTTCAATCTTCGCCGGGTCAACAGATACTCCATGTTTTGACACCACGTGCCCAAGGAATGCTACTTCCTCAAGCCAGAACTCGCATTTCTTCAGCTTGGCATATAACTTATTTTCACGCAGCCTTTGGAGTACCAGCTTCAAATGATGCTCATGATCTTCACGGCTTTTGGAATATATGAGGATGTCATCAATAAAGACAACAACGAACTGATCCAAATAATCCTTGAATACTCGGTTCATCATATCCATGAAAGCCGCAGGAGCATTAGTCAATCCAAAAGACATGACTAGGAATTCATAATGCCCGTACCGAGTTCTGAAGGCAGTCTTTGGAATATCCTCAGTTTTAACCTTCAGCTGATGATATCCAGAACGAAGATCGATCTTTGAAAAGAATTGTGCTCCTTGTAACTGGTCAAACAGGTCATCAATACGAGGTAGCGGATACCTATTCTTAATAGTGACATGGTTTAATTCCCGGTAATCAATACAAAGTCGCATACTCCCGTCTTTCTTCTTTACAAATAAAACAGGAGCACCCCAAGGAGATGTACTAGGACGAATGAAACCGATGTCCAACAACTCTTGTAGTTGGACCTTTAACTCCTGAAGTTCAATAGGAGCCATTCGATATGGGGTTTTAGAAATGGGCTTTGTACCAGGTTCAAGATCAATAAAGAATTCAATTTCTCGTTCCGGGGGTAGACCGGGAAGTTCTTCAGGAAATACGTCAGGAAAGTCAATAACAACAGGAATATTATTCAAATTTGACGTGTCTTTATTCAAATCCATAACATGGGCTAAGAAAGCTTGACATCCGTTTTTTAATAAACGAATGGCTTTATGGCTTGATATAACAGTGATTGATTTTAATGGCTTAGTTGTTTGAATTCGTACAACAGGTTGGTTAGGAATATGAAAACTAACAACCTTACGAAAACAATCAATTTTAGCATGATGAGTGGTTAACCAATCAATTCCTAAAATCACATCAAAAGCAAGTATCTTTAAAGAGATAAGATCAACAGGTAATGTGATAGTGCCAACTTGGATCATGCAAGATTTATAAACTGTAGATGTAACAAAGGTTTCACCTAACGGAGTTTCAACAGATAAGTCAAAGTCCAATTTCCTCGGAGTCAAGTTTAAACGTTGAGCACAAGCAGGAGAGATAAAAGAATGGGTAGAACCGGTATCTAGTAAGGTATAAACTTCGCAAGAATTCAAGATTAGCTTACCCGTGATCACCTCGTTCGGGTTCCTCACGTTTTGGCCAGTTACGACAAACGCTCTTCCAGGAACCGCTGATTTCGCCTTATCCGGGACAGCCCTTGGAATCACCACTCCCGCTGAACTTGGTTTCGCTATAGTACAATCTCGAGCGATGTGGCCTTCCTTCCCACAGTTGTAACACACCTTGGATTGTTGTGGACAGTTTGGGCTGATATGTCCCTCTTTTCCGCATTTGTAACATCTAACTGGCGGTCGTTCTCCTCCCCTAAAATTTGTTGTTGGCGCTGCTGCTGATGTCTTCCCGTCATTGTTGAATCTCCTCTTTCTGAAATTTCCACTTGACTCACCTCTCCTATTATCATGGCCACGATGACCACCCGAGTGGTTACCGCCTTTGTTCGTATTTTTCCCTCCTCGTTGGTTATCATCGCTCTGATGATTGCTGTCACCGGTATGACCCTGGTTGTGGTCCCTCGGTTGAGTATACTCATTATCTCTCTCTAATAATTGGGCCCTGTTGACAACGTCTGAATACAGAGAAAATTTATGAGAGATAAGGTATTGACGAATCTCAGGTTTTAAACCTCTCAGAAACATCCGCGTCATACGTTCCTCATTTTCTACCAAATGAGGTGCAAACCTGGATAACTCTGCAAACTTCGCCTCGTACTGGGACACCGTCATGTTGTTTTGTTCCAGTCTAATAAACTCCACCTCCTTCATATGACGAATACTTTCAGGGAAGTACTTGTCATTGAACAGTTTCTGAAATGTTTCCCAGGACATATTGAGTGCGTCAGGCTGGGTACGCTTCACAGACTCCCACCAGTAGTCTGCCTCACCGCGGAACATAAAGGTGGCGAATGGAACCTTCTGTTCCTCCGTGCATCCCAAGACATCGAATATCTTGGTAATTTGCTTGACCCACGTTTCCGCCATGATCGGATCCGGCTTTCCCTTAAATTCTGGTGGTCCCAATTCTTTGAACTGCTTGGCTGTGACAAACCGCGTGTTGTCATTATTTCCACCCGTATTTTGTACACGAGTCTCCCTCGTCTGATTTTGCATGAACTGCAAAAAGCTCCTAAACATTCCATCATTCATCGTTTGCTCGGTAGTGTTGTTTACAGGAGGAATATTGCCTTCCTGTTGCACGTTCTCCTGGTTTGTGACTAAAGGTGTTCCACGGTCTCATACACTCCATTGTTAACGTTCTCAGCTGCCATTCTTAAATACTGCCATAAAACAAGGGTTAATTAAATAAATTAACAAATCACATAATACCCCTATATTATGACTGACCAATAAATAAGCTTAGGTAGGACACACTAGCGAAGGATTTATTCGTCTCTCCCCTCCTAGTTCTATTCTCCGATCTCCGCCAGAGATCATATCCCTAAGCTCTGATACCAACTGTGACGCCCCCAAAATAGGTATACAACACCCATTCTGAGTCGCCAAAATACATGGTACAGAAACAACTACATCTTTATTATTTCAACACAAGAACTATGAGTTTAAATACAAATATTGTCATTTAGACAATATCCACACTCAAATAAGTCCTCATTACAATTATTGATACATTATTTCACAAAAATGGTGAGGACTACTAAAGTAACTTCTAGAACCATCATTCCATACCCCGACTAGTACTCGCTACATTCTCGCCTCCTGAGAAAAATGGAACAAAAAGGAAAAGGGTGAGCTCAACTAGCCCAGTAAAGAACATTATGACTAAGATAATACAGAACAAATTATCGTTAGTCTTCAACAGGGAAAAATCTAATAGAATACAATAGACAACAAGTTTTAAATCAATAACTGCAGCGGAAACAGCAAACCATTAGAAGAGTCAAGTAGAGAATGAGTTCTACTATCTTCTAAGATTTAAAAGTCCATCATCAATATTTTATCCCTGTATCAACAATCAATAACCATCTTTAATCAAATATTCATCTTTGCACTACAGGCCAAAGATATTCATTTGTATCACCAATCGGTCATGTTCATCTCAACACCTGTTCATCTTTGCACTACGGGCCAAAGATATTCATCAGTTAATCATTCATCTTTGCACTACGGGCCAAAGATATTCAGTAATATCATCATTTAGGACTGAGGATGATGAAAAATATCTTAAAGAAAACGAATCCAGTGAAACAAAATAACAAATATTAAGGATTCGTATTTCGATTTATCCATGTCCAAAAATACCTTATAATTATTCATAGTGAAGTAGAATTCAAGAATGATCAAAACATGGATACAATCAAAGCTAGTACCCAGAATAGATATTTTGGACGAAAAGAAGAAAATTTTATTTTTCGGTGAATAGTAACTCGTGAATAGTAACTCGTGAATAGTAACTCATGAATAGTAACCCCGACGTGAAAAGTTCCAAATTTGATAAAAATTTCCAACCAATATTTCGGCATAATGATATTGAAGAAATAATATCATTTTTGAATAAAATAACATCCCTTACCTCAAAATAATCGTACTTCTGACTGAATTTCGGGTATAGTGCTGACAGAAACTCGCACCGTATAGCAATACTCAAAGTATACTCACAAGAATACGCTCGATAATATAGAGAGAGAAAGAAAGAAAACTTTGTTTCTGGTGTGATTTTCAATTCTAACTTAGCCCTCTATTTATAGGAAAATGTTAGAACGCCATAGGAGACTAAGATAATAAAATATATTATTTTATTTTACTTTCTTTACGTATGCTAAGACCATGACTATCAAGGCATGCAAAATCTGAATTTTCTAGCAGCCCACATGCATATTCACCACCAACCAAAAAGTGGGTCCCACCCATAATTTAATAAAAATTATTTTATTTTTTCGAAACTTCAGTAATTCATAGAAAATAGACCGTTTATCAGAAAAATACGAATTTTATGTCCATTCTGACTGAAATCGAATTCTCTACAACTTTGTAGCTTTGAGTTTTTCCAAATTCCAAACCAAAAATATCCGAAATCTACAAACGGATGATTTTTAATACCTCCATATCGATAAAATACTGATAAAACACTTCAACTTTAATTCCTTCATTTTTATCCACATAAAAAATAAATATATCCATCATTTATATCCACATAAAATAAATATTTCCTTATCATATGAATCAATAATTAATTATTCACAAATAATATTACAGAATCACATTTATGACAACCAGGCCGTTCCCAGGAAAGAGGGGGCTTTCCAATAAGGATTTTTCCTTACTGGCGCGCAATTAGGTGACCAAACCTCTCCTTAGACAGAACTTTCTAGACATTGCCAATAATGTTATCTGATAATATTATTCAAATAATATGAATTATTGATCTGATAATGGGAAATACTGTGCAGTAACAATTATTGAAACAACAATAATATGAAATATCAATGCAGCAATTATTGAACCAATAAAATAAAATATTGAACAGTAATTACTGTAACAATTATTGAGTAGTGCCTTCTTACGTAAGAATCAATAATTGGTGCAATCAGTGTGCTACTGTGTAACAACGCGTATTACTGTGTTTTAACCACCGGGTATTCCAACAGTATTAACGGTAACAATTACGCCGTTATTAATAAACAACATATACTTGTCGTTTTCTTCATCCAATCGCTTTCCGTTATGGGGCCCACAAAAGACTGCGTCGTCGTACGAATATTCCCCGACAGGAAGAATATTCCTACGACCAAACGAATATTCCCCGACAACAATGAGTATTTTATAACCACCTGCTTATTTGAAATATTTTGCGCATTTTACCCATAACTAACCTCATTAATCAATTTAACACTTACTATTTCAAAATAATAAATAGAGGGAATTTAAATTTTATTTATTAATAATTTGGGGTCTTACATGAGGCATAGGCTATGACTTTCCCATGTTGCATGAGAACACATCCTAACCCTTTGCCTGAAGCATCGCTGTAGATAACAAATCCATCCGAACCAGATGGTATTGTCAAAACAGGTGCCGAAATGAGTCTCCTCTTGAGTTCTTGGAAACTCTTCTCGCATTCCTCACTCCATACGAATTTTGTATCTTTCCGAGTCAGCTGAGTTAACGGAGTAGCGATTCGAGAAAATCCTTCCACAAATCTCCGATAATAACCAGCTAAGCCCAGAAAGCTACGTACTTCGGTTACCGACTTTGGTTGCTCCCAACTTTGTATGGCTTCAATCTTCGCCGGGTCGACAGATACTCCATGTTTTGACACCACGTGCCCAAGGAATGCTACTTCCTCAAGCCAGAACTCGCATTTCTTTAGTTTGGCATATAGCTTGTTTTCACGAAGCCTTTGCAGTACCAGCTTCAAATGGCGCTCATGATCTTCACGACTTTTGGAATAGATGAGGATGTCATCAATAAAGACAACAACGAACTGATCCAAATATTCTTTGAATACACGGTTCATCATATCCATGAAGGCAGCAGGAGCATTAGTCAATCCAAAAGACATTACTAAGAATTCATAATGCCCGTACCGAGTTCTGAAGGCAGTCTTTGGAATATCCTCAGTTTTAATCTTCAGCTGATGATATCCAGAACGAAGATCGATCTTTGAAAAGAATTGTGCTCCTTGCAACTGGTCAAACAGGTCATCAATGCGAGGTAGCGGATACCTATTCTTGATGGTGACATGGTTCAATTCTCGATAGTCAATACAAAGTCGCATACTCCCGTCTTTCTTCTTTACGAATAAAACAGGAGCACCCCAAGGAGACGTACTAGGACGAATAAAACCGATGTCCAACAACTCCTGTAGTTGGACTTTTAACTCCTGAAGTTCAATAGGAGCCATTCGATATGGGGTTTTAGAAATGGGCTTTGTACCGGGTTCAAGGTCAATAAAGAATTCAATTTCTCGTTCCGGGGGTAGACCGGGAAGTTCTTCAGGAAATACATCGGAAAATTCTCTAACAATAGAAATATTATTCAAATCTAACTTGTCTTTGTTCAAATCCATAACATGGGCTAAGAAAGCTTGACATCCGTTTTTCAATAAACGAATAGCTTTGTGGCTTGATATGACAGTGACTGATTTTAGTGGTTTAGTAGTTTGAATTCGTATGACAGGTTGGTTAGGAATATGAAAACTAACCACCTTACGAAAACAATTAATTTTAGCATGATGAGTGGTTAACCAATCAATTCCTAAAATCACATCAAAAGCAAGTATCTTTAAAGAGATAAGATCAACAGGTAATGTGATAGTGCCAACTTGGATCATGCAAGATTTATAAACTGTAGATGTAACGAAGGTTTCACCCAACGGAGTTTCAACAGATAAGTTAAAGTCCAATTTCTCCGGAGTCAAGTTTAAACGTTGAGCACAAGCAGGAGAGATAAAAGAATGGGTAGAACCGGTATCTAGTAAAGTATAAACTTCGCAAGAATTCAAGATTAGCTTACCCGTGATCACCTCGTTCGGGTTTCTCACGTTTTGACCGGTTACGACAAACGCTCTTCCAGGAACCGCCGATTTCGCCTTATCCGGGACAGCCCTTGGAATCACCACTCCCGCTGAACTTGGTTTCGCTATAGTACAATCTCGAGCGATGTGGCCTTCCTTCCCACAGTTGTAACACACCTTGGATTGTTGTGGACAGTTTGGGCTGATATGTCCCTCTTTCCCGCATTTGTAACATCTGACTGGTGGTCGTTCTCCTCCCCTAAAATTTGTTGTTGGTGCTGGTGCTGCTGCTGATGTCTTCCCGTCATTGTTGAATCTCTTCTTTCTGAAATTTCCACTTGACTCACCTCTCCTATTATCATGGCCACGATGACCACTCGAGTGGTTACCGCCTTTGTTCGTATTTTTCCCTCCTCGTTGGTTATCATCGCTCTGATGATTGCTGTCACCGGTATGACCCTGGTGTGGTCCCTCGGTTGAGTATACTCATTATCTCTCTCTAATAATTGGGCCCTGTTGACAACGTCTGAATACAGAGAAAATTTATGAGAGATAAGGTATTGACGAATCTCAGGTTTTAAACCTCTCAGAAACATCCGTGTCATACGTTCCTCATTTTCTACCAAATGAGGTGCAAACCTGGATAACTCTGCAAACTTCGCCTCGTACTGGGACACTGTCATGTTGTTTTGTTCCAGTCTAATAAACTCAACCTCCTTCATATGACGAATACTTTCAGGAAAGTACTTGTCATTGAACAGTTTTTGAAATGTTTCCCAGGACATGTTGAGTGCGTCAGGCTGGGTACGCTTCACAGACTCCCACCAGTAGTCTGCCTCACCGCGGAACATAAATGTGGCGAATGGAACCTTCTGTTCCTCCGTGCATCCCAAGACATCAAATATCTTGGTAATTTGCTTGACCCACGTTTCCGCCATGATCGGATCCGGCTTTCCCTTAAATTCTGGTGGTCCCAATTCTTTGAACTGCTTAGCTGTGACAAACCGCGCGTTGTTATCATTTCCACCCGTATTCTGCACACGAGTCTCCCTCGTCTGATTTTGCATGAACTGCAAAAAGCTCCTAAACATTCCATCATTCATCATTTGCTCGGTAGCGTTGTTTACAGGAGGAATATTGCCTTCCTGTTGCACGTTCCTCTGGGTAGTGATCAAAGGTGTCTCCATGGTCTGATTTACTCCATTATTAACGTTCTCAGCTGCCATTCTTAAATACTGCCATAAAACAAGGGTTAATAGTCATGTCATATATTATCCCTATACTCTGACCGACCAAATAAACACCAAATAAACTTAGTCAGGTCATACTAGCGAAGGAATTCCCCATCTCTCCCCTCCTAGTTCTTGTCTCACATCTCAGCCAGGGATCATATCCCTAAGCTCTGATACCAACTGTGACGCCCCCAGAATAGGTATACAACACCCATTCTGAGTCGCCAAATACATGGTACAGAAAGCAAACTACAACTTCAATAATACAATTGTCGTGCAAAATACGACAACACATACTGTGAGTTTAAATACAAATATTGTCTTCTAGACAATATCCACACTCAAATAAATCCTCATTACAATTATTCAAACACTATTTTACAGAAATAGTGAGGACTGCTAATACATCTTTCTAGAACCATCACTCCATACCCCGACTAGATCCTGCTATGTTCTCACCTCCTGAGAAGAAAAATGGAACAAAAAGGAAAAGGGTGAGCTCAACTAGCCCAGTAAAGAATATTATGACTAAGATAATATACAACAAATTATCGTTAGTCTTCAACAGGAAAAAATCTGATAAAATATAATCGACAACAAGTTTTAGATCAACAACTGCAGCGGAAACAGCAAACCATTAGAAGAGTCAAGTAGAGAAAGAATTCTACTATCTTCTAAGATTTAAAAGTCCATCATCAATATTTTATCCCTGTAACATCAATTAATAATCATCTTTAACCAAATATTCATCTTTGCACTACAGGCCAAAGATATTCATTTGTATCATCAGTCGGTCATGTTCATCTCAACACCTGTTCATCTTTGCACTACAGGCCAAAGATATTCATCAAGTAATTATACATCTTTGCACTACAGGCCAAAGATATTCAGTAATATCATCATTTAGGACTGGGGATGATGAAAAATATCTTAAAGAGAACGAATCCAATGAGACAGAAGGACAAATAGTAGGGATTCGTATAACAGTTTATCCAAGATCAATAATACTTCATAATAATCAATTGTGAAGCAGAATTCAAAAATAAAGATCAAAACATGGATACAATCAAAGATAGTAACCATAATAGACATCTTGGACAAAAAGGAAAAATTTTATTTTTCGGTGAATAGTGCCGTATTCGTGAATAGTGTCGTATACGTGAATAGTGCCGTATACGTGAATAGTAACCCCCGACACAAAAAGTTCCAAATTTGATAAAATCTCATATCAATATTTCAGCATAATGATATTGAAGAAAATAATATCATTAAGAAGAAAATAATATCCCTTACCTCAAAATATCAGTACTTCTGGTCGGAATACCGGTATAAGGCTGAAAGAAACTTGCTCTGATGAATAGAAACTCTCAAAGTATCTAAATACTCACAAAATACACTCAATAATCTAGAGAGAGAAAGAGAGAAAACTTGTTTCTGGTGTGATTTTCAATTCTAACTTAGCCCTCTATTTATAGAAAAATTTTGGTAGGTTTGACCTGCAACCTGATGGCTTTACCTGCTACTATTCCCACCTACCATATTTGAAATATAATTCAGCACATTTCTTCACCAACCACAAGTGGGGCCCACCAATTCTAGAATTTTCCACCAAAATGATAAACTCCGAAAATTCAACAATTTCTGAACCAGTCATCTTGTAAAATTCGTAATAAATCATACGTTCATTTTTAACGGTTCAAAATTTGTGGACATATACTCAACTTCTATATGTATAACATATCCAAAAATTACCACGTTCCAACGGTCGGATTAAAAATTATAACCCCCGTAAAAAATCTCAAAAACCCTGATTTTTAATACCTCCATTCCGACAAAAATATGGATAAAAACCTCAACATTAACTCCTTCATTTTTAACCAAAAAAATATATCCCTCATTTATATCCACATAAAATAAATATTTCCTTATCATATGAATCAATAATTAATTATTCACAAATAATATTACAGAATCACATTTATGACAACCAGGCCGTTCCCAGGAAAGAGGGGGCTTTCCAATAAGGATTTCTCCTTACTGGCGCGCAATTAGATGACCAAACCTCTCCTTAGACAGAACTTTCTAGACATTGTCAATAATGTTATCTAATAATATTATTCAAATAATATGAATTATTGATCTGATAATGGGAAATACTGTGCAGTAACAATTATTGAAACAACAATAATATGAAATATCAATGCAGCAATTATTGAACCAATAAAATAAAATATTGAACAGTAATCACTGTAACAATTATTGAGTAGTGCCTTCTTACGTACGAATCAATAATTCAACTATACTGTGCAATCCGTGTGCTACTGTGCAACCACGCGTTATTACTGTATTTTTAACCACCGGTATTTCAACAGTGTTAACGGTAACAACTACGCCGTTATTAATAAACAACTTATACTTGTCGTTTTCTTCATCCAATCGCTTTCCGTTATGGGGCCCACACAAGGCTGCGCCGTCGTACGAATATTCCCCGACAGCAAGAATATTCCACGACCAAACGAATATTCCCCGACAAAATGAATATTTTATAACCACTTGCTTATTTTGTAAAATTTGCACATTTCACCCATAACCAAAGTATTATATCAAATTAACCCCTTATTATTCACAATAATATTTAGAGAAAATTTGATTTTATTCATTAATAAGTTGGGGTCTTACATTTAAGGTATATGCGTCGATTAAAATAGAAAGTTAAGAATAAAGCTCATGTAGAGGGCTCTATTGCTGAACGCTATACGGAGGAAGAACTTGTCAACTTCTACTCATTGTATTTTGACGACGTTGTCTCAACGAAGCACAACCGTTTAAGTAGGAATGAGGTCGTCGGTCCCCAATCTCATGCTGATGATGAATTAGTTGTATTCACATATATGGCTAAGCCATTTGGCCATGAGACGATGACTTACTTAAGCGACAATGATTTGAAGATCGTATCTACGTACATGCTTCTAAATATGCTCGAAGTATCATCATACATTGGGTATGAAGAATTATTTGTCGCGTCTAATATAATTTATAAGTGCACTCATCTATATATTAAGGCATTTTAATATTATTTCAGTTCATTCGAAGAGGCAGCGTATGCCTCCAACCCAGCTATAACTGCAGCAGAGTTGGAAACATTCACTAATGCTAATTTCCAATAGTGGTTTAAGAATAAGGTTGAAGAAGAGAACATTTCTGAACGTTTTATAGATGTCATCCGAGGACCTTACAAAATTGTTAGTTTTTTTCCAGGTTGCATCATAAATAGATGCAGATTTAAGGTCAATGACGTGAATGAACTCACCTTGGTTAATTCTGGAGTTGTGGTGTTGGGAAGTTGTTACCATGATTCCGAGTCCAATTACTATGGACATTTACAGGATGTGGTTGTGCTCAACTACTACAGGGGTAAAAATGTAGTTACATTTAAGTGTCGCTGGTTTGATACTGAAAAAGGTGTTAAAGTTGATCGTAATAGAATCGTCACAGTAGATATCAAGTCGGTACTAAGATCTGATGGTGTATTCATGTTAGCCAGTCAAGCGACTCAAGTGTATTACGCTCCTAATGTCGTAAATGGTAGAAGTCCCTGGTATACAGTTGTTACAACTAAAACACGTGCATTTGATGCTGCAAATATGTTTGGGATGGATGAGGCGCTGCAACAAGATGTTAGTAATATCAGGCAGGTAGTGCTAAATGATGTCGAGGAAAACGTCGTGAATGACTACGTAGTCGTTGAGGATGATAACAACGACGAAACTGATATCGAAACAGAGGATGACGAAGATACAGAATCCGAGAATGATCTCGATGTTGAATCTGACGTGTTTGATGACGTATGTAATCTACAATTATTATAGAGTAGTAAATAATGCGAGAGCAATATACATTATCTTATTTAAATAACTTACATTCAAATTAATATTCTTTACTTTTTGTTATTCCAGTAGAATATTTATGGCTAGAAACAGCGATAGAGGTCGTCGCGGTGGTGGGCGATCAGGATCCGGAGACGCTAGCCATGATGGAGGCTCATCTTCAAGAGCTAGTAAGTTGTCTGACATAGGGTTTAAATTTATCTCAACCTGCAATATCTCATGTTTATTGACTTAGTTTTTTTAATAATTACAGATGTGCCTCGTCGACAACACCGATGGCATAACCTCGGTATTTTTGGTCGACCGCCAGCAGCTCCACTTACAGTACCGATGGATATCCGGTCTGGACAATAAGTGTTAATCCTTCCTTGTAATAACATTGTTAAATGTCATATATTTTATTACACGACACAATTAACATAACACATATTGTTATATTTTTGCTGTAGTATACTACACCCGGTCGCTAAACACACCTTACAAGCGATATGTCTGACGCACCTCCCGACCGGGTGCATGCGCTTCACTCAGTACGAGCGGTATTATCCATTCTTTATGCTTACTATGTTGCGAGAGTTTTACGTAAGTTAATATATTTATATTAGCCAGTTTTATATTATTACATAGTTGCAGCGTTTAAAAAATTAGTTGTTCCTAACTTTTAGACTTTTGTTATAAATTTATTATAGATTTGAGGAGGGCGTCTCTTAGACAGCCGGTGATGCAGTGATTACTCACTATGTCGCTGCGAATTACTCCGGCTGGCTGTATAAGCTGCGACATCGTGAAGCCCGGGCAGTTGATGACCAACCCGGGACCACCATCATAGTTCACCATCCCCGCATAGTCTCTGATCCCGCATGGCAGGCTATGTGTACGCACTAGGAGGCTGAAGATTTTAAAAAGAAGTCTAAGTAGACAAAGAAGAACCGGATCAAGCTCCGCATAGTATACACGACTGGCTCGCAGTCTTTCGAGGAGGCGAAGACAGTAACCGTAATGTATTTAGAAATAACTTATCAAATTCTAGCACGAATAATAATTAATAAATGTCTTATGATTGTCTCTATTTTAGGCCTTGGGGAGGACCTTGGGCAGAGCTCCGACTATGTTAGAGTTCTAGGATAGGGCCTACACGCCTAAGGAGGAGCGTTCTTTGTCTGAGGCAACATTAGCTATACAGGTAAAACTACTTACTTTTTAGTAATCTCAAAATTCACAAAATAAAATAAAATGATATAAAACTCAAGTATACAATATAAATTACAGGATCCATTTTAGAAGCTTCGGGACCAACGTATAACTGAGTTGGAGGCTGCTAGGGGGGGTTCTGAGCCATTAGATTCCACCATCTCCACTCCCCAGATTGAGTTATCTCGAGATGAGGAGCTGGGGCTATAAGTCGAGTCTCAGGATCCCCCTACTAGTAGTACTGGTAGGTATCAAGTGGTGGGCCTGCCGAGGATACCCGTATATACACTACTTGGAGATAATAATATTAATTCTTTATGTTTCACGGAATTCTCATAACTTATCAGAACTTATAAATTATTGACGATAGCCATATTATATATATTTTCGCAAGATCTAGCCAGCGCCAACGTCCGAGAGCACCCATTGGGCCATCTCATACGGGCGCTGACTTGAACGACGAGTTATTCCAGAGGTTGATAGTGGCAGTGACGGTGTCGGATAGGTTCCATACCGATCCGGCTTTTCATCACCAGTAATTGCCTAGCAGATCTCGTCTTCACTAACTCGTTCAGGAGGTTCTAGCTGGGGCCTCCGCAAAGAGTATGGGCTTACCACAGAAGCAATTCAACGCGTTGGGCGGCGAGATGCTCCGGGTGGTAGTTACCCTCCTAGAGCAGGCTTTTCGTCAGCCCACGCCTACTCAGGTATTCTGCATGTTTATGTTATTTTTATTTAACATCTTTTAAATTTTCACATATATAAGGACTAATGATTTTTATTTTTAATCTATCAACAGGGTGGCAATGGAGATGACGAGCGGGGGGACGACGATGCTGATTTTCATACACCAGAGCAGCATCGTCGTCCACCTCCCGATGATGATCCTTATACTAGTTTATAGACTCATTTGTAGATCATTTGTACTTATTGTAGTCTAGTTGCGTCTGTAAATGTGTTTTAAATCATATTGTACGTATATAATTGTTGGAAAATTAGATTATATTTGACATTGTTGATGAGTTAGTAGATCATTTGTACGTAATTGTTAGCTTACATATATGTCATTGTTAGCTTAGTTGATGATTATTGGACAGTACTACATGTTTATATATACAGGTTTTTAGCGATATGTTGAATGTCTGGAATATATTACTGTTATTGGGCTAAAACAGGTTGAAAGGTTACAGGTACAAAAAAATTGAGTTTAAACACTTGAAATTTGAAATTTTAGAAAAAGTATAAAAAAAAACTTATTTTCAACTGAATAAGGTATTTCTAACTGAAATTCCGTCGGAAATAACCCCCTTTCTATTCTCAATAGTAACTAATATATCTTTAGATTTTTCAATTTTCGATCGGAAGAAAATAATTACGACGGAATAGTCCGTCAGAATTAACTTCTATTTATTTGCAATGAAATCATTTAGTCGTACTTATTCCCTCGTAAATACTCTGTGTACAACGGAATTCCGTCGTAATATAATTCCGTCGGTCATAGCATGTTGTCGACGAATTTTTCGACGGATCTTATTTCCGAGGACTGCATATACGACGAAATATTCGCTCGTAAATAATTTATTTCTGATAAAATATTTCGTCGAAAATAAGCCCTTTTCTTGTAGTGGTAGATTGAAATAGAAGACGAAAGTGCAGCAATACTAAAGGTTATGTTTACTTGTGCAAGTAGTTACCCATTTTGAAGGCCTGCTGTATGCAGGGTTGAAACATCCCAAATTTGGGTCCAAAAACCAAATGGGAGAACTATGAACTGTATTATTCAATGGGCAGACAAAACAAATGAAAGGAAATTAAGAGATGGAAAGCGATGTCACAAAAAGAGGTGGTGTATAGCATTTTAAAACCACACTCTGTATATATCACAAAGGAAATCTGCCATGATACTTGCCCTATGTAAAATTGCAGTGGAGCAATGTTACTTGGCACAATCAAAACATTTTATATATAAAGCATATTATAAAATAGCCAATTACTCTGTAGATCAGTTTTGTACAACTATATATGACTTTCTCTTTTATGCTTCTCCCCTCTTTTTATACCTCTAAAGTCGAACTTCCAAGCTAAAGGAGCGAAACTTACCGATGGTTTTCTTGCAAGGTCTGTAATTGTTGCCTTAAGATCGCTGCCTCCTTTTGCCAGAACTAGCAAGTACAATGATTCGGATTAGGTGCATGTACGTAGAAGTCGTAATATAATTCAACATCAGAGACTACACAGAAATAGATTTGTCATTGACTTTGTTTGTAAACGTAGTATGCTAGAAGAAGACAACGTTGCTCAACAAAGAGGGCAATTAAGATACTATAGTGTTATGTCCTTACCTTCCTAATAAAGTATTGCTTTGACTAGGCAGTTAAATAATACTAGTAATTAATTAGTAGTGAAAAAACTTTCTAGTAAATGCGATTATCATTTAGTATTAGGTTGTGATCAGCAAGATAAAATTAAAGATATTGTATAAATTTGGGTGTTATTACAAATTATGTTCTACAGTATATATAGTAGGATCCTTTAATATTCCATGACTCATGAGTGCTGTTCAGTCAAGACAAACGAACTATCTTGTAATGGAATTGTGTCAAGAACTTGTGTAATTAATATATAGGAAGAGAGTCTTTTCAAATTTACATGCATGCGTATATTAATAATGTTGTCATGTAAAAGTGCTAGTCATGTTAAGTATATGCCGGCCGAGGAAATGTACGAGTTTCCTGCAGGTAATTTCACTTGCTTCTTAAAGCAAGATGTTAGTAGGACAGGACCCTAGAGCTTAATCTAGAACAGAACCATGCATACAAAATATGGCAATTGGTGGAAGAGGCTAGCTGATTTAATTGGAAATAGGTTATTTTTTAATTGGGCTAGTCTTCCAAAGCCTCCCTTCCATATAAACAAGTGCAGTAAGCTAGGCTGCCTTCTTTTCTTTAACATAATTCCATTAAAAAATAGTTCGTTTCTCTTAGCCAAACAGGATTTTGGAATATCAGTATCCATTTCACTAATTTACTCTTTATGCATTTCAAGCGGTTTATGACAAAGCAATGTTCTGTTCATTGCAAGTGCCATTAATGGCTTCCTCCCAGGGATGTTTGTGTTCTCCCAGTCTCATATTGTAAAATATGGGATACTTGGATATGTATATATACTATCATTAATATTTTTAGTTATTACATTTTGAGTGAGATTTAAAATAATTCAAAAAAATATTATCTTATAATGCTATAATTTAATTCGAGCTCGGGATTTCACCCAAGTTCTTACAAGCTTTACCTCAATTGTTTTTGAAATTTTGCCTACCATCCGTTCCATGAGAACTTAAAATAAAGTTGAAGTTAATTAATAAAGTGAACTAACCAGACTAAATATATATGAATAAATAATATACCGACCTAGTTTTATTAGCTTATTAGCATTTCTACACATATAGTTATATTTATTATTTTAATTATTGGATCCTGATTATATATGAATAAGGTGTTCTCTATCAGCAAGCTCAACTATAACTGCATGTAGTTAGTTATTTGTTTCTTTAGCAACAAATTATTCCTTTTAATATTCACCAACCTAGCTTGTTGGGAATCACATACTCATAGTCTGAGAACTATTTAATTGAATAGTACTAATTATCTGTCACACTGTTGTGTAGGCATTTATTTTCCCAAATAGTATGGTGATGTTTGTTTGCAATGTCTTGGAATTGAACTATTAATCTTTTAAGTTAAAAATTGAATTTGAAACTATTAATTTATGAATAACAAAATAATTTAAAATATGAAACTATTTAATATTATATCCAACAATATATTTGTAAAACACCGACTTTTATAAAATAAAAGTCTAATTTAATTTATGATTATTATTTTAAAATTATAAAATGTTAAATTGATAAATGATCAAATGAACAATTAATCGGATAATTGAGCAAATAAAGAAAGTATGTGGGAAAATTATTGGGGGGAGGCTAAGAAATTGATTAAAGAAAGTTGGAGATCACGAGGTGGTAGAAATGTTGATTTCAATTTTCTGTATGCTTCCAAATTCTTCATAAATTATGCATCATACTCTTTCATGATTGGTTGTCACATGTTAAGGCAAGAGTGGGGCAAAGAGCTAGGCTAACTTATTAGCCTACTAAGGCAAAATTTTTAACACCTTCCATTATCCCACTTCTTCCCGTAGCCAAAATAATAAGAAGAGAGAAAGAGAAAAAGAAAGGAAGAAAGAGGGAAAGAAAAGAAAGAGGAGAAAGAGAAGGAAATGATGATTTCCTCCATTCTCATATTCCTTCCCGTAGCCCAATTCTTAGCAAAAGAGAAGATAGAGGAAGAGAGGAAGAAGAAGAAGGAAATGAAGAAATAAAAAAGAAATGAAAAAAAATCAAGAAAGATATTTTCAAAATCTTGGTAGTTTTAGTTTTTATAAATTTTATGTAAAGAGTACATACTTATATATGTATTGGATGATTTAAACTTGTATAAACATGAATCAAATGACAGAAATCAAGAAATCAAGTAAAAATCAAAATCTGGAAATTTTCATAAAAATTAGTTTACTATTTGATTTTGTAAAATCCATAACTCTTTGTGCATAATGAGTTAGAAGATGAGCCATATATCAAAAGAAAGCCCTGGAAGTAAGCTAACCGCAGAAATTGGAATCACTCAAAAATTTTTGGTGGATTTTTCGTGGTGACAGTTTTAGTGAAACTGGTCCGAAGGACTTATAATCCGAAAAATCAGTGTTCTTTTGCTTTATTGCGTGAGTTATAATTTTTAATCCGACCATTGGATCGTTGTGATTTTTGGATATGTTATAAATATGTAAGTTGAGTATATGTTCACAAATTTTGAACCGTTAAAGATTAACGTATGATTTGTTATGAATTTTGTGAGGTGGCTGGTTCAGAAATTTTCAAGCAAAATTTTTCGGTAAGAATATCTCTCTATATTAGAGTAAGAATTTGGAAAAAACTTTCTTCTACAAAGTTGTAGAGAATTAAATTTTACATGCAAAGGATATAAGATCTGTATTTTTATGATAAAAGTGCTAATTATTATGAATTATTGAAATTTTTGAATATTGGAGTTTATAATTAATTTATCAAAAAAATTATTTGGGTTGAAATAATTTTACAGAATGCTTATAATATCATCTTAGAATTTCTGTAAAATTTTGATGAATTATTGAAAAGCAGAAGTAATTATTGTATTTTTAAACTATTTATAGTTAGTTTGAAAATAGAAGAAATTCATAAAAAAATTCTTTGAATGATGAAAAATTATGAAATTTGGTGAAAAATCTTATAATATTATTTTATAATTTCTGAACAGTTTTGGAAAATTATTGAATAACAAAAATATTTATTGTATTTTTAAGCTATTTATGGTTAGTTTAAAAATAGAGGAAATTAATAGAAAATTCTATGAATGGTGAAGAATTATGAATTCTGCTGAAAAATATTATAATAATGTAAGATTAATATTGATGATATTTTAAAGATATAAAAGTATGTGGAGTTAGTATTTCTATTTTGAAGCTATTAAATGATAGTTTTTATAAATAGAAATAATTATTGAAAATTGTTGGATAATCTGAAAAATATGAAAATTATTTAGAAAGTTCAGAATACTATTTTTTTAATATTTTAGAAGTGTTAGTAAGTTCATGAGATGTCAGGATGTAAACGCACAAGTAACGAATGAGTTATGATAAAAACAAAAATAATATTTTTGTTAAAGTAAAAATGGTGATAATATCAGAATAGTGGATTGTCATATATGAGGTTTTAGATTTCTCAAGTTTTATTATTCACTTCTAAAGTTTTGAAATATGAATAATAATTTTATGCGATAAATAAAGACAACTTGAATGAATAATGAATTGTTAGTTGGTTTATATGTTATTCGAGATAAATATGATTTGGTGTTGATCCCTACTTTTAATAGAATTTAAATTGTTTATAGTAAGGTATTGATTTGATTCTTACGTAAGAAGTCACTCAGTATTTTATTCAATAATTGTCACAGTAGTTATTGCGCAGTGATTCATATTATTGATTCTTAATTACGTAAGAAGTCACTCAGTCTTTCATTCAATAATTGTCACAGTAGTTATTGCACAGTGACTCATATTATTTGATATGATATAATTAAATCAGTTGGCAGTATTGTGTGTGTAAGACCCCAAACTATTAATAAATGAAATTTAAATTTCATCTATTTATTATTTTGAAATAGTAAGGGTTAAATTGATTAATGAGGTTAGTTATGGGTAAAATGCGCAAATATTTCAAATAAGCAAGTGGTCATAAAATATTCATTGTTGTCGGAAAATATTCGTTTGGTCGTGGAATATTCTTGTTGTCGGGGAATATTCGTACGACGGCGCAGCCTTGTGTGGGCCCGATAACGGAAAGCGATTGGATGAAGAAAACGACAAAAATAAGTTGTTTATAAATAACGGCGTAGTTATTACCGTTAACACTGTTGGAATACCCGGTGGTTAAAATACAGTAATACGCGTTGTTGCACAGTAGCACACGGTATTGCACCAATTATTGATTTTTACGTAAGAATGCATTACTCAATAATTGTTACAGTAATTACTGTTCAGTATTTTATTTTATTGATTCAATAATTGCTGCATTGATATTTTATATTACTGGTGTTTTAATAATTGTCACTACACAGTATTTTCTATTATCGGAGCAATAATTCATATTATCTGAATAACATTATTAGATAATATTATTGGCAATGTCTAGAAAGTTCTGTCTAAGGAGAGGTTTGGTCATCTAATTGCGCGCCAATAAGGAGAGATCCTTATTGGAAAGCCCCCTCTTTTCTGGGAACTGCCTGGTTGTCAGTATTGTGATTCTGTAATATTATTTGTGAATAATTAATTATTGATTTATATGATGAGGAAAATATTAATTTTATGTGGATATAGATGGAGAAAATTTTTAATGTGACAATTGTTGAAAATTAATATTTTATCTTTTTCTGATAAAATAATTCATTTAAATATATTATTTTAATAATATATTAATGGTGATATTTTTACAATGAATGTGGGATATATGAGTATATGAGGAGGAAGAGTATTTTGTGGCATTAAATGATTAACACATGTTTTGTGTGTCGGTGGACCCTAATAATTGACTGAAATTTGATTATAGCTTGTAAAATCGTCCGTTTATGGATTTCGGACAATTTCTGTTTGAAATTTAGAAAAAATTTCTTCTACAAAGTTGTAGATAATGGAATTTCCTAGGGAAAGTCGCGGGTTTCAAATTTTTCTGACAAAAGGGCTATTTATTATTAATTATTGAAGTTTCGAAGCTCCGAAATAATTAATTTTTGGAAGTTTAAAATATTTTAAATAACAAAAACATTTTTTTCATTATGGTGTGTTACACATGTGTGTTGAATGAGCTGAATTCAGTTCTTGGAAGGTTGGCGTAAGAAAATATAATTTATATATTAATATTATATTAAATTTTCTACTTTGGTGTTCTAAGCATTTTTCTATAAATAGGGTGCTTAGGTTAGAATTGAAAATCACACCAAAAACTATAGATTTCTCTCTCTTTCTCTCTCTATAATATCGAGCGTATTTTATGAGTATTTTTATACTTTGAGTATTGCTATACGGTGCAAGTTTCCTTCAGCACTATATCCGGTAGTCCAGCCAGAAGTACTATTCTTTCGAGGTAAGGGATGTTATTTTATTCGAAAATGATATTATTTCTTCAATATCATTATATTGGTTGGAATTTTTTTTCAAATTTAGAACTTTTCATGTCGGAGTTACTATTCACGAGTTACTATTCACCGAAAAATGAAATTTTTTTCTTTTTCGTCCAAAATATCTATTCTGGATACTATCTTTGATTGTATCCATGTTTTGATCATTCTTGAATTTTACTCCACTACGATTGTTTATGAGGTATTTTTGGACATGGATAAACTGTAATACGAATCCCTAATATTTGTTCTTTTGCTTCACTGGATTCGTTTTTTTTAAAATATTTTTCATCATCCTCAGTCCTAATTGATGATATTAATGAATATCTTTGGCCTGTAGTGCAAAGATGAATGATTTCTGATGAATATCTTTGGCCCGTAGTGCAAAGATGAACAGGTGTTGAGATGAACATGACCAACTGATGAATATCTTTGGCTTGTAGTGCAAAGATGATTATTGATTGATGTTACAGGGATAAAATATTGATGATGGACTTTTAAATTCATAGATAATAGTAGATTTCATTCTCTACGTAACTCTTCTATGAATTATTATTTTTCGCTGCGAATATTGATTTAAAACTTGTTGTCTATTGTACTCTATTAGATTTTTCCCTGTTGAAGACTAACGATAATTTGTTCTGTATTATCTTAGTCATAATATTCTTTACTGGGCTAGTTGAGCTCACCCTTTTCCTTTTTTTTCCATTTTTCTCAGGAAGCGAGAATGTAGCGAGCACTAGTCGGGGTATGGAATGATGGTTCTAGAAGTTATTTTAGTAGTCCTCACCATTTTTGTAAAATAATGTATCAATAATTGTAATGAGGACTTATTTGAGTGTGAATATTGTCTAGATGACAATATTTGTATTTAAACTCACAGTTCTTGTGTTGTAATAATAAAGATGTAGTTGTTTCTGTACCATGTATTTTGGCGACTCAGAATGGGTGTTGTATACCTATTTTGGGGGCGTCACAGTTGGTATCAGAGCTTAGGGATATGATCTCTGGCGGAGATCGGGGAATAGAACTAGGAGGGGTGAGACGAGTAAATCCTTCGTTAGTGTGTCCTACCTAAGCTTATTTGTTGGTCGGTCATAATATAGGGATATTATGTGATAAGTTAATTTGTTAAATTAACCCTTGTTTTATGGCAGTATTTGAGAATGTCGACTGAGAATGTTAACAGTGGAGTAAATGAGACGGTGGAGATGTCTATACTCACCAACGAGGAGAACGTGCAACAGGCTGGCAATGTTCCTCCTGTGAACAACACCACTTAGCAGACGATGAACGATGAGATGTTTAGAAGCTTTTTGCGATTCATGCAAAACCAGACGAAGGAGATTCCTGTTCAAAATATAGGAAGAAATAATGGCAACGCACAGCTGGTTACAGCCAAGCAGTGCAAAGAGTTGGGACCACCAGAATTCTGGGGAAAGCCGGATCCGATTAAGGCGGAGACATGGGTCAAGCAAATTACCAAGATATTCGATGCCTTGGGATGCACGGAGGAACAGAAGGTTCCATTCGCCACCTTTATATTCCGTGGCGAGGCAGACTACTGGTGGGAGTCTGTGAAGCGTACCCATCCAGCTGCACTCAGCATGTCTTGGGAGACATTTCAGAAACTGTTCAATGACAAGTACTTCCCTGAAAGTATTCGTCATATGAAGGAGGTAGAGTTTATTAGACTGGAGCAGAATAACATGACGGTGTCCCAGTACGAGGCGAAGTTTGCAGAGTTGTCCAGGTTTGCACCTCATTTGGTGGAGAATGAGAAACGTATGACGCGGATGTTTCTGAGAGGTTTGAAACCTGGCATACGTCAATATCTCATTTCTCATAAATTTTCTCCCTATTCAGATGTTGTCAACAGGGCTCAATTATTAGAGCGAGATAACGAGTACGGTCAACCGAGGGACCACAACCAGGATCATATCGGTGACAACAGTCATCAGAACAATGATAACCAGCTGAGAAAGAAAAATACAGATAAGAACGACAACCACTCTGGTGGTAATCGTGGCTATGAAAATAGAAGAAGCGAGTCGGGAGGAGATTTTAAAAAGAGGAGATTCAACAATGACAATACAAAGACGTCAGCACCAGCAGCAACTGGTTCCAAGGGAGGAGAACGACCACCGGTTATATGCTATAAGTGCGGAAAAGAAGGACATATCAGCCCAAACTGCCCACAACAGTTTAAGGTATGTTATAATTGTGGAAAGGAAGGACATATCGCTCGAGATTGCACTGTAGCGAAACCAAGTCCAGCGGGGATGGTGACTCAAAAAGTTGTCCCAGAAAAGACAAAGTCAACGGTTCCTGGAAGAGCATTTGTCGTGACTGGTCAACATGCGAGGAACCCAAACGAGGTGATCACGGGTAAACTAATCATAAATTCATGCGAAGTTTATACCTTGCTAGATATTGGTGCTACCCATTCATTTATTTCTCCTGCTTGTGCTCAACGTTTAAACTTGACTCCGGAGAAGTTAGAATTTGATTTATCTGTGGAGACTCCGTTAGGAGAAACTTTCATCACATCCACTGTTTATAAATCTTGTGTGATCCAAGTTGGCACCATCACCTTACTTGTTGACCTTATCTCTTTAAAGATACTTGCTTTTGATGTGATTTTAGGGATTGATTGGTTAACTACTCATCATGCCAAAATTGATTGTTTTCGTAAGGTTGTTAGTTTTCATATTCCTAACCAACCTGTTGTACGAATTCAAGCAACTAAGCCATTAAAATCAATCACTGTTATATCAAGTCATAAAGCCATTCGTTTATTAAAAAACGGATGTCAAGCTTTCTTAGCCCATGTTATGGATTTGAATAAAGACACGTCAAATTTGAATAATATTCCTGTTGTTATTGACTTTCCTGACGTATTTCCTAAAGAACTTTCCGGTCTACCCCCGGAACGTGAAGTTGAATTCTTTATTGATCTTGAACCTGGTACAAAGCCCATTTCTAAAATCCCATATCGAATGGCTCCTATTGAACTTCAGGAGTTAAAGGTCCAACTACAAGAGTTGTTGGACATCGGTTTCATTCGTCCTAGTACATCTCCTTGAGGTGCTCCTGTTTTATTTGTAAAGAAGAAAGACGGGAGTATGCGACTTTGTATTGAATATCGAAAATTAAACCATGTCACTATCAAGAATAGGTATCCGCTACCTCGTATTGATGACCTGTTTGACCAGTTACAAGGAGCATAATTCTTTTCGAAGATAAATCTTCGTTCTAGATATCATCAGCTGAAGGTTAAAACTGAGGATATTCCGAAGACTGCCTTCAGAACTCGGTACGGGCATTATGAATTTCTAGTCATGTCTTTTGGATTGACTAATGCTCCTGCGGCTTTCATGGATATGATGAACCGAGTATTCAAGGATTATTTGGATCAATTCGTTGTTGTCTTTATTGATGACATCCTCATATATTTCAAAAGCCGTGAAAATCATGAGCACCATTTGAAGCTGGTACTGCAAAGGCTTCGTGATATCAAGCTATATGCTAAGTTGAAGAAATGCGAGTTCTAGCTTGAGAAAGTAGCATTCCTAGGGCACGTGGTGTCAAAACATGGAGTATCTGTTGACCCGGCGAAGATTGAAGCAATTCAAAGTTGGGAGCAACCAAAGACGGTGACCGAAGTACTTAGCTTTTTGGGCTTAGCTGGTTATTATCGGAGATTCGTGGAAGGGTTTTCTCGAATCGCTACCCCGTTAACTCAGCTGACTCGGAAAGATATCAAATTCGTATGGAGCGAGGAATGCGAGAAGAGTTTTCAAGAGCTTAAGAGGAGACTCATTTCGGCACCTGTTTTGACCATACCATCTGGTTCGGATGGATTTGTTATCTATAGCGATAACAAATCTTCGTTCGAATGGATTTGTTTTCTCTAAATATTATTGTGAATAATAAGGGGTTAATTTGATATAATACTTTGGTTATGGGTGAAATGTACAAATTTTACAAAATAAGCAAGTGGTTATAAAATATTCATTTTGTCGGGAAATATTCGTTTGGTCGTGGAATATTCTTGCTGTCGGGAAATATTCGTACGACGGCGCAGCCTTGTGTGGGCCCCATAATAGAAAGCGATTGGATGAAGAAAACGACAAGTATAAGTTGTTTATAAATAACGGCGTAGTTATTACCGTTAATACTGTTGGAATACCCGATGGTTAAAATACAGTAGCACACGGTATTGCACCAATTATTGATTCTTACGTAAGAAGGCACTACTCAATAATTGTTACAGTAGTTATTGTTCAATATTTTATTTTATTGATTCAATAATTGTTGCGTTGATATTTTATATTATTGTTGTTTCAATAATTGTTGCTGCACAGTATTTTCTATTATCAGATCAATAATTCATATTATTTGAATAATATTATTAGATAACATTATTGGCAATGTCTAGAAAGTTCTGTCTAAGGAGAGGTTTGGTCAACTAATTACGCGCCAGTAAGGAGAAATCCTTATTGGAAAGCCCCCTCTTTCTTGGGAACGGCCTGGTTGTCATAAATGTGATTATGTAATATTATTTGTGAATAATTAATTATTGATTCATATGATAAGGAAATATTTATTTTATATGGATATAAATAAGGGATATATTTTTGTGGTTAAAAATGAAAGAGTTAATGTTGAGGTTTTTATCAGTATTTTTGTCGGAATGGAGGTATTAAAAATCAGGGTTTTTGAGATATTTTGCGGGGGTTATAATTTTTAATCCGACCGTTGGATCATGGTAATTTTTGGATATGTTATACATATATAAGTTGAGTATATGTTCACAAATTTTGAACCGTTAAAACTGAGCGTATGATTTATTATGAATTTTACAAGATGACTGGTTCAGAAATTGTTGAATTTTTGGAGTTTATCATTTTGATGGAAAATTCTAGAATTGGTGGGCCCCACTTGTGGTTGGTGAAGAAATATACTGAATTATATTTCAAATGTGGTGGGTGGGAATAGTAGCAGGTAAAGCCATCAGGTTGCAGGTCAAGCCTACTAAAATTTTTCTATAAATAGAGGGCTAAGTTAGAATTAAAAATCACACCTGAAACAAGTTTTCTCTCTTTCTCTCTCTAGATTATTGAGTGTATTTTGTGAGTATTTAGATATTTTGAGAGTTTCTATTCATCAGAGCAAGTTTCTTTCAGCCTTATACCGGTATTTCGACCAGAAGTACTGATATCTTGAGGTAAGGGATATTATTTTCTTCTTAAATGATATTATTTTCTTTAATATCATTATGCTGAAATATTGATATGAGTTTTTATCAAATTTAGAACTTTTTGTGTCGGGGTTACTATTCACGTATACGACACTATTCACGTATACGGTACTATTCACGAATACGGCACTATTCACCGAAAAATAAAATTTTCTCTTTTTGTCCAAGATGTTTATTATGGTTACTATCTTTGATTGTATCCATGTTTTGATCTTCATTCTTGAATTCTGCTTCACAATTGATTATTATCAAGATGTCTATTATTGTCAAAGATGAATATTTGATTAAAGATGTATATTAATTGTTGTTACAGGGATAAAATATTGATGATGGATTTTTAAATCTTAGAAGATAGTAGAATTCATTCTCTACGTGACTCTTCTAATGGATTGCTGTTTCCGCTGTATTTGTTGATCAAAAACTTATTGTCTATTATATTTTATCAGATTTTTCCCTGTTGAAGACTAACGATAATTTGTTGTATATTATCTTAGTCATAATATTCTTTACTGGGTTAGTTGAGCTCATCCTTTTCCTTTTTGTTCCATTTTTCTTCTCAGGAGGTGAGAACATAGCAGGATCGAGTCGGGGTATGGAGTGATGGTTCTAGAAAGATGTTTTAGCAGTCCTCACTATTTCTATAAAATAGTGTTTGAATAATTGTAATGAGGACTTATTTGAGTGTGGATATTGTCTAGAAGACAATATTTGTATTTAAACTCATAGTATGTATTGTCGTATTTCATACGACATTTGTATTATTGAAGTTGTAGTTTGTTTTATGTACCATGTATTTGGCGACTCAGAATGGGTGTTGTATGTGACGCCCCCAAAATAGGTATACAACACCTATTCTGAGTCGCCAAAATATATGGTACAGAAACAACTACATCTTTATTATTTCAACACAAGAACTATGAGTTTAAATACAAATATTGTCATTTAGACAATATCCACACTCAAATAAGTCCTCATTACAATTATTGATACATTATTTCACAAAAATGGTGAGGACTACTAAAGTAACTTCTAGAACCATCATTCCATACCCCGACTAGTACTCGCTACATTCTCGCCTCCTGAGAAAAATGGAACAAAAAGGAAAAGGGTGAGCTCAACTAGCCCAGTAAAGAACATTATGACTAAGATAATACAGAACAAATTATCGTTAGTCTTCAACAGGGAAAAATCTAATAGAATACAATAGACAACAAGTTTTAAATCAATAGCTGCAGCGGAAACAGCAAACCATTGGAAGAGTCAAGTAGAGAATGAGTTCTACTATCTTCTAAGATTTAAAAGTCCATCATCAATATTTTATCCCTGTATCAACAATCAATAACCATCTTTAATCAAATATTCATCTTTGCACTACAGGCCAAAGATATTCATTTGTATCACCAATCGGTCATGTTCATCTCAACACCTGTTCATCTTTGCACTACGGGCCAAAGATATTCATCAGTTAATCATTCATCTTTGCACTACGGGCCAAAGATATTCAGTAATATCATCATTTAGGACTGAGGATGATGAAAAATATCTTAAAGAAAACGAATCCAGTGAAACAAAATAACAAATATTAAGGATTCGTATTTCGATTTATCCATGTCCAAAAATACCTTATAATTATTCATAGTGAAGTAGAATTCAAGAATGATCAAAACATGGATACAATCAAAGCTAGTACCCAGAATAGATATTTTGGACGAAAAGAAGAAAATTTTATTTTTCGGTGAATAGTAACTCGTGAATAGTAACTCATGAATAGTAACCCCGACGTGAAAAGTTCCAAATTTGATAAAAATTTCCAACCAATATTTCGGCATAATGATATTGAAGAAATAATATCATTTTTGAATAAAATAACATCCCTTACCTCAAAATAATCGTACTTCTGACTGAATTTCGGGTATAGTGCTGACAGAAACTCGCACCGTATAGCAATACTCAAAGTATACTCACAAGAATACGCTCGATAATATAGAGAGAGAAAGAAAGAAAACTTTGTTTCTGGTGTGATTTTCAATTCTAACTTAGCCCTCTATTTATAGGAAAATGTTAGAACGCCATAGGAGACTAAGATAATAAAATATATTATTTTATTTTACTTTCTTTACGTATGCTAAGACCATGACTATCAAGGCATGCAAAATCTGAATTTTCTAGCAGCCCACATGCATATTCACCACCAACCAAAAAGTGGGTCCCACCCATAATTTAATAAAAATTATTTTATTTTTTCGAAACTTCAGTAATTCATAGAAAATAGACCGTTTATCAGAAAAATACGAATTTTATGTCCATTCTGACTGAAATCGAATTCTCTACAACTTTGTAGCTTTGAGTTTTTCCAAATTCCAAACCAAAAATATCCGAAATCTACAAACGGATGATTTTTAATACCTCCACATCGATAAAATACTGATAAAACACTTCAACTTTAATTCCTTCATTTTTATCCACATAAAAAATAAATATATCCATCATTTATATCCACATAAAATAAATATTTCCTTATCATATGAATTAATAATTAATTATTCACAAATAATATTACAGAATCACATTTATGACAACCAGGCCGTTCCCAGGAAAGAGGGGGCTTTCCAATAAGGATTTCTCCTTACTGGCGCGCAATTAGGTGACCAAACCTCTCCTTAGACAGAACTTTCTAGACATTGCCAATAATGTTATCTGATAATATTATTCAAATAATATGAATTATTGATCTGATAATGGGAAATACTGTGCAGTAACAATTATTGAAACAACAATAATATGAAATATCAATGCAGCAATTATTGAACCAATAAAATAAAATATTGAACAGTAATTACTGTAACAATTATTGAGTAGTGCCTTCTTACGTAAGAATCAATAATTGGTGCAATCAGTGTGCTACTGTGTAACAACGCGTATTACTGTGTTTTAACCACCGGGTATTCCAACAGTATTAACGGTAACAATTACGCCGTTATTAATAAACAACATATACTTGTCGTTTTCTTCATCCAATCGCTTTCCGTTATGGGGCCCACAAAAGACTGCGTCGTCGTACGAATATTCCCCGACAGGAAGAATATTCCTACGACCAAACGAATATTCCCCGACAACAATGAGTATTTTATAACCACCTGCTTATTTGAAATATTTTGCGCATTTTACCCATAACTAACCTCATTAATCAATTTAACACTTACTATTTCAAAATAATAAATAGAGGGAATTTAAATTTTATTTATTAATAATTTGGGGTCTTACAACCTCCCCTCCTTATGAAATTTCGTCCTCGAAATTGATGTACGTACCTGGTGTTTCGAAAAGATGAGGATACCTCGCTTTCATTTCCGTTTCCAACTCCCAGGTCATTTCCTCAATAGCATGGTTTCTCCACAAAACTTTAACTTGTGGTATGACCTTCGTGCGTAGGACATGCTCCTTTCTATCCAAGATTTTGACAGGTACCTCTTCGTACGTTAAGTCTTCAGCTATCTCGTCCGGTTCTAACTCAATAACGTGGTCTGGGTCTTTCACATATTTACGTAACACAGATATATGAAAAACATTATGAACACGAGACATACTTGGAGGTAATGCGAGTCTATATGCCACATTTCCTATTCGCTCAAGAATCTCAAATGGACCAACAAATCTTGGATTGAGCTTTCCTCTCTTCCCAAATCTTGTAACTCCCTTCCATGGTGCAACACGTAACAATACATGATCCCCAATATTAAATTCCACGTCCTTCCGATGAAGATCCGCATAACTCTTTTGTCGATCCTGTGCCGTTTGTATACGTTGTCGAATCGTTTGGATCTTCTCTGTAGTAATGCGTACCAATTCTGGTCCCAACAATGTTGCTTCACCCACCTCGTCCCAGCATACTGGAGAACGACATTTTCTTCCATACAACGCCTCAAATGGAGCCATACCTATGCTCGCCTGATAACTGTTGTTGTAGGAGAATTCCACCAATGGTAGGTACTTATCCCAACTCCCTTTGAGATCTAAGACACAAAGTCTTAATAGATCTTCAAGAGTTTGAATAGTCCTCTCTGATTGTCCGTCCGTTTGAGGATGGTATGCTGAACTGAATCGTAAATCCGTGCCCATAGCTTTCTGCAAGCTAACCCAAAATCGTGAAGTGAATCTTGGGTCACGATCCGAAACTATGGATACTGGCATGCCATGCAATCTCACAATCTCGTTCACGTACATACTAGCAAGACGTTCAAGGGAATAAGTCTCACGTATCGGCAAGAAATGAGCGGACTTGGTTAATCTATCAACAATAACCCAAATCGCATCTATGCCTTGAGAAACCTTGGGAAGACCTGTAACAAAATCCATAGTAATGTGTTCCCACTTCCATTTCGGAATCTCAAGTGGTTGCAATGGACCCTTTGGTACTTGATGCTCCGCTTTTACACGTTGACAAGTTAAACATCTCGAGATAAACTCCGCGATCTCTCTTTTCATATTGCTCCACCAAAATGTATGTCGAAGATCGTGATACATTTTGGTACTCCCAGGATGGATTGCAAATGGTGTGTTGTGTGCCTCCATCATTATTCTATGCTTCAAGTCAAAATCGTTAGGAACACAAAGTCTGGAGTTGACTCGAAGTATTCCTTCTTCATCGATTCTTGCTTCTGGAATAGCACCTTCTTGCACTTTCTTCTTCATACGCATCAGCTCTATATCCGTAGCTTGAGCAGCTTTAACTTTATCGATTAAAGTCGGTTCTACTCGTATATTTGATATCATCATGTGGGTACTTGGAGCCTTCATCTCTATCTCCATCCTTTGCAAGTCATACAAAATGGGCCTTTGTGTTAAAAACATTGCACTCGTACCCGCATATGATCTTCTACTCAATGCGTCAGCTACTACGTTTGCTTTTCCAGGATGGTATTGGATGGTATGATCGTAATCTTTCAACAGCTCAAGCCAACGTCGTTGCCGCATGTTGAGTTCCTTTTGGGTGAAGAAATATTTGAGGCTTTTATGATCTGTATAGATCTCCACTTTCTCCCCATACAGGTAGTGTCTCCAGATCTTCAACGCGAAAACTACTGCTGCCAACTCCAAATCATGAGTAGGATAATTCCTCTCATATTCTTTGAGTTGTCGCGAGGCATAGGCTATGACTTTCCCATGTTGCGTGAGAACACATCCTAACCCTTTGCTTGAAGCATCACTGTAGATAACAAATCCATCCGAACCAGATGGTATTGTCAGAACAGGTGCCGAAATGAGTCTCCTCTTAAGCTCTTGAAAACTCTTCTCGCATTCCTCGCTCCATACGAATTTGACATCTTTCCGAGTCAGCTGAGTTAACGGGGTAGCGATTCGAGAAAACCCTTCCACGAATCTTCGATAATAACCAGCTAAGCCTAGAAAGCTACGTACTTCGGTCACCGTCTTTGGTTGCTCCCAACTTTGTATTGCTTCAATCTTCGCCGGGTCAACAGATACTCCATGTTTTGACACCACGTGCCCAAGGAATGCTACTTCCTCAAGCCAGAACTCGCATTTCTTCAGCTTGGCATATAACTTATTTTCACGCAGCCTTTGGAGTACCAGCTTCAAATGATGCTCATGATCTTCACGGCTTTTGGAATATATGAGGATGTCATCAATAAAGACAACAACGAACTGATCCAAATAATCCTTGAATACTCGGTTCATCATATCCATGAAAGCCGCAGGAGCATTAGTCAATCCAAAAGACATGACTAGGAATTCATAATGCCCGTACCGAGTTCTGAAGGCAGTCTTTGGAATATCCTCAGTTTTAACCTTCAGCTGATGATATCCAGAACGAAGATCGATCTTTGAAAAGAATTGTGCTCCTTGTAACTGGTCAAACAGGTCATCAATACGAGGTAGCGGATACCTATTCTTAATAGTGACATGGTTTAATTCCCGGTAATCAATACAAAGTCGCATACTCCCGTCTTTCTTCTTTACAAATAAAACAGGAGCACCCCAAGGAGATGTACTAGGACGAATGAAACCGATGTCCAACAACTCTTGTAGTTGGACCTTTAACTCCTGAAGTTCAATAGGAGCCATTCGATATGGGGTTTTAGAAATGGGCTTTGTACCAGGTTCAAGATCAATAAAGAATTCAATTTCTCGTTCCGGGGGTAGACCGGGAAGTTCTTCAGAAAATACGTCAGGAAAGTCAATAACAACAGGAATATTATTCAAATTTGACGTGTCTTTATTCAAATCCATAACATGGGCTAAGAAAGCTTGACATCCGTTTTTTAATAAACGAATGGCTTTATGGCTTGATATAACAGTGATTGATTTTAATGGCTTAGTTGTTTGAATTCGTACAACAGGTTGGTTAGGAATATGAAAACTAACAACCTTACGAAAACAATCAATTTTAGCATGATGAGTGGTTAACCAATCAATTCCTAAAATCACATCAAAAGCAAGTATCTTTAAAGAGATAAGATCAATAGGTAATGTGATAGTGCCAACTTGGATCATGCAAGATTTATAAACTGTAGATGTAACAAAGGTTTCACCTAACGGAGTTTCAACAGATAAGTCAAAGTCCAATTTCCCCGGAGTCAAGTTTAAACGTTGAGCACAAGCAGGAGAGATAAAAGAATGGGTAGAACCGGTATCTAGTAAGGTATAAACTTCGCAAGAATTCAAGATTAGCTTACCCGTAATCACCTCGTTCGGGTTCCTCACGTTTTGGCCAGTTACGACAAACGCTCTTCCAGGAACTGCTGATTTCGCCTTATCCGGGACAGCCCTTGGAATCACCACTCCCGCTGAACTTGATTTCGCTATAGTACAATCTCGAGCGATGTGGCCTTCCTTCCCACAGTTGTAACACACCTTGGATTGTTGTGGACAGTTTGGGCTGATATGTCCCTCTTTTCCGCATTTGTAACATCTAACTGGCGGTCGTTCTCCTCCCCTAAAATTTGTTGTTGGCGCTGCTGCTGATGTCTTCCCGTCATTGTTGAATCTCCTCTTTCTGAAATTTCCACTTGATTCACCTCTCCTATTATCATGGCCACGATGACTACCCGAGTGGTTACCGCCTTTGTTCGTATTTTTCCCTCCTCGTTGGTTATCATCGCTCTGATGATTGCTGTCACCGGTATGACCCTGGTTGTGGTCCCTCGGTTGAGTATACTCATTATCTCTCTCTAATAATTGGGCCCTGTTGACAACGTCTGAATACAGAGAAAATTTATGAGAGATAAGGTATTGACGAATCTCAGGTTTTAAACCTCTCAGAAACATCCGCGTCATACGTTCCTCATTTTCTACCAAATGAGGTGCAAACCTGGATAACTCTGCAAACTTCGCCTCGTACTGGGACACCGTCATGTTGTTTTGTTCCAGTCTGATAAACTCCACCTCCTTCATATGGCGAATACTTTCAGGGAAGTACTTGTCATTAAACAGTTTCTGAAACGTTTCCCAGGACATATTGAGTGCGTCAGGCTGGGTACGCTTCACAGACTCCCACCAGTAGTCTGCCTCACCGCGGAACATAAAGGTAGCGAATGGAACCTTCTGCTCCTCCGTGCATCCCAAGACATCGAATATCTTGGTAATTTGCTTGACCCATGTTTCCGCCATGATCGGATCCGGCTTTCCCTTAAATTCTGGTGGTCCCAACTCCTTGAACTGCTTGGCTGTGACAGACCGCGTGTTGTCATTATTTCCACCCGTATTTTGTACACGAGTCTCCCTCGTCTGATTTTGCATGAACTGCAAAAAGCTCCTAAACATTCCATCGTTCATCGTTTGCTCGGTAGTGTTGTTTACAGGAGGAATATTGCCTTCCTGTTGCACGTTCTCCTGGTTTGTGACTAAAGGTTGTTCCATAGTCTCATACACTCCATTGTTAACGTTCTCAGCAGCCATTCTTAAATACTGCCATAAAACAAGGGTTAATTAAATAAATTAACAAATCACATAATACCCCTATATTATGACTGACCAATAAGTAAGCTTAGGTAGGACACACTAGCGAAGGATTTATTCGTCTCTCCCCTCCTAGTTCTATTCTCCGATCTCCGCCAGAGATCATATCCCTAAGCTCTGATACCAACTGTGACGCCCCCAAAATAGGTATACAACACCTATTCTGAGTCGCCAAAATATATGGTACAGAAACAACTACATCTTTATTATTTCAACACAAGAACTATGAGTTTAAATACAAATATTGTCATTTAGACAATATCCACACTCAAATAAGTCCTCATTACAATTATTGATACATTATTTCACAAAAATGGTGAGGACTACTAAAGTAACTTCTAGAACCATCATTCCATACCCCGACTAGTACTCGCTACATTCTCGCCTCCTGAGAAAAATGGAACAAAAAGGAAAAGGGTGAGCTCAACTAGCCCAGTAAAGAACATTATGACTAAGATAATACAGAACAAATTATCGTTAGTCTTCAACAGGGAAAAATCTAATAGAATACAATAGACAACAAGTTTTAAATCAATAGCTGCAGCGGAAACAGCAAACCATTGGAAGAGTCAAGTAGAGAATGAGTTCTACTATCTTCTAAGATTTAAAAGTCCATCATCAATATTTTATCCCTGTATCAACAATCAATAACCATCTTTAATCAAATATTCATCTTTGCACTACAGGCCAAAGATATTCATTTGTATCACCAATCGGTCATGTTCATCTCAACACCTGTTCATCTTTGCACTACGGGCCAAAGATATTCATCAGTTAATCATTCATCTTTGCACTACGGGCCAAAGATATTCAGTAATATCATCATTTAGGACTGAGGATGATGAAAAATATCTTAAAGAAAACGAATCCAGTGAAACAAAATAACAAATATTAAGGATTCGTATTTCGATTTATCCATGTCCAAAAATACCTTATAATTATTCATAGTGAAGTAGAATTCAAGAATGATCAAAACATGGATACAATCAAAGCTAGTACCCAGAATAGATATTTTGGACGAAAAGAAGAAAATTTTATTTTTCGGTGAATAGTAACTCGTGAATAGTAACTCGTGAATAGTAACTCATGAATAGTAACCCCGACGTGAAAAGTTCCAAATTTGATAAAAATTTCCAACCAATATTTCGGCATAATGATATTGAAGAAATAATATCATTTTTGAATAAAATAACATCCCTTACCTCAAAATAATCGTACTTCTGACTGAATTTCGGGTATAGTGCTGACAGAAACTCGCACCGTATAGCAATACTCAAAGTATACTCACAAGAATACGCTCGATAATATAGAGAGAGAAAGAAAGAAAACTTTGTTTCTGGTGTGATTTTCAATTCTAACTTAGCCCTCTATTTATAGGAAAATGTTAGAACGCCATAGGAGACTAAGATAATAAAATATATTATTTTATTTTACTTTCTTTACGTATGCTAAGACCATGACTATCAAGGCATGCAAAATCTGAATTTTCTAGCAGCCCACATGCATATTCACCACCAACCAAAAAGTGGGTCCCACCCATAATTTAATAAAAATTATTTTATTTTTTCGAAACTTCAGTAATTCATAGAAAATAGACCGTTTATCAGAAAAATACGAATTTTATGTCCATTCTGACTGAAATCGAATTCTCTACAACTTTGTAGCTTTGAGTTTTTCCAAATTCCAAACCAAAAATATCCGAAATCTACAAACGGATGATTTTTAATACCTCCACATCGATAAAATACTGATAAAACACTTCAACTTTAATTCCTTCATTTTTATCCACATAAAAAATAAATATATCCATCATTTATATCCACATAAAATAAATATTTCCTTATCATATGAATTAATAATTAATTATTCACAAATAATATTACAGAATCACATTTATGACAACCAGGCCGTTCCCAGGAAAGAGGGGGCTTTCCAATAAGGATTTCTCCTTACTGGCGCGCAATTAGGTGACCAAACCTCTCCTTAGACAGAACTTTCTAGACATTGCCAATAATGTTATCTGATAATATTATTCAAATAATATGAATTATTGATCTGATAATGGGAAATACTGTGCAGTAACAATTATTGAAACAACAATAATATGAAATATCAATGCAGCAATTATTGAACCAATAAAATAAAATATTGAACAGTAATTACTGTAACAATTATTGAGTAGTGCCTTCTTACGTAAGAATCAATAATTGGTGCAATCAGTGTGCTACTGTGTAACAACGCGTATTACTGTGTTTTAACCACCGGGTATTCCAACAGTATTAACGGTAACAATTACGCCGTTATTAATAAACAACATATACTTGTCGTTTTCTTCATCCAATCGCTTTCCGTTATGGGGCCCACAAAAGACTGCGTCGTCGTACGAATATTCCCCGACAGGAAGAATATTCCTACGACCAAACGAATATTCCCCGACAACAATGAGTATTTTATAACCACCTGCTTATTTGAAATATTTTGCGCATTTTACCCATAACTAACCTCATTAATCAATTTAACACTTACTATTTCAAAATAATAAATAGAGGGAATTTAAATTTTATTTATTAATAATTTGGGGTCTTACAACCTCCCCTCCTTATGAAATTTCGTCCTCGAAATTGATGTACGTACCTGGTGTTTCGAAAAGATGAGGATACCTCGCTTTCATTTCCGTTTCCAACTCCCAGGTCATTTCCTCAATAGCATGGTTTCTCCACAAAACTTTAACTTGTGGTATGACCTTCGTGCGTAGGACATGCTCCTTTCTATCCAAGATTTTGACAGGTACCTCTTCGTACGTTAAGTCTTCAGCTATCTCGTCCGGTTCTAACTCAATAACGTGGTCTGGGTCTTTCACATATTTACGTAACACAGATATATGAAAAACATTATGAACACGAGACATACTTGGAGGTAATGCGAGTCTATATGCCACATTTCCTATTCGCTCAAGAATCTCAAATGGACCAACAAATCTTGGATTGAGCTTTCCTCTCTTCCCAAATCTTGTAACTCCCTTCCATGGTGCAACACGTAACAATACATGATCCCCAATATTAAATTCCACGTCCTTCCGATGAAGATCCGCATAACTCTTTTGTCGATCCTGTGCCGTTTGTATACGTTGTCGAATCGTTTGGATCTTCTCTGTAGTAATGCGTACCAATTCTGGTCCCAACAATGTTGCTTCACCCACCTCGTCCCAGCATACTGGAGAACGACATTTTCTTCCATACAACGCCTCAAATGGAGCCATACCTATGCTCGCCTGATAACTGTTGTTGTAGGAGAATTCCACCAATGGTAGGTACTTATCCCAACTCCCTTTGAGATCTAAGACACAAAGTCTTAATAGATCTTCAAGAGTTTGAATAGTCCTCTCTGATTGTCCGTCCGTTTGAGGATGGTATGCTGAACTGAATCGTAAATCCGTGCCCATAGCTTTCTGCAAGCTAACCCAAAATCGTGAAGTGAATCTTGGGTCACGATCCGAAACTATGGATACTGGCATGCCATGCAATCTCACAATCTCGTTCACGTACATACTAGCAAGACGTTCAAGGGAATAAGTCTCACGTATCGGCAAGAAATGAGCGGACTTGGTTAATCTATCAACAATAACCCAAATCGCATCTATGCCTTGAGAAACCTTGGGAAGACCTGTAACAAAATCCATAGTAATGTGTTCCCACTTCCATTTCGGAATCTCAAGTGGTTGCAATGGACCCTTTGGTACTTGATGCTCCGCTTTTACACGTTGACAAGTTAAACATCTCGAGATAAACTCCGCGATCTCTCTTTTCATATTGCTCCACCAAAATGTATGTCGAAGATCGTGATACATTTTGGTACTCCCAGGATGGATTGCAAATGGTGTGTTGTGTGCCTCCATCATTATTCTATGCTTCAAGTCAAAATCGTTAGGAACACAAAGTCTGGAGTTGACTCGAAGTATTCCTTCTTCATCGATTCTTGCTTCTGGAATAGCACCTTCTTGCACTTTCTTCTTCATACGCATCAGCTCTATATCCGTAGCTTGAGCAGCTTTAACTTTATCGATTAAAGTCGGTTCTACTCGTATATTTGATATCATCATGTGGGTACTTGGAGCCTTCATCTCTATCTCCATCCTTTGCAAGTCATACAAAATGGGCCTTTGTGTTAAAAACATTGCACTCGTACCCGCATATGATCTTCTACTCAATGCGTCAGCTACTACGTTTGCTTTTCCAGGATGGTATTGGATGGTATGATCGTAATCTTTCAACAGCTCAAGCCAACGTCGTTGCCGCATGTTGAGTTCCTTTTGGGTGAAGAAATATTTGAGGCTTTTATGATCTGTATAGATCTCCACTTTCTCCCCATACAGGTAGTGTCTCCAGATCTTCAACGCGAAAACTACTGCTGCCAACTCCAAATCATGAGTAGGATAATTCCTCTCATATTCTTTGAGTTGTCGCGAGGCATAGGCTATGACTTTCCCATGTTGCATGAGAACACATCCTAACCCTTTGCTTGAAGCATCACTGTAGATAACAAATCCATCCGAACCAGATGGTATTGTCAGAACAGGTGCCGAAATGAGTCTCCTCTTAAGCTCTTGAAAACTCTTCTCGCATTCCTCGCTCCATACGAATTTGACATCTTTCCGAGTCAGCTGAGTTAACGGGGTAGCGATTCGAGAAAACCCTTCCACGAATCTTCGATAATAACCAGCTAAGCCTAGAAAGCTACGTACTTCGGTCACCGTCTTTGGTTGCTCCCAACTTTGTATTGCTTCAATCTTCGCCGGGTCAACAGATACTCCATGTTTTGACACCACGTGCCCAAGGAATGCTACTTCCTCAAGCCAGAACTCGCATTTCTTCAGCTTGGCATATAACTTATTTTCACGCAGCCTTTGGAGTACCAGCTTCAAATGATGCTCATGATCTTCACGGCTTTTGGAATATATGAGGATGTCATCAATAAAGACAACAACGAACTGATCCAAATAATCCTTGAATACTCGGTTCATCATATCCATGAAAGCCGCAGGAGCATTAGTCAATCCAAAAGACATGACTAGGAATTCATAATGCCCGTACCGAGTTCTGAAGGCAGTCTTTGGAATATCCTCAGTTTTAACCTTCAGCTGATGATATCCAGAACGAAGATCGATCTTTGAAAAGAATTGTGCTCCTTGTAACTGGTCAAACAGGTCATCAATACGAGGTAGCGGATACCTATTCTTAATAGTGACATGGTTTAATTCCCGGTAATCAATACAAAGTCGCATACTCCCGTCTTTCTTCTTTACAAATAAAACAGGAGCACCCCAAGGAGATGTACTAGGACGAATGAAACCGATGTCCAACAACTCTTGTAGTTGGACCTTTAACTCCTGAAGTTCAATAGGAGCCATTCGATATGGGGTTTTAGAAATGGGCTTTGTACCAGGTTCAAGATCAATAAAGAATTCAATTTCTCGTTCCGGGGGTAGACCGGGAAGTTCTTCAGAAAATACGTCAGGAAAGTCAATAACAACAGGAATATTATTCAAATTTGACGTGTCTTTATTCAAATCCATAACATGGGCTAAGAAAGCTTGACATCCGTTTTTTAATAAACGAATGGCTTTATGGCTTGATATAACAGTGATTGATTTTAATGGCTTAGTTGTTTGAATTCGTACAACAGGTTGGTTAGGAATATGAAAACTAACAACCTTACGAAAACAATCAATTTTAGCATGATGAGTGGTTAACCAATCAATTCCTAAAATCACATCAAAAGCAAGTATCTTTAAAGAGATAAGATCAATAGGTAATGTGATAGTGCCAACTTGGATCATGCAAGATTTATAAACTGTAGATGTAACAAAGGTTTCACCTAACGGAGTTTCAACAGATAAGTCAAAGTCCAATTTCCCCGGAGTCAAGTTTAAACGTTGAGCACAAGCAGGAGAGATAAAAGAATGGGTAGAACCGGTATCTAGTAAGGTATAAACTTCGCAAGAATTCAAGATTAGCTTACCCGTAATCACCTCGTTCGGGTTCCTCACGTTTTGGCCAGTTACGACAAACGCTCTTCCAGGAACTGCTGATTTCGCCTTATCCGGGACAGCCCTTGGAATCACCACTCCCGCTGAACTTGATTTCGCTATAGTACAATCTCGAGCGATGTGGCCTTCCTTCCCACAGTTGTAACACACCTTGGATTGTTGTGGACAGTTTGGGCTGATATGTCCCTCTTTTCCGCATTTGTAACATCTAACTGGCGGTCGTTCTCCTCCCCTAAAATTTGTTGTTGGCGCTGCTGCTGATGTCTTCCCGTCATTGTTGAATCTCCTCTTTCTGAAATTTCCACTTGATTCACCTCTCCTATTATCATGGCCACGATGACTACCCGAGTGGTTACCGCCTTTGTTCGTATTTTTCCCTCCTCGTTGGTTATCATCGCTCTGATGATTGCTGTCACCGGTATGACCCTGGTTGTGGTCCCTCGGTTGAGTATACTCATTATCTCTCTCTAATAATTGGGCCCTGTTGACAACGTCTGAATACAGAGAAAATTTATGAGAGATAAGGTATTGACGAATCTCAGGTTTTAAACCTCTCAGAAACATCCGCGTCATACGTTCCTCATTTTCTACCAAATGAGGTGCAAACCTGGATAACTCTGCAAACTTCGCCTCGTACTGGGACACCGTCATGTTGTTTTGTTCCAGTCTGATAAACTCCACCTCCTTCATATGGCGAATACTTTCAGGGAAGTACTTGTCATTAAACAGTTTCTGAAACGTTTCCCAGGACATATTGAGTGCGTCAGGCTGGGTACGCTTCACAGACTCCCACCAGTAGTCTGCCTCACCGCGGAACATAAAGGTAGCGAATGGAACCTTCTGCTCCTCCGTGCATCCCAAGACATCGAATATCTTGGTAATTTGCTTGACCCATGTTTCCGCCATGATCGGATCCGGCTTTCCCTTAAATTCTGGTGGTCCCAACTCCTTGAACTGCTTGGCTGTGACAGACCGCGTGTTGTCATTATTTCCACCCGTATTTTGTACACGAGTCTCCCTCGTCTGATTTTGCATGAACTGCAAAAAGCTCCTAAACATTCCATCGTTCATCGTTTGCTCGGTAGTGTTGTTTACAGGAGGAATATTGCCTTCCTGTTGCACGTTCTCCTGGTTTGTGACTAAAGGTTGTTCCATAGTCTCATACACTCCATTGTTAACGTTCTCAGCAGCCATTCTTAAATACTGCCATAAAACAAGGGTTAATTAAATAAATTAACAAATCACATAATACCCCTATATTATGACTGACCAATAAGTAAGCTTAGGTAGGACACACTAGCGAAGGATTTATTCGTCTCTCCCCTCCTAGTTCTATTCTCCGATCTCCGCCAGAGATCATATCCCTAAGCTCTGATACCAACTGTGACGCCCCCAAAATAGGTATACAACACCTATTCTGAGTCGCCAAAATATATGGTACAGAAACAACTACATCTTTATTATTTCAACACAAGAACTATGAGTTTAAATACAAATATTGTCATTTAGACAATATCCACACTCAAATAAGTCCTCATTACAATTATTGATACATTATTTCACAAAAATGGTGAGGACTACTAAAGTAACTTCTAGAACCATCATTCCATACCCCGACTAGTACTCGCTACATTCTCGCCTCCTGAGAAAAATGGAACAAAAAGGAAAAGGGTGAGCTCAACTAGCCCAGTAAAGAACATTATGACTAAGATAATACAGAACAAATTATCGTTAGTCTTCAACAGGGAAAAATCTAATAGAATACAATAGACAACAAGTTTTAAATCAATAGCTGCAGCGGAAACAGCAAACCATTGGAAGAGTCAAGTAGAGAATGAGTTCTACTATCTTCTAAGATTTAAAAGTCCATCATCAATATTTTATCCCTGTATCAACAATCAATAACCATCTTTAATCAAATATTCATCTTTGCACTACAGGCCAAAGATATTCATTTGTATCACCAATCGGTCATGTTCATCTCAACACCTGTTCATCTTTGCACTACGGGCCAAAGATATTCATCAGTTAATCATTCATCTTTGCACTACGGGCCAAAGATATTCAGTAATATCATCATTTAGGACTGAGGATGATGAAAAATATCTTAAAGAAAACGAATCCAGTGAAACAAAATAACAAATATTAAGGATTCGTATTTCGATTTATCCATGTCCAAAAATACCTTATAATTATTCATAGTGAAGTAGAATTCAAGAATGATCAAAACATGGATACAATCAAAGCTAGTACCCAGAATAGATATTTTGGACGAAAAGAAGAAAATTTTATTTTTCGGTGAATAGTAACTCGTGAATAGTAACTCGTGAATAGTAACTCATGAATAGTAACCCCGACGTGAAAAGTTCTAAATTTGATAAAAATTTCCAACCAATATTTCGGCATAATGATATTGAAGAAATAATATCATTTTTGAATAAAATAACATCCCTTACCTCAAAATAATCGTACTTCTGACTGAATTTCGGGTATAGTGCTGACAGAAACTCGCACCGTATAGCAATACTCAAAGTATACTCACAAGAATACGCTCGATAATATAGAGAGAGAAAGAAAGAAAACTTTGTTTCTGGTGTGATTTTCAATTCTAACTTAGCCCTCTATTTATAGGAAAATGTTAGAACGCCATAGGAGACTAAGATAATAAAATATATTATTTTATTTTACTTTCTTTACGTATGCTAAGACCATGACTATCAAGGCATGCAAAATCTGAATTTTCTAGCAGCCCACATGCATATTCACCACCAACCAAAAAGTGGGTCCCACCCATAATTTAATAAAAATTATTTTATTTTTTCGAAACTTCAGTAATTCATAGAAAATAGACCGTTTATCAGAAAAATACGAATTTTATGTCCATTCTGACTGAAATCGAATTCTCTACAACTTTGTAGCTTTGAGTTTTTCCAAATTCCAAACCAAAAATATCCGAAATCTACAAACGGATGATTTTTAATACCTCCACATCGATAAAATACTGATAAAACACTTCAACTTTAATTCCTTCATTTTTATCCACATAAAAAATAAATATATCCATCATTTATATCCACATAAAATAAATATTTCCTTATCATATGAATTAATAATTAATTATTCACAAATAATATTACAGAATCACATTTATGACAACCAGGCCGTTCCCAGGAAAGAGGGGGCTTTCCAATAAGGATTTCTCCTTACTGGCGCGCAATTAGGTGACCAAACCTCTCCTTAGACAGAACTTTCTAGACATTGCCAATAATGTTATCTGATAATATTATTCAAATAATATGAATTATTGATCTGATAATGGGAAATACTGTGCAGTAACAATTATTGAAACAACAATAATATGAAATATCAATGCAGCAATTATTGAACCAATAAAATAAAATATTGAACAGTAATTACTGTAACAATTATTGAGTAGTGCCTTCTTACGTAAGAATCAATAATTGGTGCAATCAGTGTGCTACTGTGTAACAACGCGTATTACTGTGTTTTAACCACCGGGTATTCCAACAGTATTAACGGTAACAATTACGCCGTTATTAATAAACAACATATACTTGTCGTTTTCTTCATCCAATCGCTTTCCGTTATGGGGCCCACAAAAGACTGCGTCGTCGTACGAATATTCCCCGACAGGAAGAATATTCCTACGACCAAACGAATATTCCCCGACAACAATGAGTATTTTATAACCACCTGCTTATTTGAAATATTTTGCGCATTTTACCCATAACTAACCTCATTAATCAATTTAACACTTACTATTTCAAAATAATAAATAGAGGGAATTTAAATTTTATTTATTAATAATTTGGGGTCTTACATTGTATACCTATTTTGGGGGCTTCACACCGACACTCTACTTTTCTTAAAGTAATATGGACTATAACTCTATTATTGAACAAATTTTGTTAAAACGTGTACAAGTTGATTTAATTTTATCTGTGGGACCATAAATTCCACTACCATTATTATATACCTCATTTGGATATTTTGTCAAAGCGGGTGTGCTAGTTGTTTATTAAATTTTCAGTATAAATAGGTTGCTCGGTTGAGTAACTAAACACACACCATCACTACACTAACAATATAGAATTCTTTTACTTCAATATTATGAGTTTAATATTGTGAGTACGTATTTATATTGAGTGTAATGTTACTCCAAGTGTAGATAAGGAATGCAAGCATTGTTTAAGTTGATCAATTTCACATAAAGCAGAATCAAGTCACATGCTAAGGTAAGGGATATCATTATTATGGTAAGAGAGTATCATTTTTATGGTAAAAAGAATATCATTTTCTTTCATACTCCATATTATGGCAAGATATTATTATTCGTTTATTCAGTTTATCATTAAATGGTGAAAAGTCACGAAAGGATTAGAATATCCTTAATAGTTTGTGCTTCATCTATTATTATGTTATCAATTTGGACTCTGGATAATTAAGTTAAAAATCACTAAGATCTATGTTATCTTATTATTCTGATTATTCATGTTTATTCATTATATATATCATTGTCATCATTTTCATGCTTATATTGCGTTGAAAGTCATCTTTGGCCTGTAGTGCATAGATGGACTTGGTATGATTATGACCAGGGATTATTCGGTATAATCATGACCGTAATGTTACAAATGATGTGGTAAAACTCATCTTTGACCCGTAGTGTATAGATGGTCTTGGTATGATTATGACCAGGGATTATTCGGTATAATCATGACCGTAATGTTACAAATAATATGGTAAAAGTCATCTTTGGCCCGTAGTGCATAGATGGATTTGGTATGATTATGACCAGGGATTATTCTGTATAATCATGACCGTAATATTACAAATGATGTGGTATAAATCCTCTTTGGCTTACGTGCAAAGATGGACAGTTGATTAGCATGATTATGACCAGGGATTATTCGGTATAATCATGACCATTGGTGAAAACACGAATATCATTGGTCCGTAGTGCATGGATAATTTGAGGTCGTGATACAATTGAGCTAAGTCTCAGCGTTATTGATTTTACAGTTGTATGTCTTAGGCTCGTATTGCAAAGATGGACTGTTGATTTACCTGATTATAAATATGAATTGTGATTTAATTATAATCTGTGGTGATTCAGGTGAAGACAGGTGATGAGAGTTCTCTTTGTATTGGGTATAATAAAGAACTGTTGATGAGTATTATATGAATGAAATATTAACGATGGACTTTTAATTTAGAGGAGATAGTAGACATTATGTTCTACTTGACTTTTCTAATGGATTGTTGATTTCGCTGCTATTATGGTTGAAAACTTTTATCTTCTACCATATGTTCTAAATATCTCAGTTGTTTTGATAATTTAATTATTTGAAGTCATGATATTCTTTACTGGGCTATTTGTGCTAATCCTTTTATTTCACCACCACTTTCAGGTAATAAAAGTGTAGCTGCGACTAGCAGAGAGAACATGGGTATAAAGTGGTGATACGAATTAGTCACAAGCCTAATCAAAATATAAAACGGTGTGGCATAATAATTATATTGAGAACATAAAATGTGTGTGACATATTTTATACATCATTTACTAATTGATTTTGGTGAACCACTATAGGGTGACGAGGACCCTACATTGAAAGCATCAAATATACACCGTATTAAAATGAGGAGAACATAAATCTTCTCGTGTTCCTTCAGGGACTTAAAATATTTGTTGTTATACTTTATATGGCATTGTAATAATTTAAATATGAATATTGTCGTATTATATACGTTACAATATTTATATTGAAACTCACAGTATATGTGTCGTCACATTTTGTACGACAGTTGTATAAATGAAGTTGTCAGTAATGTATTTTTTAGCGACCCAAGATGGGTGATGTATACCTATTTTGGGGACGTCACAATATTAATTATAATTCTTAATATTTGTGATTAAAAAATTATGAACAAAATTAATCTTTTTATTTTTTTTAAAAATGATAGGTGTATCTTATTATATATGTCCATCTATACTCATACTATTGAAAATACAATATCTTTGTTATTACAAAATACGATCTCTTTGTTATTATCGATAACAGGATGTTAGTTTAAATAATAAAATTTTAACAATTCATCTGAACAATTATATATGTCCATCTATATATACTCACACAATTGAAAATACGATCTCTTTGTTATTACCGATAAGAGGATAATAGTTTAAATAATAAAATTTTAAATTATCTCATTAATAATTTTATTCTAAACAAATTAACATGTGACTAGGAGTACTATTTAACCTAGGATTAACTAGTAGTCTTGATTAGTTATTGATCAAATCATCCTTTAATTTAGTTCCCTAATTCATTCCGAATTATAATTTATGGGATATAGTCCCGGAATTATAATCCTAGAAAACGACATGAATTAAAAGTTATTTATTTTCGTATATATGCCCAGGCATGGAAACAAAATTTTAACTCTCATACTACGTACGTTTGGATTGAGGGAATTGAATACAGGAAGAAATGACATAAAAATAGTGTATTTGATGATTATTGTGGAGGATAAACCATTCCAATTGAATAAAAATTCATTTTATCTCTTTGTATTTTTATTCCATGCGGAGAAGATAGAATAATTAAAATCCATTCTAATGGAATGAATATATGTGATAATTTTGTCATTATATAACAACATCCACCACCACCCACAACTAAACATACACTTAAAATATTTTAAAATCATTCAATTACGTCATTCGCATTTTTGATATGCTAGACATTAGTTAAGTTGCAGTGGAAAGATCGGACGATGGGCAACATATACGTACCTTGACTTTTGATTCTGGATTCTGTTGCTGGTGATGTTCCTCTTTTGATTTATTATATCGTTCCATTACTGATTTCATGCTAGAAAAAATTCAAGGAAAAAAAATAAACCCTTCAGATATGTTTAAACAGTTGGAACTATTGAGAATGGGATGAAACTTAAAGAAACATAGAGGAATCACTGTATCAAACCTTCAAATTCATGCCCTCTATTTGGGATTACTGTTTTTATATATATATTTTTATTTTATATTATTTCTTTTTTTAATATGAATGTATGTACTATAAAACGATACATGCATCTTTATATTTTTCTAATGAACCATAATCATTCTGAGAATTATTTGCTCACTACTTTTTGCATATATATATTTTTCTAATGAACCATAATCATTCTGAGAATTATTTGCTCACTACTTTTTGCATATATATATATATATATATATATATATATATATATACTTAACCATATTGGCGATAAGGCAACAGTAAGGGCTAAGAGGAGGGCTTAAGGCAACAGTTAGGATAAGAGGAAGGCTTATGGGCTATTTGTTTATATTTGAATGCTTTTGAATTTGACCGAATAAGTCGACTGTTTGTTTTACAATTTTTATATTCTGAATGAAATAAATATAGAAATTGGAAGCAACCAAAGAAAAACCAGAGATGACCAAGGAAAACAGAGATATGCTAAAACTGAGTTTTATTACTCAAAATGAAGAACTGAAGCAAAACTAAAGATTATAAAGGTTATAAATACTAAAAGTTTTCCTAAAAAGTCTCAACCAACACCAACGTTCCTATGAGATTATATGCCTAAATAAAAGGAAGACTTAAATAAATGGAATACTTAAACAAACTAGACTTATTCAACAAAGACTAATTCAGCTGCTTGACAACTGTAAGTTTCACTAATTTGCAACACTCCCCCTTAGTGCAAACTTACTGTGAACAATACCAAGAGCACCTCGAAATACTTCAAACTTTGTTTTGCCAAGTGCTTTGGTAAATATATCAACAATTTGATCATCGATTCGAATTTTCTGCAGCTGAATATCCTAAGTCAAAACCATCTTTCGAACAAAATGATAATGTGTTTCAATGTGTTTTGTGCGGGCATGGAACACTGGATTTCCAGCAAGCTTGATTGCACTTTCACTGTCACAATGAATAGGAATTGGATGGTCCAAGACATAAAACATTTCTTGAATAAGTCTCTTAAGCCAAATACACTCTTGAGTGGCCATAGAAGCTGCAACATACTCGGCTTCACAACTGGAAATAGCAACAGTAGATTGCTTCTTGCTACAACACGAAATTGTTGCTGATCCCATATTAAAACAATACCCTGTTGTGGAGCGCCTTTCATTTACATCACCAGCCCAATCTGCATCTACAAAACTAGTTAACATGAATGGTGTATGCTGCTGATAAACTAACCCAAAATTCAGAGTGCCTTTTATGTAGCGAAGAATCCTCTTGGCTACATTTAAGTGACTTTCACATGGTTTATCCATAAACTGAGAAACGACTCCCACAGAGAAAGAAATGTCAGGTCTTGTGATAGTTAAATAGAATAAGCTGCCAACAATCTGTCGGAAGAGTGTTGCATTTTCCAAAAATCTTCCTCCATCTTTGACTAACTTCAAGCAAGAGTCCATAGGAGTAGCCATTATCTTTGACTCCCCCATACGAAAACGGTCTAGTAACTTTGTTGCATATCTGGTTTGAGAGACAAAATATCCATCTGACTTTTTAACCTCCAGTCCAAGAAAACAGCTAGCTTTACCCAAACTCTTCATTTCAAAGCGAAGAGATAAAGCATCTTGAAGACTAGTTATTTCAGCCTCGTCATCACCCGTGATAATTATGTCATCCACATAGAGAAGAAGCATTGTGCATACTAAGGACGTTTTCTTAACAAATAAACTTGAATCTGCATTTGAAGACTTGAAACCACAAAAATCAAGATATTGAGCAATTTTACCATACGATGCACGTGGTGCTTGCTTGAGGCCATATAAGGCCTTCTTGAGTCGGCACACATGATTAGGGAACTCTTTAGAAATAAATCCATGTGGCTGCTCCATAAAGATAGCACGATCTAACTCCCAATAAAGAAATGCGTTCTTTACATCTAATTGCCACAATTTCCAACCTTTGTAAGCAGCTAACGAAATAATTGTTCGAATTGTTACCATTTTAGCAACAGGACTAAAAGTCTCCTCGCAATCGAGACCGTATTGCTATGAAAAACCACGAGCAACAAGACGAGCCTTGTACCTGTCAATAGTTCCATTGGCCTTCTTCTTCAATTTGTAAACCCATTTGCAAGTAACTGGTGCAACATTCTTTGGTTTTGGAACAAGCTCCCATGTACAGTTCTTTTTTAATGCTAATATTTCCTCCTGCATCGCTTCTTCCCATTCAAAAATACCATTTGCTTCATTGTAAGACGTAGGCTCATCTTCATATAGCCTTCCTATAAAAAAATAGGACACAACAGAGCAGTTATAATTATCTAAATAATCAGGTTGCCTTCTTTGTCTGGTGGTCCTCCGAAGCACCATCCTCGTAGTCTCCTCTTGCTGAATATTTTCTTCAGTATGAGTAATATTACTCCCCATTTCCCTAGATGCACCATCAGGGAAGGGTGAAAGATCAATTGTGCCTCTATCGGTGTCAATTTGAAGTGATGAAACTTCATCAAACACCACGTCACGGGAAACATCAACTTTCTTTGTTTCTGGATCCATACATTTCCATCCTTTCCTGTGAGTGTCATAACCAACAAAAATACAGCGCCTTGCCCTCGGGTCCAGTTTAGTCCGATTAGTTTTTGAGACATGGACATAACAAACTGAACCAAAAACTCGAAAATAACTCACATTGGGTTTGTGATGGTATAGTGCTTCAAAAGGAGATGGTTCTGTCCCTGGCCATGAAGGTAAACGATTTATGACATGACAAGCTATTTGAACAGCTGCTGCCCACAGCTCTCTTGGAAGGTTCTTTGTATGCAACCATGACAAACACATAGATGTAAGATGTGCCAACTTGCGCTCAGCAACTCCATTTTGCTGTGGAGTTTCCGGGCAAGTCATTTGACGTTGAACGCCATGTTCTCTGCAGTAATTTAGGAATTGATCAGACATGTATTCTCCTCCATTGTCGGTGCGTAGACACTTAATTTGCAGCCCGAATTCTTTCTCTACCTGTTCCTTGAACTGAACAAAAATAGAGAAAGCCTCACTTTTATTTTCCAAGAAGTAAACCCAAGTGAACCGAGAAAAGTCGTCCACAAGAACCATTACATAGCGAAAACCTGAGTACCTGGATGTTTTTGTCGGCCCCATCAGATCTGAATGAACTAGTTGTAACGTAGCGGAAGCTCTATTCTTTGAATTCGAAAAAGGAAGGCGATGTGATTTTCTATATTGACACCCAGGACAAACCACATCATGGTGAATCTCATTAAAAAGAGGAACTCCATCAAGAAGCTTCTTTGTGGAGATTTTCTGCAGCAATTGATACCCAACATGGCCTAACCGATTGTGCCAAAGCGTTGCACTTTCATTTTTACATGTTTTTTCAATATATGCATCACTTGCAGACAAAACATATAATGATTCTTTCCTTCTCCCAGTAAATAAAACATCAGCTTCTATGTGCTTTATATTAGAAAGAATTTGGACATTTTCGGGACCAAAGAGAACATACCTCCCAGCGTCGGTTATTTGAGAAACTGAGGCAAGATTCTTTTTCAGGCCTGGTACATGATAAACATCTTTGAGAGAAACTCCTCTATTATTAGAAATATCTACCTCAAAATGTCCTTCTTTCTCAACAGGATATAAGGAATTATCAGCTGTCACAATGGTTTTCTTCCCACAATGTGGACGAACGTCCGACAATAAAGAGTCATTTCCCGTTGCATGATGAGAGCAACCAGAGTCAACAATCCATTCGTTGTTGTAGTCTATGGAGGTATTAACATCTGTCTGTGCAGAGGTCACAATAGTTGATTGATCGACTGTAATAGACAAGCAATGCTCCCATTTGGATTGTTCAGACTCATCTTTTTTATGAGCAACATTTGCTCCTGCTACCATAAGTTTGACACGACAGTTGGCTTTAATATGGCCAGGTCTTCCGCATCTATTACACACAACTCTTAGATGACAATCACACTTCATGTGCCCCAGCTGTCCACACTGAAAACATCCTTTTGAATTTCCACTGAATTTCCCTTCACTGTTGGACTGCTCGGTGTCATCAGAACCTTGCTTGGAGAAGTTCTTATTCATTTGGTCCTTTGTGTACAGAGCATCCTCCACTTGACAGAGAGATTGCTTATCATTGCTGGTCATTTGTTTCACCAAGACTTCTTGATTAGAAAGAATTCTAAATCAATAATTGAAGATTGTGTTGTCCACCCTTGTATAGAAGAAATAAAGGGCATAAACTCTTTTCGTAGTCCACGAATGAGATAACGACGCAATCGAGCATCACTTACGGGTTCCTCCGTATCCAGTTCTGAAATTTCAGCACACAAGGTTTTGACTGTCAAAAAATATTCCGGAATTGAAAAAGTACCTTGAGTCATTCTAGCAAGTTCATTCTCCAAGAACTGCAACCGCATTGTATTCTTTTGCGTGAACAACCGTTCAAGTGTCTCCCACACTTGTTTTGGCGACGAGACATCACGAACATGTGCGATGTAGTCTTGGCTGATCGAAGTTCGTAAGGCAAACAAGGCTTTTCCACACTTAATCTTCCACTTTCGTCGTAAGTCAGCATTTTGGGGTGTATCTTCTGGAATTACAGCATCATCACCAGAGATAAGATCCCACAAGTCCTGTCCTTGTAGATAAGCTTCCATGCATAACTTCCAGTAATTATAGTTGTTACCAACAAGCTTATCTACAGAAATGTTGCTTCCACCATTCATCTTCACTGAGCAATAAAATCAAACACCTGGTAGACGACCAAGCTTTGATACCATGAAATAAATATAGAAATTGGAAGCAACCAAAGAAAAACAGTGATGACCAAGGAAAACAGAGATATGCTAAAACTGAGTTTTATTACTTAAAATGAAGAACTGAAGCAAAACTAAAGATTACAAATGTTATAAATACTAAAAGTTTTCCTAAAAAGTCTCAACCAACACCAACGTTCCTATGAGATTATTTGCCTAAATAAAAGGAAGACTTAAATAAATGGAATACTTAAACAAACTAGACTTATTCAACAAAGACTAATTCAGCTGCTTGACAACTGTAAGTTTCACTAATTTGCAACACTGAATGCATCTGAATAATTCATTTAAAAAATTATAGTTAAATAAATAAGAAGTAATACTGAATGATATTTTTACTTACCTACCCTCATAGACAATTAAAAATTACATTTAACATCAATCTTTTTTTACTATTGTAAACAAATTTTGTTGTTTACAAATGATTTTTTAATTTTTTTTCTTTAACAAATTGGTCAATAAATATTTTAATGAATATTGTTGTAGTCTTTTATTTTAGTTTTATGGACTAATAGAATGTTATTAAAAAAAATTAGTATTTATTCTTAGAATTATATTACAAATAATATACTCCATCAAAGATTGTTCACAAGTTTATATTTAATTTTTCTTAAATAGTATTATTTATTTATATTATATAATAAATTTGTTTATAATAATCCAGAAGGTTAAAATAAGGAAATATATGTATTTAGGTATTTTAGACCCATAATTATTAAACATGTCATTTCATTTTATATTCAGAACTTCTACTTCATTCAGCGCATTTATATTCTTTTCACTACTAAAAAACGGTCATTTATGATGGCCAAAATCCATCACAAAAACTAAAAAAATCATCACGAAAGGTTTACGTGATGACTTTAAGCATCAAAATGGTCGTCTTATATACGCTCATCATGAAAAGTTTTACGTGATGGTTTTGACAATCACACAAACGCTTAGTGTTTTTGTGATGTTTAATACAATCATATTAACACATAATCTATTGTGATTGTTAAAGTCATCACAAAAAAATAAAATTTTAAGGATCAAAGGTAAGAACGGAAATCTCTATTTACGGATAATTAACCCCTATTTACAAACTAAATAACGAGTATTACCACTACACCAAAGCTCAGAACATGATTATAATTTAAAAACAAAATATAAAAGGAAACATATGTGAGTTACTTACTAAACAAAATTACTTCCACATAAGATTTGGTGATTACAATGATAGTCATAAATACTCTATAATGATGGTAAAATTAGTCATCATTGAGAGCCATCATATATTTTATTATTTTGTGATGATTTGAAAATTACATCACAAAATACTTTCTTTTTGTAATTACAAATAAAAGTCGTCACAAAAATCTATTTTTTAATGATTGTCATGGTTGTCATAAAATATTATTTTGATTATTTCTTACATTAAAATATTAGTGATAGCTTAAATGCAATCACGAAAAAGGTATATCTATAAGTGATAACTTAGTGCGTCACAAAAAGAAAATTTATTTGGTATGATTGATATGACCATCATAATTATAATACATTGATGGCAAAATTAGTCATCACTAAGAGCCATCATATATATTATTATTTTGTGATTGCTTAAAAAGTCCATCACAAATTATTATCTTTTATGATTATTTTTAAAACTGTCACAAAATTTCATCACGTAATCTAATTTTTCTAGTAGTGTTTTTTAATATTGTTGTGACAATTATATGAAAACTTTGATGTGCTTTTTCCTAATGGGAGGGGACACTACCTTTTTATATAAAGAAATTAAAGGAGGAATTGAAGTAAATACTTATAAGATAATGTTAACTAACATGCATATTGGCCAATCAGCTAGTTATAGCTTCTAGTGCACGTGCTGATTAATACTGATTATGTAGCTTAACCTAATTTAATTATTTTATTAATTAACTAGCCTCCTGAATGACTACTTTTCTCGGTATTGAATTAAAGCACGCTGTATTACTTAAGAGTGCTAATTCTTTTGAGCAGATAATTATATATAGTATTTACTTTTTTATAGTATTTTGTATATTCTTCATTATTATCTCTCTCTTATCATCATGATATCATATTTTAATATATTTTAAATTTAAATCATAAAATGAAAATTTTCTATTTCATTTAAAATGAAAAAAAAAATCATAATTCCTTAATTAAAGCATGAAGAAACTCCTTGTGTCAAAGAAGTTGATGCCTTGTCCCATTACCAACCAAGGCTACCGTCTTCAAAAAGAGACAACATATCAAAATGCATGCGTAATAAAATTTAATTTTTTATAAGTATTTTTAAAATAATAAGTTGTTAAATTGATAAAAAAAAATTAAAGTTAAGAATGGTATGTGTGAATTATAAAAAGTAAAAAAGAATATCGGCGGAGACGCCAAAAAATATTTGGTAATAACGTACGACGGTGCCGTAACAACCAAACATTGGTGAATCTCGCAACAGAATAATTATAGGATAAAAAAAAGACAAATAATCGTTTATAAAAGCTATCAACAGAACTATTATAGTTAACTGTTAAAATACTCGATAATAAAAAAACAGTAACGCACAATGTCATTACAGTATTTCACAATATTGAACTAATAATTGTCACAATAACAAGAATAATAATAGAAAATTACGTATTTAAAAGTCACATATATTGAAAAGTTAGATAGATTTATTAATACTTTAGGTAAATAACATTGTATACATAAATATTTGTGATATTAATACATTAAATAAATAATGTAGAAGATTGACAAATATAATAATAATTATGAATAATAAAAAAATGTAATCTTGAAATGTGAAAATTGTGCCAAAATTATATATAGTAGATTGAACTTGAAATATGAAAGTTGTGCCAAAATTTATGTGTGATAGATTAAAGGTAATTTTGAAATGTTAAAATTGTGATAAAATAATGTGTGACAGATTAAAAATAATCTTGAAATGTGAAAAGTGGGTTAAAGTTGACGTATGGTGAATGTTGTTTAAGCTTTGACTATATTAAAAGGGATGTTTGACATAAGGAGTTGACATAACATTCTTACTTTGTAAGATCCCAAATTATTAATAAATAAAATTTAAATTTCCTCTATTTATTATTTTGAAATAGTAAGGGTTAAATTGATTAATGAGGTTAGTTATGGGTAAAATGCGCAAATATTTCAAATAAGCAAGTGGTCATAAAATATTCATTGTTATCGGGAAATATTCGTTTGGTCGTAGAATATTCTTGTTGTCGGGGAATATTCGTACGACGGCGCAGCCTTGTGTGGGCCCCATAACGGAAAGCGATTGGATGAAGAAAATAACAAAAACAAGTAGTTTATAAATAACGGCATAGTTGTTACCGTTAACACTGTTGGAATACCCGGTGGTTAAAACACAGTAATACGCGTTGTTGCACAGTAGCACACGGTATTGCACCAATTATTGATTTTTACGTAAGAATGCATTACTCAATAATTGTTACAGTAATTACTGTTCAGTATTTTATTTTATTGATTCAATAATTGCTGCATTGATATTTTATATTACTGGTGTTTTAATAATTGTCACTACACAGTATTTTCTATTATCGGAGCAATAATTCATATTATCTGAATAACATTATTAGATAATATTATTGGCAATGTCTAGAAAGTTCTGTCTAAGGAGAGGTTTGGTCATCTAATTGCGCGCCAATAAGGAGAGATCCTTATTGGAAAGCCCCCTCTTTTCTGGGAACTGCCTGGTTGTCAGTATTGTGATTCTGTAATATTATTTGTGAATAATTAATTATTGATTTATATGATGAGGAAAATATTAATTTTATGTGGATATAGATGGAGAAAATTTTTAATGTGACAATTGTTAAAAATTAATATTTTATCTTTTTCTGATAAAATAATTCATTTAAATATATTATTTTAATAATATATTAATGGTGATATTTTTACAATGAATGTGGGATATATGAGTATATGAGGAGGAAGAGTATTTTGTGGCATTAAATGATTAACACATGTTTTGTGTGTCGGTGGACCCTAATAATTGACTGAAATTTGATTATAGCTTGTAAAATCGTCCGTTTATGGATTTCGGACAATTTCTGTTTGAAATTTAGAAAAAATTTCTTCTACAAAGTTGTAGATAATGGAATTTCCTAGGGAAAGTCGCGGGTTTCAAATTTTTCTGACAAAAGGGCTATTTATTATTAATTATTGAAGTTTCGAAGCTCCGAAATAATTAATTTTTGGAAGTTTAAAATATTTTAAATAACAAAAACATTTTTTTCATTATGGTGTGTTACACATGTGTGTTGAATGAGCTGAATTCAGTTCTTGGAAGGTTGGCGTAAGAAAATATAATTTATATATTAATATTATATTAAATTTTCTACTTTGGTGTTCTAAGCATTTTTCTATAAATAGGGTGCTTAGGTTAGAATTGAAAATCACACCAAAAACTATAGATTTCTCTCTCTTTCTCTCTCTATAATATCGAGCGTATTTTATGAGTATTTTTATACTTTGAGTATTGCTATACGGTGCAAGTTTCCTTCAGCACTATATCCGGTAGTCCAGTCAGAAGTACTATTCTTTCGAGGTAAGGGATGTTATTTTATTCAAAAATGATATTATTTTTTCATTATCATTATATTGGTTGAAAATTTTTATCAAATTTAGAACTTTTCATGTCGGGGTTACTATTCATGAGTTACTATTCACGAGTTACTATTCACCGAAAAATGAAATTTTTTTCTTTTCGTCCAAAATATCTATTCTGGATACTAGCTTTGATTGTATCCATATTTTGATCATTCTTGAATTTTACTCCACTATGATTGTTTATGAGGTATTTTTTGGACATGGATAAACTGTAATACGAATCTCTAATATTTGTTCTTTTGCTTCACTGAATTCGTTTTCTTTAAAATATTTTTCATCATCCTCAGTCCTAATTGATGATATTAATGAATATCTTTGGCCTGTAGTGCAAAGATGAATGATTTCTGATGAATATCTTTGGCCCGTAGTACAAAGATGAACAGGTGTTGAGATGAACATGTCCAACTGATGAATATCTTTGACTTGTAGTGTAAAGATGATTATTGATTGATGTTACATGGATAAAATATTGATTATGGACTTTTAAATTCATAGATAATAGTAGATTTCATTCTCTACGTAACTCTTCTATGAATTATTATTTTCCGCTGCGAATATTGATTTAAAACTTGTTGTCTATTGTACTCTATTAGATTTTTTCCTGTTGAAGACTAATGATAATTTGTTCTGTATTATCTTAGTCATAATATTCTTTACTGGGCTAGTTGAGCTCACCCTTTTTCTTTTTGTTCCATTTTTCTCAGGAGGCGAGAATGTAACGAGTACTAATCGGGGTATGGAATGATGGTTCTAGAAGTTATTTTAGTAGTCCTCACCATTTTTGTGAAATAATGTATCAATAATTGTAATGATGACTTATTTGATTGTGAATATTGTCTAGATGACAATATTTGTATTTAAACTCACAGTTCTTGTGTTGTAATAATAAAGATGTAGTTGTTTCTGTACCATGTATTTTGACGACTCGGAATGGGTGTTGTATACCTATTTTGGGGGCGTCACATACTTGTTCTCCCCCTTCCCCCTCCCCCCACACCCCCACACCCCCACACAGGGGCAAATATATTTAAGTGGCAGCATATGTAGTTGCCCTTGCTAGATTTTTTTATAGGTATAGAAGCAGGAATAAATATGTAAATTAATACAAATTAATAGAAGAGTTAAACTTGGAGGGAAAAAAAATATTAATAAACCAATTCTAAATACACGTACAAAACTCTTCTTAGTTTTAGACTTAGTAATATCTTAGAAGTATACACAACATCAACGTGTGAACTGTGAGAGATTGTTTGATTCAAGTTTGAATTTTTTTTGTTATTAATTTGGTTGACTGTAGTTACTGTTTGTTTTACCTGTTTGAGTTTTGTTTTTGAGTTATTTGATCTTCAATTGAAAATGAGATCATTTTGGTTGAGTAGTTTTAGTCTTTTATTGTGATAGCTTATAATAATTTTGCCTTATTTTATATTGGAAAATGGGAAATGGAAAATGACTGAGCCTTTGGCAACCCCTCATCATTTTCTAGTTGTTATAATCACTTTACGTCCTTGCATCTAACTAATGGACCTTGTATAACTTTTGGTGTTCTGAGTATAAATTTTGAATGGTTTGTTTCTCTGATTTCAAGTAAAGCTTATTTGAAACTTTTAAAAAGATACCAAAACTGATTTATACTTTGAAATTAATTCATGATTTTGTTTGAATATAGAAAGAAAATTTGGTTTGAGGCTTTGAGCATTTGGGGAATAATTCAAATTTAACTATGACAAATAACCGAAATAAATTTCTAAATTGTATCTAAATATTTTTTATTTGAAATTTATTTTTTAATTTGGATTATAAATATTTATTGTAATTTGTAAACATTATTATGATTTGTTAATATTATGATTAGTTAAAGTTTTCTTTATTTAACTTTCAACAAAAAAATTAGTTATATTCGCCCATGCTAGAAAAATTTCTGGATCCGCCCTGCCCCCCCACACCCCCACACACTTTCTAAATATTTCTTAGTGTGAGTACTTCTTTGATTGTGCTAAGAATACTTGAGTGTTGGTAATACCATTAAGAGTGCAAAGATTGCTCAAGTGAATCGTTTCTCTAAAGTATATAGTTACACAAACACCCACACACATTACACAATATTTACTATTCTTCCTTTAAAAGACTTTTCCTTTAGAATATTCATTTTGAAAAGTTTTATCTGGAAGATTGTTTCAAAAATGTTATTTTATTCATTCAAAAATTATTTTGAAAGTTTATTTTATTCCATTTTGTACACAACACAAATTTATTTTTACAAATTCTATCAATATATTTTTGATCATTTTACAAGATACAATTTAGTGTACACCTTAGAACTTATATAAGGTTAATCTGCTACATAAGAGCATAATCTAGTCACGTGTTAAGGTAAGAGATATCATTTTCTTCATACTTCTAAATATAAACCTACTATAATAATAAATTATTATTCGTTTCTACAACTCTTAACATTAAGCAGTAAAAATTTCTGAAATAACAATTCGTTAAAATTTCTTTAATATTGTGTGTTTAATCTAATATTTTTTTTACTTGAATCTTCCTGTTAAATTCTAACCGTTGTATTGTTGAACTTAATTTTTATCTATAAATCTTGGACAATACCTTTGGACTTGAACTCATTCCGATATTCTGGACATTGTATTGATAATTTGGACATTATTGGACTATGAACAAAGCAAATTATTCCTTACGCATAAATAAATTACATATATCTAATATTTATTCATTGTTTTATTATTCCCATTATTTCTATTTATTATTTTTGTTTGCACTAACCATCATTGTGAATGTCTTTGATCTGAGTGCAAAGACAATATGGTTATTAATTAAGTGTTTTAACATGTGTGACAAAGACACGTGGTCATGACATTTCTCTTTGGTCTGGGTGCAATGAAGAACTATTGTTTGACATGATCATGATCATGATCATTGGTGTTACAGTTGATGAATTCTTGATGATGAATTTTAAATTGAAGAAGATAATAGACATTATTGGACTCTTCTAATTAATTGCTTATTTCGTTGTAGTTATTTGTTAAAAACTTGTGTTGTTTAACATTTTTTAAATCTCTGATATATTCACTATTGGAGACAAAATATAACAAAAGGGATTTTCCTGCTCCATACCGTCTTAATCAGGGTTCCCCGGTTCATCTTCAAATTCGTGGATCTAGACAAGCTGTCGGGTAGTTGAATTGTTTAATTTGTGTTTTTTTTTTGGTTTTAGTTGTTATTTGTTTAGTAAAGGTCTAATTTGGTCTTTTTACTTAAGTTAGGGTTTTCAACGACTATTTAAGCTCTTGGTTATTTGTTTTAGGGATTCATTGAAATTTTTATAATAATTGAATTATTTCTTTAATGGATTTCGGTTTGTGTTCTTAATTAGAGGTGTTTACCTTAGTAAACTCTTTTACTTTCGTTCTGCGTCAAATCCAATTATGCTCGTCTTTAGACAAAAAGCCAAGATTATAATTAAGACTTTGAAGGCCTTGGCTAGCACAGTAGTTGGTTGCTGCCAATTAACTTATAAACCTTCAATTTCTAATTCACATGCATAATTAAGCATAAGCATACGTCTTCCTAAATGATACGAGTACATTGAACTAAAGCTTGGTATTATTCTTAATTCCAAGCAGCAACTATAATACTTGTAATTAATCACTGATTAAGTTCACCTGATGGAATATGATAGCTAGAAAAAACAAATAAAAATGACAAAACCTTTGTTCCTCAATCCGTTTACCGTTTAGATCGATCCTTTTTGTATCGCCAAAAACTTCCGTGGTCTTGGCCAGCATGTCATCTTAATTAATTATATAGGGTTCTCAGGTCACATCTATCTTCAAAGAGTTATGATATATTATTGCGTTTTAAATAAATTACAATTGATTCTGGTGCTAAAAGAAATTTTTAAGCTTGATGCCATGCAGACCATGTTAAAAATATATAGAAACCAAAATGTTTATATATAGTCTTAAGCATATATTAAAAAGGTTATCATTTTCTCAATGAACTAGCTAGCTAGCTAGCTAGGTTGATATAGTATCAACAGGTGCTTGTGATATATAAATATACAATGAAAATATTTATTTATTGCTAGGATTTTAAAAATAAAAATTAACACCCTTATTAATTAGAAATATACTCGAATGAAATAAGATATATAAAAATAGTAGTAGTTGTGTGCATGAAATAATAACGTAACTAGAAATTGATTAATTAATAATTAACCTGGTGCTTGAAAATTCATAGAGCTTATCGGTGCTGGAGAAAATGACCACACCAACTTCAGCATCACAAAGAATAGAAAGCTCCTTTGCTTTCTTCAACAGCCCATTCCTTCTCTTTGAGAAAGTCACTTGCCTGTTTGTCGAGTTGTCGATCCTTCGGATAGCAATCTTTCCTCTCCCCATCCCTCGATCGCTAGCTATATATATATATATATATATATATATATATATATATATATATATATATATATATATATATATAGCTCGATCGATGAATCCCTAAAAATTAATTAATATATGTATGTATGTTTCAGATTAGTACGTAGTAGTTAACGTTCTAGCTAGCTAGCTAGCTAGGGTTTCCTTAATTAATTCTGTTATATACAAAATCAGTTAATTAGATCGATCTTAAGTTAATTAAGATGGATGGATGAACAAAACAAATTCATTAGCTTAATTATGTAGTATATTGGAAAAGAAGGAAAAAAAAACAAGAAAAACAGATCAAGCCTTACTTGGTTGAGTGATTTGATAGTGGGAGACACTTTAGCTGGTCCTCAAAGTCAAGTGCTTTTTTATAAGTGAATAAAATGAGTGATACTGGGTGGTTTTGGACGTAGTTTTGAGTAAAGCTATACAGGAGCGGTTTGGTATCTTAAACAGCTCATAAATACTGGTTAGTTTTTAAGCTAAGCACTATACTTTAAGTACCAGGAATTGAGGTCGAGGGACGAATAGGCCCTTTAATATATTTTTATTTTCTCTTACTATTTTTACATATTCAGTTGCGCCGTATATATTAGTCACTGACACGTGGGGAAATGAGTATTTACTTTAGGATTCCTATAAGTAGTAACCTTAATTCGATCTCAAAACTGACTTTAATTTATTTCCACCTGAAGTACTTTTTGGTAATAACATTAGTAGTACTATTTTGGTACTTTAAATATGGATGGATCTACTACTACACTCCGGACTGATTAAATTTATTTCTTTTTTAATTTGCCGCCCCCTTCATATCATTATCATTTTTAAACATAGTTTATCCAATGAGAATCCTTTGGACCATACACGAGCATATATAATTTTCCTGTCTTCGGAAGGATCAAGGAGTCATAATCACGATTAGTCTATCCTTAATTTCTTTCTTTTAATTTAGCTAGGTTCATGGCATGCATAATACAAGTATGGTTTTTGAGCAATAATTAATACACACATAATTTTTTTATGTTTATACTTCTTAACTCGTACCCAATTTTCGGTTGATGTTGGTGTGACTTAATTATTATATTATCCAATAAATTATAAATAGATAGTTTAACATTTAAAAGGCACTTCCTTGACCATGTAAAATTATATATTCGAATCTACTCTCAATAAAAATTAGAATAAACCACCGCTAGCTGATCCACGTGATAGAGATAATTTTCATCGTGTCTCTTCTCAGGTTTTCACTTAGACTCCTAAGATGAAATCCCTAGAATTGAATTGAATTGTAATAGTATAAATTATTTTTTTTAAAATATATATTCAATTTACTTCAACGTACAATATATTATCTTCTTCTCCTTCTTCTTCTCCTCGTACAGTCCGTATAACATCCTCGTACATATTGCAATTTTTTCCCTTCTCTTTTTGGTTTTGTGGCCTAAATTTGTTTGGCCGCTGATTGGGGAATATAATCAAAAGCAACTAATTAAATTATTAATACAAAACGGGTAGAAATTAACGAAAGAGAATCACTAGTACTCCTCATTTTCTTATTTTGCATTAAATTGATGAGATCGATCACAACCAAACAATTAAATTGATTAGAATTTTTGATTGATTAGCTAGCCCGCCCCTCCAAATTCAGCAGGTAACATTGTCAGTACATAAGTTATGATATTACATCCGACATATATATATATAGGGTATCCATCCACAACAACCGGTTGTTGGGGAGCAATCCATTTTGGCCCAGCCGCTACAAGTTGTAGCGGCTTATAAAAAAAAATAAAAAATTCTAAAGCCGGTACAACTTGTAGCGGCTGGGCCAAAATGGATTGCTCCCAACAACCGATTACTGTGGATGGATACTCATATATATATATATATATATATATATATATATATATATATATATATATATATATATATACACGTGAAATGAGCATCCGCCAATCGAGAGAAGCCTTGGCACGCCTTCATCAAGCTCAACGTACGTACGTACGTACCCACTCCAACCATGGCCATGTGAGTTTGCCAAAAGTACAATTACCTAGTACCTCACTAGGAAATTACTAATTAAGTTCATTTTTTTCATACATAGCATAATCTTGGTTTTAGTACAACTTTTCAACCTCCGTCCCCTTTACTTCTTTTAATCGTTGGGATAATAAATCCGCACACCCAGTGACCCAAAATTTTTATGTTGTGGGAGCCGGTTTCTATTAAATTTAATACTTAGGATATATTTTTAAACAAAAAGCAAATAGAGTTTTGTTACGTATTGTCATAAATTTATGCTGAATTATAATTGGATGTTAAGAATTATAGGATGACTCTAGTTATTACCCATAATAAAGTGACCTTATTAATTTTAAGATGGAAGTTGATATTAACATAATAAATTTGTTGGGAGCAGGGCAATTTAATTTATTTGGTCAAATTTACCTTTGATTATTAACGAATTAAACATCAACACCGATTGCTCATATTCCGTACGTAGTCTACCAAAATAGCTCCAAACAATTGTCCCTCCAAATCTTCCCCTTCCATCATTTCCCTGCACGAACCCACCGGCCACCACCATCACCTTGCCGTAAAGTTCCCTCTACAACTCATGCCGTCTCACGGTCTCTTCTAAGTTTTGGACTTGGTATTTGTTTGAGTGGTGTGGACGGATGGAAAGAGACTTGAAATTATTAAGGGTGGTATATATATTTGTCAAAGTAAAATTAATTGCTCTATAACAATTTTAATTTTCGTTCTGTTAATATGTTCCCCCTCTAAAATAAAATACTCCCCTGTCCCATAATATATAACGTTTTAGATGATTTTATATATATTTTTTAAATTATTTGTCGTTTTAGGAGAATTAATTATAATAAAATTACCCTTCATAGAAAAATATTATAGATGAGAGAGTGAAATAAATATTATAGATAAGAGAATTTAAGGGTATTATAGATAATTAATATTATACTCTCACCATTCCTATTTAATTGACGTTTTAGAGAACAAATTTTGTTCCTATTTATTTGACGTTTGTAGATTTCTAGGAGATATTAATTACATTACTTCCTAAATTACCCCTAAACATTTAATACTCCTTAATTCTCTCCTTCTTTTTCAGACTATTTTTTCTCTCTTTTAATATCTTAATGGTATACTTTCATTCTCTCTCTTACAATTCTTATATTTTCTCTATCCTCTAACAATATTTCTCTCTCATCTTTATCATACAATTTAATTTTTTATTTATCTATGCATGCAAAGATATTTTTGGTAATACATAATAATTTTAGTAGAATTTTTATAGGAGTTTTAACTTTTTTAATAATTGTGTAAAATTTTAAAACGTCAAATAATTAAAAATGAAAAAAATATTTAATATTATCTAATCATTTTTTTAATTTTTGTGTACATACTTAATCGGAGTACTGGAGTACTAGTAAATTTTAGGGTCCAGGGGGCGTTCGGTACTAACGACCGGTAACGTGTAATTTTTTATTTTTTTATTTTTTTAACCACAATTATAAGAATAATAAATAAAAAATAATAGAGTAAGTTTGAACAAAAAATTATAAAAGAAAGTATATTTTTTTTAAAAAAAATATTGTAAAAAAAATTTTTTTACCCCCGCCCCCCACCCCAATTATAAATTTTACGGATTCTTTTTATGCACGTGATGAAGTAGTATAGTGTAGTAAATTAAGTTAGTCTAATTGTGTGTATAGAAGGCTTGCCATTGGCTATAACCCACGTGAAGGCGCATGGTTAAACCAATGAGATTCCTACTAAAAGTAATTATGCAGGTTTGTTGATTTAAGCAGACCCCAACATCAAGGCCAGTTACCATGAGATTGAGATTGGGGGTTCTCAATGAGGAGGGGTGTGTGTCAAAATAAAAATCAAGGGCAGTTAAGATTAGAGTAAATAAATAGGAGTAATGGAGTGGTAGTTCTCCAAGGAGGAGGGGTACAGGTGTCAATCATCAGCAAATCATAGAGATACAGAAACCAAGATTAATACAGTTTGTCCAAGGACTAGTTTATTACTCCACTCCAACAATGGAAAATGCCGCTTTACTGACTCATCACTCCACTCCATTCAATATTACTACTCTATTACTACTACTAGTTTGTTTAAAGTTTTGAGGCTAATCACGAGATTAAATAACAAGAGATCAGGGAACATCAAGTATATATATCAGGAAAAGGAGATGAGCCTTTGTTTTTTGGACGGGGGGATATATATATATATATATGTCCCTTCTCATCATCATATCCATCGAATTCACAAGTTAAGTCGATCGATCAATATTTCCACGACGTTAACTACAACTAGTTAATTTCCCTTGCCTTAATTAATTACCAAAATTTTTGCCAAAATTTAAAGTACTTGCCATAATCAAAATATATATATATATATATATATATATATATATATTATGATTATGTTGCTTGTAACTTTTTTACAGTCTTGAACGTCTTTGTTAACTAGTACTATTGTGGTAAAGGTAGTTGATGATGCTTTTGTCTTTTCGACGGGTCCCTGGTGTCCGACACTTGGCTCCACATCTGGAAGACACGTTCTCACGGCGAGATGGAATTATTATGTCATGGAATGCACCTTAGGATGTGGTGTAAGGAGTGTAACCTTTTCTCAGCGACATTCTCTTCCTTTTATACTTATTAGTAGGTACGTGTTAACGTCTGATTTTATACGCTTGACGAAATTACTAAAATAGCAGGTTAAAATAGCATCAACGGTTAATGGAGTAATTTTTGTGAAATTAAAATACACTCACATAAATATAAATAAATAAATATAAAGTATGAACACAAGAATTTACGTGAAAACCCAATTGGGAAAAAACCACGGAGAGAGAGAGAGTAATCTACTATAATAATATTGAGAGTACAAATTGTATATTTGTGTTCTTGTCCTCTTCTAAACCCTAACTTGTAGTCATATATATAGAAGTAACTTCCACCTGCATCCAACTAGGAAAAAGATTCTTATCTCTCCAAATAAGGAAACACAATCCTATTTTAATAAGGACTCTTCTACTGTCATAATAAATACATATGGGTCATCACCAGATCCGGACCATTAAATAGATTGGGCCGCACCATGGCTAGACCCAAATAATCACATCCCAACATTGACCCACAATCTCTTATTTATAAGAAATTTATAAATGAGAGACTATACAAATTTATCCCAATAAAACGACTATATTTGCCGAAGACAAAATATCACACCTGAACTCCATGTGCCGAACTAAAATTGTTGGCTCCCAATATCGCCGCCCCACTCCTCTTGTTCACTCATAAGATAGATGACCAATTTCCCTTATTACTACTGAAGATATAAAGAACCCACCTTATCATAACCGAACCAACCTTATCACTACCGAAGATATAAAGAACTCACCTTATCACAACCGAACCAACCTTATCACTACCGAAGATATAGAGAACCAACCTTATCACAACCGAACCAACCTTATCACTACCGAAGATATAAAGAACCCACCTTATCACAACCGAACCAACCTTATCACAACCGAACCTACCTTATCACTACCGAACCCACCTTATCACTACCGAACCAACCTTATCACTACCGAAGATATAAAGAACCCACCTTATCACAACCGAACCAACCTTATCACTACCGAAGATATAGAGAACCAACCTTATCACAACCGAACCAACCTTATCACTATCGAAGATATAAAGAACCCACCTTATCACAACCGAACCAACCTTATCACTACTGAAGATATAGAGAACCAACCTTATCACAACCGAACCAACCTTATCACTACCGAACCCACCTTATCACAACCGAACCAACCTTATCACTACCGAAGATATAGAGAACCAACATTATCACAACCGAACCAACCTTATCACAATCGAACCAACTTTATCACTACCGAAGTCAATTAGAAGTAGGAGTCCTAATTAAACCTCCTTATCCCACCATTGCCCCCCAGTCTCTTATTTATAAGAGACTATTCAAAAAGTCTTCGAAATTTTTATCCTCGGAATTTATATCCTCGGGACTTTTATCCTCGAAATTTGTATCCTCGGGATTTATATCATCGGGACTTTTATCCACGGGACTTATATCCTCGGGACTTTTATCCTCGGGATTTTTATCCTCGGGATTTATATCCTCGGGACTTTTATCCTCGGAATTTTTATCCTCGGGACTTATATCCTCGGGACTTTTATCCTCGGGATTTTTATCCTCGGGATTTTTATCCTCGAAATTTATATCCTCGGGACTTTTATCCTCGGAATTTATATCCTCGGGACTTTTATCCTCAGGACTTTTATCCTCGGGATTTATATCCTCGGGATTTATATCCTCGGGACTTTTATCCTCGAGATTTATATCCTCGGGTGTAGACAACCGCAGACATGATGAAGCTGATGTGATATAGTCCGAGACAAATTACAATTATCCGAAGAGGGTTGTTGTTGTCCGAAGTGTTATAAGTGAACAACTCAGACTGTTGAATTGTGCTAAAATCTGAACTCTAATTCTGATTTTAATGTCGAAGTTGGAGTCCAAAGTTGCTCAATTTGTGATGCTGAAGATAATTCCAAGCTATTAAGGCCGAGGCCGGAATCCGTCCCGCGCATCCTAAAGTAAGTTCAAATAACTGATCTTGATAAATGGGAAAAATTGATTTCCTGATGTGCCCAAGTCAAACCGCCTTCTCCAGAGAGGTATACTTGAAATCCGAAGAGATGCCTGAACGTTGAGGTGTAGTTCAGGAACCCGTCGATGTGATGCCGTTGTGATTTGGATATGGACACGAGCCAGATTTCCACGAACTTTATCGTAGAGACTTTTTATTTTGCAAGTCACAACCCGAATGTGCAAACTAACGGTAAGCGCCGAAGCAATGAATAAATATCGAAGCCAAGAAAAATCACGTTACCCTTAGCTCCCTACATACACAATGTTGCCGATGGGAGCCCCGAATAAACTGTCGATATTGATAGTAAAAGCACGAACATGAGACCCCTGAATTGATAGCTGAGGTTGAGGGGAAAATCATCACGGTCATGCAAGCCGGTTAGTTGTCATGATCAAGTCAGATCCGAGTGCCGAAGCTTGCACGGTTTATTATTCTGAATGTCAGTTGATATATGATGGGGATCCTTTCTCCGTAAATAGAAAGTTTTGGTCAAACTGCTTCGGAAATTAACGAATCTAGCAATGAAACGTTCTTGATGAATCGGTGATTTTAATAATATTAAAACTTTCCCACAGACGGCGCCAATGTTAACGCCTGATTTTGTACGCCTGACGAAATCACCAAAACAGCAGGCCAAAATAGCGTCAACGGTTGATGGAGTAATTGTTGTAAAATCAAACTCACGAAACACACTCACATAAACATAAATAAATAAATATAAAGTATGAACACAAGAATTTACGTGGAAACCCAATTGGGGAAAAACCACGGGGAGAGAGAGCAATCCACTATAATAATATTGAGAGTACAAGTTGTATATTTGTGTTCTTGTCCTCCTCTAAACCCTAGCTTGTAGCCATATATATAGAAGTAACCTCCACCTGCATCTAGGGGTGTTCATCGGTAAAAAACCGAACCGGTACCGAAAAAACCGAACCGGTACCGATCCAAAATTACCGAAAAAACAAGAACCGAAACCGGTACCGAATTACCGGTTTCGGTACCGGTTCGGTACAAAATCGGTACCGGTTTTTTCGGTTCGATTTTCGGTTATACCGCATGCATAGTAATATATATAATTATTAATAAATAATAATAATTATTTTTGGCCCGCCCGCCAAAAAGCGGGCTTTGGGCTGCATTTTTTTGGCCCATAAAAATCCGGGCCTTTTTTGCCCGGCCCGTTCAAGGCCCGGCCCGGCCCGCCCGCGGGCTTCGCGGGCTCAAAAAAGTGCAAAAAATAAGCATAAACCACCTTCGGCCCGCGGGCTGGCCCGGCCCGCCCGTGAGGCCGCGGGCTATGGGCTTACTTTTTTTGGCCCGTGAAAATTCAGGCCTTTTTGGCCCGGCCCGGCCCGCGCCCGCCCGTCCGTTTGCCACCTCTAGGTCCATGTGATTGAGACGACAATTCGTCCCATATTCTTGTAGGAGCCGTTCGCCTAGTTGTCATAACATGAGACTATGCTCTAGGCCCAAGGTATCAAGCCTAGGTCTTTGAGCTTAGAGGGCCCAGAATTTTAGCGGTCTTACCCTTATGTAATGCTGTAAAATGAATAAATAGTTCGGGCTCGGTTCGTACTCATTCGACTAAAAGTTCATTTCGAACTCGACTCAAAATATAAATGATTCAAATATGAGCAAATTTTAAAGTTCTATAAATTACTCGAACCTCCTCAAATTTTAATTTTCTATTGATATTCGGATTATATCGTTCGAAAAATTTAAACTGTTCGGGCTCGATTCGAGATTGTGCTCGACTCGGTAGCTAAACGAGCCTCAATTAAACCTTATTTTATACTCGATAAATTTTGTGAATTAAATATAAGCAACTCAATACTCGACTCGACTTGGTTTATTTACACCCTTACTCTTAAGGTTTTGGCAGCGCTCTCAAACTGGGCTTCCTTAATATTGGACCCTCCAGCACAAGACACAAGGCGTGGGCCGCACTTTGGACCTTCGGCTCACACCCTATCAGTGGTTAGGTATGATATCTTAAGAAATAGACATAATGTAATACTAAGTGATTGGTTTTTTTAATGGGTCCTTTATATAAATATACAACAAATAGAAAGATATTACAAGAATAGTGCATCAATTAAATAATTATAGTAATAGTGCAATAATATATAATAATATCAATAGTAGTGCAATCCACGTCAGAGAACCCAAACCAATAAAAATAAAAACACCTTGATTCAAAGAGAAAACTACTCCACTTTATGCGTTCATCCTCCTTCGTCGTCTCCTTCGCCGTCGCCGCCGCTTCAACACCTTGAAGATGTAGATCTTGTAAGTCTTCTTCTTCTTCTACTTCTTCTTCTTCCCCTTCGTCATCTTTCGCCGTCGCCGCCGCTTCAACACCTTGAAGATGTAGATATGTAGATCTTGAAGATGTAGCCGCTATGGACGCCGATCTCTTCACCCATTACGGCCACAGTTGCCATTATGACGAAGGTTGATTTAGTCCAGAAATTAAAAAGAGAAAAAGATAAATTTTAGTGCAGTTGGTAGCTAAACATTTATACAAAGGTAACCATTTTAGTTTTTGTGGATAACCAAGAGAAATTTCAGTGCAGTTGGTAACCAAAACTTTCATACAAAGATAACAATTTTAGTTTTTGTTGGTTACATTTGTATTAAGGTTTGGCTACCAACTGCACTATGAAAAAAAATCTATAATAGATTTTTTTTTATTAATTGGTAACCCACTAAAACTGAATTGGTTACCTTTGTATTAAGGTTTGAAATTATAAAAAAAATCTATAATAATTTTTTTAAATTAATTGGTAACCTAATAAAACTGAATTGGTTACATTTGTATAAAGTGTTGGCTACCAACTGCACTATTAAATAAAAAAAATCTATAATAGATTTTTTAAAAATAAATTAGTAACCTAATAACACTGAATTGGTTACCTTTGTACAAGTGTTTGGCTACCAACTGTACTATAAAAAAATCGCAGCAACTGTACTATGAAAAAATCAAAGGTGTGGATGTGGATTGGGGGTGAGGGGGTCCGGCAGTACTTTACAAATAAATCTCCCAAAATATTGTGTATAGGTTAATGGTTAACAAGTTGGGACTGTCTAGGTTAATGGTAGAGAAGGGCGTTAATGGTGGAGGAGGGCGGATGAGAAGACTGACAATGGCGGAGGAGACGTGATTTTTATTAAGGAAAGAGAAGGTGTGCTATATAATTTACTTATTAATTACTTAATTTAATAAGTAAATCAATATTAATCTCCTAAATTAAGTAATCGTAATTGCATACTTATTTTCTAAATTAAGGAATCCTAATTGCACTAATATTGTAAATAAATATAAAAATGTATTAATTGTGTAAATATTTTATGAGTGCACTATTGTTGTAATTATTTTTAAAAATATAATAGAATATGTAATTGTTCCTTTTTTAATACTTTCAATTCAAATCTTTGAAATGCCACAGTTGTACTTCATTTTATGAAAATTGTTTTGTTCGATAATTTTAAAAAATAATTGTTATTTTCACAAAATCTCTTTTATATAGGTGTGAGACCCATTTATTATTCATGGGAGATGAGACAGAGATTTTGTGAAATTATCACTTTTGTTCGTAGAAATATCAATTCCATTCCGGGGGGGGGGGGGTAAAGGACATCAATGGTCACATCTGGGGTTTGTTCTTCAACTCTTCAACATCAAACAAGTGTAATCAAAATATAATTGGATAAAGTGATATGTAGTATTTATACTAAATACAAACCCGCGCTTTGCAGCGAGATTATTCATTTTGTTAATAATAAATTTATACATGTAATTAATAAATTAAAATATAATAAGAATATGATAGATTGTTGTACGATTATCAAATTTTAATAGCATATGTTATATAGTGTTGCATAAAAAATTTGTGCGCAAATACATATCCAAATATATAATTAATCTGATCACTAAACTCTAGAACATTACATAATAGTTGTGTGTATGTGTGTGTGTCTCTATATATATATATATATATATATATATATATATATATATATATATATATATATATATATATTAATGCCTTGATAAAAATGTTTATAATGTAACCAATATAGTTAAAAATGGGTAACTCTTTCATTCTAAAACACTAACAAATATTTAGAAAGTTTCATGCACAATGTCATCGAATTGTTATGGTGATATAATTGCTAGTGGTATATTTGAAGTTTGTTACACATTACACAAATCTCATCGAGCCTCAAATATCTGACATATGTACTTGATGCATTTTGAAGAGTCCATGTCTCGTATACGCTTACTTGCACCAGAATTCTAACATCCAAACGAAAGAAAAAACAGCGGAAGAATATCTCAGTTTCGGTCCTCAGACATGAAGGGAAAACACATGTTACATGCGAAAACTGAAAAGCACGAGAATTAATAATTATGTTGGATTTTCATGTCAAACAAACACCATGTCCAGAAATATAGCAGTATAGCACCGTGTCATACATAACACACTGTTATAGTTAAAGAACGAATACATTGTCTCATTAGCTTTTTTTTTATATCAACTTTTGACAATTGTATAGGCACTCACAGTATTACCATAATGCCAAAAAAATATATTAATGATGATGAAAATGATTTACCGGGTGCTAATACTTAACAAATCATGAAAAGCCACAATCCGCATAATAGAATGCAATAAATGAAGCCATAAATATAAATACCGTAGGATATAGTCCACAGAATGAAGCCATAGCCCCCCCATTGAATGCACTGTCCCATAATCTGAATGTCTTCATATAACTCCTTTGCACTTTTAACAGTATTTAGAATAATGTTAAAGATAAAAATAAATATTCACATAAATTTTAAAATTTTAAAAATTAACTATAATGAAAGTTAAATAGACTCATTTTGTTAAACAGAAGAGTATATACGAAAGAAAAATGTTAATAAATTCTATATATGAAAAAATTATATACAACTTACATGTAAGTTCTATTAGCTAGCTCAATTAATTAATGCTTGAACCGCCAACCTCCGTCGCGCCACCACATCCGACACAACCATCTCCACCAGAGGCGGAACACTACAAGAAAATGCTCTAACAGCGACCAATCTTATCAGCGACCGCTTTTTTTGGTCGCAGATAGGATTTTTAGCGACCACCTTTAGCGACCGCACTTGAATTTAGTCGCTAGTTTATGTTAGCGACCGATATCGGTCGCTATTCGGTCGCAGACTCATTTTTCCCTCCAAAAAATTGGCTGGAAATGTTGGCGCGCTGCTTATTTGCCACCAATAAGTAACAGCGACCGCATTCGGTCGCGAATACTTCCACATCATTAAAAATCAGCGACCGCATGCGGTCGCTGATAGCGGTCGCAAATGTATTTCAATAAACCAGTATCAGTTCGTCACTGTCGACCAGAACAGAAGAAAAAAAGAGGGAGAAGAGGCAGAAGGGGGAGAAAAGAAGAGGGAGAAGAGGGGAAAACCGCTGCCAAGGTGCACCACTACCTCAGCCGCCGCCGACGCCACCGAGAAGGGGGAGAAAAGAAGAGGGAGAAGAGGGGAAAACCGCTGCCGCCACCCACCACTACCTCAGTCGCCGCCGGCGCCACCGTTACCTACAAATCTTTTGAAAGGTATGTTCAATTGTATTAACCTAGTTCGTTAGCTTGTAAATACTAGTGTTTGATTTAATGATATGTTAGAAGTACTTGGACAGTGATGACTGACATTGAGGAGGGGGGCTGGATTTGATAGATTGTCGTGGATATACTAGTAAAATCTCGTGTATTGTGAAAGATGCAATCAACTGTGACCATGTCTGTGTTGGTCTTGCTTCTTCTTTACATATGCATGTATATATTTATATGCATTGTTCATTGTGATGTAGGGACCCCTTCATTTTCTTTTGTAATTCAGACTACTGTAGGTAGGGTGCGTAATCAATCTGATTTTTGTTGAATCTTTTTATTGAATAGTGGTAATAATTTAAGAAAAATAGTATATATTGCAACTAAATTGATGTAGTGGGTTAATTTTATGTATTGATATAGTAGGATTCATAATTTCTGAGATATATCTAAAACTGTGACTACAAAGAGTGAGCAGCAGTAAAGAATGACAAACTATTTTATTTCTTTCCCTTCTGACTTCAAAGAATAATAATCTAAGAATTTCAACTTAATGAGCAATAAGTCACTTGACAATACTAATGAGCAATAAGTAACTTGACAACTAAATACAGAAGCAAAAATTAGATGGGATATAATGATGAAAAAAGAAACTGAAGCAATTATAAAGGTGTGATGTTACATGTAATAGCAAGAGCAGTGTTTGACTGACTGCTATGAAAAATAATCAATTATTAGTTCAACTTGTAATCTGCATTAAATTTCAATTCCTAACAAAAACAAAGTTTCAAGTCTTGCCAAGTAGGGATAATGTTATGATTATTTATATATTTCTCTTGGTTTGTGTCTTGGGTGCCTAGAAATGACAATATATGCATGCCGTCGTGCATGTGGCTAGTCCATATTATAGGGGAGACTCTGGCGAAATTTTTTTGTTGGTCGGGTAGTTGCGAACATTTATAAAGTACAACGAGCTAATCAAATGCTTAATAACTAATCAAATGTACACGCAGCGCTTGAAAACTGAAACTGAAACATACGTTAGAACCGTACTTAAAGCAAGATATATCCTATATAAGGGACTAATAGGACTAATAGTCCCACATTAAGGGACTAATAGTATGCCTTCTTCTGCAATCTTGATATACGCAGCATATGCAGACCATATATGATGTAATGATTCGTATTCTACCCCTATGAATCTATTGACTTTAGGTTGGTGTTAGTTAAAATATGTAGGATGACATAAGACCATACTCTAATTTAAGATCCATAACAATATACCATGCCTTTGGGTAGTCGATCTCAAGCGGTGTAAATTTGTTTTGGCATGTATCCTTGTTCAATTCCCGAATAATCATATATGATGCACACTCATGTTATATATGTATATATACATCTATATGTATTTATAAGCATCATAAATGGGATTGAGCTGAATTGTAAATCTCTAACAAGGGAATACAATAAATTCATGTCAACATAGGTACCGTGCAATCATGGACCTCTATTTAGACCGTAGTTGGATGGCACGACGAAAGTCAAGTGCCCAGATAGGTGCTACAGCTGAATTTAGAGCTGGTTGCCAAGTATTTTTGGAGTATGCGTATAGTCACCCGGAATGTATGAATGGTAAGTCGCAGATACGATGTCCATGTTTGAAGTGTAAGAATGTAAATTATATGGATAGAGACATGATAAACTATCATTTACTTGTTTCTGGGTTCATGAGAAATTACGAAGAATGCTGGTGGGCACATGGGCAGAGAAGAGATGGTGGCATCACACAAGTACATAATTCTGGCAGTAGTACTCATCGTATGAATGAAATGGTTCATGATATTGCATGGCCAGATTTTGATTGGGAGCAAGGCAGAGAACAACCTATGAATTCTGATGCCAAAGAATTCTTTAAGTTGTTAAACGAGGGTAGCGAGCCATTGTGGCATGGTTGCACCAAACACACTATATTGTCTGCAGTGGCGACATTACTTAACATCAAGGCTGATCACAACATGAGCCATGAGTGTTTTGAGTCGCTCTTGAAGGCCATTAAGAGTATGTTGCCTGACGGTGAGAAATTACCTGGTAACTATTACTTTTGTAAGAAAATGGTGAAGAAGTTGGGTCTTGGATACCAAAAGATCGATGCATGTCCCAACGATTGCATGTTGTTTTATAAGGAAAATGAACAGATGACAAGGTGCACGTTTTGCAGTCATGATCGGTTTAGGCCTAATAAAGAGGGTGTGACTACAAAAAAATCAAGTATACCGTTTAAGATTCTAAGGTATTTTCCAATAACACATCGGCTAAAAAGATTGTACATGTCTTCAAGAACAGCTGAACATATGAGTTGGCATGCGAAATCTCCAGCTAAAGATGGAGAACTAAATCATCCCGCAGATGGGAAGGCTTGGAAAGATTTCAACTTAGCACATCCTGGATTTGCATTGGAACCTAGAAATGTGAGGCTTGGATTGTCCACCGATGGTTTCAATCCGTTTGGCCACTCAGCTGTTCCGTACTCATGTTGGCCTGTGATTGTTACTCCGTACAACTTGCCACCTTGGATGTGTATGAAACAGCCATACTTATTTCTTTCACTCTTGGTTCCTGGTCCTAAGAGTCCTGGAAAGAACTTAGATGTTTACTTGAGACCTCTTATAGACGAGTTGAAGGTATTGTGGGAGGATGGAGTACAGACTTGGGATGTTGCAACGAAAACAAATTTCAACCTTAGGGCAGCGGTTATGTGGACTATAAGTGACTTCCCAGCTTATGGTATGTTAGCTGGATGGAGTACACACGGGAAGTTGGCTTGTCCGTATTGTATGGAGCATACAAAGTCGTTTAATCTATCAAAAGGTCGAAAGCCTTGTTGGTTTGACTGTCATCGTCGGTTCTTACCGGTAGATCACCCATTTCGAAGAAATAGAGAACACTTCAGGAAAGGGAAAGTAGACAATGATATACCTGCACCGCGATTTTCGGGAACGGAGATGCGAGATCGTGTGATGAGATTGCCGGTTATCCCATTTGGTAAGGTTGATGCCACAAATATAATCAATGGGTTTGGCGAATCTCATAACTGGGTTCGGAGAAGCATCTTTTGGGAACTGCCTTATTGGTCTACAAATTTGATTCGTCATAATCTAGATGTGATGCATATTGAGAAGAATGTGTTTGACAATGTGTTTAACACTGTGATGAATGTTACGGGGAAGACAAAAGATAACGATAAGGCACGTTTGGACATGAAAGATATTTGTAAGCGTCCCGGATTAGAACTTTACGAATCTCCTAATGGTAAGATTGTCAAACCGCATGCAAAGTACACATTGTCCAAAAAGCAAGTTGAAGATGTATGCACATGGGTTAAGTCTCTGAAACTACCAGATGGATATGCATCAAACATTGCAAGGTGTGTTACGGGTGGGAAATTGCAAGGGATGAAGAGTCATGACTGTCATGTGTTCATGGAGAGGCTCATGCCTATAGCATTTCGGGATCTGCTTGATAAACCAATATGGGATGCTTTGACGGATCTTAGTCGTTTCTTCAAAGACTTATGTTCAAAATCATTAAATGAGAAGGACATGTCTGTACTTGAGAAGAACATCATAGAGATCACGTGTAAACTGGAAAAAATATTCCCACCTGGTTTTTTTGACTCCATGGAGCATTTGCAAATCCATCTTCCCTATGAAGCTCGTGTTGGGGGTCCAGTTCAATATAGATGGATGTACCCTTTCGAAAGGGTGATGGGAAACCTTAAGAGAAAGGTTAAGAATAGAGCTTATATCGAGGGGTCGATATGCGAGGCATACAGTTTCGATGAGATATCTACGTTTGTCTCAGACTATTTTCCGGACGAAGTCTTGACAAAGGCCAATCGAGTATCGAGACATGATGATGGGGGAAATGTTGAACTAAATGGTCGACTATCTGTATTTGGTCTATCGGGCCGCGCTTATGGAAAAGGGAAGCGCATATTCCTCTCTGAGCAAGAATTACATGCTGCACATACTTACATTCTTCTCAATTGCGAGGAGATTGACGAATTTGTGAGGTACACATGTAAACTTGATAATTTATCTTTTAAGTTGACAATTTATTCCAATATGTTAATGTTTATAACATGGTATAGATTGTACGATGACGAGTTAAAAGTGAAGCATCCCGGCATAACTGATAAAGATGTTCAAATCAATCGGGATAAAAACTTTGCACTTTGGCTAAAGGACAAAGTAAGTTTAATTTTTAAGCACGTAATATATATATATATATATACTCCATGTTAACTATGACTTCATTTAATAAGATGGAGTTTTTGTAGGCTTTGACTAAGGGATCAACGATTCCGGCTAATGTACAAGTCCTAGCAATGGGACCAGACAGGGACCAAGTCACCCGCAATGGTTACAAAATAAATGGTTGTGAATTTCACACAAAGGCATATGAGCACGGTAAAAGAACAACGAACTCTGGAGTGTGTGTCCAAGGAGATTGTTACAATGAGCTTGGTCGTGCCTTTTATGGGGAGTTGGAGGAAATCGTAGAGTTGTCGTACAAGGGCACGTACGGTGGTCATATTCACTTGTTCAAGTGCCATTGGTTTGATTCAGAAAAAGGGATACGTGTTGACAGACATGGAATCGTCGATATTGACCTCCATAGGTCTGCGTACTCCAACGAACCGTTTGTATTACCAACTCAAACAATACAAGTATACTATACTCCTAGTCCAGTTAGGAAAAGGGATAGACCGCCTACAGATTGGCAAGTTGTAATTCATACTCCCGCGAGTAGTCGTGTCCAAGTAATAGACGGGGATTTCTACCAAGAGGAAATGCTTCAGAGACCTCCTATAATAAATATAGAGGACAACAATGATGTAATCCAGTTAGAGGGTGGAGATGAACCTGATGAATTGGATCCCGAGACAGTTATTGTGCAGGATGACAGTGATATTGAGAAAGAGTTATTGACTGACACTGACACAGAATCTGAAGATGGTTATGAATCTCCGATACTTGTACAAAATGATTCTGACTCATCAGACAACGATTTTCATTAAAATGTATGTTTAGTTTTAATTGTACAAAATGTATGTTTATGTTCATGTTCATGTTTAGTTCATAATTATGTACCTTTCATTTATGTTCTCTATATAGGAATGTTCTCTATATCCTTAACTATATCATTTATAGTTGTTGTAGTTAACTATTTTGCAGTCATGTTTATGTACCTTTCACTTATGGTAATCGTAGTTAACTATTTCATACAATTAATTGTCATTCATAATTTCATACTAACATCCTAATTTTTTTTATTTATAGATGTCTTCTGAACCTGTTGCACGAAAGCGCGGGTTGGGTCGGGGCCCTAATCATGTGCCGAAGGCCCCGGCTAATCTGGATGATCGTATTCTTATACAGATCCGTCCTCCTCCAGAAAGCACGTAAGTTAAACATCGTGTATATATAAGGGTTTAATATTTCCATTGTTATAAATATATTTTAATGTAAATTATTGTATATTGTAGTGATTTTCAAGATAGTAAAATTGTGAAGTGCATTTCACAATTATGCTTACAGAACTGGCCTACGCCAGTGATTACATGGGCGAGCACACCTCTCGCCCATAAGGATGCAGTTTGGGCTGAATTTCAGGTATATTTATTTAATCACACTGATAGATAATACATAGTTAATCAACTAATAGTTTAGTAATGTTGGATTATGGTATTATAGTAGTTTTAATATTATTATTGTTGTTTTATTTGCAGAAGCTGTATAGATGGGACGACGCACATGCATCAGTTATTCAAGCACTGTTCTGGCAGAAGTGCGCCGTCCGGACTAAAGATAATCTAAACAAAGAACGACAGAAAGCCCTGCACAATGCTGAGATTGACCATCCAGGACAGGGTGAGCAGTATATGCATGAGCATTGCCCCTGGTGGTGCGCACATCCCATATGGGTGCAGATGTGTGAGCAGTGGAGAGCTGAGAGCTGGGTCAAGAGACGTAAGACTGCCGCCTCGAACAGATCCTCAGGTGTATCTGAAGGCGAAAAGGCAAAAGGCACGTACAAGGGCGGCAGTATATCTCAGCTGCAACATATTGCTGCTAGGGTACGTATGTATAACAAGCTTATTGGCTTAGTTATTTGTCTTTATGTTTACAGTCATGTTTTGTAGCTAAAATATCATATGTTTACATATTAATATGAGAACATGAACTGTAGGAGTCTGAGTCTCAAGGTCAACCTATCAATTGGTTAGATGTGTATGTGGCCACCCGTGATGGTCTGCCTGATGCTGTTCAGATAGCGGTAATAAGTTAACTTTAAATATATTATAGTCATGTTTTTTAGCATTTCGTATTTATTTTTAACTATTTATTTGTTGACCTTCTGACAGGACACTTATAAGGGCTTAATGAACGAGCGCTATCCTGAAGGCACCCCGCGTCCGGCGATTGATCAAGAATTGTGGGAGAGGGCGTCCGTCGTGAAGAAAAATTATGTTAAAGGTCAAGGACAAAGACGACGCCCGACCATCAGTGGCACAGGCAGCTCTGCTACCCAGTCTACACAGTCTACACAGTCATCAGGTCATCCAGCCTATCATACTCCTGCTGACTGTGTGAGAGCGATCTGTCAAAATCGTGATCTTCTTCTTATACTGGGCGGGCATCTGCATTCTCTGAATCCTGATGACTTGGCAAAGGCAGTGGCGGAAGCAGCAGCATCACAGCATCAGGGTGGCGACCAGGTACTTTTAATGTTTCATTACGTACATTGTCTATTATTTAGCTTTCCCCAAGTCATAGCAGTATCAACACATGTAACATATATGTTTTATTCTTTTGTTAATTACAGGGTACTAATTTGAATGATCCATGAAGAGCTAGACCAGTCATGCATGTTAGATTTGTAAAGCCTTGTTAGACTTGTTTTTTAGATTTTTAAAGCCTTGTAATCTTTTAAACTACTTATCTTTGGACTGTATTGGTTTACGATTCTATTATATGGATGTTTACGATTGTATTGTGTTGTGTTGATTTAGATTCATTCTTTGGACTGTATGTATGGATGGATGTTTATCATATAGTAGTTATCATGGATGGATGCTTATATATACTGCTGTGTGTTGGGATAAAAAGCAGGTACAAAGCAGGTTATTTTTGGGAAATCAATAAAACAGGAAAAATATTTAAAAAAAAAACAAAGTCAGCGACCGCGTGCGGTCGCTGATACAGTATTAGCGACCCAGTAAGGTTCGTCTACTTCAGCGACCGCATGCGGTCGCTATTACCAGTCGCTGACACGTGTACCACATCACGTCTGACGCATGACTCAGCATGAGTCAGAATAGCGACAGCTGAGGTCGCTGATTGCGGTCGCTAATAATGCGGTCGCTATTGTTGGTCGCTGATGTCTTTTTAGCGACAAGATTTTCTGCGACTACTATTAGCGACTGCATCCGGTCGCTGATACCCATCTGCGACTATATGCGGTCGCAGATGTGCGGTCGCTGATAAGCCTTTTTGTTGTAGTGGAATACCTGTCCAGATTTAGGGGAGAATTAGGGGATTGAATTTAGGTTTTTTACAATTTCAGTTGTTATTTTAGATGTGTATTTTTGTCAAGGGTAATAAGGAGCATTAATTAGAATAGACATGTGTTGATTTTGTAGAATGACAGATGTCAATTTATTGTGTCATGTACTGTGATTTAGTATATATATATATATAATAGATAATAGATAATAGATTTCTCAATCAAGACTCTAGGATATTGCATTGCATGGTCATATTTATGAAAGTGGTTAACTAATTATGAAATAAAGTAATTGGACTTTCAAAATTAATATGAAAATATAATGAAAAATCTGAAACTTAATGGTTCATAATATGGAATTATTTAATTGGCATATTAAAATAAATATGGAAATATCGAAATCTTAATTGAGCTTAAGTTTACTTTCAAACTGCCCGATTCAATTTGTAATTGGTCTAATTAATTAATAGATCATACTTCATGATTCAAGAAGCGGTCAAGGAAATGGTAATGAGTTGTTCATCTGAGTTGTTAAAAGAGATTAATTTTTTATTCATTTCGTTGCATAATATTAAAAGTTCATATTATTGAGTGAATTCTGTTTGAATCATTTCCTTAAGAACCATGACTTCTTTATTGGAATAAATCAATTTGTAATAAGATGATTGAATGTTGTATTCCATAAAAATTATAAAAATTGTCGATTACTTTGTTGATTGAATCCTTCAAGGATTTATTTTTTAAGTAGCATGATTCAATTGGATGAAAAAGTGTTGGTCGCGTAATTGGAACAAAGAATAAAATAATAAATATGAAAATGTTTTAAAATGTTGATTTTTAGTACTTCCAATAATTGATGGAGTTGGTTAAAAAATAAGTTTTTAAAAGATTTATTATCTTTTATATATCTAACCAATATTGTTTTCATAAATCTTGGGATGGGTTTTATATTATTTAAGTATTCCATAATTTATTAATTGATTGAGTTTTCTATAAATTGGTTAAGCAAATAAATTTTCATATCTTTAGAATCAATTAGCGTGGTTCAAATAATTGGAAGAATTTTTGGAAGGTAATAGATTGAAGTTTTAAAATGAATATGGAAATAATTTTTAATTGCATGGAACTATAAAAGTAATTAATTAATCATAAAATAAATTTATTAGGCACATGAAAAGTAGGTAAAATAAATAAAAGTCTAATATTAAAGAAAATTTACTTTTCAAATAATTAAAACTAATTTTTCATAAAAAGCAACTTGGCCCTATCATGTTTAAATTGATCCAATCTTGTTGTTGCCTAAAAGAGTTATCTAATTAATGGATCCTAAAATAACATGGATGTTGATAATATCCAATAAAATAAGGTGATCAATATATATATCAAAGTAATTGTTAAGGGTATTTTTGTTAAGGGCAATAAGAAGCATTAATTAGGATGAACATGAGTTGATTTTGTAGAATGACATATGTCAATTTATTGTATCATGTACTGTGATTTAGTATATATAATAGATGTTGTTGTTACCTTTGGTCCATATATTACATATTTGACTATATAAAAAAGATAAGGACTTAATTCACTACGAATCTAACAATTTCAACAAAAAATAAGGACTTCTCTTGCTATGAATTTTAAGGGAGACTTGGTCTCAACTTGCGTTTCCTCCGTGAATATGCGGATCAGTAATCAATATATTCTGTTTAAGGTTTATTGACTTAATTTGCCGCTCTTTTTCGAAAGTCAGGTTTATTTCCCCTCCCTTTTTTCTATTTACAAAACTTTATAGGGTAGCTGCAAAATTAAGTTTAGAAAAAATAATAGAAAGAAGAATTAAGTGTTAAACCTTCAACATGCGGATTACTTTCAAAGAATTTAGCAAAAAGAAAAAAGAGTATTTTCAAAGAAGAAGAGACAACTTCAAATGACTTCCTTAATATTATTACTAGTACGGACCATGCATATATACAACATCTCATCATCTCAAGTAAACACATCTCCAAATGAAACTTTGTAATAAAAACCCAAATTTTCTTTTATATTGGCAAAATCTTGAATTCAGTTTTAATATGTTAATTTAGATATAGGACATCAAATTTCAAGTTAGCTCTTCACGCTAAAGAATCTCTGCTAAGTCTATAAGAGACCTTCCATGCTACCATTCGTGGACAACAAAACTTGTAATCTTATTTTGTCTCTATGATAGAACAAAGAAAGGGAAAAGGTTGAAATGAAAGCTTGTGATCAGAATCTCATAAAATAAATTGAATAATGATTATAATATTCCCAAGACTTGACTGACTAAGTTAGAAGACTCAGCTTGCAAACTAGGAAAAAAAACAGAAGAAGAAGAGAAGCTGTTCACGTAAATGTATTTAAAATTGTTTGGGTGGTTTAAATGAATCAAATGTGTGGAACTGGTTAGGCGCCCAGCCAATATAGGCGGACCTTGGAACTTATCTCATTTTACTGTTTTCATATGTCGGCCTATTGACCGAGACCCAGTTTCCCACCCCGCGTAAAACATTAAACATAGGATTTGGAAAAATATCATTCCGGCATTCCCTGAATCTAACATCTGATTTAATCCCAATCCTGTATAAATCAATCCTTAAAGTTGAAACATGAGATCAGCTGTGTGGAATCTTTTCCTTTTCCTGATTAATTGGAATAATATATATTTATTACTTGTATTGTATTTGGGGGCAGCTGATTTCGATTAGGAGTGGATCTTCAAATATACTTATTTGATTATAAACAAGTTTTTGAGTGGAAAAAGAAGATTAGAAATTAATAATGTGGCTAAAACTAAAATCAATTGATAATTTAATATCATCCTATATTTTATAAGTTTTGGCCCAACCCCAAGATCATCATATATAACAAAGCCATATCCAATATTATCTCATTAGAAATCTTTTCCTTGTATCTCTGGCAACTGACCTAAATAAATTAATTCATGCATATGTACCTAGTCATCAAGATTAGGAAACCACAGTGGCAACTTGGGTTTTAGATATATAAGACTGTATGTTACTATTTTTTTTTAAAAAAATAAATAAATTATATGATTAGAATTATATAATCATACTGTAAAACTGAATTGGTGGTCAAGATATAAAAGTGATAAGTTCCAATGAAGAATTCAGTCAATCTGCAATTAGGGTTAGTCTAAATATATGTACATAAACAAAGACCTTGCTTTAGAATTGAACGCATTAGATATGGTCGGACATGTGGTATGGACTATGACTTTTTAGGATAATTTTTGTTTTATTTCTAGGATTGCAGCAACTTAGTTTGGATTTAGCTTTCTGTGTAATTTTTTTTCTTATTCTTTAGTATTGTTATTTAGTAGTAAATTGGATGCATAGCCAGCCAGAGAATTGACTTTTTATGTTTTTCTTTTTCCTGAAGAAAATTATATATGGATATGTGTTGAAGCTGGTAGATGCAGGATATATGTATATAGGTATATTTACAAAGTCTACGATATTTGAAGTAATTGGATGATTAAATTCAATTATTTAGTGTTGAGGCAAGTCACGAGAATTGCTTCTTCTTCTTTATTTAATTATAGATTTGTTTAACATTGAGGTTTTACCATCCATCGTATTATAAGTTTATCATTCCTTACATTTTCAGTTTTTCATATAAATATGCTTCACTATCAATTATATAATATCTTAAAGCTGGTTTCAGCAGAATATAGAAACTATTGCAAATATCAATATAGTTGGAAAAATCTTGACATTGTTTATTATGTGGTCAATGTTATGAAGCTTCCTCTTGGATATAGAATTAAGCTGATAGATGGAAACCTGAGCATCAAGGTTTAGATTTATTATTCAAGCTTCAACATATATCGATCCCGGTTAGTTTTAATATTTATGTGATACCTCTGCTAATTCTCTCTCCCTCACCTGTATAATCATGGGAATAACTCTCGTCCTCTTCCTTTTCTTCGTTCTTCACCGCTTTGCTTATTCAGTTGATTTTCAAATATCTCGTTTTGATCCTGGTGCAATCAATATACTCTATCAAGGAGATGCAGTACCTGCTGTTGGAGCCATTGAATTCAACAAGGATAATTACCAATCTCGTGTTGGTCGAGCCATATATGCAGAGAAGGTGCGGATATGGGATTCTGACTCTGGAAAGCTAACCGATTTCAGTACGCATTTCTCCTTTATTATTGACATCCAAGCTCGTCCCACTTACGGTCATGGCCTTGCATTCTTTCTTGCTCCTGTTGGTTTTCAGATCCCTCCCAACTCAGCAGGTGGCTTTTTAGGCCTGTTTAACACAACTACTAGCGATTCTTCTGCAAACCGAATTGTCCTAGTTGAGTTTGACTCTTTCCCAAACCCCGAATGGGATCCTCTTGTTGAGCATGTTGGAATAAACAACAATTCTCTTTCTCCATCTGTTTACAGAACTTGGAATGCTAGCTTGCATAGTGGAGATACTGCCGATGCGTTGATTGTGTATAATGCCACTACCAAAAATCTGAGTGTATTTTGGGCTTACAAAGATAACCCCAATTTTCAGGAGAATTCTAGTCTTTCTTATGAAATTGACCTAAGGAAGGTTCTACCTGAGTGGACTACAATTGGATTTTCAGCTGCTACAGGTCAGTTCGGGGAGCGACATATCCTTAAATCGTGGGAGTTCAGATCAAGCTTAGATATAAAAGACACAAACGGAAAGAACGTCCGAATAATAGTGCCTATAACAGTATCTGTGGGTGTATTAATTTCTGTACTTATACTAGCATTTGTAATATGGTTTAGACGAAGGCAGATTACAAGGAAAGCAGCCGAAACAGCTCATAACCTAACATCGATTAATAATGACCTTGACAGAGCAGGGCCCAGAAAATTTACCTACCAGTCTCTGGTTGTAGCTACTAACAACTTCTCGGATGAGAGAAAGTTGGGTCAGGGAGGATTTGGCTGCGTTTACAGGGGATACCTCACAGACCTAGATATCCCAATTGCAGTGAAGAAGATCTCAAGGGGGTCTAAACAAGGGAAGAAGGAGTACATAACAGAGGTCAAGATCATTAACAGGTTGAGACACCGAAATTTGGTTCAACTCATAGGTTGGTGCCACGATCAGGGTCAGTTCCTACTTGCCTATGAGTTCATGCCCAACGGCAGCCTCGATGTTCACCTCTTTGGCAAGAAAGGTTCTCTTGTTTGGGCTGTTCGATACAAGATAACACTCGGTCTGGCATCTGCTTTGCTCTATCTTCATGAAGAGTGGGAGCAATGTGTGGTGCACCGAGATATCAAATCTAGCAATATAATGCTTGATTCAAACTTTAATGTGAAGCTTGGGGATTTTGGTTTAGCTAGACTTATGGACCACGAGCTCGGTCCTCAAACAACCGGATTGGCTGGAACTTTTGGTTATTTAGCACCAGAATATGTATCCACCGGTAGAGCTAGTAAAGAGTCAGACATATATAGCTTTGGGGTGGTTGTTTTAGAAATTGTTAGTGGGAGAAAGTCTGTGGATCCGCTGCAGGATGGGAAATCTGAAATGGGACTAGTGGAGTGGGTTTGGGATCTTTACGGAGGTGGAGAACTCCTTTCAGCTGTGGATGGGAAATTGAGTAAAGATTTTGATGGGAAACAAGTTGAGTGTTTGCTGATTGTTGGGCTGTGGTGTGCTCACCCTGACAGGAGTTCGAGGCCATCGATTAGGCAAGCAATTCAAGTGCTTAATTTTGAGGTAGCCATGCCAAATCTTCCCACAAAGATGCCTGTCCCAGTCTATAATACACAATTAAGCATGCCGGTAATTAGTTCTGGCGAGGCTTCTATGACTTACACAAGCATTGTTGATGTGGGACGTTAAAACAGGTGTACGTGAGCTTTGTTTATTGTTTCTTTCTTTTTTTAGAGCTCGTCTATAAACGCGTCTTGTATGATTAATTAAGTAGTATATTGGAAATTGCAGGACATGATGAGTAAATGACCGAGGTTTAATTACACATTTAGATTATGGTGTTAGTTAAATATTTGGAGTAGGATTTTAATTAAGTTTTTCGAGTTATGATAGTTTTTAAATTTTATACTGGGGGAGGAGTTGAATCTAACACCTCTTCCTAGCAAGGGGCTAGTATATCAACCGAGTCAAAATCGGTTAATTATAGTAAATAATTATATCTTTGATTTAACAAACAACCTAAACACCCTATAGCTTGTTGGAACTTTTTGACTATGATCACTTGAGAATGTTTTTAAAAGTCAAAATTGATCTTATAAATTATAATGAAGTATTTTATTTAAAATCTATATTTGATGAATTTTATATTTCTCTTTATTTCACAATAAAAGAGGTCATGATTTTTTACCGTCCACAAAAAGATTATTATTTTTAATTAATAGTAGTATAAAATAACATAATATCTTCAAATTTGTTATCAAAATTTCATTACATGCCACTACTATTAAATTAATAGCTCAATATATTTAATGGTAAATATGAAATTAAAACACGTCATTAATCTCTTTATATATAATGAAGGGAGAAGTTTTATTATTTTTATTTAATTTAATTATAAGTGTGCAATTCATGCCTGCTCATCTCCATCATTTGTTGGTGGATCTACTTCTTGCACAGCAAAAAATCCCTCCCTATCATTTCATGTGGATTCAGAGCTGCATTAATTAAACATACCAAAACCTAGATTTAAGACCACCACCACCACCAAAGCGGAACCTACAAATTAATTTAAAAAAAGTGCGTAAACTACAACAGAATTATTATTGTATATACAAATATATATTAGGCTAAGCTAGCACTTACCCAAAAAAATAATAAGAATAATAATAAAAAACAGAAGCTAGCAAGCAAATACCACCAGTGGGGAACCAGAACAAAATTTGAGGGCGGTTACCGGAGGTCCGGAGCAGCGACGTGTAGGTTGCAGCGGCGAGGGAGTTAGTACTTTCTCACTTTAATACTTCTAATCCATATGATGGTTTACCTCCATTTTTTTTACATATAGCATATAGTATATGAGAGTATGCCTAGAATTTATAGAACCTCCACTTCAGGCTTATTAGGCTCCCCAACACAACACTCAAAGTTGCTTTGACATACCACTTTTTAATTTTTCTAATTCTATTTGCAGCTAACTGCTGTTGCCAGTGGGCAGCAACCCTCAACTCTTAACACTTGGTTTGCTAGCTTCTAATTCCCCATATCTTTAATCTATTTACGCTGAATTTTGGGTCATTAGATAGGTGATACAACTCACTCGTAATAGAGCATATTAGCTGAACATCTTAAGCAACATAGCTGCGCTGACTGAAAGTCTAAGGGGAGCCCCCCAGTCATCGCCCAACTCAGCTGCTGCTGCTGCCGGGGGCAGCAGCCCTGCTCGTAATATCACCACTTTGCGACTTTATAACTGTTAGCTCGTATGTCAAATTATAACAACCTTTAAATATGATTTACATATCATATGAGACTGCATTTAAAAGTTATAACATATCCAATTCAACTTCAATATGCTGCTCGTAACAGTGCGTAAAAATAACTTCACACACTGAATTTTAACTTTTGATTTTGCTTAAAAATTGCTTTTCGTTTCAATCTAATATACACATACTCTTTAATTATCATTTCATATGACATACCAATTTGATACAAGCCTTGATTCTATCTAATATTCGATTTTTTAGCCAAAACAGTCCACTTGGAATTTTTATCAAACAACTTATGCGCACTGTTCTAAGCTACCAATTTCATGGCTATTTGTTTGAATTTCAAACCCATTTAGTCTCTCTTATGTAAACAAAATGACTATTGGAGTCATGTATCTAAACAAGGATGAAATTCCCTATTGTTCCTTTGATTTGATAATTTGGTAATTTGATTCTTATGGTCTAAAAAATAAATTAAAATTACCAAATTAAAATTATCAAATTTGAAAGACATTTAGGCTAAATTAAAATTAGAAATTAGTCAAATTATCAAAGTTCAAAGCAGTAGAGGCGTGGAGCAGACAGCGGCGACGGGCGAAGTAGTGGCAGCAGAGGCAGCCGGTAGGAGCACTGGAGGCAGACACAGTGGAGGCGGAACTCGGAATAGGGAAGAGACGAAGAGAGTGAAGTCTCAAGTCTGTGAAGAGGGAGAGGCGGAGAGCAAGGGAGTTTAAAGAGCTTATAAAAAAATAAATTTTTTTTTAATGAAACGACGTCATTTAATGTTACTAAAAAAAAAAATTAAAACAGACCCGTGTTGCAGACTGCAGTCGAAGAAGAAGAATAGCAAAGCCTGCTCGCCGACGCCTGGTTGGCTCATTGGCTGGCGGCTGGCGGCTGCCGCCTGGACCGCCTCACTACCGAGGTCAACTGTCCCCCCCCCCCCCCGCCCCCGCCCCCCCCCCCCCCCCCCCCAAGTTCCGTCTCTGAATGCCACCTGCTCCTTCGATCATCGGAGGGATAAAGTAACGTCAGAACCAAGAAGAGGGAGGCGGCCTTAGCGCCTGTATGAATCACCGCTAGGACCATAATCAATAATTATCCTTATACATATTTATTTTATTAATAAGTATAAGGATAATTACTGATTATCTTTATAATTTTTTATTATTTTATTTTACTGATTAATAAGTAATATATATAAAAATAATCAATAATTAAGTTAAATTCTTTTATTTTGGTCGCTACTCCCTCTAGCGGCCAATCAAAACACTATCGTTTTGACTGGCCGCTAGAGGGAGTAGCAGCCAACATAAAAGAATTTGGCTGAGCGGCCAACATAAAATAATTTGGTTGGCCGCTAGAGGGAGTAGCGAACGGCTGAATAACAGTTAGTTAAAACAGTGTCCATAACTAACGTTTTGTATGGATCATTTCCTCTATATATATATATATATATATATATATATATATATATATATATATATATATATATATGAAAATGACAATTTTAAATAAAAAAATTATTCCCCCAAACATATTCTTAAATTAAAAGAAATACAAAAATAAAAATATATTTTTAATTCTGAACGAAGGGAAGGGAGTATTACTTAATAGACAAGTTGAACTTTCTATTTTAATCAAGGACAGGGTTTGGTCCTTACCAATTCGTGGAAGTACTATTTTGCCCAACTTCACTGATACGGTCCCCAATAGGAAAGAAAGGAAGAAAACTGAAACCCATCAAAAGTAGAAATTATTTTTATCATAATTTTTGATCAATTTTGAAATTATAGTCCATAACATATCAAATCAAAGCTTATGACCAACTCTATAAGACGTGTTGTCTTCGAACATGACGGACACCGTTAGAAGCCCAAAAAAGGCTTGAAAACAAATGTTTGGGACTTCCAAAGTTTTCCAAATTTGGACTTGCTTGAATTATTTTGCAATTTAGCTATTTTTTGTGTAATTATGATTTCTAATTATTGTTTAGTATTTAAAGAATGTTTTTTTACGTTTTTTGGATACCTCTTATTATTTTGATTTTATATACATTGTATCTGCTTAATCAATTTATCCAACTTTACGAATTCTTGTGATTGTAAAGTTATATAAATTCAATTTTTATGATTATTTCTATTATTTATTTAGTCTTTCAGTGTGCCATCCACAACCATTGATCTGTTTAAACCTTTCATACTTTGGAATAGCACATTCCAAAAAAATTTAGTACGTCTTTTTTGATAAAAGGTAAAAAAAAATCATTAATAAGAATCGGATTCTTTGATTATAAGCCTTACAAACTTAATCTTTCATATATTTCAAAATCTCGTCATAAACCCACTATTTTTAATGGTAGTTATTAAGAGTATAAAAATTTTAATTTGAAAAAAAATCACAATAATGTGTCAGCATAACATTGATTCGGTACATTTGATTATGCTATAAACTCCGTCGGTCTTAAAAATATAAATATTTAATATTTGTCTTAAATTCAAATTTAATGCCATTGATTTAAAATTGGAAAATAGTATATTTTGTAATTGATATTGCTTTTTAGATAATTACAATATTCATAATCATATTAATTAAGATTAAATCAATTTATATCAATATCAATTAAGGGGAAAAAAAGTGTCTTTTTCTCATACTGGCATTTTAATAACTTATCAAGGAAAAAGAGCGTGAACCAACAAAACTCTAATTTGGTTGGATTGGAATGGATTTGATTAAACGGGATGAGATGAACTTATGCTCCGTTTGAGTTAAAGGAATGGAATAAAAATTAGAATGATTCATTTCATTTTAATTGAAATGAGTTATTTCATGCTCTCCATCTCCCAAGACCCTAATGACTCAATGATAAAAAAAACTACTGATAAGGCTTTGAGCGTAAAATCTTGGGCAAAAATGTTAAATTTCCGTTAAAAATAGCAAAAATAAATAACAGTTCAATTCATTCCAATCGCAACCAAACACAATTTTCTTCATTCAATAAGAATGAGTCATTCCATTCTCACCTTTATTACTTCAATCCAAACGTAACATCAGTATTAAAAGGCAAATTGAAAGCCTCAAAATTGTTCAAGACTTTGATTTTATTGATCAAGACTTTTCGATGATTTTGGAAGTCTCGTGTAAAATCAAAGGGTCATCCATTGTTGTTCCTCCTCCACTACCACCTTCTTCAATCATCGAGATGGTTATCTATCTCTTCTCTACTTCTTTCGGCCTAATCCGTTTCTTCGCAGGGAGGGATAGCAATGTCCGAGAATATGGGCTAACATTGATTTAGCTTTCGCAATAATGAGAATCATAGGTAATCAGATTAAAACAACTAGAAAAAGAAAAAGTAATATAATTAATTTTTGAAAATTTACTTTTCAAGTCTTCAAGACGTAAACTTAATTAATAGCAGACTCATCCAATACTTGTGCATATACCAGGAAAAGGTATTTACGTTAAATAAAAGTACATGGTACTGAGGAACCAATAGCAATTGCTCATGCACTTTACTACTCGACCAAGCTTGAACTATTCTACAATCAACAGGTTGTTTTCCATTAACCCCTCACCTACAGTAGGGAATTCTGGTGATAATTGCCATTCCCCATCCACCAATAATTTGATTTCGTACCTTTATTGCATTAAACAATGGGTTACATTACAGCTTAAAGCAGAAGACAAATAAAACTAAGAAACTAGTGGTTCAAGCAAATGATACCTCCCAGGTCTCAGCAATAATGTCGTGTGGAACTTCATGTATGAGCCTGTAAACTGTGGTGACAAGTGCTCTCCTTGACTCCAGCCATCAAAGCTGCCCATTACTTGAACACTCTGACATCAAGTGAATGCCATTTTTTTCTCACAAATCACACATGTACCAACTAAAGAGTTCATCACCAAGATATCCTAAGATACTATGTTTGACACAATCGCAATGAATCATTTACGACCTCTGTTGAGTTACTAGAAATATTACCCCAATATGTGTCTTTAAAGTGACCCCACAAATTTCATGTGATCATTAGTTCAGCCAGAAATATGCTGATTTCAAGTAACTAAATCAGGTTTACAGTTTTAAGGGTCTGAACATTTAGACTGAATGGAGACATGTTAATGTTTTAATATCCCTTTTTTATTCTCACCAGTCATCATACTCTGAAGCCTAAATTTCATAAAGGAGTCATTAACAAAGTTAAAAATATATTCTCACGACCTAAAAAGAAAATATTTGAGACTGCTCACCTCTGCCATGCCACTCCAGAATAAATGCACCTCTTTTGATCGTGCAACATCCACATCCTTTATCTGTTCCTTCAATTTTGTATTTACAGCTTTACAAAATAAATCAAAAAGAGAGTAAGCAACATTAATTTTGCCCAACAGATGCAGATAAACTTTCAATGACAAAAATTGCTAAACAGTCTTTAGCCCACTTCACTAATCTGCACCAACCTATTCAACTATACTAAATGGCCTCCTGAGAAGCCATAGAAGGTTTGGACAAGAAAATGAAATTCTACTAATCCAAATAAAGCATGGCAAGTCAATGTACCTTGTAATCGTAAAAGAAGGTGTGACTGAATGTATTTGCCATTAATCTTTCTTGAACCATGTGGAATGGGAGATTTAACAATTTCTTCGGCCAAAGATACCATAGTCTGCCGGTGAATATGAACATTTTAATAATCTATTAGGTAAAACAACTAGCATAGAAAGTACTAGATGCTACACATTCATTCACCATGTCAATGATAATTAACAACTACAAGCAGTTAGTAATTACATATTTAAGATATTGTCCAGCCTTTTGGGTTACATATAAGAATATTTTCAAGTAGACGTTGTCAACGACTCACTTCTGATATGTGGCCCCAGAAAATCTGTAGACAGGCTTATTAATTAGTAAATCAACTTTCAGCTTTATTGACAAACGATTTCAAAATCCAAGAGCTAAGGTTAACAAACGGGTAAATGAATTCAATAATCATACCATATGACAAACCCAGTTTGAATCTGCAGTTTCTTGATTTAGTACAGCCATTCAAGAATATATTTTGCAACAAAGCACCAAATTCAGGTATATTTTTTAATCATATATATTAGGTCCTCAAATTCACATGTGAGTCCGAAGTCCGAACATTTTACAAGTCTAAGAGCTTGAGTTCATAGACCCAAATCCAAAATCTTAAGTTGATACATCTTGACCTCAGTCATAAATATTAAGCCTTCAACTTCACACTCAAACAGCAACCTAGACTGTCAACTCACATGTTACATTAACAAATCTCCCTACTCACATGTGAGTTCAAAATCGACGAACAGCTCTTTGAGTGGAAAAATATGCTCTGTACATGCTAAGGCTTGCGCATTACTTGAGAACTCTTAAAACTCAACACACTTAGGTATGTGCAGTACTAGATAGCCTTTTCAAAATTGTGAACCATAAATCTTGTCCCAATTTGTTGGATCTTGGAAGTCCTTAAGAAACACCCTATTACACCTGTTGAACCAAACTTGGCCCAAAAACTTAAGCTGGTAGGTATTGGTTCAACAGTATATATAACTATGTAAGGCCTTCAACTTCACATGTTAGATGTGGGACTATGTCCAACTCACATTTTATTTTAACAGACTATAAGGCTCATCAGATGATAGAAATGACTGTTATGACGAAGATGAGTGAAATCCTTTAAATGAATAGAGTATGTGATAACAACTTTACCACTTCATGGCCAAAACTTCTAGAAAGGGATGCAAAGTCAAGTTTTTTGTCGCAAATTGCTATTAACATTGTGAAGGATTCCATCTAGCTATAGGTCTACACTAGGTTTTTGTTCCACATCTATTCTTCATTATGAACCCTCCAATAAGAGGACTCTCCTTATCTGCATAATTATCCTTCAATAAGATTTATGGCACTTCTAAGCTATTGAATGTGTTGGACTGACGTATTAATGTTGAATAGAGACAAGTTCAAACCAGTGTATACAATTACCGCAAATACAAAAAGGAAAAGTCTGACCTTAACAAGCACATATTCGCAAATGCCAAGTTTTCGTTGTCCTAACATGGAGTTCAATATTCCACTTTATATTCATCAGAAGCTTATATTGGGAAAAATAAATGCTAATCTTTCTGCAGAGTTGAAAGGTGCAAGTCAAAATTGAAATCGGACTTTGTCTAAGTCCCATTTGCTAAAAGAGTTTGTTCCACAAAAAGAGTTATCTTTTTATCCATAGTAGAATAAAATAACACAATGTCCTCAGGTTTGTAATCAAAATTTCACATTTCATACCATCACTACAAAAATAACAACGTAACGTATTATATTAGGGGTAAATATGGAAATGAAACAAAAATACATCCTTAGTGTTTGCACATTTTGCAAATGAGACTTTTTTTATGGAACGAAGGGAGGAACACAGATGATTACTCATGGAGGTTAGGATGTTTTGTTAGAAACTTCATTTATTTGCTAAGAACAAAATATATGCTTAGTATTTCGGAAATAGACAGAAAAGGATAAAGCAATCAGTGACGGTAGACATAACCTGAATTTCGTGATCCATGATGGCAAGCTCACTTTTGAAATTAACCAGGGCGTCCTCCTTTGCATGCAACTGTGAGTGACAGCAAGAGATTAAGTTCATTAACTGAAAGACTGAATAAGTCTGCCAAAATGAAGTAGATTTTTTTAAACAGTTGCACTGAATTTTTTGAACCTACACAGAATTATCAAGTTAAAAAGTCTAGACCATTTGGTTTCAGTTTCTGCTTAAATTTTCTTTCTAGATATGTATCTTGTTTTTGTTTTCTTTAATCGTGGTATATGTTCGGTTTATGTTTTCAAAACGTTTCAGTTAGCAATAATCTGAAATTTATAAAATAATATAGTGCACAAAATCTCCAACTAAAATATATTCGAGTATTTTCGTACGTCAATTACTTTATCCAAAACTATAAACAGTCAAAAACACCATAAATAAGTTTTCTAAATTGGGTTGTTTCGAAATTATTTCTGAAAACATAAATGCTGTTCAAATGCATTTTCTGAAATTTTCAGGGAAATAGAAAAAGAAAACTAGTTTGAAAACGCAAACCGTAAAAGACAAAATAAATACATATTTGCCCGCGCTTTCAAACTAGTTACGTAGTTTTGGTTAATAAAATAGTAGAATACAACAATGCTTTTAACAAAATTGGTTAAATGACACGACTACCCTTGTTATAATACTTGGGCTACAGCTAGATATTTGTGGTGACCACAAACAGATATGTGATATATATATGGATTCAATCCATGGCAACCGGTTGCCATGGTCACTATTCCAACAACCCACTTTTCAGCCGTTGATCAATTAATTGAAAGGCTTACATTGAAAATAAATTCACCCCAAGTGCTACAACATGTTATGCCCGAATAACAACTTTTAGCTGCTTTTATTTTAATATAAGGGCCCCACTAAAATATAAAATGGGTCCCACTTTGTAAGATTTTATTAAAAAAAAAGAATTTTTTTTTTTAAATACATGGACCACTACATGTTGTAGCGGCTTGGCACACCTGGAACTCCACAAGTCAAAATATTGGTCCCACTTTGTCAGATTTTATAAAAAAAATGAATTTTTATTTTTTAATACACCAACCGCTACATGTTGTAGCGGCTTTACCTTTTCTTTTCTTTTTTTTTCATGCTTGCCTCCTTGGGAATCACTGATTTTCAAACATTTTCAAATTTAAAATGACTGTGTTGCTCGGTCCTATTACATAAATCAAAAAGGAATTAAAAGAGAACCTTTTTTTTTTTTAATAATGCAAGCCGGCATAGCTTGTAGCGGTCCTTTTTTTTTAGTCTATCATGCTTGTTACCAAATGAGCTGAGACATTAGACATAATAGGAGACTTTATACATAACGGTAAATGTACATACACCAAATGAGCTTGGACATAATCGGAAATGGCTATAAAAAAAAAAGCCGCTACAACATGTAGCAGTTGGTATATTAAAAAATAAAAATTCATTTTTTTTTTATAAAATCTGACAAAGTGGGACTAATATTTTGATTTGTGGAGTTCCAGGTGCCGCTACAACATGTAGCGGTCCGTGTATTTAAAAAAAATCTTTTTTTTTTAATAAAATCTGACAAAGTGAGACCCATTTGACATTTTAGTTTGACTATGTGGGACCCTTATATTAAAATAAAAGCCGCTAGAAGTTGTTATTCGGGCATAACATGTTTTAGCGGCTAGGGTGAATTTATTTTCAATCCAAGCTTTCCAATTAATTGATCAACGACTGAAAAGTGGATTGCTGGAATAGTGACCATGGCAACCGGTTGTCATGGATTGAATCCCATATATATATATATATATATATATATATATATATATATATATATATATATATATGAGACAATGTAGAGTATAAAGTAAGAAAAACACTATTGATAAGAGGCAGGCAGCATATTCGAGAAAAGGTAACTAGACAACCCTTAGTTTTGAAAGAAATTCAGTATTCCATTCCACAAATGCATCAATCCACATTATAGCAGTCTCCCATTCACATTTTTTCTCCTATTACCCTCCTGTATAAACAAAGATACACAGCGAGTCCTTCAACTTGGTAATCGGTAATCACGAAATATACCAAGAAGGATGTTTAAAATATGTCAAAGCTTCTATGTCCCCTTCATACCTTCAACACCAGCTAGCAGTTATTGAAAATTTTCTTATTCTATATAGGATTGTCATATGAGGGTTGTGAATGGCTCACTTTAGCTACCCACTTGGTCACCTGTTGAGCCATTTATAGTCAACTAAGAAAAATCCTAGCGAAGCCAAGCCGTTTTATAAGATTTAGCCTAACAAAGCAAGCCGCTATAAATTGGCTTGGTCAACACTAAGCCATCTTATAAATTCACATCGAAATGATAAAAAAAAACATAAAAATTCAACAGCCCTTGGTTAGGGGTAATGCTCATGATGGATGATTTGCAAACACGGAAAACAAAAGATGTGGAATAGCCTGTCACTATATGCCTTTAGCCATATCTATAATTGTAATTTTTAAGAGGACTTATGCAAGTAGGTTATTAGGATAATATTTAGATGCTAGCCACCAAGGTTATAAAACAGCAGTGAGGACTTGCTTAATATGGTAGCAGAAATCACTAAAACTAATTACGAGCTAGGATTTACTATCTCACTTATAAAATAAAGGCTTATTTCGGCTTTGTTTCAGCTCCTTTAGGCGCGGTTTGGCATGTCATGCCAAACCAATCAACTAGCTCAAATTTCAAGCCAAGCAGTTGCTACTAATTATTTACTTAACAAAAAAAATCAATCCAAGCTGTTTCCCATTTCTTGAAGAGAAAAAAGAGAGGGGGGGAGTCAAGCCAAGCCATGCCGCATGGCTTGATTCTACTTGGTTCGGCTTGGCACCTCACACATACAGCCATTATGTGAATAATATATGTCACATATGTAACAATTGAATAATTATCAGCAGATGGATATTAAAGGTTCATTTAAGTAATCAGACAAACTGGTAAAAAGTTAAGTCATGTTAACCTGTCGTTTAAGGAGCCGATTGTGTTGATTAGCTTCACTTAGTTTCTTGGTAAGCTTTGCTCTTTCAGAATCAGTAGTCAGTGACCTTAGCTGTGAGGAAGTATTCATTATTAGCTTTAAAGATACTAACAAACAAAAGTAAACATCCAGCACACTGGATAGAAGATTAACAAGGAAATAAATGAAGAATTCTTTTCTTCTTCTGGAATCATCATATCTAATACATGAAGTACTCAGCAAGGAATATCTAATTGATGATTTTGATCACTATGATTCCACTTTGGAATTAAAATTACCCAAAAAACACACAGACTAAGACTATGGAACTATGATACCAGGTTGGACAATGTTTCAGTAAGTAGAAGTTTGCATTTATATAGCAATCAAATTCTACATATCTGAATTTATGAAGTTTGTAATCAAACTATCTAATTGTAAGAACTCAACATATAACATGAATATACAGGGATATAGTATAAGTACATAAACAGTATATATTTGAGTAACAGACTTCATTTCACAATGTGCAGAACAAATGCCAACAGTTACTATAATTACAGGAAGAATTATAAACTACAAGGTGCATGCTAAGATCACCTCAGCACTGCTCAATGGTTGTGAAAGAACCTTCTCCATAGCAGCCTCACCGGAAAACTCTTCATCATTTGAATTATTTTCTGTCTGTAGAGATGAAAATTCCTCCTCCAAAATTACATGTGTACAAAATGTTTGCCAAGAGGTATGACGAATAGAATGTCTCCCACTTGATGCTTGGTTTGAGTAAGACACATAATTAACTTTGTAGATATTTTCCAAATTCAGCTTTCTCGTTGGCCATAAAATCCATCGCATGTGTTTGTCAGCACGACTGTCAGTAGTGTAAAATGAAACAATTAACATAACATATCCATGACTGTTTGGGTTAGGGTTTTAAGATCTTTCAAATGTCCGTGGAAGATGGATTTTAATGTGTACAAGGATCCCAGAAAATATATGATCATAAGAAAACAAAAAACGCAGAATATTAGAGGAAAAACAAATAGCAAAACAAGAAATGTGATTCGGTCTAACTTGCTTACATCCGCAGATTCACTAGACTTGAAGAACTCATGGTACCCAATTATGGTCATAAGTTTGTGTTTGTCAACCAAACCCAATTCCAAAACCTCATGTGCATCCTATCCTCTCTGAAGCCCTTTAAAGATCCCCAACCTTTCCCTTACTCATTAGATTTTTCCCTCTACTCTTCGCATCTTGTCTTGTTTTTCTCAAACATGCACAAGGACCTATTTAGGAACCTAGATGGGTCTCTCAAAATCCACAATGTAATAGAACACAAATCCTTGATGGGAAAAGATTTACGTCATATTATAACAGTTTGCTTATAAATACATCCAAAACAAAATCCAACAGAAGGAAATAACAGAATGAGAATGGTACAGCTTCTGAGCAAGTAGAAGAGTACGAATGCTTTTGATGACAATAAACGAAATTGTTCAAATTCAAATTGTATAATTAACAATAGTCCCTCTTTTAGATGATGATGATGATGATCAATAAACACAGACGTATCAGAAGACGACACATCAATTAAACACAGATATAGATTTGGTATGAATTAGAAATTTTACACTCTAAACTAAAGAATCACCTTGTTAGGAATACTATTTTTGCAGTACTAATTTTATGACACTCCATGATAAGGATCCAACTGCAAAATAACGAAAATACGTAAGTGTAGGTCAATCCAAATGAGTGGAGCAACAACAAAAACTTTAACTTAATAGCAAAGCACCTAAAGAACAATATATTAGACATCCCAAAGATCTGATGAAGCACAAAACCTCAATTGAGTGACGCACTGAGAAATCATAGTACTCACTTTCTATGATGTACCATATTGAAACTGAATGCCTGATGAGTACAAGGCTTCACAGGGTGTAATCATATTCCATAGAAAACAAATATCAACCCCACGCTAGAAAAAAGATAGCTATGTAGGTTTTCTCTTTTTTCATTTTTAATATGTAAAGGGGTAGGACAGCAAATAGCAATACATTGGAGGTTATCAGTGAGGAAACCATTCAAAGGAAATAGGTCAGTTATGGGCCAAAATACTCAAAAGCTTTTAACGAAAGAATTATCTAAAGCAAAACAAGATGTGCAACGATTCAAGTCGACTGAACCCTTGGCAGATACAATTATGATTCCCAGAAAAATCCTTTAAAAACTATTGACTTGAACTATCCTGCAGTCAATGCAGTGGATGATTCAAATTCCCAAGCAATAGGTCATGATGGCAAAAAAACCTTCTAGGCCAAATCAAAGCCAACAGAATAAGAAAATGAGAAAATTTGACCTTTTGGCCTTTTGGCTCGGCAAATAAAAAAAATGACCATGAAGAAATTTTTCTAATCGACTTTGGGAGCCTTTAAGTAGAGGTAGGCACTTGACTGTAAACATATCAATCACTCCAGCCACTCCAAGAATTGTATCAGAAAGTCTGGTTGAACCTTACAAAATCCTAACCGAAAGGCAGTGTTGAAAGGGTTCAAAAATTCAAAAGAATTAATCAAACTGAATTATTCGTTGTTGTTTGTTCTCCTAGTAAAAGTTGTTTTAGTCATTGTATTAGTCTTCTTTTGTGGTCTCAGTTCAATCCCATGAGTCGCGTAGTGTATTGACATCTGAATCGGAAGGAGCTAATGGGTAATGGTGTGAGTCCACATAAAAACCCACCATAAATTTTGTGGGATGAAAAAGACTGAAGGTTCGACACCCCCATTAACCAAAACCAGAAATGGGTCTGACCGCAAAGAAAAACAAAACTATATATTTGGTCTATTTTGATCAGATTTCTTTCTTCAGCAATGTCAAAAATTAGCTTGCTTGCTTAAAGACAAAAATTTTCGAACAGGAAATTGCTCAAACACTTAAGAGACAATTAGCTTAAAAAATGGAAAAGAAAATAACTTTCAAGCAGCGAAACAAATTGTAAGCATAGAAACTGAAAGGGTCAGGAGAGAAAATTCAAAGCACTTACGGAAGAGAAACGATGGAGTTTCACGTGACTCTGCGTGTGGAGGAATTCGTGAGGAAGGGAATTTTTTTCCATCATGTGGCAGAGAAGCAGCGGAATTCAGCTTTCTGACACGTATTTCGGATAGTCTATTGCCACGTGGAACAGTAGAGAGAAAATTGGCGCAAAGAGAAGCGGCGATATATAAGACCGAATGACAACACGTGATATAGATGCTTATATTACCATATAGCCCATTATGAAATCACCGAAACCCACCATGACCAAAGCCCATTTAAAGTTGGACTTAGTTCCTTCCTGATGAAAGCCCACTCCGACTAGGGAGTCCGTTATTGCCCAATCATAAATGTTACTCACATTCCAGTGTTTCAATTTATTTTTAAAAAAATAATAATAATTAGATAAGTTAGAACACATTTTTGTTATGACTTCCCTAAATATATATATATAGAGAGAGAGAGCTCGGTTCAGAGACAGACTAATTCGTTAACAAATTGGTATTTAGCGAGCTATATATATATATATATATATATATATATATATATATATATATATATAGAGACAGACTAATTCGTTAACGAATTGGTATTTAGCGAGCTATATATATATATATATATATATATATATATATATATATATATATATTAACTTCATTCCTTTCTCATTAGTTAGCATCTTTGTCAACTTTTTCTTCACCCAACTCCATTCAACTAATTGATGCTTTCATTTTTCTCTCTCACATCTGATGTCACCCTTATTCTTTTTTCTTTCCATTTTTTAAATTGTAAATTAGAATACTTATATAAATAATATGTTTGACTTGGAATTCTAAACATTATCATGATTGTCTCATACCCCTTATAAGTCATCATATTCCTACTAGTATCCGAAAGTTCACATTTATTTTACTACATATGACTTTGTAAACCCTTTTTACATGGGCCACTAAATTTTATATGCACTTGTCAGTGTAAGATCTTTTTCTTCTTCCTTCTTCCTTCTTCCTTTCCCGGCCCCCGCCGCCCCCCGCCCCTCGTCCCCACCTTAAAAAAAAAAAAAAACTACATCATCCTTAATTATTGTCCTACAAATACTACTTTAAAATCCAAGTTAAAGCCTTTTTTTTAAACCCAAGTTTAAGCTTATTTTAAATATTATTTGCTGATTTAGGGAATATATTTTCGGATTGATAATGGGAAGACCAAAACAATTTTGATCTATCCAATGCCAGAAGAATACATTGTTAGAAAATATAGCAATTAACAAGAAGAATAACACAGTAAATTAGAACAACTTAGCTGAAAACTGATTTGTAGCAAAGTTACTGTTCTAAAAAGTGATTTCGCCCCACTGATAATAATTATATGTACAAATGGGCTGCCGGCGGTCACTCTCCATGATTCAACGGCGAAGTCTCCGATCGTGTGTAGTCACAGAAGAAGACTGTGGACTTGTCTTTGTGGATTCTCAATTAACAGAGTATATATGAACAGACTTCTGAGATAAGGAAAGGAATAAACTGTATTCTGCTGTGTGTATTATTGTTCCAAGAACAATTTGGTAAAATAAGAACGTTAGAAAAAATAACTCAAGAGAACGTTGGAGTTATAAAGGAACGCTTGGGTGGAAGTTACATAAATAAATACCAATTAAATTGGGGAAAATAATGCTAATAAAAGCTCAAAACGGCTAGGATATTAAAAGAATAATAGTTAGGAATTTAAGCAAAATAGTACTAATATACACTATGAGTGTTCTCAAAATAGTCGATGTGGGACTTTGATAAAACCATAATTTTGAAGCATAACCAACAATCCCCCACATGATTCAAAATTATCAAAGAAAGAAAAATTAAAAGGAAATGAGAAGGGTAATGGATTTTAGATACATAACGTCGATACCTTGTGGGTTTGAATCGACATTTAGTGGAACAAGCTCATGATTGTAGATTATAGGTGAACTATATTCTTGAACCCATTATCTATGATACAATCAATTTGACTTGTACACATATCTAAAAATCCTGAATCCACACAAGTCCGCGGTTGGGCGCGTTCTAGGCCATGCGCCATATCCCAAATTTTTATAAAGGCTCTAGAGAGTTTGCCAAAGACTCTCATAGGAAGCGCCCTACACTTCCACCTTTATATAGGAGAACCCATCAAGTGTATACTGACATACACCACCCTTTAGGGTTATGAGTTTCATTAAGAATCTAAATGATTCATCCTATCACAATTTGTCAGTAAGCACCACATGCACACAAGAAGGGATATAAATAATTGTAGTGCTATAATTAAGTAATTACGTGACTTGTTACCCATTGAACCCAATTCATGGGATCTCCAATCACATGGGTTGGGTTTCCATCGCGTATTACTTACTCAAGATGTTGGATATAGTCCCATCCCTCTGGATGCTTCTTGGACATTTTTTTAATCAATCCCTTTGTAAGCGGATCCGCTAGGTTCTTTTCAGACCTTACAAATTCTATGGAAATAACACCGTTTACTGATCAGTCTTCATTCAATATTATGTCTCAAGCGAATATGTCTCTATTTTCTATTATACATATGGTTCATTGCTCGTCCAATAACAGCTTGAGAATCACAATGCAAAGATATAGAAGGAATTGGTTTAGACCACAACGTTATGTCTGCCAATAAATTCCTCAGCCACTCTACTTCTGTACCTGTCAATTTTAATGCAATAAAATCATATTTCATATAAGATTTAGCAGTACAGTTTGTTTAGCAGATCTCCAATAGACAACTCATCCACTTAAAGTAAACACATATCCACTAGTGGAGCTTTGTTTCATCATTATCAGATACCCAATTAGTATCACAATATCCTTCAAAAACATTAGGATGATCAGAAAAATGTACACTTACATTAACTGTTCCTTTTAAATACCTCATTAGACATGACAAAGCATTCCAATGATTCTTATGCGTAAATCTGCTAAGTCTACTAATGACATATGCAATATCAGGTCGAGTACAATTCATTAAGTACATTACACTATCAATGATTCTGGTATCTTCAGTTTGTGTAATACCAATCCCCTTTATTTTTCTTTAAAAGCACACACTAGAGTCACAAGGTGTTCCTAATGGCTCTTCATTAAAGAAATTAAATTTCTTAAGAATTCTACATAATAAAAACAAACCATGTGCATTTTTATTAATTCTCATGCCAAGAATCAAGTTCATTTTTCATGTCAAATTTAGAGAATAAAAAAATGTTTTAATAGTTTTCAAAACTTTCTCATTAGTACCAAATATCAGCAAATCATCCACATATAATCACATCACAATTTTCATGCTTTGTATCTCATGCATATATCACATTTCTCATGCTTCACATTTTATGTATAATTCACATTTTATACATGCTTCATCTTTCTCATATTGTAATTTATACATGCTTGACATCTTATACATGCTCCATAATGCTCATACTTCACATTTCTCAAATTATATAGTTCACATAGAACAATTAACTTAAATTATCAACAGACTATTAACAGTTATTATCACATTGTTGCACGGAGTGCATATTAAAATAATTCACAAGAATTTTACATAATGCTGAACATTAGCACATAACAACAAGTACTAAAAAACTTGCTTTAAAATTATCAATAAACCGGTCAGCTTTTAACTTCTTTTTAAACACCCAAAAGATTTACTTCTTTTTAGACAAAATAACTAGATCTCATGTATGATTACTCATAATGGATGACATCTTTTCAAAAGATTGCATCAAATGATTTCATTGCTTCTTCATAAATTTTAGGGTCATCTTCAGTTATCAAAAAGTCTAAATGCAACACTGTTTGAAACATATCCAATACAAACCATTGTTTTGTGTCCAATTTTATTCCTTTTTAAATTCTGGTATAGCTACTTTACCTAGACACCCCCACATTTTAAGATATCCCAAGTTAGGTGCATGTTTTTTTTAATTGACATGGTAAAGAGTCTATCCTTTTATGTGGAACTCTTTAAAAATTGATTATTCAGAAAGGCAAGCTTCTCCCCACATATTAGAAGCTAATTAACATGACTGTGATGCCCCCAAAATAGGTATATAATACCCATTCTGAGTCGTCAAATACATGATACAAAAAAACAAACTACAACTTCAATAATACAATTGTCGTGCAAAATACGACAACACATACTGTGAGTTTAAATACAAATATTATCTTCTAGACAATATCCACACTCAAATAAGTCCTCATTACAATTATTCAAACACTATTTTACAGAAATAGTGAGGACTGCTAAAATATCTTTCTAGAACCATCACTCCATACCCCGACTAGATCCTGCTATGTTCTCACCTTCTGAGAAGAAAAATGGAACAAAAAGAAAAAGGGTGAGCTCAACTAGCCCAGTAAAGAATATTATGACTAAGATAATATACAACAAATTATCATTAGTATTCAACAGGGAAAAATCTGATAAAATATAATCGACAACAAGTTTTAGATCAACAGCTGCAGCGGAAACAGCAAACCATTAGAAGAGTCAAGTAGAGAATAAATTCTACTATCTTCTAAGATTTAAAAGTCCATCATCAATATTTTATCCCTGTAACATCAATTAATAATCATCTTTAACCAAATATTCATCTTTGCACTACAGGCCAAAGATATTCATTTGTATCACCAGTCAGTCATGTTCATCTCAACACCTGTTCATCTTTACACTACAGGCCAAAGATATTCATCAAGTAATCATACATCTTTGCACTACAGGCCAAAGATATTCAGTAATATCATCATTTAGGACTGAGGATGATGAAAAATATCTTAAAGAAAATGAATCCAGTGAGACAGAAAGACAAATAGTAAGGATTCGTATAACAGTTTATCCAAGATCAATAATACTTCATAATAATCAATTGTGAAGCATAATTCAAAAATAAAGATCAAAACATGGATACAATCAAAGATAGTAATCATAATAGACATCTTGGAAAAAAGGAAAAATTTTATTTTTCGATGAATAGTGCCGTATTCGTGAATAGTGCCGTATACGTGAATAGTACCGTATACGTGAATAGTAATCTCGACACAAAAAGTTCTAAATTTGATAAAAAAAAACTCATATCAATTGTGATGCCATCAAAATTAGGTATACATCACCCATCTTGGGTCGTCAGATACATGGTACAGAATTTAAATACAACTTAATAATACAACTGTCGTGTACAATATGACAAAACATAAACTGTGAGTCTGAATACAAATATTGTCTACTAGAGAGTATCCATACTCAAAAGGAGTCCTCATTACATTTATTAACACACTATTACATAGAATAGTGAGGACTACTAACTAATACTATCATTCGGACCATCACTCCGTTCCCCGACTTGCCCCAGCTACGTTCTCAATTCCTGAAGAGAACAGTGAAAGAAAGGGTGAGCTCAACTAACCCAGTAAGAAATATTATGACTAAGATAATGCAGAATAAATTATCATTAGCCTTCAACAATGTTAAACAGATAAAATATAATAGACATCAAGTTTAACTGCAGCGGAACAAGCAATCCATTAAAAGAGTCAAGTAGAAAATAAACTCTACTATCTTTTATGATTTAAAAGGTTTTTCAACACTGTTATCGCTGAGACTCAGCTTAATAAAATAATTCACATCATCGAATCACCCCTGCACTACGGCCAAGGATATTCGTGTATTCATTAATGGTCATGATCATGCCAACAACTGTCCATCAATGCACTACGGGCCAATGAGGACTTTTACCACATTATTTATAACATTACGGTCATGATTATACCGAATAATCCCTGGTCATAATCATACCAAGTCCATCTATGCATTACAGGCCACAGATGACTTTTAACATTTTATAAACATGAGGATGGTGACAATGATATAAGAATTCAATAAAATAAGTTCAACAATTAATTTATCCAAGAATTAACAACGTCCAAATTGTCAGCATGATACTGCTTTGTGGAGTAAAATTCAAGAATACTTAGAAGAATATTTTCATGAAAAGATACTGGATGAACCGCAATTATCAAGGATATTTCACTAATTTCATGGAGTATAGAAGTCAAAACTTAACCAACTAAGTATAATAAATAATGGAATAACAAAAGAAATCACCCGGTATGCGATAGACCGCACAGACAGGTTATTCCAACATAATAATAAATAATGGAACCAGGTCCGGCGTAAACGCACAGACATGATATTCCGACAGAATAATAAATAATAGAACCAGGTCCGGCGTAAACGCACAGACAGGATATTCCGACAGAATAATAATTAATGGAACCAGGTCCGGCGTAAACACATAGACAGGATATTCCGACAGAATAATAAAGACGGAACCAGGTCCGGTGTAAAACACACAGACAGGATATTCTAACAGAATAATAAAGACAGAATAATAGAGGAATGTCACCAAGTATAGGGTAGCCCGCGTATACAGGTTATTCCAACAGAATAATAAGGAATATAATAACAGAAGTTCTCTTTATGAATACAAAAGAATAATATCCCTTACCGTTTTAAAGAAGAGCTGAAATAAGAAAGTAGTTAAGTAGCAGAATACTTTTCTTCTCTCTCTCTATAGTTTCTCTCTCTAGAGTTCAGTGAATTCGTAAGAAATAATGAAAGAATGAACTGCTATTTATAGAAAAATGGAATGCATAGTAACTAATCCATGAACGGTTCAGATTGATTATTTTAATCTGACGGTCCATATTTAAAGAAAAATCTTTTAAATAAAATATAATATATTCTATTTATAGAATAACTTTAATAAAGTATTCTGTTTTATATAAAAAGATGTTTCTGTTTTATTACGTTAATAATACGAATAAAATAAAACGTCATTATCGCTAAATAATTCATATTATTAACTGACAATAATTGAATCAAACTGAGTGACTTCTCATATAAGCATTAATAATCAATACCGTGTGCTACTATGTAACTATACGTATTACTGTACTTTTACTACCGAGTAGTTCAACAGTATCAATGGTAAAACTTCCGCCGTTATTTCTAATAAAATATTTTTATCGTTTTCTCAATCCGACAATAATTCTGTTGTGGGGTCCACCAATGATTATGCCGTTGTACGAATATTCCCTATTAAAATGAATATCCCCGACCAATCGAATATTATATAACAACTTGCGTACTTTGCAAAATTTATAAATATTACCCACAACTATAACATTATATCAAATTAACTCCATAATATTCAAAAATGATATTTATAGAAAATTCATCTTTATTTATAAAAGTTGGGGTCTTACAACCTCCCCTTCTTATGAAATTTCGCCCTCGAAATTAGGTTACGTACCTGGTATGTCGAAGAGGTAAGGATACCTTGATTTCATTTCAGATTCTAACTCCCAAGTTATTTCCTCAACATCTTGGTTTCTCCACAAAATTTTGACTTGAGGTATAAACTTGGAGCGTAGAATATGCTCCTTCTTATCCAAGATTTGAACAGAAACTTCTTCATACGTCAAATCTTCTGCTATTTCGTCCGGTTCTAACTCAATAATGTGGTTCGGGTCTTCCACATATTTACGTAACATGAATATGTGAAAAACGTTATGAACACGAGACATTGTGACGCCCCCAAAATAGGTCCAATCCATCCAACCCATTCTGAGTCGCCAAATACATGGTACAAAAAATAACTACAACTTTATTATTACAATTGTCGTACAAAATACGACAACACATATACTGTGAGTTTAAATACAAATATTGTCATCTAGACAGTATTCATACTCAATTAAGAACTCATTATACTTATTGATACACTATTTTATAAAATAGTGAGGACTACTAAAACAACTGACCGAAATAGCTCTTTTATCAGAAAATTCGAATCTCGCGAGTTTTTATAGGAAATTCAATTCTCTACAACTTTGCAGAAGAAAGTTTTTCCAAATTCCAAACAGAAATTGACCGAAATCCACAAACGGACGATTTTACAGTCAATAATAAATTTTCGGTCAAGAATTGTGTCCACCAACACACAAAACATGTGTTAATCATTTAATACCATAAAAATACTCTTCCTCCTCATATACTCATATATCCCACATTCATTGTAAAAATATCATCATCAATATATTATTAAAATAATATATTTAAATGAATTATTTTATCAGAAAAAGATAAAATATTTATTTTCAACAATTGTCACATTAAAAATTTTCTCCATCTATATCCACATAAAATCAATATTTTTCTCATCATATAAATCAATAATTAATTATACACAAATAATATTACAGAATCACAGTACTGGCAGCCAGGCCGTTCCCAGGAAAGAGGGGGCTTTCCAATAAGGATCTCTCCTTACTGGCGCGCAATTAGATGACCAAACCTCTCCTTAGACAGAACTTGCTAGACATTGTCAATAATGTTATCTAATAATATTATTCAGATAATATAAATTATTGTTCTGATAATAGAAAATACTGTGTAGTGACAATTATTAAAACAACAGTAATATAAAATATCAACGCAACAATTATTGAATCAATAAATTACAATATTAAACAGTAATTACTGTAACAATTATTGAGTAGTGCCTTCTTACGTAAGAATCAATAATTTGTGCAATACCGTGTGCTACTGTGCAACAACGCGTATTACTGTGTTTTAACCACCGGGTATTCCAACAGTATTAACGGTAACAACTACGCCGTTATTTATAAACAACTTGTTTTTGTCGTTTTCTTCATCCAATCGCTTTCCGTTATGGGGCCCACACAAGGCTGCACCGTCGTACGAATATTCCCCGACAACAAGAATATTCCACGACCAAACAAATATTCTACGACAACAATGAATATTTTATAACCACTTACTTATTTAAAATATTTGCGCATTTTACCTATAACTAACCACATTAATCAAATCAACCCTTACTATTTCAAAATAATAAATAGAGGAAATTAAATTTCATTTATTAATAATTTGGGGTCTTACAACCTCCCCTCCTTATGAAATTTCGTCCTCAAAATTGACGTACGTACCTGGTGTTTCGAAAAGATGAGGATACCTCGCTTTCATTTCCGTTTTCAACTCCCAGGTCATTTCCTCAATAGCATGATTTCTCCACAAAACTTTAACTTGTGGTAAGACCTTCGTGCGTAGGACATGCTCCTTCCTATCCAAGATCTTGACAGGTACCTCCTCGTACGTTAAATCTTCAGCTATCTCGTCTGGTTCTAACTCAATAATGTGGTTCGGGTCGTCCACATATTTACGTAACATCGATACGTAAATAACGTTAAGAACACGTGACATACTTAGCGTTAAGGCGAGTCTATAGGCCACAGTTCCTACTCGATCGAGGATTTCAAATAAATTGAAGGCTTGAGCTTTCTTCTCTTCATCGACTCTTACTTCTAGAATAACACATTCTTACACCTTCTTCTTTATATTCATCAGCTCCAGGTCTGTAGCTTGAGCGGCTTTAACGTTATCGATTAAAGTCGATTTTACGCGTATATCATCACGTGGGTCCCTAGAGTCATTAACTCTATCTCTATCATTTATAAATTATACAAAATAGGTCTTTGTGTTCAACAATATCGCACTCGTACTCGCATACGATCAATGCGTCAGCTACCACGTTTACTTTTCTAGGATAGTATTGGATGGTGTGATCGAAATCTTTCAACAGCTCGAGCCAACGTCGGTGTCGCATGTTGAATTCTTGGAAGCTCTTCTCGCATTCCTCGGTCCATTCGAAGTTTGTATCTTTTCGAGTCAGCTGAGTTAATGGAGTAGCGATTCGAGAAAATCCTTTTACGAATCTCCGATAATAACTAGAAAGCTACGTATTTCGATTACTGACTTAGGTTGCTCTCAACTGTGACTCATATCCCAATCTTGGATAGCACGTCACAATGACACCTATCAGTTTACTACCACACGAATATGGTATCCCCTACGGAGAGTCTGGCTTCAGTGCATTCCACAAAGGAAGTCACCAGATAGAGGCTCGGTTATCAACTTCTATAGTTGGATTTTTAACTCCTGAAGTTCAATAGGAGCCATTCGATATGAGATTTTAGAAATGGGTTTTGTACCGGGTTCAAAGTCGATACAAAATTCAATATCACGCTCTGGAAGTAAGCCAAGAAATTTTTCAGGAAATACGTCAGGGATTTACTAACAATAGAAATATCATTCAAATCTGACGTATTTTTGTTCAAGTCCATAACATAGCTAAGAAAGCTTGACATCCGTTTTTCAATAAACGAATGACTTTACGGCTTGATATGAAAGTGTTTGACTTCAATGGTTTGGTTGCTTGAATTTGAATAACAGGTTGCTTAGGAATATGAAGACTAACAACCTTACGAAAGCAATCAATTTTGGCATGATGAGTAGTTAACCAATCAATTTCTAAAATCACATAAAAAGCAAGTATCTTTAAAGAGATAAGGTCAACAGATAATGTGATGGTGCCAACTTGGATCAAACAAGATTTATAAACAATGGATGTGATGAAAATTTCTCCTAACAGAGTTTCAACAGATAAGTCAAAGTCTAATTTCTTCGGAGTCAAGTTTAAACGTTGAACGCAAGCAAGAGATAAATGAATGGGTAGAACCGGTATCTAATAAAGTATAGACTTCGCAAAAATTTATAATTAACTAACCCGTGCTAACTTCGTTCGGGTTCCTCGCATTCTAACCAGTCACGAAAAACGCTCTTCCAAGAATCGTTGACTTTGACTTTTCTGGGACAACTTTTTGAGTCACCACCCCCGTTGAACTTGGTTTCGCTACAGTGCAATCTCGAGCGATATGTCCTTCCTTTCCACAGTTATAACATACCTTGGAAGGCTTTGAACAGTTTGACCTTATATGTCCCTCATCTCCGCATCTGTAGCATCTAACTGGCGGTCGTTCTCCCCCCCTAGAATTTGTTGTTGGTGCTGGTGATGTTGCCGATGTCTTCCCGTTATCGTTAAATCTTCTCTTATTAGATCGGGCATCTCTTTCCATAATATTAACGCGTCGTGCGGCTTTTACCCATGCATCACTCATTCTCACTCGTTCCGTTATTGCTTCTTTCAGCTCAGATTCTAGCTTTATCATCTTATACTCTGCCAAAGAGTGCTTCTGTTCAAGCATCACATATCGGGTAACACAAGCTTGAATTGTTGCATCCTTTTGCTCCACGATCGCCTGTCGTTCTTCAGCCTGCTCTTCTAACTCATGAATACGATTTTTTAATTCTACATTTTGATCATATATTACCTCTAATAAACTCTCCTCAGGTACCTCTTCTTCCTCTTCTTCCTCACTCTCGGTTGTTACCTCTGCGACTATCTCGGGTGCAACTATCAATTCTTCACTCACCACGTGGATAACTCTAATTCCTTCTTCGCCTGACATCACATTATCCTGGTTGGTGATTAGAGGTATTTCCACGATCTCATTTACTCCACTGTTAACATTCTCAAATACTGCCATAAAACACGGGTTAATTTAACAAATTAACATATCACATAATATCCCTATATTATGACCGACCAACACATAAGCTTAGGTAGGACACACTAGCGAAGGATTTACTCGTCTATCCCCTCCTAGTTCTATTCCCTGATCTCCGCCAGAGATCATATCCCTAAGCTCTGATACCAACTGTGACGCCCCCAAAATAGGTCCAATCCATCCAACCCATTCTGAGTCGCCAAATACATGGTACAGAAAATAACTACAACTTTATTATTACAATTGTCGTGCAAAATACGACAACACATATACTGTGAGTTTAAATACAAATATTGTCATCTAGACAGTATTCATACTCAATTAAGAACTCATTATACTTATTGATACACTATTTTATAAAATAGTGAGGACTACTAAAACAACTGTCTTGAACCATCATTCTACACCCCGACTAGTACTCGCTACATTCTCGCCTCCTGAGAAGAAAATGGAACAACAAGGAAAAGGGTGAGCTCAACTAGCCCAATAAAGAATATTATGACTAAGATAATATACAACAAATTATCGTTAGTCTTCAACAGGGAAAAATTTAATAGAATACAATAGACAACAAGTTTTAAATCAATATTCGCAGCGGAAAAAGCAAACCATTAGAAGAGTCAAGTAGAGAATGAGTTCTACTATCTTCTAAGATTTAAAAGTCCATCATCAATATTTTATCCCTGTAACAACAATCAATAACCATCTTTAATCAAATATTCATCTTTGCACTACAGGCCAAAGATATTCATTTGTATCACCAGTCGATCATGTTCATCTCAACACCTGTTCATCTTTACACTACGGGCCAAAGATATTCATCAGAAATCATCAATCTTTGCACTATAGGCCAAAGATATTCAATTATATCATCATTTAGGACTGAGGATGATGAAAAATATTTTAAAGGAAACGAATCCAGTGAAGTAAAAGAACAAATATTAGGGATTCGTATTACAGTTTATCCATGTTCAAAAATACCTCATAAACAATCATAGTGGAGTAAAATTCAAGAATGATCAAAACATGGATACAATCAAAGCTAGTATCCAGAATAGATATTTTGGACGAAAAGAAGAAAATTTTATTTTTCGGTGAATAGTAACTCGTGAATAGTAACTCATGAATAGTAACCCCGACATGAAAAGTTCCAAATTTGATAAAAAGTTTAGATCAATACTTCGGCATAATGATATTGAAGAAAATAATATCATTTAAGAAGAAATAACATCCCTTACCTCGGAAATACGGTACTTCTGACTGGAATACTAGATATAGTGCTGAAGGAAACTTGCACCGTATAGCAACACTCAAAGTATCAAATACTCACAAGAATACGCTCGATATAGAGAGAGAAAGAGAGAGAAACTTGTGTTTCTGGTGTGATTTTCAATTCTAACCTAAGCACCCTATTTATAGGAAAATGCTTAGAACACCAAAGTAGAAAACTGAATATAATAATATTATATTTACAAAATTATCAAGCCCACCTAAGAAATCTGATTTCAGATCATGTATAACACATGTGAGCCACTCAATTGCAACAAAAAACGTTTTTCTTAAAAAAAAATATTTTAAACTCCAAAAATCAATTATTTCAGAACTTCGAAACTTCAATAATTCATAATAAAAAGCTCTTTTATCAGAAAATTCGAATCTCGCGAGTTTTTATAGGAAATTCAATTCTCTACAACTTTGCAGAAGAAAGTTTTTCCAAATTCCAAACAGAAATTGACCGAAATCCACAAACGGACGATTTTACAGTCAATAATAAATTTTCGGTCAAGAATTGTGTCCACCAACACACAAAACATGTGTTAATCATTTAATACCATAAAAATACTCTTCCTCCTCATATACTCATATATCCCACATTCATTGTAAAAATATCATCATCAATATATTATTAAAATAATATATTTAAATGAATTATTTTATCAGAAAAAGATAAAATATTTATTTTCAACAATTGTCACATTAAAAATTTTCTCCATCTATATCCACATAAAATCAATATTTTTCTCATCATATAAATCAATAATTAATTATACACAAATAATATTACAGAATCACAGTACTGGCAGCCAGGCCGTTCCCAGGAAAGAGGGGGCTTTCCAATAAGGATCTCTCCTTACTGGCGCGCAATTAGATGACCAAACCTCTCCTTAGACAGAATTTTCTAGACATTGCCAATAATGTTATCTAATAATATTATTCAGATAATATAAATTATTGTTCTGATAATAGAAAATACTGTGTAGTGACAATTATTAAAACAACAGTAATATAAAATATCAACGCAACAATTATTGAATCAATAAATTATAATATTAAACAGTAATTACTGTAACAATTATTGAGTAGTGCCTTCTTACGTAAGAATCAATAATTGGTACAATACCGTGTGCTACTATGCAACAACGCGTATTACTGTGTTTTAACCACCGGGTATTCCAACAGTATTAACGGTAACAACTACGCCGTTATTTATAAACAACTTATTTTTGTCGTTTTCTTCATCCAATCGCTTTCCGTTATGGGGCCCACACAAGGCTGCGCCGTCGTACGAATATTCCCCGACAACAAGAATATTCCACGACCAAACAAATATTCTTCGACAACAATGAATATTTTATAACCACTTACTTATTTAAAATATTGGCGCATTTTACCCATAACTAACCACATTAATCAAATCAACCCTTACTATTTTAAAATAATAAATAGAGGAAATTAAATTTCATTTATTTATAATTTGGGGTCTTACAGACATACTTGGCGGTAAAGCGAGTCTATAAGCCACAGTTCCTACTCGATCGAGGATTAAAAATAGACCGATGAACCGAGGATTGAGCTTTCCTCTCTTTCTAAATCTCGTAACTCCTTTTCATGGAGCAACACATAAGAACACATGATCTCCTATATCAAATTCCACGTCCTTTCGATGATGATCAACATAACTCTTTTGTCGATCTTGTGAGATTTTTATACGTTGTCGGATCGTTTGAATCTTTTCGGTAGTCATACGTACCAACTCCGGTCCTAACAACGTTGCTTCACCCACCTCATCCCAGCATGCTGGAGAACGACATTTTCTTCCATACAATGCTTCGAATGGAGCCATGCCAATACTTGTTTGATAACTGTTGTTGTAGAAAAACTCCACCAATGGTAAGAACTTGTCCCAACTTCCCTTAAAATCAAGGACACAGAGTCTTAATAGATCTTCAAGAGTTTGAATAGTCCTCTCTGATTGTCCGTCCGTCTGAGGATGATATGCTGAACTAAATCGTAAATCCGTGCCCATAGCTTTTTATAAACTAACCCAAAATCGTGAAGTGAATCTTGGGTCTCGGTCAGAAACTATGGATACTAGCATACCATGCATTCTTACAATCTCGTTTATGTACATACGAGCAAGACGTTCAAGTGTATAAGTTTCTCGTATCGGTAAGAAATGAGCAGACTTGGTCAATCTATCAACAATGATCCAAATCGCATCAATACCTTGAGAAACCCTAGAAAGACTGGTAACGATATCCATGGTAATGTGCTCCCACTTCTATTCTGGAATTTCAAGTGGTTGCAATGGACCTTTTGGTACTTGATGCTCCGCTTTGACTCGTTGACAAGTTAGACACCTTGAGATAAACAGCGCTATCTCTCTCTTCATATTGCTCCACCAAAATGTATGACGAAGATCATGATACATTTTGGTACTTCCAGGATGGATTGTAAACGGTGTGTTGTGCGCCTCCATCATAATTTCATACTTTAAATCAGGGTTGTTAGGAACACAAAGTCTGGAGTTGACTCGAAGTATTCCTTCTTCATCGATTCTTGCTTCCGGCATAGCTCCTTCTTGCACTTTCTTCCTCATACGCATCAGCTCCAGGTCTGTAGCTTGAGCAGCTTTAACTTTATCGATTAAAGTCGGTTCTACTCGTATATTCGCCATCATCACATGGGTCCCTGGAGTCTTTAACTCTATCTCCATCCTTTGCAAATCACACAAAATGGGCCTTTGTGTTGACAATATCGCACTCGTACTTGCATATGATCTTCTACTCAATGCGTCAGCTACCACGTTCGCTTTTCCAGGATGGTATTGAATGGTATGATCATAATCTTTCAACAGTTCAAGCCAACGTCGTTGTCGCATGTTGAGTTCCTTTTGAGTGAAGAAATATTTGAGGCTTTTATGATCCGTAAAGATCTCCACCTTCTCCCCATACAAGTAATGCCTCCAAATTTTAAGTACAAAGACAACAGCTGCCAACTCTAGATCATGAGTAGGATAATTCCTCTCATATTCCTTGAGTTGTCTTGATGCATAGGCTATGACTTTTCCATGTTGCATGAGAACGCATCCCAACCCTTTGCTCGAAGCATCACTGTAGATGACAAATCCCTCCGAGCCAGATGGTATTGTTAGAACAGGTGCTGAAAAGAGTCCCCTCTTGAGTTCTTGAAAACTCTTCTCACATTCTTCGCTCCAACCGAACTTTGTATCTTTTCGAGTCAGCTGAGTTAATGGAGTAGCGATTCAAGAAAATCCTTCCACGAATCTCCGATAATAACCAGCTAAACCAAGAAAGCTACGTACTTCGGTCACTGATTTAGGTTGCTCCCAGCTTTGAATAGCTTCAATCTTTGTTGGGTTAACAGATATTCCATGTCTTGATACCACGTGCCTAAGGAATGTTACTTCCTCAAGCCAGAACTCGCATTTCTTCAACTTGGCATAAAGCTTGTATTCACGAAGCTTTTAAAGTACCAGCCTCAAGTGTTGCTCATGATCTTCATGACTTTTGGAATAAATAAGGATGTCATCAATAAAGACGACCACAAAGTGATCCAAATATTCTTTGAATACCCGGTTTATCATTTCCATGAAGGCAGCAGGAGCATTAGTCAATCCAAAGGAGATGACTAGGAATTCATAATGCCCGTACCGAGTTTTGAAAGCCGTCTTTGGAATATCCTCAGTTCTAACCTTCAGCTGATGATATCCAGAACGAAGATCGATCTTTGAAAAGAATTGTGCTCCTTGCAACTGGTCAAACAGGCCATCAATACGTGGTAATGGGTACCTATTTTTGATGGTGACATGATTCAACTCCCGATAATCAATACAAAGTCGCATACTTCCATCTTTCTTCTTCACGAATAGAACAGGAGCACCCCAAGGAGAAGTACTAGGACGAATAAAGCCAATGTCTAACAATTCCTGTAGTTAGATCTTTAACTCCTAAAGTTCAATAGGAGCCATTCGATGTGGGGCTTTGGAAATGGGTTTTGTACTGGGTTCAAGGTCGATACAAAAATCAATTTCACGCTCTGTGGGTAGGCCAGGAAGTTCTTCAGGGAATACGTCAGAGAATTTATTAACAATAGAAGTATCATTCAAAACTGACGTATTTTTGTTTAGATCCGTGACATGAGCTAAGAAAGCTTGACATCCGTTTTTCAATAAACGAATAGCTTTATGGCTTGAGATGACAGTGATTGATTTTAATGGTTTGGTTGCTTGAATTAGCATAATAGGTCGATTAGGAATATAAAAGCTAACAACATTACGAAAACAATCAAGTTTTGCATGATGAGTAGTTAACCAATCAATCCCTAGAATCACGTCAAATGCAAGTATTTTTAATGAAATAAGATCGACAGGTAATGTGTGTGTACCAACTTGAACCAAACAATACTTATAAACCGTGGATGTAATGAAGGTTTCTCCCAATGGAGTTTCAACAGATAAGTCAAAGTCTAATTTTTCCGGAATCAAATTTAATCGATGAGCGCAAGTAGGAGAAATAAAAGAATGGGTAGAACCGGTATCAAATAAAGTATAGACTTCGTTAGAGTTTATGATAAGCTTACCCGTGATGACCTCATTCGGGTTCCTTACTTTCTGGGAGGTCACAACAAACGCTCTCCCTTGCACTACCAGTTTTGACTTTTCTGGGACGGCCTTTGGTGTCTCCATCTTGGCTGAACTTGTTTTTGGTAAACGATAAAATCGAGCTAAGTGACCTTCTCTTCCACAATTATAACATGCTTTAGACGGCATCGCCCAGTTTGGACTGATGTGGCCCTCCCCTCCGCATTTGAAACATATAATAGGTGGTCGTTCTCCTTCCTTAACAACGGGTACTGGTGATGACGTCTTTCCATCATTGTTGAATCTTCTCTTCTTGAAATGACCATTCTTATTGTTTTGGCCCTGATTACCACCGAAGTGGTTACTATTTCTGGCCTGTTGATTCCCTCCACGCTTGTTGTCACCGCTTCGATAACTGCTCTCACCGGTATTATCATTTTGCCGACTGCTCTCTTTTGGTTGCGTTGACTCGTTATCGCGCTCCACTAATTGAGCCCTATTCACAACATCTGAATACAAACACAGTTTATGAGAAAATAAGATGTTGACGTATCTCAGGTTTCGAACCTCGCAAAAATATTCGCGTCATTCGCTCTTCATTATCTACCAAGTGGGACGCAAACCGGGACAACTCAGCAAATTTAGCCTCATACTACGACACGGTCATATTATTCTGCTCCAATTTGATGAACTCCACCTCCTTCATGTGACGAACACTTTCGGGAAAGTATTTGTCATTGAACAGCTCTTGGAACTTCTCCCAAGACATCTTCAGTGCGGCAGGTTGAGTACGCTTAATCGATTCCCACCAGTAATCTGCCTTTCCTCGCAACATAAAGGCGGTAAAGGGAACCTTTTGCTCCTCGGAGCATCCCAAGACATCAAATATCTTGGTGATCTACTTTATCCATGTTTCCGCTATAAGTGGTTTTGGCTCTCCCTTAAACTCCGGTGGTCCCAGCTCCTTGAACTGTTTAGCGGTGACCGTCCGAGAGTTTTCATTGTTTCCACCTACATTTTGAACAGGAGCCGCTCTCGCCTGCTGTTGCATGAACTGCACAAAGCTTCTGAACATTCTATCATTCATCATTTGGTCAGTATTGTTGTTTGCATGAGGATTGTCGCCTTCTTAATGCACATTATCCCGATTATTGATATGTGGTGAATCCACAGTCGCCTGTGCTCCATTGCTATTCTCAACATTCTTGGATGCTATTTTCAGATACTGCCACAAAATAAAAATTAATTGATATGTCATATATTATCCTTATATTCTAACCGACCAATTAAATACCATGCAAATAAATTTAGGTAGGTCATAGTAGCGAAAGAATTCCCCGTCTCTCCCCTCCTAGTTCTATTCTCACATCTTAGCCAGGGATCATATCCCTAAGCTTTGATACCAACTGTGACGCCCTCAAAATTAGGTATACATCACCCATCTTGGGTCGTCAGATACATGGTACAGAATTCAAATACAACTTAATAATACAACTATCGTGTACAATATGACAAAACATAAACTGTGAGTTTGAATACAAATATTATCTACTAGAGAGTATCCATACTCAAAAGGAGTCCTCATTACATTTATTAACACACTATTACATAGAATAGTGAGGATTACTAACTAATACTATCATTCGGACCATCACTCCGTTCCCCGACTTGCCCCAGCTACGTTATCAATTCCTGAAGAGAACAGTGAAAGAAAGGGTGAGCTCAACTAGCCCAGTAAGAAATATTATGACTAAGATAATACAGAATAAATTATCATTAGCCTTCAACAATGTTAAACTGATAAAATATAATAGACATCAAGTTTAACTGCAGCGGAACAAGCAATCCATTAAAAGAGTCAAGTAAAAAATAAACTCTACTATCTTTTATAATTTAAAAGGTTTTTCAACCTGTTATCGCTGGGACTCAGATTAATAAAATAATCCACATCATCGAATCACCCCTGCACTACGGCCAAGGATATTCGTGTATTCATTAATGGTCATGATCATGCCAACAACTGTCCATCAATGCACTACGGGCCAATGAGGACTTTTACCACATTGTTTATAACATTACGGTCATGATTATACCAAATAATCTCTGGTCATAATCATACCAAGTCCATCTATGCATTACAGGCCATAGATGACTTTTAACATTTTATAAACATGAGGATGATGACAATGATATAAGAATTCAATAAAACAAGTTCAAGAATTAATTTATCCAAGAATTAACAACGTCCAAATTGTCAGCATGATACTGCTTTGTGGAGTAAAATTCAAGAATACTTAGAAGAATATTTTCATGAAAAGATACTGGATGAACCGCAATTATCAAGGATATTTCACTAATTTCATGGAGTATAGAAGTCAAAACTTAACCAACTAAGTATAATAAATAATGGAATAACAAAAGAAATCACCCGGCATGCGATAGACCGCACAGACAGGTTATTCCAACATAATAATAAATAATGGAACCAGGTCCGGCGTAAACGCACAGACATGATATTCCGACAGAATAATAAATAATAGAACCAGGTCCGGCGTAAACGCACAGACATGATATTCCGACAGAATAATAATTAATGGAACCAGGTCCGGCGTAAACGCATAGACAGGATATTCCGACAGAATAATAAAGACGGAACCAGGTCCGGTGTAAAACACACAGACAGGATATTCTAACAGAATAATAAAGACAGAATAATAGAGGAATGTCACCAAGTATAGGGTAGCCCGCGTATACAGGTTATTCCAACAGAATAATAAGGAATGGAATAACAGAAGTTCTCTTTATGAATACAAAAGAATAATATCCCTTACCGTTTTAAAGAAGAGCTGAAATAAGAAAGTAGTTAAGTAGCAGAATACTTTTCTTCTCTCTCTCTCTATAGTTTTTCTCTATAGTTTCTCTCTCTAGAGTTCAGTGAATTCGTAAGAAATAATGAAGGAATGAGCTGCTATTTATAGAAAAATGGAATGCATAGTAACTAATCCATGAATGGTCCAGATTGATTACTTTAATTTGACGGTCCATATTTAAAGAAAAATCTTTTAAATAAATTATAATATATTCTATTTATAGAATAACTTTAATAAAGTATTCTGTTTTATATAAAAAGATGTTTCTGTTTTATTACGTTAATAATACGAATAAAACAAAACGTCATTATCGCTAAATAATTCATATTATTAACTGACAATAATTGAATCAAACTGAGTGACTTCTCACATAAGCATTTATAATCAATACCGTGTGCTACTATGCAACCATACGTATTACTGTACTTTTACTACCGAGTAGTTCAACAGTATCAATGGTAAAACTTCCACCGTTATTTTTAATTAAATATTTTTGTCCTTTTCTCAATCCGACAATAATTCTGTTGTGGGGTCCACCAATAATTGTGCCGTTGTACGAATATTCCCTATTAAAACGAATATTCCCCGACCAATCGAATATTATATAACAACTTGCGTACTTTGTAAAATTTATAAATATTACCCACAACTATAACATTATATCAAATTAACTCTATAATATTCAAAAATGATATTTATAGAAAATTCATCTTTATTTATAAAAGTTGGGGTCTTACATCAATATTTCAGCATAATGATATTGAAGAAAATAATATCGTTTAAGAAGAAAATAATATCCCTTACCTCAAAATATCAGTACTTCTGTTCGGAATATCAGTATAAGGCTGAAGGAAACTTGCACTGATGAATAGAAACTCACAAAGTATCTAAATACTTCTAAAATTCACTCAATAATCTAGAGAGAGAAAGAGAGAAAACTTGTTTCTGGTGTGATTTTTAATTCTAACGTAGCCCTCTATTTATAGAAAAATGTTAGCACGCCGAAGTAGACTTAACTTGCAACCTGATGGCTTTACCTGCTACTATTTCAACCCACCACATTTGAATAAAAATCTCAGTACATTTTCACCAACCAAAAGTGGGGCCCACCAATTCTAGAATTTTTCACCAAAATGATAAATTCCGAAACTTCAACAATTTCTGAACCAGTCATCTCGTAAAATTCATAACAAATTATACGTTCATTTTTAACGGTTCAAAATTTGTGGACATATACTCAACTTATATATGTATAACATATCCAAAAATCACAACGATCCAACGGTCGGATTAAAAATTATAACCCCCGTAATATTTCTCAAAAACCCTAATTTAATTTTTAATACCTCTATTCCGATAAAAATACTGATAAAACACCTCAACATTAACTCCTTCATTTATAACCACAATAAATATATCCAACATTTATATCCACATAAAATAAATATTTTCTTATCATATGAATCAATAATTAATTATTCACAAATAATATTACAGAATCACATTTATGACAACCAGGCCGTTCCCAGGAAAGAGGGGGCTTTCCAATAAGAATTTCTCCTTACTGGCGCGCAATTAGATGACCAAACCTCTCCTTAGACAGAACTTTTTAGACATTGTCAATAATGTTATCTAATAATATTATTCAAATAATATTAATTATTGATCTGATAATTAGAAATATTGTGCAGTGACAATTATTGAAACAACAATAATATAAAATATCAATGCAGCAATTATTGAATCAATAAAATAAAATATTGAACAGTAACTACTGTAACAATTATTGAGTAGTGCCTTCCTTCGTAAGAATCAATAATTGGTGCAATACCGTGTGCTACTGTATTTTAACCACCAGGTATTCCTACAGTATTAACGGTAACAACTATGCCGTTAATTATAAACAACTTATACTTGTCGTTTTCTTCATCCAATCGCTTTCCGTTATGGGGCCCACACAAGGCTGCGCCGTCGTACGAATATTCTCCGACAACAAGAATATTCCACAACCAAACGAATATTCACCGACCAAAAATGAATATTTTATAACCACTTGCTTATTTGAAATATTTGTGCATTTTACCCATAACTAACCACATTAATCAAATCAACCCTTTCTATTTCAAAATAATAAATAGAGGAAATTTAATTTCATTTATTAATAAGTTGGGGTCTTACAATGACATTCATCATATGTTTAAGCGTTCGATCTATTTTTCATTTCTAACTAATTTTCAACCTCAGTTTTATTTAATAAACATTTCTTCCGTTTCATCTTTTAAGGACAATAAGATAGATTTAAGTATATCTAGAATTATCATCATTGTTCACCATCTTTGGCACATGAACCAAAATAACATAAAATAATAGAACATAAAAACAGAAGAAAGACTTCGTCAGGCTTAGGAAACACAATCCATATAAATGCTCAATTATTTATCATTAATCTTTCAACTCATAAGACGTGAATTTAGGAAATAATTCAATTAAATTACTAAAACCTAAATCACCCCACTAGGAATAAATGTACATGTGTTATTACAACATGGTAATTTAATTACAAGTACTAACAATTAATATTTCAAAAATATTAACAACGAAATTAAATGGCAGACAATATTACTCCTTAAAAATCAACCATCCTACCTTGTAGACCTAATACTAGTATTTGCCCACCACCTACTGGGAATTTTATACTCCTTAAAAATCAACCAGTTTCAACCCAACACATAACAAACCAAACCAAACCTGAAGCAAAAATTGTAGAAAAACAGTTGCTAGTTTACTTATCTAAATTCCTGTGATTTTTCTTTACTTTTGGAAGCCAAGACCAATCTTTTTTCAGTATTTAAATAATACCGTAAATTAAACTAGAAAAATAAGAAATTCAACAAAAAAAATATTTAATTGCAAGATGAATACCAGAGCCTTCTCTGTCTGCTATTGTTCATCCACTACCAATAATCCAATTGAATCCAAAATGTGCACATCATATACACTATATGTAGGCTACTACATATTGTAATTTTATCCCCTATCAGCAAGTGTAACGTGTGTTGCCATAAATGATAATTTTTCAAGCTTTTAAACATACGCAGAACATCGTAACATTCCAAATTCATAGTTTCTAACTAAAACAACATGTATTCTTGTTAATAGATTAAATCACTTTTTAGATTGTTGGAAAATATAGCAATTAACAAGAAGAATAACACAATAAATTGGAACAACTTAGCTGGAAATCGAGGCGTAGCAGAGCTACTGTCCTAAAAGTGATTTCGCCCCCACTGATAATAATCATAGGTACAAATGGGCTGCCGGCGGTCACTCTCTAGGATTCAACGGCGAAGTCTCCGATCGTGTGTACTCACAGAACGAGACTGTGGACTTGTCTTTGTGGATTCCCAATTAACAAAGTATATATGAACAGACTTCTGAGATAAGGAGAGAAAGAAACTGTATTCTGTTGTGTGTATTATTGTTCGAAGAACAATTTGGTAAAATAAGAACGTTAGAAAAAACAACTCAAGAGAACGTTGGAGTTATAAAGGAACGCTTGGGTGAGAGTTACAGAAATAAATACCAATTAAATTTGAGAAAATAATGCTAATAAAAGCTCAAAACGGCTAGGATATTAAAAGAAATAATAGGTAGGAATTTAAGCAAAATAATACTAATATACACTATGAGTGTTCCCAAAATAATCGATGTGGGACTTTGATAAAACTATAATTTTGAAGCATAACCAACATACATGACATATCAACATGCAAATAAAATCAACTTCTCTTTCAGAAAGTATTAAATATTAATTTATTTAAGAAATAATACCATTAACAGAATAAAAGTATTTTACTTATTATATCACAACTTAATCCATATACTAAAACTACCACGTTTGGATTGAAGGAATGTAACGGAGAGTGGAATGATTCATTTCGTTCTAGTTAAAATGAGTTATTCGAGTAATAGTCTTCCTCCCCAAAAAATAAAATTTATAAATTTGGGATGAATAAGAATGGTTGAATTCATTTCAATCGGAACCAAACACAATTTTTTTTATTCCTATGAACAATTAACAAAATAAAAAATAATCTATTAACTCAGTTTAAGTTAAGTCAACCAACCAAATTAATCTAATCCAATTGAGGAATGAGTAACTAACTTCTTACTAGTATTGATTGGTTCGGTTCGAGATCCATCTCCATCTAGAACCCTTGAACAGGCAACAGCTTAACAAGAAAAGGTAAAAGAAAGGACTAACTACATACATAGCTATCAGTTTTCTGATGGTGGACACAGAAAAAACGACATGACAATTTTCTAGAATGTTATAATTGTACATGGAATGGAGGGAGGTACGTAGAAAACAAAAGGAAAATGCGGCCGGACGGACCCAAACAATGTTCAGATACCTTAAAGGCTATTATGCTATGCGGATATTAGTACTATATAAGCATGTATGCATGCATGTTACTGAGTTATAGTTTGGGACTTGGTTCCAATTACTAGGTTTGAAATTGAGTTAAACACAACGCAAGACAAATCTTGGGGTAAATGAAAATCAAATAACATTATCATTTTAAGAAGATAGAATGAGTATTAACACTTTTTCTTATTTATTCTTATCAATCTTGTAAAGAAAAAAAAAAAAAAGAAGAGGAGATTTTAAGGGTTATTATACAAGTCCTTCCATTCCGTGAATCCTCCACATGAGATTTTAAGTGTAGTAAGTTGCAACTTGTATTTTTTGTAGGGGAGCATAATTTTCATGTGTTTTTGATATTTTTTCGTTATTTTCACATGAAGTGAGACTCAATGTATGCTCATGTGACAATTTTCTTTCTTTTCTTTTTTTTTAGTGAGGGTTGAATCCAATGAGAAAACCATAAATTGCATAGGCCATAAATACTTATAATTCAAAGCTGATCGACCTAGTTTGTCAGATACCCAGCTTTGATTTTAATACTGGGTACTGAAAACAAAGGGTGTAAACGAGTCGAATCAAAGTGAATAGGGAGCTACTCGAAACGTTAAATTCATACTCGAATTTGAATTGTATTTGAAAAATTCTACTCGAATTCGACTCGACTTCAATATTTATTACTTGAATTCGATCCGACTAGGATCAAATTACATATTCAAACTACTTGCGAGTTTTCAAATTCAAGTTCAAATTCGAGTCTTCACATAATAACTAGTTTTATGACAAATATAACTATAAATTAAATTTGTTATTTTACTTAAAAATGAGAAAAATGTATTTACTATTACACTTTACAAATATAAAATCATAATTAAAATTAAAAACAAAACAAAATAATAACAATTAATTACCCTAATTTGATTTAATTTTGTATATATTATAAGAGAATATATCGAGTATGCATCGAATCACAATTTAGAATTCGAGTAGTTAGAATTACACCTGGCAAACGGGCCGGGCTTCTTCCTTTTTTTTTAATGTTACACAATTTGTCAATATAACTCAAAGTAAAAGAATAAAGACTATATAGCTACTTTTGAGGGTTGAACACACAAGACCTCTAATTTGTCAATTTAACTCAAAGTAAAAGAATAAAGACTATATAGCTACTTGTGAGGGTTGAACACAAGACCTCTAAGTCATTAAATAAAAGTTTAGTCCAACTGAACTACAACAACTACTTGCTGTATCATGTGTAAATGTTATGCATAAGTAAGTTACGTCTATTTTGTAGTGCTTTCTTTTTATTATATCTATATATAATTTTTAATTTTGATAATAATCTCACAGATTAATTAATTAACTTTGGTAGTCAAACTATATCAGGATGGTGTATATATTTTCACTCTGCGGATTCTACATCATCTACATTAATTTACCTTATACAGTATTAATTAATTAATATGAAGTACTGTGAATGTAGTAAAACTGTCTAAAATTTCTATTAATCTCAAAATTTTATGTTATTTAGAGTTAAATAAATACATTTTTCAATATAATTTTTAAAGTTAAATGGAGAATCTTTTTATAAATGATAATATTGATGTTTGAGAAACTTATGTATTGGATAGAATTAAATTTTAAATAATTTAAATTGAATATTTTTAATTATGATTCAAATTTAACTCATTTAAAAAGTCAAACAAATTAAAACCAGAGATTGTACATTTTGTTTAAACGGTTGTCTTTTTATTTTTTATACTTTTATTTAGATGCATGTTAAAACAAGCAACTGTTGTAGTTCAGTTGAATTGAACTTTTATTTAATGACTTAGAGATCTTGTATTCAACCCTCACACGTAACATGTGACGCCCCCAAAATTAGGTATACGTCACCCATCTTGGGTCGCCACTTACATGGTACAAAAATTCAAATACAACTTAATTATACATCATGAGCTACGAGTTTGAATACAAATATTGTCTACTAGAGAGTATAAAACTCAAAAGGAGTCCTCATTACAATTATTACCACATTATTTCACAGAATAGTGAGGACTACTAATGCTATCCACTGGACCATAACTCCGTTCCCCGACTAGTCCCTGGTACGTTCTCATTTCCTGAAGAGAACAGTGAAAGAAAGGGTGAGCTCAACTAGCCCAGTAAGAAATATTATGACTAAGATAATGCAGAATAAATTATCGTTAGCCTTCAACAGTGTTAAATTGATACAATATAATAGACATCAAGTTTAACTGCAGCGGAACAAGCAATCCATTAAAAGAGTCAAGTAGATAATAAAATCTACTATCTTTTATGATTTAAAAAGGCTTTTCATCACTTTTATCGCCGAGACTCAGCTTAATAAATAAACCACATCTACTAATCATCCCTGTACTACGAGCCAATGATATTCCTTAAATCATCAACTGTCATGACTATACCGAATAATCCCTGGTCATAATCATACCAAATCCATCTATGCACTACAAGCCACAGATGACTTTATCCACATCATTTGTAACATTACGGTCATGATTACACCGAATAATCCCTGGTCATAATCATACCAAGTCCATCTATGCACTACAGGCCACAGATAACTTTCAATATAATATAAACATGAGGATGATGACAATGACATAATATTCAATAAAACAAGTTCAAGAATTAATTTATCCAAGAACCAATAACGTCCAAATTGTCAACATGATACTGCTTTGTAGAGTAAAATTCAAGAATGCTCAGAAGAATATTTTCATGAAAAGATACTGGATGAAGCGCTATATCAAGGATATTCTACTATTTTCATGGAGTATAGAAGTCAAAACTTTAACCAACTGAGTATAATAACGAATAGAATAACAACAGAAATCACCATGCATGCGGTACTTCGCATAAACAGGTTATTCCAACAGAATAATAATAACGGAACCAGGTCAGGCGAAATTCACACCGACAGGATGTTCCAACAGAATAATAAAGAATAGAATAACAACAGAAATCACCATGCATGCGGTACTTCGCATAGACAGGTTATTCCAACAGAATGATAAATAACGGAACCAGGTCCGGTGTAAAACACACAGACAGGATGTTCCAACAGAATAATAATAAAAGACGGAACCAGGTCCGGTGTAAAACACACAGACAGGATGTTCCAACAGAATAATAGAAGAATGTCACCAAGTATAGGGTAGACCGCGTATACAGGTTATTCCAACAGAAATAAAGAATGGAATAACATAATGAATTTCACCAAGTATAGGGTATGCCGCGTATACGGGTCATGTATAGGGTATGCCACTTTTATAGGTTATTTCAACAGAATAATAAAGAATGGAATAACAGAAGTTCTCTTCAAGAAGAAAGAATAACACCCCTTACCGTAAAAGAACTGAATATAGAAGTATTGAAGTAACAGAATACTCTTCTTCTTTCTCTCTATAATTTCTCTCTATAGTTTCTCTCTCTAGAGTTCAGTGAATTCGTAAGAAAATAATAAAGGAATGAGCTTCTATTTATAGGAAAATAGAATGCATATTAACTAATGCATGAACGGTCCAGATTGATTTACTTTAATCTAACGGTCCATATTTAAAGAAAAATCTTTTAAATAAAATATAATATATTCTATTTATAGAATAACTTTAATAAAGTATTCTGTTTTATATAAAAAGATGTTTCTGTTTTATTACGTTAATAATACGAATAAAACAAAACGTCATTATCACTTTCTATTTTATATAAAAAGATGTTCTGTTTTATTACGTTAATAACAAAACATCATCATCGTTATAATAATTCATATTATTAATCGACAATAATGGAATCAAACAGAGTGACTTCTCACATAAATATCAATAATCAATACCGTGTGCTACTATGCAACCACACGTATTACTGTAATTTTACTACCGAGTAGTTCAACAGTATCAACGGTAAAACTTTCGCCGTTATTTCAATAAAATATTTTGTCGTTTTCTCAATCCAACAATAATTCTGTTGTGGGGTCCATCAATGATTGTACCGTCGTACAAATATTCCCCGCCTAATCAAATATTTCCCGTAAATAGTAACTCGTGAATAGTAACTCGTGAATAGTAATTCATGAATAGTAACTCATAAATAGTAACTCGTGAATAGTAACTCAGAAATAGTAACTCATGAATAGTAACTCGTGAATAGTAACTCATGAATAGTAACTCGTGAATAGTACTCTGACAAAAAGTGCCCCAAATACTCGAGTGAACAATACTAGAGTGAATAGTAACCGAGTATTTTATGACAACTTATCTACTTTGAAAAATTTTCACATATCACCTTTAACTTTAACCTTTTATCAATTTAACCATTTACCAAAATAGAAAAATTGAATACTTTTATTTCATAAAATTCGGGGTCTCACAATCTCCCCTCCTTATGAAATTTCGCCCTCGAAATTAGCGTACGTACCTGGTATGACGAAAAGGTGAGGATACCTTGAATACCTCTATCGTTGAAAACATTAAATTCATCTTTGCAATACGGCCAAAGATATTTATTAACAATTCATGTTTGCACTACATGCCAACTGTATAACCAATAATCAACAGTTCATCTTTGCACTACAGGTCAAAGATATACAACTGTAAAATCAATAATACTGAGACTCAGCTTAATAGTATCACGACCACGAATTATCCATGCACTACGTGCCAAAGATAATCGTGTTTTCAATTACGGTCATGATTATACCGAACAATCCCTAGTCATAATCATACCAAGTCCATCAATGCACTACGGCCAAAGATGACTTTTACCACATCCATGAATTAATATTTCATTGCTGAGACTCAGCTCAATAATTAATCCACATCATCGAATCATCCCTGCACTACAGGCCAAGGATATTCTTTAGTATCACGACCACGAATTATCCATGCACTACATGCCAAAGATAATCGTGTTTTCAATTACGATCATGATTATACCGAACAATCCATGGTCATAATCATACCAAGTCCATCAATGCACTACGGCCAAAGATGACTTTTACCACATCCATGAATTAATATTTCATTGCTGAGACTCAGCTCAATAATTAATCCACATCATCGAATCATCCCTGCACTACAGGCCAAGGATATTCTTTAGTATCACGACCACGAATTATCCATGCACTACGTGCCAAAGATAATCGTGTTTTCATCAACGGTCCTGATCATGCCATAAAACAATTCATCTTTGCACTACGGCCAAAGAGAATCCATACACATAATCATACCAAAAACTGTCCATCAATGCACTACGGGCCAATGAGGACTTTTTCCACATCATTTATAACATTACGATTATGATTATACCGAATAATCCTTGGTCATAATCATACCAAGTCCATCTATGCACTACAGGCCACAGATGACTTTTAACACAATATAAGCATGAGAATCATGACAATGATATAAAGAATCAATAAAATGAGATAAATGATAAATATTAAACATTTATAATATAATTTATCCAGGGTTCAAGAGTATCCCAATGTTATCAATCACTTAATAATCTCATAATCTAATATCATTAATATTATAACAATATTTTAATCACTTCTTAAACTTAAAAAAAAATTATTTCAATTGTTTATGCTTTACCATATAATGCATTTAATCATTCAAAAATTTCATACTCATAAAATATCATCACCAATGATCAAATCCCTCATTAAAAAAAATATGCATATACTCTATATAGGATTCCCTAGCCATAAAATCCTATTTTTTAATTTTGTTACTTCACATAACATATTTAACTCATTTACTCATAACTAGATCATTTTCATGAAAAATACCAAATCAGTTCCAAAAATATTTCTTTTCTGGAATTTAGCATAATATAGTCCCATAATGAAAATATATTTTTCTCGGAATTTTTAAAATTCATTTACTATTTTTCAAAAATAAATTTCTAATTAATTCCTTAAGAAATTAGCTAACTCACGGTTAACTCCAGAAATTCCCAAATCCTGGCAGGATCTTACACATGTTAACGTGAGCTTCCAGTTTAAATTTCATGGTCATCGGAGTTATAGAACTCCGGTTATAGCGTTTTTCGTCAGAAAAAACTAAATATTGAAATGATCATAACTTACTCATTTTAAGTCGGAATGAGCTCATTTTTGGACAGAAGGTTCTTTATACCATATATTTTCATGTCCAAAAAGGGTAGAATTTTTCTCACAAATTAAGTGGCCGAAAATGCCCTTTTAAATTTTCTTGCAGCAGCTTTTTGGCACTTTTCAGTTTTTGACTCTTTTACTAAAATCAGTCTACACGAAAATCTACAACACCTTTTCTAATTATTCCACTTGGATAAGTTACAAAACTCATAGATCTAACTTTAGAACTTGACCATACTCAAAAATTCAAAATATAATAGGAGATATGGTCAATTGAATTTCGTGTTACGTTTTTACCAAAATCTGATTTTTCAACCCTTTGTGATTTCTAAGAAACTTTCATGTTTTCTCATAATACCCAACATAACTCATCATAACACTGACTAATACCACATATACCCATGATTTTCATTAGTTCAATGCTTTTATTATGACTTTCATCATAATCCCGTAAACAGATCCTTTTAGTTGAAGAAATATTTGAGGGTTTTAGAAATGGGTTTTGTACTGGGGTCAATATAAAATTCGATTTCATGCTCTAGGGGTAGTTTAAGAAGTCTTCAAGAATACGTCAGGAAATTTATTAACAATAAGAATATCATTCAAAACTGTGACTCTCATCCAAGACTTGGATAGCACATGAAACGAAGGTTTCTCCTTACGGAGTTTCAACCGATAGGTCAAAGTCTAACTTCTCTATAGTCAAATTTAAACGTTGAACGCAAGCAAGAGAGATAAAAAATGGGTAGAACCGATATCTAATAGGGTATAGACTTCGCAAGAATTTATAATTAACTAACCCGTGCTAACTTCGTTTGGTTTACTCGCTTTTTGAGAAGCCATGAAAAACGCTCCTCCTAAAACCAGCGACTTTGTTTTGTCCGTATCCGCCTTTGGTGCCACCATCCCAGCTGGACTTAACTTTGGTGCACGATAAAATTGGGCTAAATGACCTTCTCTTCTTGCAATTTCCACTTCTATTATCTTTGCCAAGATTACCACCGAAGTGGTTACCATTCTTGGCATGATAATTTCCCCCACGATGGTTATCATTATTCCGATAGCCGTTGCCACCAGTATGATTATTATCGTGTTGTTGGTCGTTACCTTTTGCTTGAGCTGAATCAACACTCTCATGTGCTTCATAGCTTATCTCAGCATTTTCAGATGTCATTCTCAAACACTATCACAAAACAAGGGTTAATTAACATATCACATTTTATCCCTATACTCTGACCGACCAATTAAATACCAAATAAACTTAGGTAAGTCATACTAGCGAAGGAATTCCCCATCTCTCCCCTCCTAGTTTTTATCCCACATCTCAGCTAGGGATCATATCCCTAAGCTTTGATACCAACTGTGACGCCCCCAAAATTAGGTATACGTCACCCATCTTGGGTCGCCACTTACATGGTACAAAAATTCAAATACAACTTAATTATACATCATGAGCTACGAGTTTGAATACAAATATTGTCTACTAGAGAGTATAAAACTCAAAAGGAGTCCTCATTACAATTATTACCACACTATTTCACAGAATAGTGAGGACTACTAATGCTATCCACTGGACCATAACTCCGTTCCCCGACTAGTCCCTGGTACGTTCTCATTTCCTGAAGAGAACAGTGAAAGAAAGGGTGAGCTCAACTAGCCCAGTAAGAAATATTATGACTAAGATAATGCAGAATAAATTATCGTTAGCCTTCAACAGTGTTAAATTGATACAATATAATAGACATCAAGTTTAACTGCAGCGGAACAAGCAATCCATTAAAAGAGTCAAGTAGATAATAAAATCTACTATCTTTTATGATTTAAAAAGGCTTTTCATCACTTTTATCGCCGAGACTCAGCTTAATAAATAAACCACATCTACTAATCATCCCTTTACTACGAGCCAATGATATTCCTTAAATCATCAACTGTCATGACTATACCGAATAATCCCTGGTCATAATCATACCAAATCCATCTATGCACTACAAGCCACAGATGACTTTATCCACATCATTTGTAATATTACGGTCATGATTACACCGAATAATCCCTGGTCATAATCATACCAAGTTCATCTATGCACTACAGGCCACAGATAACTTTCAATATAATATAAACATGATGATGATGACAATGACATAATATTCAATAAAACAAGTTCAAGAATTAATTTATCCAAGAACCAATAACGTCCAAATTGTCAACATGATACTGCTTTGTAGAGTAAAATTCAAGAATGCTCAGAAAAATATTTTCATGAAAAGATACTGGATGAAGCGCAATATCAAGGATATTCTACTACTTTCATGGAGTATAGAAGTCAAAACTTTAACCAACTGAGTATAATAACGAATGGAATAACAACAGAAATCACCATGCATGCGGTACTTCGCATAGACAGGTTATTCCAACAGAATGATAAATAACGGAACCAGGTCCGGTGTAAAACACACAGACAGGATGTTCCAACAGAATAATAATAAAAGACGGAACCAGGTCCGGTGTAAAACACACAGACAGGATGTTCCAACAGAATAATAGAAGAATGTCACCAAGTATAGGGTAGACCGCGTATACAGGTTATTCCAACAGAAATAAAGAATGGAATAACATAATGAATTTCACCAAGTATAGGGTATGCCGCGTATACAGGTCATGTATAGGGTATGCCACTTTTATAGGTTATTTCAACAGAATAATAAAGAATGGAATAATAGAAGTTCTCTTCAAGAAGAAAGAATAACACCCCTTACCGTAAAAGAACTGAATATAGAAGTATTGAAGTAGCAGAATACTCTTCTTCTTTCTCTCTATAATTTCTCTCTATAGTTTCTCTCTCTAGAGTTCAGTGAATTCGTAAGAAAATAATGAAGGAATGAGCTTCTATTTATAGGAAAATAGAATGCATAGTAACTAATCCATGAACGGTCCAGATTGATTTACTTTAATCTAACGGTCCATATTTAAAGAAAAATCTTTTAAATAAAATATAATATATTCTATTTATAGAATAACTTTAATAAAGTATTCTGTTTTATATAAAAAGATGTTTCTGTTTTATTACGTTAATAATACGAATAAAACAAAACGTCATTATCACTTTCTATTTTATATAAAAAGATGCTCTGTTTTATTACGTTAATAACAAAACGTCATCATCGTTATAATAATTCATATTATTAATCGACAATAATGGAATCAAACTGAGTGACTTCTCACATAAATATCAATAATCAATACCGTGTGCTACTATGCAACCACACGTATTACTGTAATTTTACTACCGAGTAGTTCAACAGTATCAACGGTAAAACTTTTGCCGTTATTTCAATAAAATATTTTTGTCGTTTTCTAAATTCAACAATAATTCTGTTGTGGGGTCCACCAATGATTGTACCGTCGTACAAATATTCCCCGCCTAATCGAATATTCCCCGTAAATAGTAACTCGTGAATAGTAACTCATGAATAGTAATTCATGAATAGTAACTCATAAATAGTAACTCGTGAATAGTAACTCGTAAATAGTAACTCATGAATAGTAACTCGTGAATAGTAACTCATGAATAGTAACTCGTGAATAGTACTCTGACAAAAAGTGCCCCAAATACTCGAGTGAACAATACTAGAGTGAATAGTAACCGAGTATTTTATGACAACCTACTTTGAAAAATTTTCACATATCACCTTTAACTTTAACCTTTTATCAATTTAACCATTTACCAAAATAGAAAAATTGAATACTTTTATTTCATAAAATTCGGGGTCTCACATAACATAAGCAATAATTCACGGGTGGGCCGAGCTAACACAGGTCGGCCCGGGCTAAAATGATCCAACTTTACGTGAGTTGTGATAATTAAGCCCATAACCCATTTTTTATAGGCGGCCCGGCCTGGCCCGACCCGCGGGCCTGAGCCTCTTTTACCAGGTCTAGTTAGAATCTTAAACGAGTCAAGTATAACCTTACTCAAATTTTAATTCTATTTTTATTTGAATTATTTTTTATATCCGAATATGAATCATATTATTAATAAATTCGTATCTCACTTGTATTTTTTGGAGTCGAGTAAATGTTTAATTGATTTCTATTCAAAACACACAGAATGATAGTAGGAAAGAGTCAAATTTAACGCACCGCCGTGTACACTTGGCAAACGGGCGGGCGGGCCCGGGCCGGGCCGAGCGCGGGCGGGCCAAAAACGGGCTGGGCCAAAAATAACCCGGGTTTTAGCGGGATGAAAAAGTGAGGCCCGTGGCCCGGGTTGGGCGGGCCGGGCCGGCCCGCGGGCTTTTTCCTACTTTTTTTTTTTTGCAAAATCTTGATACACCAAAAATAGTAATAATAATAATTTTAATTACTTAAATTAACTACATATCTCAATCAATTAAAATTTTAATAGTATTATAATTTTAGATATTATTCTAAAGGCATGATTTGGAATAATGATTGATTTATTTTCTAAATAAGTAGGGAGAATGCATAATTAAGAGATAATGATTGATTTACTTTCCAAATGTACTACAATAAGTAAGGGGATTACATAATTAAGGGATAAAATTATCTATATTATTGTGTATAGATTTTGGACTTGCAAAGTTGCAATCTAAAAAATTAGTGGTTGATTCGGATTATATATTGCTAGTAATTCAAAATATATAATCAAATTTGATTCTTTAAAATTAATATAATTTATTTAACTTTTAAAAATAAGAAATATTGTAATTAATACTAATATATAGATAATTTTAAATTTTTATAATTATATTATCTAACTTAAACTAATAATTGTTAGTTTAATAGTTTTATACTTTGAAATTATTAACTACATATCTCAATCAATTAAAATTTTAATAGTATTATAAATTAGTATTATTAATTAATTACCTACATTAACTACATATCTTAATTATAATTTTCAAATATAGTTAAAATTTATTGAAGATTGCATTAAAAATAAATAGTTGTTGTAGCGTAGTTGGTTTGAACTCTTATTTATTTACTTACAAGTCTTGTATTCAAGCCCTACAAGTAGTAAAATTTTATTTAAAAAAAAAAAAAAAACTCACGGGCCGCCCGCAGGCCGAGCCAAAAACGCTCAAGTTTTCATGGACTAAAAAAGTTAAGCTCAAAACCCAATTTTTACGGATCAGCACGGCCCGCGGGCCTGTCCAATTTTGCCAGGTCTACCGCCGTGATAGGCTGAATCATTTTAGTATAGTATCCCAAAATCAAACTCAATTAATTGCTTCAATTAATCCCAATGACCATGTCTATGACTTTGTATCTGTATGTGTGTGTTAGTATAATAATAATAATAATAATAAAGGGCAGCAGTAGCTTTGTACCAACCAATAGTTGTTAAAATTATCAACCTCTTTATTTTCTTTTCCCTCTCCCCCTTTTCTGTACTCTAGTCTTCGCTTCAATTCAAGTCTCCTCCTTCTTCATTTAGGTACAAATAGCATTTTTTTCACAAACTAATTAACGAGAAGATCGATTTGATTGATCTAATATATATACTGGTCTTTGATTGTTGAATGGAGAACTTGTTGGGTCTGCTTAGAATTCACATTCAAAGAGGGGTAAACCTGGCTATCAGAGACACCAGAAGCAGTGATCCCTATGTTATTGTCAAAATGGGAAAACAGGTAACCCAATTAAACCACGCGCATATTCTTCTGCTTACAAATTCCTGTTCTTTCATTCATTTAGTCCCAACGCCTATATATGCCGATTGAACATTTTTATTTATCTTTGCTTCTTGAGTTTTTTTTTTTCGTTTTTTGGTTGTTGACTTTTGAGTTTATGGGTGCGATTTAATGTAGTTTGGTGACGGACTGGATTCTTATAGAAAATCTTTAAATTTTTTGATTATGAAAATCTTCATTTTATAACTAGTTTGGCAGCTCAAAATTGAAGTTTTTCCCTTCCCCTTCTGCTGCTATTGTTTGAAGGTATAGCTTAATTTTGTCGCCCTCTTTATCCCTTTGGTCGTTAAACTGTAGGAGGTGTGACGTATAACATAATTTTTGTAAAAAGGAAACTATTTCCATTTCCCACTCTTTTCATGCTATTGACTTTCTAATATCTTAATTGCATTGTGAATTAGTACAATTTGTTCGTAGCAAGTTTAAATTGGAAAAAATGAATTTGATTTTGTTTTGTTTTGTTTTATTGGTCTTAGAATCTTAGGAATTTATTATGGTATGACCTTTTCAGCTTGCCTATCGGTTCAGTTTATATATTGGAAAAAAAACGGATGTGGATGTGCCATCTAATTAATTGGACGGCATAGTTTGGATTGCTATATATATATATATATTGATGTAAGTATTTCTTTGTGATTCCTTGAAGCAGAAGTTGAAGACTCGAGTGGTGAGGCAGAATGTCAACCCCGAGTGGAATGAAGATCTCACACTTTCTATTTCAGATCCCAATCTCCCAGTTAAGCTAGTAAGTAATTGGCTTTATAGTTTAACAATATTACACCATTCTTATATAATGATAATCAGTAGCTTCTCAACAATAATCAAGAAAAGAAAGTGAAGCGAATAGAAACTAAATGAAGTTGCAATATTAACTTCATAGTACACTTCATACAATCATACAGTGGGAGGTTGAGATGATGCTTTTAAAAGACCCATTTTGTGCAGCTGTTCGTTTAATTATATTGGAGAATATTCATGAAAGTTCACTGCAAAATCTATAATTAATAATTCTCTTCTTAGAAACTTCTACATTATGTTTATTTAAGGTAAAGTACTATACATGTGGCTTATGATACAAATTGGACTAAAAACTACAATACCAGTTTATAGCAAGTTATAGGCTATATTTTTGTACAAATAAGTTACACCAAACAGACATATAATCTTGTGTTAGAATAATATGAAATATTTTTTTCTTTTTTTGAGATACTAAGTATACTATTACAATTAGGGTTACATTTCAATCCTAGGGAGAAACCTTCCTGGGCGAACTAGGAAAAAAAATAGGGGAACATTACTTTCAATATATAGCACCTGCCAATTCTGACTTTGTAGATAGTTCGATTCAAGCCTGTGACCTAGCACATTAAAAGAAGAGGCCTTACCACTAGGTTATCACCTTTGGTCTAAATAATAGGAGATTATAAGTAATATTGTAAACAAAAATTATTTCTAAAATGGTGAGCATCTGGGAAATGGAAAATAACTCTAGTTTGAATGTTTGATACTCTTGTTAGCAACATAAGAATTTGTTAATCAATAGTGCTTATGAGCTCTGACATAATTTTGCTTGAAATATATGAAGGTAGTTTATGACAAGGATATATTCTCCTTCGACGACAAAATGGGCGACGCTGAATTTGACATTAAACCTTTTTTGGAAGCTATAAAGATGGGGTTGGAGAGCCTTCCTAGCGGCACCATAATCACAAGAGTAAAACCAAGTAGAGAAAACTGCTTAGCAGAAGAGAGCTGCATCATCTGGACAAATGGCAAGGTTGTCCAAAATATGTTTCTCAGACTACGAAATGTCGAGCGCGGCGAAGTCGAACTCCAGTTGCAATGGATAGATATTCCTGGTTCCAGGGGCCTTTAAGATCAATTTTCATTCCCCTGGGATTGTAGGCGGTGTTAAAAGGCACTGAATAAGATTTTCCCATCAGGTTGTTTGTTCATAGTTATCTAAAATTAGGCTAATGTTTTTATAGTAAATCCCTAGTAGGAGGTGGTGTAATTGTGTAAATCATGCTCCATTTATGGGTGGAATTTAACTAGGACGGAACAGTTGTTTAATTTTCACTGCGAACTTGTTTTATATATGTTCTCTTTTGTTTGAATTAGGTAAGTATTTATCAAAGTATCACAAAATTATAAGCAGATTGATTTGAATAATTAATTTGGAATTTGAGAAAAACAACCAAAACACTACGCAATTAATGGGGTTTTAAAATGCTTGTTGAGCTTGGGTAATCCATTTTCTAATGGCTTGAGCCTTGAGCTAATTAATCAGTAGCTTCCATTCCCTAAAATTTCAAAACCTTGTGATAATTCATGGAAACTTTAAATGGATACACCTACCTCGGTTCTGGTTGAAAGATTATTACTCTCTTTTAAAGTTCGCATAGAACACATGATCAGTATACACGACGTAATTGTCTCTAAGGCTTGATGAGTTGATAATTGTTACACCTAACTTTGTATCACAATAAAATGTAGGCTAATTTTGTTACCTTCTACATCAGAAGTCACTCCTGTGGCTTTCTAACGGTGGACTAATTGGTTCAGTGATGAAAGAAATGACAGGAGTTAATTCCCACAGCATACAGTTGGCTCTTTAGGAATTCTTAACTTGTAGGATTTGATTGCATGATGGTCCCTTGTGGTGCCAATATATATGATTTCTTGATACGATACTTTGTGTCCATAGCCTTCATTGATATGTTCACCTATTGAGGCAGACTGAATCGACCTATCGAGGCAGACTCAATCGACTATACCAAATGATGTCTCATCTATTGTATCAATAAAATGTGCGCTAATTTTGTTACCTTCTACATCACAAGTCACTCCTGTGGCTTTCTAACGGTGGACTAATTGGTTCAGTGATGAAAGAAATGACATGAGTTAATCCCCACTGCATACATTTGGCTCTTTAGGAATTCGTAACTTGTAGGATTTGATTGAATGATGGCCCTTGTCGTGCCAATATATGATTTCTTGATATGATACTTTGTGTCCGTAGCATTCAGTGATGTTCACCTATTGAGGCAGACAGAATCGACCTATTGAGACAAACTGAAACCGCTATACCAAATGGTGTCTCATCTACTGTATCAATAAAAAAATTATGCTATTGGACAATTTTTTAGACTATTTTTAAATAACAAATATAAAGAGTCCGTTAAAAAAATTTAAAAAAAAAAGGGAAATTTGTTCAATTCACGCTCTTTCCAATTCACGATTCTTTCTTCCGTCGCGATTCACGGGCCTCCCTCCCTCGTCTTTCCGTTGGATAATGGCAAAGGGAAAACAAAAGTTTTCTGGTCTCCTCCTATCCTCTTTGGAACGAAGTAAAAGAAAGGATTTTCGCCATTTTTTTATTTCTTTTTTTTTTTTTGTTGTCGTCGTCGTCTTGTCTATTGTCTGTCTACAATCTATATATCTACTGTTAAAAGCCTATCAATTGAAAAGAAAGGTTGTTCTTGTATATACGATGTTAATATATATCCAGATATTCATTGTAGTTAGTTCGTTTTATTGATAATACTATTAAAATTTTAATTTTTAAAATTATTCTATTAAATTAATTATTAATTTAAAATTTGATCATTTTGTTAAAAAAATAAACGGACGTTAATTTTTTATCGAAAAAACTAATGAATTACCTATTGTAGTTGACATGTTTTACTGATTACATCTTTGAATTTTTAATTTTTTAAATTACCCCATTAAACTAATTAATATTTTAAAATTAGGTCATTCTGTTATCTTTATCTCATGAGTGTTAAATCGTTTCAGTTTTTATCTTACGTGGACGTGAAAAAAAAAAAGAAAAAAAATTTGATTTAATATTTCTTTTCCTTCCTCCCATTATCTTCTCCCCCTTCTTCTATATCAAATAAATCTGCGTATTTTCTTCCTAAAATATATGAAAATTCTTAGATCCGAATACCCAAAATATTGAATTGAACTTTAAAGTTCAGCATTAGATATAACAATGGGATCTGAATCCCCAACAACAGCAATAGATGACGTAAATGGTGTTGCAGTAAGTTTCCTCCCTCTCACATTCGACTATTCTATCTCCGAACTCCTCTCATTCACTCTCGATCGCCTCCACAAGGTCCACTCATTTTCTCAATCTCTCTATATACCTATGTGTGTGTGTGTGTGTATATATACAGAACGGATCTATAACACTCTATCTTAAATAACACTCATTTATTAAAACTACGTCGTTTTGAAAATTCTTTTAAAATATAAAATAATATTAAAATAGAGTTGTCTCACTTATTTTTTTTATTTACAAAAATAGCACCCGCGACCACACTTGTTTTTATAAAAGAATCTCCAAAACGACGTAGTTTTAATAAAGTAGTACTCCTTCCGTCACAGGATAAAAGTCCTAGTGGACTTTTTACGCATATTAAGAAAGGGAATGAAATGACAAAATAGTCTATAATAATATGTCATTAATTATTTTTAATGTAGGTGAGAGAGTGACATTCTAGCTATTCAATTCAAAATATTCTCTCTTCATACTTATTAAATATGGAGAGAGAATTAGAATAAGAAAAAAAATGAGATATTTAATGTTACGGGCATAATATAAAAAAAATATGTAAAAATTTAGTTATTAAAGGAAAGTGGACATTTAATATGAGACTATCAAAAATAGTAATAAGGATTTTTATCATGGGACGGAGGGAGTATTATTTAAGAAAAATATACTCCTCTCATTCACTCACGATCGCCTCCACAAGGTCCACTCATTTTCTCAATCTCTCTATATATCTATGTGTGTGTGTATATATACAGAACGGATCTATAACACTCTATCTTAAATAACACTCAATCTTAAATAACACTCATTTATTAAAATTACGTCGTTTTGGAGATTCTTTTAAAATACAAAATAATATTAAAATAGAGTTGTTTCACTTATTTTTTTTATTTACAAAAATAGCACCAGCGACCACACTTGTTTTTATAAAAGAATCTCCAAAACGACGTTAGTACTCCTTCCGTCCCAGGATAAAAGTCCTGGTGGACTTTTCACGCATATCAAGAAAGGGAATGAAATGATAAAATAGTTCACAATAATATGTCATTAATTACTTTTAATGTAGGTGAGAGAGTGACATTCTAGCTATTCAATTCAAAATATTCTCTCTCCATACTTATTAAATATGGAGAGAGAATTAGAATAAGAAAAATATGAGATATTTAATGTTACGGGCATAATAAGAAAAAAAATGTGTAAAAATTTAGTTATTAAAAGAAAGTGGAAATTTAATATGGGACTACCCAAAATAGGATCGCCTCCACAAAGTCAACTCATTTTCTCAATCTCTCTATATATCTATGTGTGTGTGTGTGTGTATATATATATATATATATATATATATATATATATATATATATATATATATATATATAGAACGGATCTATAACACTCTATCTTAAATAACACTCAATCTTAAATAACACTCATTTATTAAAACTACGTCGTTTTGGATATTATTTTAAAATACAAAATAATATTAAAATAGAGTTGTTTCACTTGTTTTTTTTATTTACAAAAATAGCACCCGCGACCACACTTGTTTTTATAAAATAATCTCCAAAACGACGTAGTTTTAATAAAGTAGTACTCCTTCCATCCCAAGATAAAAATCCTGGTAGATTTTTCACGTATATTAAGAAAGAGAATGAAATGACAAAATAGTCCACAATAATATGTCATTAATTATTTTTAATGTAGGTGAGAGAGTGACATTCTAGATATTCAATTCAAAATATTTTCTCTCCATACTTATTAAATATGGAGAGAGAATTAGAATAAGAAAAATATGTGATATTTAATGTTACGGGCATAATAAAAAAAATTGTGTAAAAATTTTGTTATTAAAGATAAGTGGACATTTAATATGAAACTGCTCAAAATAATAATAAGGACTTTTATCATGGGACGGAGGGAGTATTATTTAATAAATATGATTCAACTATAAATTATATTTTGTGTTAAAATTATATATATAAAAAGGTGTATTGTTGTTTGTAAGATTATTTTTCTTAAATCCCACATAATCTATTATCTATTATATATACTAAATCACAGTACATGACACAATATATTGACACATGTCCTTCTATAAATTTAACACATGTCCATCTTAATTAATATTTCTTATTGTCTTTGACAAAAATACCTTTGACAATTACTTAGGATATTATATACTGATCACTTTATTTTATGAATATTATCAACAGCCACATTATTTTAGGATTCATTAATTAAATAACTCTCTTGGGCAACAATCAGATTGGATTAATTTAAGCACGATAAGGTCAACTTGCTTTTTATGAAAAATTAGTTTTAATTATTTGAAAAGTAAATTTCCTTTAATATTAGACTTTTATTTATTTTACCTACTTTTCAGTTTTCATGTACCTAATAAATTTATTCTATGATTAATTAATTACTTTCATAGTTCCATGCAATTAAAAATTATTTCCATATTCATTTTAAAACTTCAATCTATTAGCTTCCAAAAATTCTTCCAATTATTTGAACCACGCTAATTGATTCTAAAGATATAAAAATTTATTTGCTTAACCAATTTATGGAAAACTCAATCAATTTATAAATTATGGAATACTTAAATAATATAAAACTCATCCCAAGATTTATGAAAACAATATTGGTTAGATATATGAAAGATAATAAATTTTTTAAAAACTTATTTTCTAACCAACTCCATCAATTATTGAAAGTACTAAAAATTAACATTTTAAAATATTTTCATATTTATTATTTTATTTTTTGTGCCAATTACGCGACCAACACTTTTTCATCCAATTGAATCATGCTACTTAAAAAATAAATCCTTGAAGGATTCAATCAACAAAGTAATCGACAACTTTTTATAATTTTTATGGAATATAACATTCAATCAACTTATTACAAATTGATTTATTCCAATAAAAGAAGTCATGGTTCTTAAGAAAATGATTCAAACGGAATTCACTAAATAATAGGAACTTTTAATATGGAACGAAATAAATAAAAAATTAATCTCTTTTAACAACTCAGATAGACAACTCATTACTATTTCATTGACCGCTTCTTAAATCATGAAATATGATCTATTAATTAATTAGACCAATTGCAAAATGAATTGGGTAGTTTGAAAGTAAGCTTAGACTCAATTAAGATTTCGATATTTCTATATTTATTTTAATATACCAATTAAATAATTCCATATTATGAACCATTAAGGTTCAGATTTTTCATTATATTTTCATATTAATTTTGAAAGATTAATATTTTGAATTTATAATCCACTAAATCACTACAAATTTAAACTGTGTTGGTAATGTCAATTGTTCTGATATTATCCTTTTTAGTTTAATTATTATATCCTAAAATCACTATTTTTTAATCCCAAATTAATATTTTTATTTTATAATCCCCTAAATCACTGCAAATCTAAACTGTTTTAATAATGTCAACTTTTCTGATATTATCCTTTCTAATTTAATTATTATCTCTTAAAATCACTATTTTTTTAATCCCAAATTAATATTTTGAATTTATAATCTATTAAATCACCATAAATCTAAACTGTTTTGGTAATGTCAACTGTTACATAATTACACTGATTTTTGAATTTTATAATATTATACCATGCATATATATAAATTCCAACATTACTAACAGTGACAACCTAATAAATCCGTTTTTTATAATTTACAATATTATATATCATTTATAATCTTATACCATACATTATCATACATATATATAATTCGGCACTAATATGTTTATTTTATAAACCCTAAAATCCACTACTTTTCTAAACTGTTACTAATTTAATTATATTAAAACATAATTATTATATCCTAAAATAATTACTTTTCTAATATTATAACATTCATAATTATACCATACATTATATCATACATATATGGTATAATATTATAATAAACGTATATAATAAAATCACTACTTATCTAAACTGTGCAGATATTATCATTACTAATTTAATTATATTAATATTATACCATTTATAATTAAATTACAAAAAATATTATACAATCTAAAACATTTAAAATAAAATTAAAATAACAAATAATACAAATCATAAGTTACTATGTTGATTTTATAATCTACTAAATCACTACTTTTTCAATCTAAACAATTTTTATATTATCGTAACGTAATTATTATCTTCTAAAATCATTACTTTTTAATCCTACATTATTATTTTGATTCTATAATTCCTTAAATCACTATACATCTAAACTGTTCTAATAATGTTAACTGTTCTAATATTATCATTACCAAATTAATTATTATCTACTAAAATCACTACTTTCTTTAATCCCAAATTAATATTTTAAATGTATAATTCTCTAAATCACTACAAATCTAAACTATTTTGGTAACGTAAACTGTTTTGATAATGTCAACTGTTCTGATATTATCCTTTTTAATTTAATTATTATATCCTAAAATTACTATTTTTTAATCCCAAATTAATATTTTTATTTTATAATCTCCTAAATCACTGCAAATCTAAACTGTTTTAATAATGTCAACTTTTCTGATATTATCCTTTCTAATTTAATTATTATCTCTTAAAATTACTATTTTTTTAATCCCAAATTAATATTTTGAATTTATAATCTACTAAATCACTATAAATCTAAACTGTTTTGGTAATGTCAACTGTTACATAATTACACTGATTTTTGAATTTTATAATATTATACCATGCATATATATAAGTTTCAACATTACTAACAGTGACAACCCAATTAATTCGTTTTTTAGAATTTTACAGTATTATATACCATTTATAATTTTATACCATACATTATCATACATATATATAATTCGGCACTAATATGTTTATTTTATAAACCCTAAAATCCACTAATTTTTTAAACTGTCACTAATTTAATTATGTTAAAACATAATTATTATATCCTAAAATAATTACTTTTCTAATATTATAACATTCATAATTATACCATACATTATATCATACATATATGGAATAATATTATAATACACGTATATAATAAAATCACTACTTATCTAAACTGTGCAGATATTATCATTACTAATTTAATTATATTACAACATAATATTATACCATTTATAATTATATTACAAAATAATATTATACAATCTAAAATATTTAAAACAAAATTAAAATAACAAATAATACAAATCATAAGTTACTATGTTAATTTTATAATCCACTAAATCACTACTTTTTCAATCTAAACAATTTTTATATTATCGTAACGTAATTATTATCTTCTAAAAGCATTACTTTTTAATCCTACATTATTATTTTGATTTTATAATCACTTAAATAACTATACATCTAAACTGTTCTAATAATGTTAACTGTTCTAATATTATCATTACCAAATTCATTATTATATACTAAAATCACTACTTTTTTTTAATCCCAAATTAATATTTTAAATGTATAATCCTCTAAATCACTACATATCTAAACTATTTTGGTAATGTAAACTGTTTTTGATATTATATTTTCTAATTTAATTATTATCTCCTAAAATCACTACTTTATGATATTATCATTACTGAGCTATTATCATTATTCTTCGTTATTTATCCTAATTTTTTTTATCAAATATCCGATCAATCCCCTTGCAACAATTGTTGATATCACATATCCTAATTTATTAGAAAATTTTGAGAATGACTTTTATTTCCGAGACCAAGCCATCCTTGCTCCTACACTTGATACTATAAATAAGGTGAACGAATATGTGATGTATTTATGGCCAGGTGATGAAGTACCATATCTAAGATGTCCTATGTAAGGTTGATGAAAACTCAAACAGCTATGAAGGCATTTACACCATATAATTTTTGAATAGCATTACATCTTCTGGAATGTCAAACCACAAGATAACGTTGAAGATTGGGGTTCCTGTAATGTTGCTTCGAAATATAGATCAGTGATCTGGTTTGTGCAATGTCACGAGATTAATAGTAACTCAATTAGGAAAATATCTGATAAAAGCAAAAGTAATTTCAGTCAACAATTTTGGACATAAAATTTCATACCTTGCTTGGTCTTAACACCGTCAAACATTAGATTACCTTTAAAATTTTAACAAAGACAATTTCCTTTGGTTATTTGCTTTTTCATGACAATTAATAAGAGTCAGGGACAATCTCTCTCACATGTTGGACTGTATCTGTCACGTCCAATTTTTAGCCATAACCAATTGTATGTAGCAGTATCAACAGTTACAAGCAAGAGTGGAGTAAAAATACTAATTTGTGACAAAGATGGACAAACATACAATACTACAAAGAATGTAGTTTTCCAGAAAGTTTTTTACAATTTAATATAGAATGGTTTGACTGTTTCTGGCTATTATCTTTTTGTTGCTCATTATTAGTGTAAACCCTGATTATTTTATTATTATATCTCATGAAATTTTTACTATAATCTATTTGAATCTTTTTAGGTAAATCTATGATATGCATTTACAAAGCTATCTCGATCGAGCCAAATTCCAGTTGCAAAGACAAAAATAAACCGACAAACTCTCAACACTACCCCTTACAAAATTGTTTAGTTTTTATTATAACTTCAACTTGAAATTTTGTTAATACATGTACTGAGTAGAGTTTATGTATATTCATTTTTTTGTCTGTGTATATATATTCATGTATAACCATTGAAATTTTTTTAAATAAGAGTATAATAGGTTTGTCTTTTACTTTTTGGATGACAGTATTTGAAATTCAATGTAAATCTATTTCGTATGTGTTTTACACTAATTCTTTTCGTTTTTATTTAATATACGTGAATAGTGTCGTATACGTGAATAGTAACTCCGACACAAAAGGTTTTAAATTTGATAAAAACTCATGTTAATATTTTAGCATAATGATATTGAAGAAAATAATATCATTTAAGAAGAAAATAATATCCCTTACCTCAAAATATCAATACTTCTAGTCGGAATACCGGTATAAGGCTAAAAGAAACTTGCTCTGATGAAGAGAAACTCTCAAAGTATCTAAATACTTACAAAATACACTCAATAATCTAGAGAGAGAAAGAGAGAAAACTTATGAATTCTGGTGTGATTTTCAATTCTAACTTAGCCCTCTATTTATAGGAAAATATTAGCACGCCGAAGCAGACTTAACCTGCAACCTGATGGCTTTACCTGCTACTATTCCCACCCACCACATTTGAATAAAAATCTCAGCATATTTCTTCACCAACCAAGAGTGGGGCTCACCAATTCTAGAATTTTCCACCAAAATGATAAACTCCGAAAATTCAACAATTTCTGAACCAGTCATCTCGTAAAATTCATAATAAATCATACGTTCATTTTTAACGGTTCAAAATTTGTGGACATATACTCAACTTATATATATATAACATATCCAAAAATTACCACGATCCAACGGTCGGATTAAAAATTATAATCCCCGCAAAATATCTCAAAAACCCTGATTTTTAATACCTCTATTCCGACAAAAATACTGATAAAAACCTCAACATTAACTCCTTCATTTTTAACCACAAAAATATATCCCTCATTTATATCCACATAAAATAAATATTTCTTTATCATATGAATCAATAATTAATTATTCACAAATAATATTACAGAATCACATTTATGACAACCAGGCCGTTCCCAGAAAAGAGGGGGCTTTCCAATAAGGATTTCTCCTTACTGGCGCGCAATTAGATGACCAAACCTCTCCTTAGATAAAACTTTCTAGACATTGCCAATAATGTTATCTAATAATATTATTCAAATAATATTAATTATTGATCTGATAAAGGAAAATACTGTGCAGCAACAATTATTGAAATAACAATAATATAAAATATCAACGCAGTAATTATTGAATCAATAAAATAAAATATTGAATAATAACTATTGTAACAATTATTGAGTAGTGCCTTCTTACGTAAGAATCAATAATTGGTGCAATACCGTGTGCTACTGTATTTTAACCACCGGGTATTCCAACAGTATTAACGGTAACAACTACGCCGTTATTTATAAACAACTTATACTTGTCATTTTCTTCATCCAATCGCTTTTCGTTATGGGGCCCACACAAGGCTGCGCCGTCGTACGAATATTCCTCGACAGCAAGAATATTCCACGACCAAACGAATATTCCCCGACAAAATGAATATTTTATAACCACTTGTTTATTTTGTAAAATTTACACATTTCACCCATAACCAAAGTATTATATCAAATTAACCCCTTATTATTCACAATAATATTTAGAGAAAATATGATTTTATTCATTAATAAGTTGGGGTCTTACATTATTTTATTTTATTTTAACCACAATTATCAAAATAATAAATAAAAAATAATAGAGCAAGTTTGAATAAAAAACTATAAAAAAAAGTATATTTTTTATAAATTTATAAAATTTATAAATTTGAGAGAAATAAGAATGGTTCAATTCATTTCAATAGCAACTAAACACAAATTTTTTTCATTCATATATATGAACAATTAACAAAATAAAAAATAATCTATTAACTTAGTCTAAGTTAAGTCAACCAACCAAATTAATCTAATCTAAGGAATGAGTAACTAAGGGAGTGTTTGTTTAGAGCTAAATAGAGCTGAATCGGACTGGCTGAATCGATCGGTGCGTTTGTTTTGGTCTGAATGGCTGAATCGATAAGATAGACGAGCTGAATGACTAAGTCAGATTTTTTGAGCTGAATGGCTGAATGAGCAGCTGAATGAAGTAAAAAAAATTAAAAAATTAAAAAAAAAATATTAACTATTATATTAAGTAATATTAAATAAATTTAAAATAATTTTGAATTTTTTTAGAGGAGGTAAAATAATAAAGTTTTGTCATTTAGATGTTTCAGACATGTCAGTTATCAAACAACTTTTTTTATTCAGATTTAAATTCAACTCATTCAGATTCAAATTCAACTAATTTAGATTCAGTTTCAAATTTATTCAATTTTTATCAAATACCCCCTGACTTCTTACTATATTGATTGGTTCGAGATCCATCTCCATCTAGAACCCTTGAACAGGCAACAGCTAGCAAGAAACGGTAAAAGAAAGGACTAACTACATACATAGCTATCAGTTTTCTGATGTATATTAACGCAGTGTTAGTATAATAATAATAATAATAATAATAATAAAGGGCACCAGTAACGTCGTACCAACCAATAGTTGTTAAAGTCATCAACTTCTTTGGAGTATTTTCTTTTCTGTACTCTAGTCTTCGCTTCAATTCAAGTCTCCTCCTCCTTCATTTAGGTACAAGTAGCATTATTCTCACAAACTAATTAACGAGAAGATCGATTTGATTGATCCAATATATATACTTGTCTTTGATTGTTGAATGGAGAACTTGTTGGGTCTGCTTAGAATTCACATTCAAAGAGGGGTAAACCTGGCTATCAGAGACACCAGAAGCAGTGATCCCTATGTTATTGTCAAAATGGGAAAACAGGTAACCCAATTAAACCACGCGCATATTCTTCTGCTTACAAATTCCTGTTCTTTCATTCATTTCGTCCCAACGCCTATATATGCCGATTGAACATCTTTATTTATCTTTGCTTCTTGAGTTTTTTTTTTTTTCGTTTTTTGGTTGTTGACTTTTGAGTTTATGGGTGCGATTTAATGTAGTTTGGTGACGTACTGGATTCTTATAGAAAATCTTTAAATGTTTTGATTATGAAAATCTTCATTTTATAACTAGTTTGGCAGCTCAAAATTGAAGTTTTTCCCTTCCCCTTCTGCTGTTATTGTTTGAAGGTATAGCTTAATTTTGTCGCCCTCTTTATCCCTTTGGTCATTAAACTGTAGGAGGTGTGACGTATAACATAATTTTTGGAAAAAGGAAACTATTCCCATTTCCCACTCTTTTCATGCTATTGACTTTCTAATATCTTAATTGCATTGTGAATTAGTACAATTTGTTCGTAGCAAGTTTAAATTGGAAAAAATGAATTTGATTTTGTTTTGTTTTGTTTTATTGGTCTTAGAATCTTAGGAATTTGTTATGGTATGACCTTTTCAGCTTGCCTATCAGTTCAGTTTATATATTGGAAAAAAAACGGATGTGGATGTGCCATCTAATTAATTGGACGGCATAGTTTGGATTGCTATATATATATATATTGATGTAAGTATTTCTTTGTGATTCCTTGAAGCAGAAGTTGAAGACTCGAGTGGTGAGGCAGAATGTCAACCCCGAGTGGAATGAAGATCTCACACTTTCTATTTCAGATCCCAATCTCCCAGTTAAGCTAGTAAGTAATTGGCTTTATAGTTTAACAATATTACACCATTCTTATATAATGGTAATCAGTAGCTTCTCAACAATAATCAAGAAAAGAAAGTGAAGCAAATAGAAACTAAATGACGTTCGTTGCAATATTAACTTCATAGTACACTTCATACAATCATATAGTGGGAGGTTGAGATGATGCTTTTAAAAGACCCATTTTGTTTGTGCAGCTGTTCGTTTGATTATATTGGAGAATATGATTTTTGGTTGGTGTATTTTCTTCTTCCATTTGTTGCCTTTTATAGCCGAACGGAGGGGAGAAAGTAAATGAGGTTGGCATGAAATTCAAAGGGCTGGACGGAAGAAAATTCAAGGGGCGGGGAGGGTTGAATATTCAAGGGGCTGGTGCATTAAATGGGCGAGGACAGTTGTTGACCAACAATCTCCCACTCCGAATCCATTAGAGGAGGTAATCTCTGTGACCCCGTCACTTGGAGTCCATCCCGGCCAATTCCTTCCAAAATTCCAACTTGCCAGGAGTGACAACTTTTGTTAACATGTCTGAGAGATTCTCGTCGGTATGAACTTTATTCACTTTCATCAATTCTTTTTTCATCACTTCTCGAAGTCGGTGATAACGAACATCAATATGCTTGGTCCGATTATGATACGTGGCATTCTTGGTCAAGTTAATTGCACTCTGACTATCACAATAAACCACATACTCATCTTGTTTTAAACTCAACTCTTGGAGAAATCGTTTAACCACAACATCTCCTTGCATGCTTCAATAGCAGCGATGTATTCTGACTCAGTTGTAGACAAAGCAACACATTTTTGCAACTTGGACTGTCATGATACGGCTCCCCCTGCAAAAGTAAACAAATACCCCGAAGTAGACTTTTTCTCTTCAGAACCTGTCATGTCTGCATTTGTAAAACCCTCCAAGATTGGACTCGTACTACTAAAACCCAAACACAAACTGGAAGTAGCTTTCAAGTATATGAGAATCCACTTAACTGCTTCCCAATGCTCTCTACCAAGATTTGACAAATACCTGCTCACAATGCAAACTGCATGAGCAATATCTGGCCGCGTACAAACTATTGCATACATAAGACTTCCTACAGTAGAGGAATAGGGAACTGCTACCATATATCTCTCCCTTCCTTGGTAAAAGGACACATGCACTTTGTCAACTTAATATGACTAGCCAGTGGTGTGCTAACTGGTTTAGCATCACCATGTTGAACCTTGCAAGCACCCACTCAACATACTTCTCTTGTAACAACCACAACCTCTTGGCTTTCCTGTCACGAACAATCTTCATACCCAAAATCTGTTTAGCTGGACCTAAGTCCTTTATATCAAAGGACTTGAACAACTCACCCTTGAGCCTGCAAATCATATCAGCATCCTGCCCAACTATCAACATATCATCTACATATAGCAACAGAATAACGAAGTTACCATCCGAGAATCTTTTAACATACACACAATGATCTGTAACTATTCTACTGTAACCTTGATCCACCATAAATGAATCAAATTTCATATACCACTACCTTGGGGCTTGTTTCAGGCCGTACAAACTTTTCTTCAGCTTGCAAACCAAGTGTTATTTTCCTTTTTAATTTCAAATCCATCTGGCTGCTCCATGTAGATTTCTTCCTTCAAATCACCACGAAGAAAAGCAATCTTCACATCCAACTGCTCAAGCTCAAGATCCATACTAGAAACTAATCCCAGCACTACTCGAATAGAAGTCATCTTCACAACTGGAGAAAAAATCTCATCGAAGTCAATACCATGCTTTTGAGCAAAACCCTTGACGACTAATCGAGCTTTGTACTTCACTAGTTTTTCACCTTCCTTCTTTAGCTTAAACACCCATTTGTTCTTCAATTCTTTCTTGCCCTTCGGAAGTGTAGTCAACTCATAGGTGTGATTCTTGTGCAAAGAATCCATCTCATCCTGCATAGCTCTCAACCAATTACTTTTCTCCTTATGAGTCTTGGCTTCCTGAAAATCCTCTAGCTCCCCTTCCTCAGTAACTAAAAGATATTCAGATAAGGATATCTGACTGATGACACACGTTCTCTAGTGGATCTTCTTAGCTGAGGTTCTTCAATGTCAGGTTGATCCCCCTGACCAACACTCTCTGCATCTGACCCATCACCATCGTGCAAATATGTATCAGTCATATCTTTATTCTGACCTCTTTCTCCAACTGTGGCATTCTGTACTGGAGATGAAACTTTGTTGAGGTCTGGAACTCTGTTATCTCTGAAGCTGTGTAGCATTATCAAAATGCTCATAATTCTGGTGCTCATGAAACACCACATCTCTGCTCCTGAATAATTTTCTCTGTACTGGATCCCATAACCGGTATCCAAACTCTGCATCTCTATAGCTAACAAACACACATGGAGTAGATTTGTCATTAAGTTTCGATCTTTGTTCCTTGGGGATATGTGCAAAAGTCTTGCACCCAAATCCCCTCAAATAAGAATAAGACAAATTCTTACTACTCCAAATCTTTTCTAGAATCTGAAAATCTAATGGTGCTGATAGAGATCTATTAATCAGGTAACAAGCAGTACGAACAGCTTCACCCCAAAATGACTTAGGCAGTTTAGCCATTCTCAACATGCATCGCACTCTCTCAATAATAGTGCGGTTCATTCTTTCAGCCACACCATATTATGTTGTGCGGTGCCAGGAACAGTCTGCTCATGCCTAATGCCATGTTTACTACAATATTTAGTAAACTCCTTTGAAGTGTATTCCCCTCCGTTGTCACTACGAAGACACTTCAACGATTTTTCAGTCTCCCTTTCAATCATAACATGAAAACTCTAAAAATGCTGGAATACCTGGTCTTTTGTTCTTAACAAAAATACCTACACATTCCGTGAAACATCATCAATAAAGGTAACAAAGTACCTATTTCCACCCAAGGACTCAACCTCAATCGGTCCACATACATCAGAATATACTCTCTCTAGTAGCTCTGATTTTCTTTTAGCTGAACTACTAAAAGAAACTCTATGTTGTTTTCCAAACAAACAATAATCACAAGGGCTTACCTCTTGCAATCACCATAGAGCCCTTGGTAAGCTTTCACTTTCCACTGTCAAAGTGATTCTCATAGCCTTCTCTGTCCAAGGCCATGCCATAAATCAAGTTGAGACGTAAATCAGGAACGTGTCTAACATCCCTCAAGGTAACAGTGCAACCAACACCTGTCTGAATGCAAACATCACCAATTCTAATATTCTTGGACTGATCAGTATTTCTCATTCTCACGTACCCAAAGTCTCCAGCTTTGTAAGTTGTGAAAAAATCTCTCTTAGGTGTAGCATGATACGAGGCACTAGTATCAACCACCCAATCAACTTTCTGATCATCAACATGCAAGCATTCTTCTTTCCCAAATTAAAGAATCACAACATCTTCGGTGACTGTGGTTGCAGTGTTCTTCTCCTTAACCTTTCCCTGCTCACCATTTTTCTGCTTGTCTAACCAGTTTCTACAATTTCTTTTGTAATGACCTTCCTTATTACAATGGAAGCATCGATACGTTTCACCTTGTCTGGTCTTTGACTTGCTCTTGTGATTTTTGCTTTTGCTGTAACTTTTATCTCTTTTGTGAGATCCTCTAAAATTTCTTCTGCCCCTATTATCTGTGATAAGAGCATGTGTCTCAAAATTTACGCCTTACTCATGTCGTCTTGTCTCCTCATTATGAAGACTGTCCTTGACCATCTACATAGTCATTTTTCCTTCTAGAGCTGAATTGCTTAGAGACACCACTAAATTCTCCCAACTGTTTGGCAACGAACTATGAAGCAAAAGTGTTTGAATCTCATCATCAAGATTCAACTTCATGGTGGACAGCTGGTACACCAAACCTTGAAACTCACTCATATGCTCCGACACACTGCTCCCGTCCTTGTACTTTAGATTCATAATTTTCTGAATGACAAAAGTTTTATTTTGTGCATTCTTCTTCTCGTACATAGACTCTAGTGCTGTCCATAAAGTGTGAGCATCCGTCTCCTGCGAAACATGGTGGAACACACTTTTATCAATCCACTGCCGGATGTGACCAATAGTCTTCCTATTCATTTTATTCCAATCAGCCTCAGACTTATCCGCGGGCTTCTGTCCTTTGAGCTCCAACTGATCATACAAATCCTTACAATAAAGGATATCCTCCATTCTGGGCTTCTAGATCGAAAAATTTGAAGAGGTCAATTTAATCATGACTCCGACTAATTTCTCCATAAAATTTATCAAAAACAACCGAGCAAATAACCTTAGCTCTGATACCAGTTGTTGGGAAAAAATCACATCCCAAATACTGTTGTCTTTGATAAATTAGACGGATAAAATATCAGAACTTGCCAAACAGATTAAATCTACAGTTCTACCAAAATAATAACCATCCAGGAGATAATGAGAAAATATTCAACTACAAAACACCAAGATTTTTACGTGAAAAACCCTTTAAAACTAAGAGGTAAAAATCACAGGACAAACTCTGAATAATTCATTATAATAAACTGAGAGAATACAAAGATATCTTAATTTGAGTACAAACTCAAATTACTTCACCACAATAACTATGTGATGGAACCCATATAAAACATATTTTTATTTGAACTATCTTTTTTTCTCTCTCTCTATTTTTCTAAAGCTTCACAAAAGCTTTTCTCTCTCTTTCTCTTTTCCTCTCTCGGATGGGAGTATATGATTTTTGGTTGCTGTATTTTCTACTTCCATTTGCTGCCTTTTATATCCGAACGGAGGGGAGGAAGTAAATGAGGTTCACTACAGGAAAAATCTCTATCTGCGACCAAACATTTCAGCAACCGCACTTTCTGGTCGCTAGTATCATTAATAGCGACTGTCATCTGCGACCGGTATTGATTCTAGTCGCTAGTTTATATCAGCGATCCCATGCGGTCACTGACATGAATTTCCCTCCCAAAAATTGGTGCGAAACGTTGGCGCGTTTGTTTTTTGCGACCAATCTCTATCAGCGACCGCCTAGCGGTCGCTGAGTCGTCTAAGTCATTAAAAATTAGCGGCCGAATGCGGTCGCTGATCGTCTTAAACTTAATCAGACTCAGGCATTCGTTCGTTCAGCAGGCGAGAAAGAAAAAGAGGGAGAACAGAAGAGGGATAAGGAGGAGAAGTGAAGATGGAGGGAACGCCATTGCCGCCGCCGCCCATCTCGACAACTCAGGTATTATCATACTCAGTGTTTTTTCTACTTCTTGTTTATCTAATTGGTGGACATTTGACACTATTGTTTATCTAATTTGACACTATTGGTATTGGTGGTATTATTTTCTATTGGGTATTTGGTGGACATTTAACACTATTGGTGGTATTGTTTATCTAATTGGTGGTATTTTAGTTGTTTTCTATTGTTTGTATTGTTTTATATTGTTTATTGTTTATCTATTGTCAGTGGTATTGCGTTATTGTTTATCTATTGGTTCTCAGTGTGTTTTCTAATTGTTCTTAGTTGTTTGTTTATTGTTTATTTAATTGTGTGGTATTGTTTTCTACTTTTTGTGGTATTATTTATTGTTTATTGTTTATCTAATTGGTACACTATTGCACTGTAGTTATATTGAACATAAGCTTTAGTCACGTCTTTGACTGGTGTTCAGTTTGGGGGGTTTTGTTCTCCGCTTTGAAATACTCTATTTACTTCGAACCATAAAGTGCTTTCTTTTAGGAATCATTCATAATCAAGGTTTTAGGGACTGTTTCATACAAGGAAACAAGGAAAGTATCAAACTGAGCTTTGATTGTTACACAATTTTGGGTAATACAGATAGTGTACTCTGCATTTATTTTTACATAATCATAACTCAAATTGAATCTTTTTGGGAATAATATGAATGTTTAGTACAAATTGAATAATTAATAAATTTATAACTTTTGTTAAAGATGGTGATATTTGATAAAATATCTCAAACATTTACAAAGTAAATAATGTTGTACATTATGTTGATGGCAAATAGAAGTAAGGCACTAACAGAAAAAACATATAAGGTTTTTTTACGGAGCCTTATGTAACGAATTACATAAAATGACAAATTATATGAACTAGTCCAACTACATTCAACCTTCAAAGAGAAAAGCCGATGAAATCTATAAATAAGAATCTATTCTATTAGGAAGATTGATGAAAAAGTTGACAAATATTCCCAACAACATACTTTTCAAGTCATGCACAATTGGCACTGATTTAGGCTTACCTTTTCAACCCATGCACTAATTTAGGCTTAAATAATGTTCTTACTTGGCATTACCAAAGATGAAATCTATTGAGCCTTGAATATAGCAATCCTTTGATCAAAAGCTTTGTCAACTAAAATGTATCTTGGTGGCCAAAAGTTTTTTTTACCTTACCTAATCATCAAGGTTCGTCACACTAGCTTCGATCCTAACTAGGTTAAATTAATGTTGTAGTCTACGGGGTTGTGACTACTAACAATATGTCAATCCTTGCCATATAGAACAACAAACTTTTACATATAGAACAACAAACTTCTACATGTGATAGGAAAATAAAGTAATCTCCCCACAAATCATAGTATTAGTAAAGAAAATCAATAAAAGATGGGGACAGTGATCCACATGTAGAAAGATGGCAACTCTGAATTTGTAGTAAACTCCTGAACTTTTTACTATTTTAATTTGCATTCATTTGTTATTGTTTTGGTCTTATTATATTAGAAATTTGTATATTTCTCTTGCTTTGTGTCATGGGTGCCTAGAAATGACCATATATGCATGTTGTCGTGCATGTGGCTAGTCCATATTATAGGGGAGACTCTGTTGAAATTTTTTTGTTGGTCGGGTAGTTTCAAATATTTATAATATTAACGACCTCTTTATGTGATTACTAGTATCCATGTAGTCATATGCTTACTAGCTAGTATATATGCTCAATCCCATTCAACTACAAGTATGCTCAAGTCATATGCTTACAATCATATTGTAGTTTAATAAGCTCATGTTGTCTGTAGTAGGTACTGTGGTATCATGGACCTCTATTCAGACCGTAGTTGGATGAGACGACGAAAGTCAAGTGCCCAGATAGGTGCTACAGCAGAATTTGAGCTGGTTGCCAAGTATTTCTAGATTATGCGTATAGTCACCCGAAATGTATTAATGGTCAGAACAAGATAAGATGTCCTTGTTTGAAGTGTAAGAATGTAAATTATATAGACAGAGACATAGTAAAGTATCATTTACTTGTTTCTGGGTTCATGAACAATTACGAAGAATGTTGGTGGGCACATGGGCAGAGAAGAGATAGTGGTAACGCACAAGTACACAATCCAGGCAGCAGTACCCATCATATGAATGACATGGTTCATGATATTGCAGGGCCAGATTTTGATTGGGAACAAGGCGGAGAGCAACCTATGAATTTTGATGTCAAAGCATTTTTTAAGTTGTTAGACGAGGGTAGCGAACTGTTGTGGCATGGTTGCACGAAACACACTACATTGTCTGCAGTGACGATATTACTTAACATCAAGGCTGATCACAACATGAGCCATGAGTGTTTTGAGTCACTTTTGAGGGACATTAAGAGTATGTTGCCTGTCGGTGAAAAATTGCCCGATAACTACTACTATTGTAAAAAGAATGGTGAAGAAGTTGGATTTTGGATATCAAAAGATCGATGCATGTCCGAACGATTGCATGTTGTTTTATAAGGAAATGAACAGAAGACAAAGTGCACGTTTTGCAGTCATGATCGATTTAAGCCTATTAAAGAGGGCGTGGCTACAAAAAAACGAATATACCTTTTAAGATTTTAAGGTATTTTTCAATTACACCTCGGCTCAAAAAATTGTACATGTCTTCAAGAACAGCTAAACATATGACTTGGCATGCGAAATCTCCAACCAAAGATGGAGAACTAAACCATCCCGCAGATGGGCAGGCTTGGAAAGATTTCAACTTAACACATCCCGGGTTTGCACTTGAACCTAGAAATGTGAGGCTTGAATTGTCCACTGAGGGTTTCAACTCGTTCGGCCACTCAACTGTTCCGTACTCCTGCTGACCTGTGATTGTTACTCCGTATAACTTGCCTCCTTGGATGTGTGACCAGTGGAGAGCTGAGGGCTGGGTCAAGAGGCGCAAGACTGCCGCCTCGAACAGATCCTCGGTGTATCTGAAGGCGAAAAGGTAAAAGGCACGTGTCGGGGCGGTAGTATATCACAGCTGCAGCATATTGCTGCCGGGGTACGTATGCTATGTTTACAGTTATGTTTTGTAGCTAAAATATCATATGTTTACATATTAATATGAGAAAATGAACTGTATGAGTCTCAGTTTCAAGGTTAACCTATCAATTGGTTGGATGTGTATGTGGCCACCCGCGATGGTCTGCCTAAGGCTGTTCAGATAGTGGTAATAAGTTAACTTTATACTAATATGTTGTTTAAAAATTGTGACGACCTTTTATAGCATTTTTTATTTATTTTTAACTATATAATTGTTGATCTTCTAACAAGACACTTATAAGGGCTTAATGAATGAGCGCTATCCTGAAGGCACCCCGCGTCCGTCGATTGATCAAGAATTGTAGGAGAGGGCGTCAATCGTGAAAAAAAACTATGTTAAAGGCCAATGACAAAAATGACGCCCGTCCATCAGTGGCACAGGCAGCTCTGCTACTCAGTCTACACAGTCATCAGGTCATCCATCCTATCATACTCCTGCTGACTGTGTGAGAGCGATCTGTCGGGATCGTGATCTTTTTCTTTTACTGGGCGGGAATCTGCAGTCTCTGAGTCCTGAGTTGGCGGATTCAGTGGCGGCAGCAGTAGCACAACATCAGGATGACGATGAGGTATATATATCGATATTGTTACTGTCACTGTCTTACTTATATGTTTCACTACATTGTCTATTGTTTAGCGTTCCCTAAGTCATAGCAGTATCAACACATATATGTAACATGTTTTAATCTTTTGTTAATTTTAAGGTCCTAATTTGGATGATCCATGGAGAGTTAGACTTGTTTTTTAGATATTTAAAGCCTTGTACTCTTTTATATTCATTCTTTGGACAATTGTATTGGTTTACGATTCTATTATATGGATGTTTACGATTGTATTGTGTTGTGTTGGTTTACAATTCTATCATATGGATGGATGTTTATATATACTATTGTGGATGTGTTGGGATATATATAAATCATGGATGGATGTTTATATGGATGTTTATATGTACTGTTGTGTTTTGGGATAGAAAGCAGGTACAAAGCAGGTTATTTGTGGGAAATCAACAAAATAGGAAAAATATTAAAAAAAAAATCAACATCAGCGACCGCATCGGTCGCTATTACCGGTCGCTGACACGTGTGCCATGTCATCCCTGACAACTGACTCGACATGAGTCAGATTTGCGATGAAGTCGGTCGCTGATGGCGGTCGTTAATACTTCGGTCGCTATTATTGGTCTCTGATGTCCACCCAGCGACCAGATTACCTGCGACTAATATCAGCGACCACATTCGGTCACTAATACTCATCTGCGACCGTATACGGTCGCTAATAAGCCTTTTTGTTGTAGTGGTTGGTATGAAATTCAAAGGGCTGGACGGAAGAAAATTTAAGGGGCAGGGAGGGTTGAATATTCAAGGGGCTGGTGCATTAAATGGGTGAGGACAGTTGTTGACCTCTCTATAGTTTCTCTCTATAATTGCTTTTATGAGTCTTAATGAATTGGTGAGAATGAAAGAAGAATAAGCTTCTATTTATAGGAAAACATAGTTTCGATAATTGCACGATTAGGGGCTCGAATTATTACAGTATAGTACATTCATCTATACCTCCATTTTAAATTTAGTCATTCAAGTATTATCAATCTTGTACCACCTCTCCTAATAGTACATGCATGTGAATCAATAGTTCCTTACATGTGAACCAACAGTAAATTGCATGTGAACCAATAGCAATTAATTGTTCATTTATTCGATTAATTGCCCGTTTGGTTAATAAAATCAGCCAATCACAGAAATATCTCCTTTGAGGGTAATTGGGTCACGGAAGAATTAAAGAAAACTAAATGAACAAACATCTTTAATCAACACGAACTTATTCATCATTAATATTATAACTCACAATATTTAACAACCAGATCATTCCCAAGAAAGAGGGGGCTTCCGATAAGGATTTCTCCCTGTTGATGCGCAATTAGGTGACCAACTCCCTTTTCTCGATAGAACTTTCTTGACATCGTCAATAATATAAATAATAATATGAATAACTTTGTTGTCTCAATTATTGATTTAATAATATAAAATATTATGCAGATGATATTGTGACAATAATTGAATCAAATAACGTGAGGTAATATGTAGTAATTACTGTAGCAATAATTGAGTATAACTGAGTGACTTCTCACGTAAGCATCAATAATCAATATCGTGTGCTACTATGCAACCATGCGTATTACTATATTTTTATCATCGGGTATTCAAACAGTTTAACGGTAAAACTTTCGCCGTTATTTTAATAAAAAGATATTTCTGTCGTTTTCTAACTCCGACAATCCTTCTATTTTGGGGTCCACCAATGATTGTGTCGTCGTACGAATATTCCCTGTTAAAACGAATATTCCCCGACCAATCGAATATTTTATAACCACTTGCTTACTTTGTAAAATTTGTAAATATTACCCACAACTATAACGTTATATCAAATTCACACCATAATACTCAAAAATATATTTCAAAAAAAATTAATCTTTATTCATAAAAGTTGGCGTCTTAAATATATACAGAACAGATCTAAAGCACTACTCTTAAATAACACTTTATCTTAAATAACACTCCTTTATTAAAACTAAGTCGTTTTGGATATTCTTTTAAAATACAAAATAATATTAAAATAAAGTAATCCCACTTGCTTTCTTTTTATTTACAAAAAAGTCACCCGCGGCCCTACTTGTTTTTTTAAAAGAATATCCAAAACGACTTAGTTTTAATAAAAGAGTGTTATTTAAGATAAAGTGTTATTTAAGAGTAGTGCTTTAGATCCGTTCTGTATATATATATATATATATATATATATATATACATATATATATATGAAAAATGATTCATAACATATATTTGCTATGGATGAAAATTGGGCAAATAACATCTATACTATCCATTGCAATAATGGCAGAGATTAAATTGGGAATAACGCCGTCCCCAAATTGCCCCCAATTTGATAGTTAAGCAATATCAGATCAATTTGCTATGAATTTGATAGATAAGCAATAACGCAATTTGGTAATATCATGCACGCGAATCCCAAAAATTATGCTTCAGAGATAGAGATCACGTCGGATCTCAACGCCAGATCTCAATCAAATATTAAGACGTCAGGGCAATTATGAAACCGCTAGAAAGAGCCCCCACACAACTGCTCATGCGTGAAGAACACGCGGAAAGAACTACAACAATGGATAGCTGCCAGTCGTCGAAAAAAGCACCGAAACACACAGATCTCAAATCAGACTAAGACAAAACGTTAACCCAGTGGACATCTGCGAGCCTGCAACGATTCTGCAATCAAATCTTAAACCAAAAACATATCAAAGAAATTTAAAAGGACTAGATCCAGCCAAGGAAGAGCAAAAACATATCAAAGAGAAAGACCAAACCTTAAACCTGAACCCAAAATCAAAACAACTTCGATCTAAACAACCCCCAAAGATGAACAAAACCAAAGCAAGTAACTTGGGAAGTCCAAGGGACCAATCAAAATGAGATGACACTACAAGAAAAAGGTTTATCAGCGACCGGCAATTAGTGACCGCGTACGGTCGCAAATATCTAATAGTGACCGAATGCAGTCGCTGATAGTCGTCGCACAAAATCTAGTCGCTGAGATGCTCATCAGCGACCACTATTAGCGACCACTATCAGCGACCGATATGAGCGACCAAAATGATAAATTCGGTCGCTAAGATGAGTCAGCATGGTCCAGGGGCAAAGCTGACGTGGTCCACGTGTCAGCGACCACTATCAGCGATCGCATGCGGTCGCTGATACCCTCAAAATGTCAGCAGTCGCTAATAACTATCAGCGACCGCATGCGGTCGCTGATATGAAAAAAATAAAAAATCAAAATTTTGTTGTTTTTCAGAATTCCCAAAAACCTGTACCTGTTTTGTACCTGCTTTATACCAACACACATACACAACAAGATAAATAGCATACACAACAATATAAACATCCATCGTCCACCAACACATACACCAAACTAGTTTCAAAACTAGTTTAACTAATATAACTGAATATACAAGTTATGAACATACACATGCAATAATAACATTTCAAAATTTGTTTAAGTAACATACATACATCCAAAGACAGAATAATAGTACAAGCTTATACTATAACTACAAAACTGATATAAAGCAGGTACGTCAAGCATCATCGCCTCCTTGATCACCCTGTAATTAACAAAATAATAAAACAAGTTACAAATATATACTAACTACGTTAATATTGATATATTACGACAATATATACAACAAATTGATTTTATACCTCGTCGTCATCCCCATGTTATGATGCTGCTGCTGCCGCTGCTGCCGCTACTGCTTTAGCTAACTCCTCAGGATCCAGAGCCCCAAGATGCCCGCCCAGTATCGTCAGAAGATCCCGATCTCGACATATAGCTCTCACACAGTCAGCCGGAGTATGAACAGTTGGATAGCTCGATAACTGTATAGACTGGGTAGAAGAGCAGCCTGAGCCACTAAAGGATGGGCGTCGTCGTTGTCCTTGACCTTTAATATAGTTCTTCTTCACAACAGACGCCCTCTCTCACAACTCTTGATCAATAGGCAGACGTGGAGTGCCTTCAGGATAGCGCTTATAAGTATCATGTCATCATGTTAACAATTAAATAGTTAAAAATAAATTAATTCTGTAAGCATTGATAAACAAGATCAAGTTGTTAAAATTTATTACCGCTATCTAGATAGCATCAGGCAGACCATCACGGGTGGCCACGTACACATCCAGCCAATGGATAGGTCCATGATTCCACGGTACCTACTACAGACAACATTATAAATGTTAACATATGACTTGAGCATACTTATAACCATATAACTTGAGCATACTTGTAAGCATGCATATGATTAACATTTAAGCATACTTGTAAGCATATGAGTTGAGCATACTTGTAACCATATGACTTGAGCATACTTGTAAGCATATGAATGACATTTAAGCATACTTGTAAGCATATGACTTGAGAGCATACTTGTAATCATATGACTTGAGTATACTTGTAAGCATATGATTAATATTTAAGCATACTTGATGTTAACAAATGAATGCGGAATCCTTACAGAGAAAATCTTCTCATTTTCATCTTTCGTATATTCATAATCATATCCTTATAGAGAAAATCTTCTCATCTTTCGTCTAAACTAGGCCATTATTCACATTTTGAGTTTACTAATTTTATTCACTTCTTGACAATTTCACTTCTAGACACTTTGATTCATTCCAACACTTGAATTAAATCTATTTAGAACTAGTTTTAGCATTCCTTTAGGTTTGTTAAACATAGATTGAGTTTTGACCCTCTAAACCAAGCTTTTTCAAGCTTTTACACACTAACTTCTCAAGTTCTTGTATATGTTAGCATTCCAACACTTGGAATAGCCTAGCGTAACCCTAACTGACTTGTCTAAGGTGTCCAAATTGAGTTCTAAGTAGAATAGAAAAATCTCAAATTTTCATAGTTAGACAAATTTACAAAACTGCAGTTTTAGTGATTTTCCATGCTAGTTTGGTGATTTGTTTAAACTCCTTGGTTAAGCCAAGGGTTTAACCACTTGTCCCTACTTCTAGACCATACGACAATGTATTTTATTCAAGGTTTAGGTTTCTTTTTTATGCCCATTAAGCTCCCCAAAATAGAGCTCAAACTTAGCCATTTTCTGACTTTTTTTTTTACAAAATTGATTTTGTACTTTTTCCAAAAAATTTCAGTTCTGGCCACTAGGATAGTCTAGGTATGTATATTTAAGTTACGTAAGGTTACTTTTAGCATCACCACACTTTATTTAATCATCTAACTCATTTTAACTTATCAAAGCTCACTTTAAGCTTGAAAAGAGAGCTTAAATTGGTTTTCTTGTTGGCTTTCTTAATGACCATGTTTGGGAATCATTACTAGCATGTATGAGCAACTTTGTATCTGCTCATAATAGTCCTTTAAGGTCAGGTACTATGAATTGTCCAAAACAGTCCATTTTTTGCTTTAAAATGTGATTTTTAACAAGTTTCATGCTCAAAATGGCTTAGGCTTGTTTCCTTTAGTTTGTGTAGCTTTCTTATGTCCTATTATGACTATTGAAACTTGTGTATGGGGTCCAGGTATGGTGGTTCACTATTTTAGTGTTCATTGTTCTATAAAGCTTATTTTCATTGATTTTTAAGCAAGAATTTGCACAACACACAATGTAGACCTTAACTAACTTAGGGAACCATTAATTTTACATGTTATCTATAGGCAATGTATGTACTCCTCACTGTCTAACAACACCAGTCACACAAGTTGGCCATAACAGTCCCTTATAGGCACAATTTTGGCTACCAAATCCCCAACAGTCTACAGTAGAACATATATGGTCTTTAAACATTCCTATGAACCTTAAATCACCATGAAAACTCATAAGCACATACTCTAGCATGTTTGAAAACTGAGTTCAATCTTTCCTTACCCAAAACAACCTTAAGTGCACATCAAACGAATATGTTCCAAATATTAGACAAGTAAGAAAATGGAATGAGAAATCCAATAAGAGTATATGCAAAAATGAAGGAAAGACAACAAATAAAGTTTTAAAATATGAATTTAAAGAAAGGCTTAAAAAGAAGAATGTTGCTTTTGAAAATTTTAGTTACCAAAACACTTATACTAGTATACCATTAAGCACTAATCAGTGTCATTTTAGCAAATTACTTGTTTAGCCCAAACACCATACACAGAATCACCTATTGTAGCAACATATTAAACAGTGTGCTTTCTACTTTAGGACAATTTGCAGATAACTCAACTATTAAAACATCAAACATTCACAAATATAGTATTCATTAATTGAGTAATTCCATATTAATTAATAAATTAACAAAAACCCAAATCTCCATTCACAAAATCAAATCAGAATAAATAAACAATTACAACATCAATAGTTGAACAAAACCCTAAAGGAGAAATCCTAAATTGAACAAGATATATATAGAGGGGACATTACAAAACTTAAGATTTGGAACTTTTTTACCTTTCGTTTGAGGTTGTAATGGTGCAACTCGGACTTGTAATGAAGAAGTAGAAAAAAATGGCACAATAACTCGTGGTGAAGGCGGCACCCCCTCTTCTCTTCTCCCCCTACTTCCTCTTCTCCCTCTCATCTGTTCTCCTTCTTTTTTTTTCTTCTGCAGATATCGAGCGAACGACTGAACCTGATTATGTTTATAAGAATCAGCGACTGCCTGATTATGTTTATAAGAATCAGCGACCGCCATCAGGCGGTCGCTGATACATATTGGTTGTCGCGCCAAAGTTTCGCACCAAATTTTAGGAGGGAAATTATTCTCAGCGACCGCATGCGGTCGCTGATATATACTAGCGACGAGAATCCTTATCGGTCGCTATTACTATTATCAGCGACCAGATAGTGCGGTCGCTGATATCATTGGTCGCAGATGGCCATTTTTCTTGTAGTGTGAGAAGGATTTGCATATCAAACCATAAACCCAGTCCACACCCCGGTGAAGAACAACTAGGGCCTCCCAATCCCTAGTATAAGGATGACCAGTGAAGAAAGGGATGGAATAGAAGCGAAATAAATCATCATGTATCAGTGGAATCAAATAACCCAGGAAGTTAACCCAAGATAATAAGAACCAAACAAACCAAATCTATCACCTAGAACTAGAAAATGGCAAAACAAGGAACAACTCACCGACTAAGCAAGATGAACATCTCTAAAGAAACTATGAAGCTTTGATCTATCACTCCTCTTCGGAGAGACTAACATCCTCTAAGTGCTACCCCTGCCCAGGAGAGTTCAAACGGAGATAACAAATTGCGAAGTGGGAAGAACATGTAGAACCATAACTAATCCCAATAGCCCAAAAAAATAGACACACAAAAAAATAGCCCAAAAATGGGCAAAGGATTGGATTGGATTGGAGTGAAGAGAGGAAAGAGATGTATTTGATAGCTGCATTCGAAATCGCCATCATGACACAGAGGAGGGTTTGGTTTCGCAGCAGAGGATGTGGGAGATTATCGCAGCATCTTCTTCGCATCAAAGAAGAAATTGCAAAGAAATTGCATAAGGGGTTTGGGGGTTTGCAAAGGAGTCGTAGGCTACTTCAACTAGCGGATGTGTAGTGGTCAATTTGGGGAGAGAATTTTTTTTTACTGTCCGCTACTTCAACTAGCGGACGACGCTATTCCCAATTTAATCTCCGCCCTTGATTATTGCAATAGATGGTATAGATGCTATTTGCCCAATTTTCATCTATGGCAAATAGATGTTATGGGTCATTTCCCTATATATATATATATATATATATATATATATATATATATATATATATATATATATATAGTAGTAATATTTGGTTAAATTGATTTTGTTGGGATTGTATTTGATTTGATAGGAGCCTGAGTTTTTACGGATGAATGCAGAAATAATTCAGAGGCAGATACAAAAGGTTGATGTTGTCAATTATCTCGTTTTCATTTCTACTGTTGATGCATTGCGTTTCATTCACGAGGAAATTTGTTCTATAGATAAACATATGAGATTAGAGTACCCAAAATATTTTCTCTTTTGAATTTCTTTTCTAGAGCCACATAGATAAAAAAATTAATATCTGCTTAATTTTTTTAACAAAATGATCCAATTTCAAAATAATAATTAGTTTAGTGGGGTAATTTATAAAATTAAAAGTACAATTGTGTAATCAGTAAAACGTGTCAATTACAGTGTGTAATTCATTAGTTTTGTCGATAAAAAATTAATGTCCGTTTATTTATTTTTAACGGATTGACTCAATTTCAAAATAATAATTAGTTTAGTGGGGTAATTTGAAAAATTAAAAGTTCAATGAAATAATCAATAAAATGTGCCAACTATAATAGATATTTCATTAGTTTTGCCATTTTTTAAGTGAGGGACTTGTTCGAAACATATAATAAATTATTAGACAGTGAGTTATTAATTTCAAAGTTTTGTTTGTAGCTCTCATCTTATCTGAGAAAGCCTCTTCGACCGGAATATTGGCTTTCAATCTTGATTATCGCACATGAACATTTCACTGTAATTAGTGCAGACGATGGTTCTTTGCTGTTCCGAGCGGAGGAGGAGGACTTTATTTTCCCCTTACCGGAATCCAGTCGAAAGAAATTCGGAGAGAGAATCCTGAATTGGAAACGGTAATTGCTTGAATTGAATTGCAATTTTTATTTATTATAAAAAATAGTTTATGAAATTGTCACGACATAATCTCCTAGTTGAGCGACATTGTTTGGGATAATTGATATGAGACGGGTGTTCTAAGGCTTCCTTACAAGGTTTCTGCAGTCCTGTATTAGTGCCTCATCGGGATGGTTTACCTCATCACCATATTCAATCAACAACCCCTCACGTAGAGCCTACAACTCTATAATAAGGACATTATAAAACCTAATCCTGGCATATAACCCATTCACCACTGTCATTTCGGATCAGTCCCTAATAAATATGATTCTACAATAAATTATATATTATATATTGTGTTATAATTATATATATGAAAAGGAGTATTGTTGTTTGTAAAATTATTTTTCTTAAATCCCACATAATTATGTACTAAAATTATTTAATGTCTTATAAGTATAAGTGAAATATATTACTAATTTATTTGTGGTACTAAAGAAAAGAATAGACTAGAAAATTATCACAATAACTTAGTGGGACCATAAACAGAGACACTATAAATATGACAACTTTAAGGACGCATGCAGACTACTTGTGTCAACATTCAGTTAGATCAACTCCAGCGTGTCGGAGCTGCGCGAATCTTAAATTATATTTAGTGTAAGATGGAAATTTCGCTCTAGTAGATGTAGTAAATTTAGTCGGGCCATTTTTCTGACAAGTCAAATCGACCAAATCAGCAAACCGAAATCTCGTGGACTATAATTTATATTATATTTAAATAGAAGGCTCGGTTGGAGAAAAAAAACAGAGAAGGAGAAGGAAGAGTTCACAGATGAAGGAGACGAAAGGGGAGGGGCAACAGATAGATCTGAAAATTCAGAACGATAATAAAAATGAAATCAACTGTAATAAAAAAATTATCAGAACGGTAAGAAAAAGAAATCAACGAATAGAAAATGAAAATCTATAAATATGTACCATTATTCAACACATTTTACTATCTCTCAATCAATTACTTCAACATTTAGCAATTGTAAGTATTTTATTAATTATTGTATTTTTATTATATTTAATTTTAGTTTTTATTAATAATATCTCTTTAATTTATTTTTTAGATGAAAAATCATGGTCCTCCGATGTATTATTCTTCATTATTATCTGAAGGTTTCTCACTTGATGATCCAAATTTGTTGGATGAATTTTCAATTCAAACTGATGTACCAATTCAGACTTCAGAAAATGAGTCCAATAAAAGAACAGGACGAAAGGGAAATTACACAATTGATGAAGATACCCTTCTTATTTCCTCATGGCTTAACGTAAGTATGAATCCAATTCAAGGAAACGATCAGAAACATATAAGATATTGGAAAAGAGTTCACGAATACTTTCATGAATACAAAAATTTTGATTTTGAACACAATTCTACTGCTTTGGCGAAACGTTGGTCAACAATTCAACTCGCGGTGAACAATTCATTGATTATTTTAATCTTTTTATATTATAGTACATGAGATAGTCCATAGGATAATCTATCTGATGGAAGGATTGAAGATTAAAGAATATTTACTGATGTCAGATAAATTAAATGTAGTCCATCGACTGAAAATGCTCTTATTCTTATCCTACAAGTTGTTCGGACGCAACTCTCTCAATTAATCTCTGATTTTCATCTTTGAAAGAAAATACTACTGCTGGAGACTTTATGGATATTTCAAAAAGACATTTTGATGATATGACTCTTGAACCGTCGATCTTCTTTTGCCAAAAAATTTCGTGTACTTTTCTTTAATTTTTCCAACCCATGACCACTAATCAATGTCCATATCGATCTCAATATACATATTCATTGTCAGGGGCGGATCCAAGCGTGAGGCGTGGGGCGTGGGGCGTGGGGCGGGGGGCGGGGGGAGGGGGCATCTGCCCTCACGGAATTTTTAAGGATCATGGATGCATGTGTTGTACTCTTTCCGTCCCATGATAAAAATCCTAGTTATTACTATTTTGGGTAGTTCCATGTCCATTTTCTTTTAATAACCAAACTTTTATACATATTTTCCTATTATACTCGTAGCATTAAATATCTCATATTTTTTTTATTCTAATTCTCTCTCCATATTTAATGACATTATTATGGACAATTTTGTCATTTCATTCATCTTTTTAATATACGTAAAAAGTCTACCAGAATTTTTATTCTGGGACGGAGGTAGTATAATTATTAAGAATCATGGATGCATGTGTTGTAAAATTATTTTTCTTTAAATCCCACGTAATTAAGTACTAAAATTAATATGACAACTTTAAGGACACATTGTGTCAACCTTCAGTTATTTTTATCCTACAAGTTGTTCGGACGCAGCTCTCTCAATTAATCTCTGATTTTCATCTTAGAAAGAAAATACTACTATTGTTGGAGACTTTATGGATATTTCAAAAAAGACATTTTGATGATATGACTCTTGAACCGTCGATCTTCTTTGCCATAATTTTTCTTGTACTTTTCTTTAATTTTTCCAACCCATAACCACTAATTAATGTCCACATCGATCTCAATATACATATTTATCATTGTATAACAATTCCTTTCCGAAAAGTTTTTTTTTTTTAACTATACTCCTGTATATGCTAGATCAAATTTAACCTTTAAAAATTAATTTGACATTTTTTTAAATTTAAAATTAATGAAACACATCTAACTTTGAAAATAATAAAAGTTGTATATGGTAATACTGTTTAGATAGCATATAATTTTTTTGATATAAATATATTGTCTATCATTAAATTATTTTTTATTAATTTTAAAATATCTCAAATTTATTTTGAGAAATTAATATTGATCTTTATACTGAAACTCCTCGTGGCAGGCATGCATGCATGCAATTGGATTCGTGTACTGCTTCTAGACCAGTTAATTTTACTCTTGATTTTATACGTCAATATACAAGTATCGAACTTGATTTCAAGTAGATGATCTACCGGATTATAATCTGTCTACGATACAGGTAACAATGATGTGATGTTCATTTAATTCACTTCCCATCAAACGTCAACTCATTAGAAATAAGGAGATAACTGAAGATTCAACCATGTTCACTAATCTCATCATTGTGGGCTGAGTAGTTCTACACGGACCGTATATTTAGACAAAAAAATTGGATATTTTTTTTATTTTTTTATATTTGTGATTCTCAAAAAATATATAATATTTATTTTAATTTTTTTTTTTTATAAAATATAGTATTTTAGATATAATTTAGATACATATATAAGAATAGGGTTATACAGACTGTACTTGTTTGATTGACTAAATTGTGTTTAAAATTAATATTAACCTTCTAAAATTTATTGGAAATATGAGATAGAAATAAATTAACTTTTAATCATAAAGGATAATATAAGAAATTAAGCATTTAAAGTTTCCTTAAAATTTAGAAAAGATAAATAAAAAGAAACAAAAATCTCTCTCTAAAAAGAGAAATAAAAATGTACCGAGGAAGTAATACATACCTACTACTTCATTAATTACAAATTAAAATAGAAACCCTAGCTCACATATTCCTAATGCAATCCCGTTCCTCCAATGAAAAGGCTAGAAAATTAATGTGTTCTAAATGTCTTATACATACCTACTACTTCAATAACAAATTAAAATAGAAACCCTGGCCCTCTTATTCCTAATGCAATCCCGTTCCTCCAATGAAAAGGCTATAAAATTAATGTGTTCCCCTGTCCAAAACAATGTCTTATATATAGTTCCCACTTGCTCAACCCAAGAGCTTAATACAATATACATGCGCAGTTACGTTCTTTGCACCTAGCGATCATTCTATTAGCTCTGATAGTTCCTGGCAAATAGCCTTAACGAATTGCAAATTTTAATTTCCTTTTATTTGAGCCCTACGGAAAATATTTCAAAAGGTAAAATGTGAAAGTTGCATGCATCGTGCTACTTCAAAAATAGAACAAAATTAATTTGGGAGAAATTTATTCGATGCGAGTAATATTTCTAGCATGATGAGATATTGCCATGCATATATATATAGGTCTTTTTCAGATTAAACATGCAGAGTTGCATATGATTAATATAAATTCAAGGACTCATAAATGATGAGATGGTTCAGTCGTTGCTACATTGGTGAGACGACTACTTTATGGAGACGGAAAATAGATTGCTTGTTTTCCTGTCTGCTTGATTATTGCTTATGTGCCTGTTCAATATCATAATAAAAATTAATAGAACAAGTTTAAAGTTATACGTGCTAATTACTCGCCCAACGTAAGTCTCAATTAAAAATAGTGGCTGAGTGAAAAATTTTCCAATCATTGATCATATACGTACTGTGGGCAAGGAAATCGCGCCTTACTTGTTTAGGGTTTCGTGTTGGCTGAGGAGGAGAGAAATCCACGAAGAATACGGAATTGATTGATTGATTGTAGATGGGAGAACGACAGGTGGGCGATTACTCCAACGACGCGTGGCAGAACCCCTAGAATCCGGAAACCGTGTTAGGGTTATTAGAATTCCAAGTGTCTTCTTCAGTTCTTCGAGTTGAGAGAGTGTTCAAATCTTTTTAGTGCTTTTAGGTGGAATATCCAAGCCTTCAGCTACCAAAAGAGTCCTTCCCCATTCCTAGAATGGAAGGGGTATTTATAGAGTTTTCTGGAATTAAGTAATCACATGATAGACACATGTTTTCAAGGAAATTTCAGAAATACCCTTTAGTCATTAGAATAATGCCCATATTACCCTGTCCTTCTAGTCACCAATCCAATCCCTCAATCAATTTCCAAAATGAGCCGCCTCCACGAGTCTTCTGCCTCGAGACACGTGGAGGCTTCTCCCGGGTCTAACACATATATTTCTGACTTTTCTATCTTCATTCCATTAGGTTATGCGAACCCTAATTTGCACATTTAATGAGGTCGTGGAACCCTAATTGTGTATTTAATTTAATTAGGTCATGTGAACCCTAATTTTGCACATGGGCCCACATTTGCCCCCTGTGCGAGAGTCGCATTTCCAAATAGACGATCGTGCAAGAATACTTCCAACTTTTGAACGATTTTGTGTGACTTCACTTTACGAGTCTTGAAGACCATGGTCCTAGTAAAGGGAACTCCTAGGGAGCCAAACCCTTGGATTTGTTTCTTTATTTTTCCTGGAAATTAAAAACAAGAAAAATAATCAAATAGCATTTAAATCAAAAGAAATCTTTATTTTGGGTACCCAAAATCTTTCTTTTCCATCAAACCAAATAAAATCATAATAAAATCGAGTCATAATTTTATTTTGGAAGTAAGATCTTAATTTTTATTTTGTAAATAAAATCAAATATTTCTTTATTTTGAAAATACAATCAAATATTTCTTTATTTTGGAACCAAAAATCCAATCTCTCTTTATTTTGGAAACAAAAGCCAATCTTTATTTATTTTGGAAATAAAATCCAATCTTTCTTTATTTTGATATATATATATATATATATATATATATATATATATATATATATATATATATATATATATATATATATAGTCCAGATCCAGTCCGGAATCCCGGACTCTATAAAATACGAATCTTTTTTTTTTTTTGCTTTTTTTTTGAAACAACTAAAAAAAAATAAAAAAATTTATGGAATTGAAAATTTTTCATAATACAGTGTTTTGGGTGTGATTTGGGTACGTATAACAAAATATGGTGGTACTGTCTGTGCAGACTGTACCACCACTTTTTGGTATAGGTATTCAAAACACGTCCAAAATATTGTATTATGAAAAAATTTCAGTTCCATAAAATATTAAATATTTTTTTTAGTTATTTAAAAAAAAGCAAAAAAAAAAAGGTCCGAATTTTAAGAAAATCCGGACTCCCGGACTTGATCGGCTGTGTGTGTGTGTGTGTGTGTGTGTGTGTGTGTATATATATATATATATATATATATATATATATATATATATAAGCTATTTTCGAAAACTACCCTTTATTGGGAATAAAATAAACTTAAATTTTATTATTTTCGAAAAAAAAAATAAACTTCTTTACTTATCTTTATTTTGGAGAAGTAAGAAGTCCATATTCGTAATCCATTGTCGCATGCTTTCTGATTGAGTAGGTGCTACTTGCGTGCATATTTCTTAGAATTGTCTCATAATCGCTAGGAGCCAACGAACATACGTGTGTTCCTCACCATTGCAGCCACCTTAGCAAGTCTCACCATCAAGGACATCCTTGCGATATCCAACACCAGGTAATTGTAAACCATTAGGGGTGCACCCTTTATTGGAGCCTTCGTTAGCCAAATTCTCATAATTGTGTTTCCTATATATATATATATATATATATATATATATATATATATATATATATATATATATATATATAGAGTCCGGATCCAGTCCGGGATCCCGGACTCTATAAAATCCGGACCTTTATTTATTTTTTATTTTTTTTGTTTTTTTTTGAAACAATTAAAAAAAAATAAATTTATGGAACTGAAATTTTTTCATAATAAAGTGTTTTGGGCGTGATTTGGGTACGTATAACAAAACATGGTGGTACAGTCTGTGCAGACTGTACCACCACTTTTTGGTATAGGTATTCAAAACACGCCCAAAACACTTTATTATGGAAAAATTTCAGTTTCATAAAATATTAAATATTTTTTTTAAGTTATTTAAAAAAAAAAAAGCAAAAAAAAAAAAAAGGTCCGGATTTTAAGAAAATCCGGACTCCCTGATAGGATCGGCTGTGTGTATATATATATATATATATATATATATATATATATATATATATATATATATATATATATATTTTCTTCAGGAAATTGTAGACTTTCTTCAATTTTTTCGAACCCCATCACCATATCTTGGCCTTTTCCCTCGGAATTTCTCAGAAAAAGGCTATAATTTTCGCGCTGAACGAGTATACGTCCCAAACAGTGGATTAGGAGAGCAACAGGACCTCAAAGGTATGCGTGGGAACAAACACCTAGGTGGTGGTCGAACCCTATAGGGCGCCGAACCTTAACAATTTTTTTTTGAAAGAGACAGCCCCCCTAGGTGGTGGCGGAACCCTAGGGGGCCGAACCCTAACCAAATTTTTTTTGAAGGAGACAGCCCCCCTAGGTGGTGGCGGAACCCTATAAGGCGCCGAACCCTAGGGGCTGAACCTTAACAATTTTTTTTTGAAGGAAACTGCCCCCCTAGGTGGTGGCGGAACCCTATAGGGCGCCGAACCCTAGGGGGCAATGTGGGCCCATGTGCAAAATTAGGGTTCACATTACCTAATTTAATTAAATGCACAATTAGGGTTCCACGACCTCATTAAATGTGTAAATTAGGGTTCGCATAACCTAACGGAATGAAGATAGAAAAGTCAGAAATAAATGTGTTAGACCCGGGAGAAGCCTCCACGTGTCCCGAGGCAGAAGACTCGTGGATGCGGCTCATTTTGGGAATTGATTGAGGGATTGGGTTGGTGGCTAGAAGGATAGGGCAATATGGGCATTATTCTAATGACTAAAGGGTATTTCTGGAACTTCCTTGAAAACATGTGCCTAGCATGTGATTACTTAATTCTAGAAAACTCTATAAATACCCCTTCCATTCTAGGAAGGGGGAAGGACTCTTTTGGTAGCTGAAGGCTTGGATATTCCACCTAAAAGCACTAAAAAGATTTGAACACTCTCTCAACTCGAAGAACTGAAGAAGGCTCTTGGAATTCTAATAACCCTAATACGGTTTCCGGATTCTAGGGGTTCTGCCACGCCTCGTTGGAGTAATCGTCCACCTGTCGTTCTCCCCTCTATAATCAATCAATCAATTCCGTATTCTTCGTGGATTTCTCTCCTCCTCAGCCAACACGAAACCCTAAACAAGCAAGGCGTGATTTCTTTGCCCACATTTATTTGGTGACTCTGCTGGGGAGGTGTAGAATTCATGAAGGGTATGCCCACAACTCGAAGTGGGAGAACTACAGGAAGAGTTGCTTCACCAACAAATAGCATTACCTCACCGGATCCAGTTCCAAGGTAAGTAGCTCAAGCATTCCAAGGAGTAAACCTGGATTTTGACCAACCAATTATTGAAGACACTTCAGAAGGGAGTTCAACATCACCATACATGGCCAATCAACAACAAACCAACGCAGGAAGGCAAGGCGATGATGCAAGCGAAGAGCAGACAAATGTTGTGCAACTGAAGATGCTCAAGGCATTGAAGGAAGCACGAGAAGGCCAAGGGATGATGATGGCCATGATGCTGGAAATGAAAAGAAAGCAAGAGGAAATGGGGAATTTCTGCCAGCAGTTGATGCAGATTCCCACCTTCAAGGCTATGTTCCCAGGCAGTTCACAGGGGGAATAAGCAGGAGTGGAAGATAACAACAATGGCCGCAACGACAAAGAGAACCAGATTGCACCTCCATCGACGGAGAATCAGTCGGTTCCAATCATCAATTTGGAGCCTCAGAATAGTGGCGACGTGCCGCAACCCAGGTTGGAAGCAAGCCAACCTCAGATACACATCATCCCAACCGCTCTTCCAGCATTTTCACAAGTGCAAATGCCAACCATTCCAAGACATGTCCAGCGAGTGAGCCAGCAGCTCACACAAGCGACACCTTTGCACGATGCAAGCGTGCATCAACCAATTTCTCTAGCACCGCCGATACAGCAATATATCACAACACCCCAGAGAGTTCACGCCACGAGCCAGTATGTGACGAAGGATGATATGATCGATGTGATCAATCAACTTCGCAGGCAGACATCCCGACCCTCGGAGTTAGACTTTACTCCGTCTTACCCGGCACACATTCGGAGGCAACCTTACCCGATAGGATATATTGAGCATCCCCCGTAGTTTCCAAAATACAACGGGGGGAAATGAAACGCCAGGGAACATATTGCCAGGTTCGTAGAGTCGATGTCTCCGTGGCTGGGATATGATGAAGTGAACAACCACAACTTGTTGATGCGGGAATTCAACAAAACTTTAACGGATAGTGCCTTCAGTTGGTACTATAATTTGGAGAAGGGGTCAGTCCATGATTGGGATGACCTAAAATTATAATTTTTTAAGAAATTTTTCTATGTGCAGAAACATGTAACCATTGTAGAACTCATGCGGTTCAAACAGAAGCCGAATGAGGAACTATCAGATTACGTTGACAGGTTTAGGGCCCAGGCACAGAAGTGTGCAGAGCCGATTGAAGAAAAGAACCTGGTTAGCATTTGCAACAATGGTGCCTTAGATTCCTTCAAGCCCCACCTCATCACCAAGGCTTGTGATTCCTTCGCGACCCTCTCATCTTTTGCGCAAGACTTGGGAGGAATCATGACACTGCCTACTAGCCATGTGACGGTTACGTGGAGGGGCAAGAGGACAGTAACTGTGGCTTTGGTTGACTCTCAGTCAAAACCACAAGGGGGCAAGAGGGAGAATCATGAGAAAAATTTTGATCGAAGCAAAGGAAAGCCTGGAGACAAATATGCAAGAAAGTCAGTTCTGGAGGCTATCACATGCAATGAGAAAGTATTCAGGGGTCTGTACAAGCAATGAATTGAACATGGGGTGGTGAAACCCCCAAGGCCTAGATTTGCAGTGACGGAAGAGAAGACCATACTTCTGTGTATTCCACCAATACGCAGGACACTCAACTATGGATTGTTATAGCCTGCGTAGGATATTTCACGAGAAGCTGGCAAATGGGGAGATTGAACTGGGAAAGGAAAGCAGTGTTTATGACAAGCCACTACCAAATCACAAGGGGAAAGAAACATGCAACACTGTTATCCACAACACAATCCCAGAAGTGGAGATGATGATGGAAGAAGAGGAGGAGTGTGACCCAGGCCTGCAAGTGACGGCGTTGATGAATGGGGCCAAGTTTAGAAATTTTTTTGATCAGATAGGACTGGCCAATGAAGCAAGGATTGAGGCAACCAGGGCAATCATTAAGGCCGCCGAGACACAGGAAACTTGCGTGGCCATAAGCAAAGGATTTGTGAAGACGATGGAGGAAGAAGCAAATAAGATATCTTTCTTTAAAGCTGATAGAGAGATAAGATATCCGCACAACAGACCGCTGTATGTGACAGCAGTAATCAGTGGCAACGAAGTACGGAGGGCATTCATTGACAATAGAGCATCTGTAAATATTATGCCCTACACCATGTTCAAACGGTTAGGCCTGCCGGAGAAGAAGATTGTGAAGGAACAAACAAACATTACAGGATTCGCCAACCAGAGCACAAGAACCCTAGGACACATCAAGGTAGACATGGAAGTTGGAAAGATTTGAGGGCTTGTAATGTTCCATGTTGCAGAGGTGGATGCAGCATACCATGTCTTGCTGGGAAGGGCTTGGCAAAATGACTATGGGGTGGTACCCTCAGTCTTTCATCAGTGCCTGAAAGCTATCTGGAAAGGGAAAGAAGTTAAGGTACCAGCAACCCGAAATCCCTTTGGACCAGAGGAGGCACACATCACCGAAGCAACTTTCTTCGATGATGTCGCTGAAGAGGGAGAGAACCAGATCGCGAGGCCTGATTCCCTAAGACTAGCAAGCTGGGAGGAAGTGCAGGAAGATAAGTTTGTACCTGCAGAAAAAGTGAAGAAGAAAACTTTGGAACATGGAGAATGTTCCAAAAATATGAAGCCAGTAGTAGTAGACTTGGAGAAGGAAGGAAGAGAAGAGAAGAAAAGACCAACAGATCCTGAAGATGCCAGGAATATAATAAATGCCAAGCGGATAACACAGTTTGAGGATGGCCAAAAGGCAAAATGGGAGAGGATTGTTAAACCCGATGTAAAGGTGGTGTTTCGATTGTGACGGTGCAAGGGAGAAAAGCCCAAGGAAGCATGCGAACCCAATGGCTCAGGAGAGGTCCCCCACTCCAGCAATACTGAAGGAGGAGTTGTACAGCATAAGGTGGAACCAGCTCCAGAATGCTTCGAGGATAGACCAAAACCTCAACAAAATGAATTAGAGAAAGTTGATTTGGCAACAGAAGGAGGAATGCCAAGACCAACTTATGTCAACAAGGAGCTGGATGCTAACCAGAAGGAGGAGCTGGTACAATTATTGCGAGAATATAAGGATGTCTTTGCTTGGAATTACGACGAGATGCCCAGAATTGACAAAGATCTTGTAGAGCACAATATAAATATAAGCCCGGGAATGAAGCCAGTGAAGCAAGCACCTCGCAACTATGCACCCGAAGTCAAAACTCAAATAAAGGAAGAAATCAAAAAGTTGCTGGAAGTAGGGTTCATCAAGCCGATCCAACATCCAACATGGCTTTCCAGCATTGTACCGGTAAAGAAATCAAATGGACAACTACGAATATGTGTGGATTTCAGAGACTTGAACAAGGCATGCCCGAAGGACATGTATCCATTACCCAACATAGACACTTTGGTAGATGTAACGGCTAATCATGAGATGATGTCATTCATGGACGGGTTTGTGGGTTACGATCAGATAAAGATGTCCATAGAAGATGCAGAGTTGACGGCCTTTCGTACCCCGTTTGGGAATTTCTACTATGTAGTAATGCCATTCGGATTAAAGAATGCGGGGGCAACTTATCAGAGGGCGATGCATGCCATATTTCATGACATGATTAATGATATAGTGGAGGACTATATGGACGACATAGTGGTGAAGTCCAAGAAGGCGACAACTCATGTGGAGGACCTAAGGAAAGTGTTTGAGCGATGCCGAAGGTATAAGTTGAGGATGAATCCGAAGAAGTGCGCCTTTGGAATGACGGCTGGAAAATTCTTGGGTTTTTTGGTGCACAACAGAGGTTTAGAGCTGGACCCAAGCAAGGCAAAAGCAGTTACAGAGATGCCCCCACCAAAGACGCAAAAGCAATTAAAGAGCTTTCTAGGGAAGGTCTCGTACATGAGAAGATTCATGCCAGCATTAGCCGAAGTCACAGAACTTTTCAGCAAATTGCAGAAAGGAAAGGCACAATGGGACTGGGGGCAAGAGCAACAACAGGCCTTCGAGAAGGTAAAAAGAATTTTGTCATCAGCACAAACGATGGTAGTACCACAAAGAGGAATGCCATTATAGTTGTACATCACATCTACCAAAAAGTCTATAGGAGGATTGATCACGCAAGAGGTGGATGAAGAAAAGAAACCAATGTATTACATTAGCCGAATAATCAGAAGACAAGAAACCAGGTATTCACAGGTGGAGATGCATTGCCTAGCGTTGGTGTTCATTACGCAGAAAATGCGGCATCATTTTCTAGCACACGAAGTAATGATTGCAACAAAAACTGATCCGATCAGATACCTATTGACTAGGCCAGCATTAGTAGGAAGACCTGCTAGATGGATGATGATTCTTTCAGAATATGACATCAAGTGTGTAACACCAAAGGCAATCCGATGTCAAGCCTTGGCAAACCTGCTAGCTCAATTTCCAAATGGAGATTATGAGCCTCCTAATGAGGATCATTCGGGAGGAGAAGTAGAATCAGTCGACTTGATGGATGAGGACCCAGAATGGTGGAGTTTGGCTTTTGATGGATCATCTGCAGAAGGTAAAGGCGGAGCAGGAGTGGTGCTGACCAACAAATAAAGAAAAGAAGTGGCGTTGTCATACAAATTGGATTTCCCATGCACAAACAATGAAGCAGAATACGAGGCGTTCATACTAGGATTGTTAGCGGCTCAAGAATTGGAAGCCCAATACCTTAAAGTAAAGGGAGATTCAAACCTTATAGTGCAGCAAATAAGAGGCCAATTTGGAGTGAAGGAACCTATCTTGGCGCCATATCGAACTGTAGCACAAAAGGTAATGGAAGCCTTCAAGAAGGTGGTGATTGAATATGTGCCAAGAGGACAAAATAAACAACCTGATGCACTAGCAACAGTAGCATCTCGAGTCTATGTCCAAGGAGAAGACTTAGATGTGAAGGTGATGAAAAGATCCCTCCCAACCACGGTACTAGACCTGTTCCCCAAAGACATGATAGACGATTGGAGATACGACATCTCCCATCAATTGTAAACAAAGGAAGGAACGATACCAATCGTGGAAATACAGAAGTACAACGTCATCAAAGGTGTCTTGTATCACAAAGAAGCAGATGGTGTATTGACACAATGCTTGGGGAGGCAAGAAGCAAGTAAAGTCTTGCAGCAAGTGTGACGCCCCCAAAATAGGTCCAATCCATCCAACCCATTCTGAGTCGCCAAATACATGGTACATAAAATAACTACAACTTTATTATTACAATTGTCGTGCAAAATACGACAACACATATACTGTGAGTTTAAATACAAATATTGTCATCTAGACAGTATTCATACTCAACTAAGAACTCATTATACTTATTGATACACTATTTTACAAAATAGTGAGGACTACTAAAACAACTGTCTTGAACCATCATTCCATACCCCGACTAGTACTCGCTACATTCTCGCCTCCTGAGAAGAAAATGGAACAACAAGGAAAAGGGTGAGCTCAACTAGCCCAGTAAAGAATATTATGACTAAGATAATTTACAACAAATTATCCTTAGTCTACAACAGGGAAAAATCTGATAGAATACAATAGACAACAAGTTTTAAATCAATAACTGCAGCGGAAACAGCAAACCATTAGAAGAGTCAAGTAGAGAATGAGTTCTATTATCTTCTAAGATTTAAAAGTCCATCATCAATATTTTATCCCTGTAACAACAATCAATAACCATCTTTAATCAAATATTCATCTTTGCACTACAGGCCAAAGATATTCATTTGTATCACCAGTCGATCATGTTCATCTCAACACATGTTCATCTTTGCACTACGGGCCAAAGATATTCATCAGAAATCATCAATCTTTGCACTACAGGCCAAAGATATTCAATTATATCATCATTTAGGACTGAGGATGATGAAAAATATTTTAAAAGAAACGAATCCAGTGAAACAAAATAATAAATATTAAGGATTCGTATTTCAGCTATTCTATGTCCAAAAATACCTCATAAATAATCATAGTGGAGTAAAATTCAAGAATGATCAAAACATGGATACAATCAAAGCTAGTATCCAGAATAGATATTTTGGACGAAAAGAAGAAAATTTTATTTTTCGATGAATAGTAACTCGTGAATAGTAACTCGTGAATAGTAACTTATGAATAGTAACCCCGACATGAAAAGTTTCAAATTTGATAAAAAGTTCAGATTAATACTTCGGCATAATGATATTGAAGAAAATAATATCATTTAAGAAGAAATAACATCCCTTACCTCGGAAATACGGTACTTCTGACTGGAATACTAGATATAGTGCTGAAGGAAACTTGCACCGTATAGCAACACTCAAAGTATCAAATACTCACAAGAATACGCTCGATATAGAGAGAGAAAGAGAGAGAAACTTGTGTTTCTGGTATGATTTTCAATTCTAACCTAAGCACCCTATTTATAGGAAAATGCTTAGAACACCAAAGCAGAAAATTGAATTAATTAATAATATAATTTTCTTAATTTCTTTAGCACACCACATCAGCTGATTTCCACCATTAACATGTGCCACTCAAATGTCAAAAACGTTTTTCTTAATAAAAATAATTAAAACTTCCAAAAATCAATTATTTCGGAACTTCAGAACTTCAATAATTCATAAAAAATAGCCCTTTATTCAGAAAATTTAAATCTCGCGAGTTTTTATAGGAAATTCAATTCTCTACAACTTTGCAGAAGAAAGTTTTTCCAAATTCCAAACAAAAATTGACCGAAATCCACAAACTGGCAATTTTACAGTCAATAATAAATTTTCGGTCAAGAATTATGTCCACCAACACACAAAATATGTGTTAATCATTTAATGCCACAAAAATACTCTTCCTCCTCATATACTCATATATCTCACATTCATTGTAAAAATATCATCAACAATATATTATTAAAATAATATATTTAAATGAATTATTTTATCAGAAAAAGATATAATATTAATTTTCAACAATTGTCACATTAAAAAATTTTCTCCATCTATATCCACATAAAATCACTATTTTCCTCATCATATAAATCAATAATTAATTATACACAAATAATATTACAGAACCACAGTACTGGCAACCAGGCCGTTCCCAGGAAAGAGGGGGCTTTCCAATAAGGATCTCTCCTTACTGGCGCGCAATTAGATGACCAAACCTCTCATTAGACAGAACTTTCTAGACATTGCCAATAATGTTATCTAATAATATTATTCAGATAATATGAATTATTGTTCCGATAATAGAAAATACTGTGTAGTGACAATTATTAAAATAACAGTAATATAAAATATCAACGCAGCAATTATTGAATCAATAAAATACAATATTGAACAGTAATTACTGTAACAATTATTGAGTAGTGCCTTCTTACGTAAGAATCAATAATTGGTGCAATATCGTGTGCTACTGTGCAACAACGCGTATTACTGTGCTTTAACCACCGGGTATTCCAACAGTATTAACGGTAACAACTATGCTGTTATTTATAAATCACTTATTTTTGTCGTTTTCTTCATCCAATCGCTTTCCGTTATGGGGCTCACACAAGACTGCGTCGTCGTACGAATATTCTCCGACAGTAAGAATATTCCATGACCAAGCGAATATTCCCCGACAACAATGAATATTTTATAACCACTTGCTTATTTAAAATATTTGCGCATTTTACCCATAACTAACTACATTAATCAAATTAACCCTTACTATTTCAGAATAATAAATAGAGGAAATTAAATTTCATTTATTAATAATTTGGGGTCTTACAGCAAGTGAATGAAGAGAATTGCGAGTTTGCAGACATAGGTCTGTATCGTAGGTTGCAACGCCAAGGGTATTATTGGCTTGAAATGAAGAAGGAAGCAGATGTCCTACAGCGCCACTGTGTTTTATGCCAAGAATACCCTAGGGAAGATGAATGCGCTTTCATTGATGACATAGCGGATTGGCGAATTCCTTATGTGGACTTCTTACAAAGCGGGACTCTTCCGATCGAAAAGAAGGATGCAATTATAATAAAGAGGAAGTCGCAACGATTCTTCTTATATAATGTAGAATTGTTTAGAAGAGGTTTCAATGGCAAGCCCCTACGGTGTCTAGAACTAGGCGAAGCTAAAGATTTGGTTTATCAAATGCACAAGGATGAACATCAAGGGGGAGCCAAGTTGTACAAATAACTTATCGACCATGGTTACTATTGGCCAAAGATGGAAGAAGATTGTCTAGAATTTGTCAAAAAGTGCCACATTTGTCAAATACATGGAAACTTGATACATGCTCCCCCGTGGATTTGCGCACCTTAGCAACACCATGGCCCTTTCATACATGGAGAATGGATCATATAGGTCCTGTACACCCTAATTCTAAGGGAAACATATGGATTTTAACTGCCACCGAGATGTACACAAAGTGGGTGGAATCCATACCCTTGAAGAAGGCCACGGGACCAGCAGTGGCAAATTTTATCAAGGAGCACATCATTTGCCGTTTCGGGATCCCGAAGATCATTTTGTCGGACAATGGGACCCCCTTCATCAATAGGGACATCAAAAGTCTGATGGAAAGATATAGGGTAAAACATTACAAATCATCACCCTACTACCCGAAAGACAACGGACAAGCAGAAGCGACAAACAAAACTTTGATAAAAATTTTATCAAAAATCCTAGACGATCATCCGAAGAAATGGGCAGAATAACTACTAATAAATGTGGGCAAGGAAATCGCGCCTTGCTTGTTTAGGGTTTCGTGTTGGCTGAGGAGGAGAGAAATCCACGAAGAATACGGAATTGATTGATTGATTGTAGAGGGGAGAACGACAGGTGGGCGATTACTCCAACGACGCGTGGCAGAACCCCTAGAATCCGGAAACCATGTTAGGGTTATTAGAATTTCAAGAGCCTTCTTCAGTTCTTCGAGTTGAGAGAGTGTTCAGATCTTTTTAGTGCTTTTAGGTGGAATATCCAAGCCTTCAGCTACCAAATGAGTCCTTCCTCCTTTCTAGAATGGAAGGGGTATTTATAGAGTTTTCTGGAATTAAGTAATCACATGCTAGGCACATGTTTTCAAGGAAGTTCCAGAAATACCTTTTAGTCATTAGAATAATGCCCATATTGCCCTGTCCTTCTAGCCACCAATCCAATCCCTCAATCAATTCCCAAAATGAGCCGCCTCCACGAGTCTTCTGCCTCGGGACATGTGGAGGCTTTTCCCGGGTCTAACACATTTATTTCTGACTTTTCTATCTTCATTCTGTTAGGTTATGCGAACCCTAATTTGCACATTTAATGAGGTCGTAGAACCCTAATTGTGCATTTAATTTAATTAGGTCATGTGAACCCTAATTTTGCACATGGGCCCACATTTGCCCCCTGCGCGAGAGTCGCATTTCCAAATAGACGATCGTGCAAGAATACTTCCAGCTTTTGAACGATTTTGTGCGACTTCACTTTACGGGTCTTGAAGACCATGGTCCTAGTAAAGGGAACTCCTAGGGAGCCAAACCCTTGGATTTGTTTCTTTATTTTTCCTGGAAATTAAAAACAAGAAAAATAATCAAATAACATTTAAATCAAAAGAAATCTTTATTTTGGGTACCCAAAATCTTTCTTTTCCATCAAACCAAATAAAATCATAACAAAATCGAGTCATAATTTTATTTTGGAAGTAAGATCTTAATTTTTATTTTGTAAATAAAATCAAATATTTCTTTATTTTGAAAATACAATCAAATATTTCTTTATTTTGAAAATACAATCAAATATTTCTTTATTTTGGAACCAAAAATCCAATCTCTCTTTATTTTGGAAACAAAATCTAATCTTTCTTTATTTTGGAAATAAAATCCAATCTTTCTTTATATATATATATATATATATATATATATATATATATATATATAGCTATTTTCGAAAACTACCCTTTATTGGGAATAAAATCAACTTAAATTTTATTATTTTCGAAAAAAAAAATAAACTTCTTTACTTATCTTTATTTTGGAGAAGTAAGAAGTCCATATTCGTAATCCATTGTCGCATGCTTTCTGATTGAGTAGGTGCTACTTGCGTGCATATTTTTTAGAATTGTCTCATAATCGCTAGGAGCCAACGAACATACGTGTGTTCCTCACCATTGCAGCCACCTTAGCAAGTCTCACCATCAAGGACATCCTTGCGATATCCAACACCAGGTAATTGTAAACCATTAGGGGTGCACCCTTTATTGGAGCCTTCGTTAGCCAAATTCTCATAATTGTGTTTCCTCTACATATATATTTTTTCTTCAGGGAATTGTAGACTTTCTTCAATTTTTTCGAGCCCCATCACCATATCTTGGCCTTTTCCCTTGGAATTCCTCAGAAAAAGGCTATAATTTTCGCGCTGAAGGAGCATTCGTCCCAAACAGTGGATTAGGAGAGCAACAGGACCTCAAAGGTATGCATGGGAACAAACCCCTAGGTGGTGGCCGAACCCTACAGGGCGCCGAACCTTAACAATTTTTTTTTAAAGGAGACAGTCCCCCTAGGTGGTGGCGGAACCCTATAGGGCGCCGAACCCTAGGGGGCCGAACCTTAACCAATTTTTTTTATTTTTATTTTTTTGAAGGAGACAGCCCCCCTAGGTGGTGGCGGAACCCTATAGGGCGCCGAACCCTAGGGGGCCGAATCTTAACAATTTTTTTTTTGAAGGAGACAGCCCCCCTAGGTGGTGGCGGAACCCTATAGGGCGCCGAACCCTAGGGGGCCGAACCTTAACAAATTTTTTTTTAAAGAGACAGCCCCCCTAGGTGGTGGCGGAACCCTATAGGGCGCCGAACCTTAACAATTTTTTTATTTTTTTTTTAAGGAGACAGCCCCCCTAGGTGGTGGCGGAACCCTATAGGGAGTCGAACCCTAGGGGGCCGAACCTTAACAATTTTTTTTTGAAGGAGATAGCCCCCCTAGGTGGTGGCGGAACCCTATAGGGCGCCGAACCCTAGGGCGCTGAACCGTAACATTTTTTTTTGAAGGAGACAGCCCTCCTAGGTGGTGGCGGAACCCTATAGGGCGCCGAACCCTAGTGGGCCGAACCTTAACATTTTTTTATTTTTTATTTTATTTTTATTTATTTATTTTTTTTTATTTTTTTTATTTTTTTTAAGGAAGGCCCCCCTAGGTTGTGGCAGAACCCTAGTAGGGCGCCGAATCCTAGGGGCCAAACCTTATCCATTTTTTTTCGATGCAAACACGAAAGGAGAAAGAAAACTGATATGCTTGCATGCGGCGAAACCTTCGGGACGACGAGCCTCTACTATTAGGAGCGTCATTTGGAGTTTTGGGGCCTATAATATATCAAAACGACTGTATCGACGAGCCCTTCAAAACTCATCGTTTTGCCATGACCTATGCTATTTTAAGTCCAAAAAAGGCTCCGAAGGATGGATTTTGGCCGTCCAAAGTTTTTTTCGAAAATTTTCGGGAATTTTTTTCTTGCATAAATGTACTCCTTCAATCTTTCTGACATTGTTTCTTCTTCTTTTCAGGTGTTTTGAAGCTTAACTCTCGGACGTTCGTTCCTTATTGCTATGGTGAGTACTTCGTGCTCATATACTTTACTTGACATTCTTGATATGCTTTCTTTAGAATTGTTATGATGATCTCCCCTTGTCTGTAGGCCCTTTCTCCTGAATGCTCTACAGAACTAAGGACTACCAAGGAGTCTCCATTCATCACTGATTGGGGAAGAGCTCCCTTCTTTGGTCCTTCTGACCTCTTTTGGGATAGAGTTAGAGACTATGATCGTACAACTTTTCCTCCCCCGGAGAAAGAAGGCTTGTTTCTGTATGCCCCATCTTCTAGAGGTTGGGATGACTTCCCTCATGCCGATTGCATTCCCTGCCTATGCATAGAGAAGCAAGAGTACCCCTTCAGTCCCCTTCGCTTCCTGTCAGATTCATCTGGTCGCATTCAAGGATTGCAGGATTGGACTGACGAGATCCTTGACAACGCTGAATACGTGGAAATACTCAAGACTGTTAGTATCTTTCGCTGTGTTCAACTGTGTAGGGACCTACGGATTCACCAGGACCATAACGCACTTACTGTGTTGATCTCACGATGGTGTTTCTCTACTTGCACATTCATCGCTGCCTGGGGGGAATTCACCCCTACTCTAGAGGATCTTTATGCCCTCTATCAGTAAGTTCTCTTCTTTTATTCCTTTCATTCATTCTCATGTTTCCGAAATATGTATATTTATCCTGAATTACATCTTGTAGCCTTCCTATTGTTGCTTCAAACTCCTGTGGTCCTTTTAGCATGTCCACTAGGGATGACGACTGTGTTGCCTACTTGACGGAGGCCTTCAAGAAATCTTCCCGCTTTCTCTCCCGCTTCAAGGGCGATACGCTCCTTCCGGACTTCGATACCTCAAGTCGGCAAAAGAATTCTTGGTTATCCTGGGTGCGCTATTTCTTCCGTGTTTACAAGACCAACCAGTGGAACAGCTCTGTTCACGACAAGTCTGTTCTTGCATTCTGTGAAGAAACTTGTCCCTTTCCTCTGGCGGCTTATCTGGTTATGTGGCTGTCCCGTTTCATCTTCCCTGGGTCTCCCATAGACGGTCCTTCTGCCCGTATGTTCAGTTTGGCAGCGTTGTTATCCCGAGGCTCAGAGATTCCCCTTGCTTTTCTCTTCCTAGGGACCTTATATCGTCGCCTAGACGAAACAACCCTTGCCATAAAAGAATCCGTTGGGAAGTAATCACTTTCATATTTTATATTTAATTGTCTTTCAAACTGTGCTTCTTTTCCTTTAACCTTTTCTATAATGTAAATTTTTTTTTATTTACTCAGGTATGATGTCAATTGCTTCATTCCATGCTCCTTCCTTCAGATCTTTCTTTTCGAGCGCTTTCCGGGCTATTCCGATCTTGAGCATCTTTCTATGAAGAAGAAGAAGTCTCCTTCTCTTCCACCACACAACATCATTCCTCGCATGTTACGTTGGATTGATCACCGCTCTAGTCCTGACAGTACGGATTTGCGACATTTCCTTGATGATTATTCATGCTTCACTGCTCGTCCCTATGCCATTGTTTCAGGGGGTTGCGGCCATCTACCTCACTTCTACAAGCACAAATTTCGTACTTTCTCCAACCTCAACAGAAATAGCTTGAGTGGCTCTGCACTGTCTTGGTTCGTTTTCCTTCGATCTACAGAGCTTCCCTATTTCCTTGAGAATAATAGTTTTGACACTGTACTGTATTCTCCTCACAGGGTCATGAGACAATTCAGATATGACCAGGAACGCCCTTTCGGTCATACCTGCCGGGGGAATTATGAGGATGCTCTTCTCAATTTCGTCTCTACCTCCCCTTCTTTTACATGGGCATTTCTGAGGCGGTCAAGTGATCCATATATCACTTATAGATCCCTTCCTTTTGTCATACCAGATGACTCCCAGAGCGGGCGCTATACTACTGGAGAATGTAATTACTGGCAGGTCAATCTTAAAAGATGGGAGGATGATACCATGGTTTGTTCATTGCCAGTCTCTATTCCGAAATGTCTTCAATGGAGCCGGCTGGTATGCTCTCCCAAGCCCAATGTTCGTTTAGCACTTTGGCTAGCCAGTAGCCGGTTGGCTGAGCGTGACATTTTGATGCCTAAGTCGTCTCTCCCTCAGCAGATCATTCCATCACAGGCTCCCACTACTTCCAGGAGTCTTCCACCACGGCCTCCGCTTCGGGTGTCCTCTCTAGCTCCTCCCCAGGGATCCTCTGATGCCGAGGAGATGAGAGTTACTCGTTCTAAAACGAGAGCGGCTACTGCTACTGATTCTGAGATAGCTCCTCCTATTGCTTCTGCCGAGGTTCCAATCAGTCGTCCTCCTATCAGGCTTATCATAAAGCCATTAGCAAAATGCCCCCTTGATAATGTTGATCCTAGTATCCAGGCAGCCGAGGATCCGACCAAGAAGCGCCGTAGAAATTTGGTAATTTGTCGAACTACTCTCATTTTTCTTTTATCCCTTGTGTAACTGCTTTCACATATCATTGAGTAATTGTTTCCTTTATTTATTTATTATTTTTTTTTCAGATTACCGTGGTCGATGAAGATGATGATGATGATGTTTCTCTTGGGTTAACGTATAATACTACAAATGAGGCTTCCGCGGCGGCTTCCACTAGTCGTGAGCCCGTCCAACATATCCTTGTTGATATTGAGTCATCTACTCCTCGTGACGATTGTGTTAGTCTGGATGCTAAGGATACCTTGTCTGATGTAAGCTCGAGTCTTGTTGTGGGTGATACAGCAATTTCTTCGAACCTTCCTATGCATGCTCCTCATGATGAGTCTGAAGATGTTGATGAGACTCTTACTTCCTCGAGGGAGAATCATTCTAAAACTATTGGTGATGTTCATCCTCCCCGAAAGGATTCTACCGAGGTGGTGATTGCTCGGGAGGGCATTGTTGATAGTACTTTGGATGGGTTGAATGACATTCCCCTTTATGTGGCATCTCCCGACTCCTTTTCCATTGAATATATTGTGAGTATCCTTCCTTAATCCATGAGTGATTTGTCTTAAATTTCCTTGGCTCGCTTTTTTTTTATATATTGTGCTTTGACATCTTGTTTTCAGAACGAGAGAATGAAAGATTTGCCTTTGCCCGTTGAGGCACTAGCATTATTTGCTGTTCTCCATTCGGATAGTGACCTTGGTTATCCTCCAGGTGACCAAGGCATCGAGGAATCCTTAGCTTTACAACATCTTTCTGCTCCTCCATCCCTGGTCTCGACAGATTCTATGGTGGCCTCTAAAGTAGCTCCTGCTAGAGCTTCCTTCAATCCAAGTGGAGATCTTGTTTTTTGGAGGGATTTCCAGATATCGTCTTCTAGTCAGGAAAGTCTGGAGCGTCTCCTAGCTCGGTTCCCGCAGATTCTTGACTGGTTGATTATTAAGACAGCTTCGACCCAAACCCTTTTCCTAGACCAGCTCGCAGGCCTTGTTCTTGGGTTGCATACTCTTTCTTTATATTCCTTGCGAGTTGAGGACTTGAAGAAGTTTAGCGATGATGTAGATGACCTTGCAGCCGTAGGTGTTGACATGTCTCCTTTTCGTGATAGGTTGGATCTTCTCAAGTCGAGTTTTAATCTTGTTTCACTACGTTCAGAGGTTGCTGTACGTAAGTGTGAAGATGAATCCTTTTCAGTGCAGCTTTCTGAGCTTGGTGATGCCGCAAACAAATTAAAGATCCAGTCTCAAGATTTAGAGGGCCAGCGCCAGGACTTAGAGGCAAAACTTCAGGAGGTAGAGCGTCAGTGCCGGGACTTAGAGTCGACTACCCAACAGGTTAAGGAGCTGAAAGCTGCAAATCTTAAGATTCGAGATGCTGCCGTTGCTGACTTGGAAGCTTTAGTTGTGCCTCCTTTTCATTTTGATATGTCTTGGGCTTTAGATCATGACTTGTTGTAGTAGTTTTTTTTTTCGATTTCCTATTTTAGAAACTCATTTACACATATTTCATTTATCAGAACGTGATTTCTTTAACCTTGTTGATTGCCTTTAATTTGAATGATTCCTTAAAACTCAATATTTATCATTGAATCTCAAGTTATTCAAATTAATATTCCAAGACAACAATAGGTATTATAAGAAAACATGAAAAAAAAACATATATATTTATCACAAAACAACACTTGAATTTATACTTCTTCTTCTTTTTTTTTAAGAAAATTAAAACATTCAAGTATAAGTGAAAGTTTGTTAATTTATTGATAATAAAAATTGATTTTAACGAAAAGCGTAACGTTTCATATAACAAATCTTGCTTTTATCGAAGAAAGCATAATGTTTGCCACTTTTAGAGATAAAGTGTAACTTTCTTGCTTTTGTCGAATAAAGCATAACGTTCTCCACTTTTAAAGATAAAGTGTAACTTTCGGGTTTTGAGGGCTTATACTCAGGTGCCTCAGTCACTTTTGAAGTTGAAAGTGTAACTTCCGAGGGCTGTTAGTCAGGTACCTCGATCACTTTTGAAGTTGAAAGTGTAACTTCTGAGAGCTGTGAGTCAGGTGCCTCGATTACTTTTAAAGTTGAAAGTATAACTTTTTTGTGATGCTCTTCTCATGTATAATATTTCTTTACCCATTTCAAGTTTAATGGGCCTGAGACAACATCTGATCCCACACGAGATATCTTACAATACCCGCTTTCGGAGATTTCTCGTACCCTATACGGGCCTTCCCATTTGGGGTAAAATTTGGTGGTTGGGGTCCCCCTCATAACTTGAGTTGCCGTTTTGAGCACCAAGTCTCCCACCAGAATTTGTCGTGGTACCACCGCGGTATTGTATTGTCGTCGCAATCTTTCATGGTACCGTTCAAGCTTTTCTTTAGCCTTGTCTCGGAAGTCGGCTAAGGCCTCTAGGGCGGCTGGTCGGCTTTCTTCCTCGACTAAGCTTCGAAGTCTCATTCGAGCCGAAGGTATTTCTATTTCGGCGGGCAAGATAGCTTCTTCACCATAAACCAGGGCGTATGGGGTTTCGCCGGTAGGTTTTCTTTTTGAAGTTTGATATGCCCATAACGCTATTGGTAGTTGTTCTGCCCATTTCTTCGGATGATCGTCTATGGTTTTTGATAAAATTTTTGTCAAAGTTTTGTTTGTCGCTTCTGCTTGTCCGTTGTCTTTCGGGTAGTAGGGTGATGATTTGTAATGTTTCACCCTATATCTTTCCATCAAACTTTTGATATCCCTATTGATGAAGGGGGTCCCATTGTCCGACAAAATGATCTTCACGATCCCGAAACGGCAAATAATGTGTTCCTTGATAAAATTTGCCACTGCTGGTCCCGTGGCCTTTTTCAAGGGTATGGCTTCCACCCACTTTGTGTACATCTCGGTGGCAGTTAAAATCCACATGTTTCCCTTAAAATTAAGGTGTACAGGACCTATAAGATCCATTCCCCATGTATGAAAGGGCCATGATGTTGCTAAGGTGCGCAAATTCACGGCGGGAGCATGTATCAAGTTTCCATGTATTTGACAAATGTGGCACTTTTTGACAAATTCTAGACAATCTTCTTCCATCTTTGGCCAATAGTAACCATGATCGATAAGTTGTTTGTATAACTTGGCTCCCCCTTGATGTTCACCCTTGTGCATTTGATAAACCAAATCTTTAGCTTCGCCCAGTTCTAGACACCGTAGGGGCTTGCCATTGAAACCTCTTTTGAACAATTCTCCATTTTGTAAGAAGAATCGTTGCGACTTCCTCTTTATTATAATTGCATCATTCTTTTCGGTCGGAAGAGTCCCGCTTTGTAAGAAGTCCACATAAGGAATTCGCCAATCCGCTATGTCATCAATGAAAGTGCATTCATCTTCCCCAGGGTATTCTTCGCATGAAACACAGTGGCGTTGTCGGACATCTGTTTCCTTCTTCATTTCAGGCCAATAATACCCTTGGCGTTGTAACCTACGATACAGACCTATGTCTGCAAACCCGCAATTCTCTTCATGCACTTGCTGCAAGACTTTACTTGCTTCTTGCCTCCCCAAGCATCGTGTCAATACACCATCTGCTTCTTTATGATACAAGACACCTTTGATGACGTTGTACTTCTTTAGTTCCACGATTGGTATCGTTCCTTCCTTTGTTTACAATTGATGGGAGATGTCGTATCTCCAATCGTCTATCATGTCTTTGGGGAACAGGTCTAGTACTGTGGTTGGGAGGGATCTTTTCATCACCTTCACATCTAAGTCTTCTCCTTGGACATAGACTCGAGATGCTACTGTTGCTAGTGCATCAGGTTGTTTATTTTGTCCTCTTGGCACATATTCAATCACCACCTTCTTGAAGGCTTCCATTACCTTTTGTGCTACAGTTCGATATGGCGCCAAGATAGGTTCCTTCACTCCAAATTGGCCTCTTATTTGCTGCACTATAAGGTTTGAATCTCCCTTTACTTTAAGGTATTGGGCTTCCAATTCTTGAGCCGCTAACAATCCTAGTATGAACGCCTCGTATTCTGCTTCATTGTTTGTGCATGGGAAATCCAATTTGTATGACAACGCCACTTCTTTTCTTTATTTGTTGGTCAGCACCACTCCTGCTCCGCCTTTACCTTCTGCAGATGATCCATCAAAAGCCAAACTCCACCATTCTGGGTCCTCATCCATCAAGTCGACTGATTCTACTTCTCCTCCCGAATGATCCTCATGAGGAGGCTCATAATCTCCATTTGGAAATTGAGCTAGCAGGTTTGCCAAGGCTTGACATCGGATTGCCTTTGGTGTTACACACTTGATGTCATATTCTGAAAGAATCATCATCCATCTAGCAGGTCTTCCTACTAATGCTGGCCTAGTCAATAGGTATCTGATCGGATCAGTTTTTGTTGCAATCATTACTTCGTGTGCTAGAAAATAATGCCGCATTTTCTGCGTAATGAACACCAACGCTAGGCAATGCATCTCCACCTGTGAATACCTGGTTTCTTGTCTTCTGATTATTCGGCTAATGTAATACATTGGTTTCTCTTCTCCATCCACCTCTTGCGTGATCAATCCTCCTATAGACTTTTTGGTAGATGTGATGTACAACTATAATGGCATTCCTCTTTGTGGTACTACCATCGTTTGTGCTGATGACAAAATTCTTTTTACCTTCTCGAAGGCCTGTTGTTGCTCTTGCCCCCAGTCCCATTGTGCCTTTCCTTTCTGCAATTTGCTGAAAGGTTCTGTGACTTCGGCTAATGCTGGCATGAATCTTCTCATGTACGAGACCTTCCCTAGAAAGCTCTTTAACTGCTTTTGCGTCTTTGGTGGGGGCATCTCTGTAACTGCTTTTGCCTTGCTTGGGTCCAGCTCTAAACCTCTGTTGTGCACCAAAAAACCCAAGAATTTTCCAGCCGTCATTCCAAAGGCGCACTTCTTCGGATTCATCCTCAACTTATACCTTCGGCATCGCTCAAACACTTTCCTTAGGTCCTCCACATGAGTTGTCGCCTTCTTGGACTTCACCACTATGTCATCCATATAGTCCTCCACTATATCATTAATCATGTCATGAAATATGGCATGCATCGCCCTCTGATAAGTTGCCCCCGCATTCTTTAATCCGAATGGCATTACTACATAGTAGAAATTCCCAAACGGGGTACGAAAGGCCGTCAACTCTGCATCTTCTATGGACATCTTTATCTGATTGTAACCCACAAACACGTCCATGAATGACATCATCTCATGATTAGCCGTTGCATCTACCAAAGTGTCTATGTTGGGTAATGGATACATGTCCTTCGGGCATGCCTTGTTCAAGTCTCTAAAATCCACGCATATTCGTAGTTGTCCATTTGATTTCTTTACCGGTACAATGCTGGAAAGCCATGTTGGATGTTGGATCGGCTTGATGAACCCTACTTCCAGCAACTTTTTGATTTCTTCCTTTATTTGAGTTTTGACTTCGGGTGCATAGTTGCGAGGAGCTTGCTTCACTGGCTTCATTCCCGGGCTTATATTTATATTGTGCTCTACAAGATCTTTGTCAATTTTGGGCATCTCGTCGTAATTCCAAGCAAAGACATCCTTATATTCTCGCAATAATTGTACCAGCTCCTCCTTCTGGTTAGCATCCAGCTCCTTGTTGACATAAGTTGGTCTTGGCATTCCTCCTTCTGTTGCCAAATTAACTTTCTCTAATTCATTTTGTTGAGGTTTTGGTCTATCCTCGAAGCATTCTGGAGCTGGTTCCACCTTATGCTGTACAACTCCTCCTTCAGTATTACTGGAGTGGGGGACCTCTCCTGAGCCATTGGGTTCGCATGCTTCCTTGGGCTCTTCTCCCTTGCACCGTCACAATCGAAACACCACCTTTCCATCGGGTTTAACAATCCTCTCCCATTTTGCCTTTTGGCCATCCTCAAACTGTGTTATCCGCTTGACATTTATTATATTCCTGGCATCTTCAGGATCTGCTGGTCTTTTCTTCTCTTCTCTTCCTTCCTTCTCCAAGTCTACTACTACTGGCTTCATATTTTTGGAACATTCTCCATGTTCCAAAGTTTTCTTCTTCACTTTTTCTGCAGGTACAAACTTATCTTCCTGCACTTCCTCCCAGCTTGCTAGTCTTAGGGAATCAGGCCTCGCGATCTGGTTCTCTCCCTCTTCAGCGACATCATCGAAGAAAGTTGCTTCGGTGATGTGTGCCTCCTCTGGTCCAAAGGGATTTCGGGTTGCTGGTACCTTAACTTCTTTCCCTTTCCAGATAGCTTTCAGGCACTGATGAAAGACTGAGGGTACCACCCCATAGTCATTTTGCCAAGCCCTTCCCAGCAAGACATGGTATGCTGCATCCACCTCTGCAACATGGAACATTACAGGCCCTCAAATCTTTCCAACTTCCATGTCTACCTTGATGTGTCCTAGGGTTCTTGTGCTCTGGTTGGCGAATCCTGTAATGTTTGTTTGTTCCTTCACAATCTTCTTCTCCGGCAGGCCTAACCGTTTGAACATGGTGTAGGGCATAATATTTACAGATGCTCTATTGTCAATGAATGCCCTCCGTACTTCGTTGCCACTGATTACTGCTGTCACATACAGCGGTCTGTTGTGCGGATATCTTATCTCTCTATCAGCTTTAAAGAAAGATATCTTATTTGCTTCTTCCTCCATCGTCTTCACAAATCCTTTGCTTATGGCCATGCAAGTTTCCTGTGTCTCGGCAGCCTTAATGATTGCCCTGGTTGCCTCAATCCTTGCTTCCTTGGCCAGTCCTATCTGATCAAAAAAATTTCTAAACTTGGCCCCATTCATCAACGCCGTCACTTGCAGGCCTGGGTCACACTCCTCCTCTTCTTCCATCATCATCTCCACTTCTGGGATTGTGTTGTGGATAACAGTGTTGCATGTTTCTTTCCCCTTGTGATTTGGTAGTGGCTTGTCATGAACACTGCTTTCCTTTCCCTGTTCAATCTCCCCATTTGCCAGTTTCTTGTGAAATATCATACGCAGGCTATAACAATCCATAGTTGAGTGTCCTACGTGGTGGAATACACAGAAGTCTGGTCTTCTCTTCATCTCTTCCATCACTGCAAATCTAGGCCTTGGGAGTTTCACCACCCCATGTTCAATCCATTGCTCGTACAGACCCCTGAATGCTTTCTCACTGCATGTGATAGCCTCCGGAACTGACTTTCTTGCATATTTGTCTCCAGGCTATTCTTTGCTTCGATCAAAATTTTTCTCATGCTTCTCCCTCTTGCCCCCTTGTGGTTTTAACTGAGAGTCAGCCAAAGCCACCGTTGCTGTCCTCTTGCCCCTCCATGTAACCGTCGCATGGCTAGTGGGTAGTGTCATGATTCCTCCCAAGTCTTGCGCAAAAGATGAGAGGGTCGCGAAGGAATCATAAGCCTTGGTGATGAGGTAGGGCTTAAAAGAATATAAGGCACCATTGTTACAAATGCTAACCAGGTTCTTTTCTTTAATCGGCTCTGCACACTTCTGTGCCTGGGCCCTAAACCTATCAACATAATCTGATAGTTTCTCATTCGGCTTCAGTTTGAACCGCATGAGTTCTACAATGGTTACCTGTTTCTGCACATAGAAAAATTTCTTAAAAAATTGTAATTTTAGGTCATCCCAATCATGGACTGACCCCTTCTCCAAATTGTAGTACCAACTGAAGGCACTATCCGTTAAAGTTTTGTTGAATTCCCGCATCAACAAGTTGTGGTTGTTCACTTCATCATATCCCAACCACGGAGACATCGACTCTACGAACCTGGCAATATGTTCCCTGGCGTTTCCTTTCTCCCCGTTGTATTTTGGAAACTGCGGGGGATGCCCAATATAACCTATCGGGTAAGGTTACCTCCGAATGTGTGCCGGGTAAGGCGGAGTAAAGTCTAACTCCGAGGGTCGGGATGTCTGCCTGCGAAGTTGATTGATCACATCGATCATATCATCCTTCGTCACATACTGGCTCGTGGCGTGAACTCTCTGGGGTGTTGTGATATACTGCTGTATCGGCGGTGCTAGAGAAATTGGTTGTTGCACGCTTGCATCGTGCAAAGGTGGCGCTTGTGTGAGCTGCTGGCTCACTCGCTGGACATGTCTTGGAATGGTTGGCATTTGCACTTGTGAAAATGCTGGAAGAGCGGTTGGGATGATGTGTATCTGAGGTTGGCTTGCTTCGAACCTGGGTTGCGGCACATCGCCACTATTCTGAGGCTCCAAATTGATGATTGGAACCAACTGATTCTCCGTCGATGGAGGTGCAATCTGGTTCTCTTTGTCGTTGCTGCCATTGTTGTTATCTTCCACTCCTGCTTGTTCTGTGACGCCCCCAAAATAGGTATACAACACCCATTCTGAGTCGCCAAATACATGGTACAGAAAGCAAACTACAACTTCAATAATACAATTGTCGTGCAAAATACGACAACACATATTGTGACTTTAAATACAAATATTGTCTTCTGGACAATATCCACACTCAAATAAATCCTCATTACAATTATTCAAACACTATTTTACAGAAATAGTGAGGACTGCTAAAATATCTTTCTAGAACCATCACTCCATACCCCGACTAGATCCTGCTATGTTCTCACCTCCTGAGAAGAAAAATGGAACAAAAAGAAAAAGGGTGAGCTCAACTAGCCCAGTAAAGAATATTATGACTAAGATAATATACAACAAATTATCGTTAGTCTTCAACAGGGAAAAATCTGATAGAATATAATCGACAACAAGTTTTAGATCAACAACTGCAGCGGAAACAGCAAACCATTAGAAGAGTCAAGTAGAGAAAAAAAATTCTACTATCTTCTAAGATTTAAAAGTCCATCATCAATATTTTATCCCTGTAACATCAATTAATAATCATCTTTATCCAAATATTCATCTTTGAACTACAGGCCAAAGATATTCATTTGTATCACCTGTCAGTCATGTTCATCTCAACACCTGTTCATCTTTGCACTACAGGCCAAAGAAATTCATCAAGTAATCATACATCTTTGCACTACAGGCCAAAGATATTCAGTAATATCATCATTTAGGACTGAGGATGATGAAAAATATCTTAAAGAGAACGAATCTAGTGAGACAGAAGGACAAATATTAGGGATTCGTATAACAGTTTATTCAAGATCAATAATACTTCATAATAATCAATTGTGAAGCAGAATTCAAAAATAAAGATCAAAACATGGATACAATCAAAGATAGTAACCATAATAGACATCTTGGACAAAAAGGGAAAATTTTATTTTTCGGTGAATAGTGCCGTATTCGTGAATAGTACCGTATACGTGAATAGTGCCGTATACGTGAATAGTAACCCCGACACAAAAAGTTTCAAATTTGATAAAAACTCATATCAATATTTCAGCATAATGATATTGAAGAAAATAATATCATTAAGAAGAAAATAATATCCCTTACCTCAAAATATCAGTACTTCTGGTCGGAATACCTGTATAAGGCTGAAAGAAACTTGCTCTGATGAATAGAAACTCTCAAAGTATCTAAATACTCACAAAATACACTCAATAATCTAGAGAGAGAAAGAGAGAAAACTTGTTTCTGGTGTGATTTTCAATTCTAACATAGCCCTCTATTTATAGGAAAATGTTAGCACGCCGAAGCAGACTAACCTGCAACATGATGGCTTTACCTGCTACTATTCCCACCCACCACATTTGAATAAAAATCTCAGCACATTTCTTCACCAACCAAGAGTGGGGCCCACCAATTCTAGAATTTTCCACCAAAATGATTAACTCCAAAAATTCAACAATTTCTGAACCAGTCATCTCGTAAAATTCATAATAAATCATACGTTCATTTTTAACGGTTCAAAATTTGTGGACATATACTCAACTTATATATGTATAACATATCCAAAAATTACCACGATCCAACGGTCGGATTAAAAATTATAACCCCCGCAAAATATCTCAAAAACTCTGATTTTTAATACCTCCATTCCGACAAAAATACTGATAAAAACCTCAACATTAACTCCTTCATTTTTAACCACAAAAATATATCCCTCATTTATATCCACATAAAATAAATATTTCCTTATCATATGAATCAATAATTAATTATTCACAAATAATATTACAGAATCACATTTATGACAACCAGGCCGTTCCCAGGAAAGAGGGGGCTTTCCAATAAGGATTTCTCCTTACTGGCGCGTAATTAGATGACCAAACCTCTCCTTAGACAGAACTTTCTAGACATTGCCAATAATGCTATCTAATAATATTATTCAAATAATATGAATTATTGATCTGATAATGGAAAATACTGTGCAGCAATAATTATTGAAACAACAATTGTATAAAATATCAATGCAACAATTATTGAATCAATAAAATAAAATATTGAACAATAACTACTGTAACAATTATTGAGTAGTGTCTTCTTACGTAAGAATCAATAATTGGTGCAATACCGTGTGCTACTGTATTTTAACCACCGGGTATTCCAACAGTATTAACAGTACAACTACGCCGTTATTTATAAACAACGTATACTTGTCATTTTCTTCATCTAATCGCTTTTCGTTATGGGGCCCACACAAGGCTGCGCCATCGTACGAATATTTTCCGACAGCAAGAATATTCCACGACCAAACGAATATTCCCCGACAAAATGAATATTTTATAACCACTTGCTTATTTTGGAAAATTTGCACATTTCACCCATAACCAAAGTATTATATCAAATTAACCTCTTATTATTCACAATAATATTTAGAGAAAATTTGATTTTATTCATTAATAAGTTGGGGTCTTACATGTTCCCCCTGCGAACTGCCTGGGAACATGGCCTTGAAGGTGGGAATCTGCATCAACTACTGGCGGAAATTCCCCATTTCCTCTTGCTTTCTTTGCATTTCCAACATCATGGCCATCATCATCCCTTGGCCTTCTCGTGCTTCCTTCAATGCCTTGAGCATCTCCAGTTGCACAACATTTGTCTGCTCTCCGCTTGCATCATCGCCTTGCCTTCCTGCGTTGGTTTGTTGTTGATTGGCCATGTATGGTGATGTTGAACTCCCTTCTGAAGCGTCTTCAATAATTGGTTGGTCAAAATCCAGGTTTGCTCCTTGGAATGATTGAGATACTTGCCTCGAAACTGGATCCGGTGAGGTAATGCTATTTGTTGGTGAAGCAACTCTTCTTGTAGTTCTCCCACTTCGATTTGTGGGCATACCCTTCACGAATTCTATACATCCCCAGCAGAGTCGCCAAATAAATCTGGGCAAGGAAATCGCGCCTTGCTTGTTTAGGGTTTCGTGTTGGCTGAGGAGGAGAGAAATCCACGAAGAATACGGAATTGATTGATTGATTGTAGAGGAGAGAACGACAGGTGGGCGATTACTCCAACGACGCGTGGCAAAACCCCTAGAATCCGGAAACCGTGTTAAGGCTATTAGAATTCCAAGAGCCTTCTTCAGTTCTTCGAGTTGAGAGAGTGTTCAAATCTTTTTAGTACTTTTAGGTGGAATATCCAAGCCTTCAGCTACCAAAAGAGTCCTTCCCCCTTCCTAGAATGGAAGGGGTATTTATAGAGTTTTCTGGAATTAAGTAATCACATGCTAGGCACATGTTTTCAAGGAAGTTCCAGAAATACCCTTTAGTCATTAAAATAATGCCCATATTACCCTGTCCTTCTAGCCATCAATCCAATCCTTCAATCAATTCCCAAAATGAGCCGCCTCCACGAGTCTTCTGCCTCGGGACACGTGAAGGCTTCTCCCGAGTCTAACACATTTATTTCTGACTTTTCTATCTTCATTCCGTTAGGTTATGCGAACCCTAATTTGAACATTTAATGAGGTCGTGGAACCCTAATTGTGCATTTAATTTAATTAGATCATGTGAACCCTAATTTTACGCATGGACCCACACGTACAAACCTAAATTCAAAAGCACATGCACCAGCAGAATTCAATTGCACGTAGCTAAATTATAGTACTAGTAGGAGCAGTAATTCAATTTTGGCATCTTTAACAGCTGCAGCGAAACTATATGGAAAGTTCATTCGACTGATGATTCAACCACAGATGGCAAGCCTCTCTCTCATGGTCATTGAAGCTCTTGTTGGCAACACCACTGATCATCAAAAAATTGATATATGCGATAGGGATTGAATTGCTCCTTTTGATGATAAAAAAAAGTAGAAGGACTTAATAGGACTCTAAATTTTTGTTTGCAAATTTTAAAGGTTTATATATATTCATCATGACATCACTCATGATAGCGACAAGTTAATTAGGTTGAATCTATCTCTCTCTCTCTCTCTCTCTCTCTCTCTATATATATATATATATATATATATATATATATATATATATATATCAATCTCTGTAACCTGATTAATGTTAATTATTCATTGAATGAGAATATATATCTGCAATTCTTCGTCTCTATTTTTAGCATAAAAAATAATTCACACGGTTTAAATTAAATGATGACTAAAAGACAATTAGGACCCCAAACTACACTTTCTATTTACTTTTGCACCCCAAACTTAAAAAAGTATCTAAGTACACCCCAAACTTCATTATACGTAACAAAACGCACACTTTCTTCATTTAACCGGTCAAAATTGACCGGCTAAGGCTATAACACAAGTTTGGGGTGCAAATTGTCTTTTAGTCTTAAAAATTGGCAAAAATAATTAATTTTAAATAAAATAATTAGTTTTAAAAATAAAAATAAAATAATTAATTTTAAAATAAAATAATTAAAATAATAAAATTAAAATAAATATTTGGAATTAATTATTAATAATTAATTATTAACTTGTAAAATGATTATTTTATTTTTAGTTTTAAAATTAATTATTAATCATTCTTGTTAAAAAATCATTAACTTGTAAAAAAATCATTTTTGCCACAAAAAAAATTATGTTTTTGTTTTTAAAAACATAATTTTGTAAAAACAAAATTTTTTAAAATAGAATTTTTTTTAAAACAGAATTTTTCAAAAATAAAATTTTTTTAAAAACAGAATTTTGTAAAAACAGAATTTTTTTTTAAACAAAATTTTATTTTACAAGTTAAAAAAAAATTATGTTTTTGTTTTTAAAAACAAAATTTTTTTTAAAACACAATTTTTTAAAATAGATTTTTTTTAAACAGAATTTTATTTTACAAGTTAAAAAAAATTCTGTTTTTGTTTTTAAAAACAGAATTTTTTTTAAAAAAAAAATTTTAAAAACAGAATTTTGTAAAAACAGAATTTTTTTTAAAACAAAATTTTTTAAAAACAAAAACAGATTTTTTTTTAACTTGTGAAATAAAATTCTGTTTTTGAAAAATTTTGTTTTAAAAAAAATTCTATTTTTAAAAATTTTGTTTTTACAAAATTCTGTTTGTAAAAACAAAAACAGAATTTTTTTTATGTGGCAAAAATGATTTTTTTACAAGTTAATGCTTTTTTTTAACCGTAATGTTTAATAATTAATTTTAAAAATAAAAATAAAATAATCATTTTACAAGTTAATGATTAATTATTAATCATTAATTTCAAATATTTATTTAAATTTTATTATTTTAATTATTTTATTTTAAAATTAATTATTTTATTTTTATTTTTAAAACTAATTATTTTATTTTATTTAAAATTATTTATTTTTGCCAATTTTTAAGACTAAAAAATAATTTGCACCTCAAACTTGTGTTACAGCCTTAGCCGGTCACTTTTGACCGGTTAAGTGAAGAAAGCGTGCGTTTTGTTACGTATAATGAAGTTTGGGGTGTATTTAGACACCTTTTTAAGTTTGGGTGCAAAAGTAAATAAAAAGTGAAGTTTGGGGTGCAAATTGTCTTTTAGTCTTAAATGATTGAAAAAGAAAACCTTTAGAACCCAATTTAAACAGTTTAACATGGTTGGACTCGTCTAATGGTCATTAAAATCGAAAACCGGAGTAATTAGTAAATCATAAATAAACTATTTTTGGACGTGTACTACATATTCTTGTATTGAAATAATATATATTGTCTTTGTGGTAGAAAAAACATGCACGTTGAGGGCTAGGCACCCAGCTACATAGAATCAACTAATTAAGAGACGAGGGTGAATGAGACAATTTTCTCAACTGAAAATTACTAAGATAGCCAGCCTATGAGCCTACCCTACCGAGCAAATATATATTGGAGTAAAAGTTCAAGTTCGGTTGCATATATGTTTATATATTAAACATTTTAGGTGTTGGTACTGCAAAATTTAAAAAACACTCAACGTACAAGTACGTATATTTATAGAGCATCCAAACAGAGAATGAAGAATAGTACAGTAGCTTTAAGGCTGAGGAAAGGGGCATGGGCTGCCGAAGAAGATATTCTTCTCAGAAACTGCATTGAAAAGCATGGAGAAGGAAAGTGGCACCAAGTTCCTCAAAAAGCAGGTATATCTATTGTTAACACATGAAAACACACACACACATACGTACGTTCATATAAAGAAAATTGTTTAAACACAATTGGTTCTTGTCTTTTTTTATTTAAATTTAAACACAATTGGTTCTTGATGCTCCATAAAATACGTACTAAGATTATCAATAATATAAATATATAAATTTGATTCATGTTTGTAGGGTTAAATAGGTGCAGGAAGAGTTGTAGATTAAGGTGGTTGAATTATCTTAGGCCAAATATAAAGAGAGGAGACTTCACGTCAGACGAAGTGGATCTTATAATACGGCTTCACAAGCTATTAGGCAACAGGCAAGTCCAAACTAAACATACTAATTATATATTTAATCTCCACATGTCATGATAAAAAAAAAGAGAAAAAATTCTTCACGTCATATATATATATATATATATATATATATATATATATATATATATATATATATATATATATATATATATATAATTAAGAGACCTGGTACACCTCCAAGTTCTAACATAAATAAATTACATTTAATTACAAAAATTAGCACTGATTAGGAACTAGCAGTATTCTTTAATTAGTTCATTGTTTTACTTGATTAGTTGTATCAGTACTTGAATTGGGTGGTTGTAGTTGGAATGTGTCAAAATGTGTTAATTTTTTGTTCCAAAATAGAGAGAAAAGAAAGGGGAAAAAGGAAACTTAGGAAACAGAATAAAAACCCCTTGTTTGTGAGTTTTTAGAAGAAAGAAAAGGAAAGAGAAGAAATGAAATGAAATTTTTTAAAAATTTCATTTCAAAGTTCCAAAGATTTTGAAAAAAAATTAATACACTTAACTTCTAAACTATAATACCAAAATTACCCTTATAATAATTTTTAAAATGTAATCTCATAAGCGTAAAATAGTAATATAATTGTTATGTTAAATTAAAAAATTTCTTCCACAACTCACAAACACGAGAGAAAAATAAATTTCATTTCTTTCCCTCTCTTTTCTCTCAAAAATTTTAAATTCTCTTTTTTTTCTCCTCTCCTCAAACTCACAAACACAGCGGATCATACATACCAAATAGTCACACTTTCATAAAGTACCTATGTTTACTACTTTGATCGATTATCATTTTCTTGATTAATACTAATTAATTGTAGATATACAACGAATCCTTCTTTAATTCATAAAATAAAAGATAGATTTGACATTTTCAGTTAGTACGTTTCAATAATATATAGCCTTAGCACAACATATTGTTAATCCCCCCTACACACACACATATAGAGAAAAAGAAGTGTGTATTACGTACACCTATTATTTTAAGAGTTTTATTAATAACAGTTTTGACATTATAATATTTTCATTAATGACTGTTTTAAGATTTTATTATTTTATTAACTACGTTGTACTATAAGACAAATACTCTATTTTCCCATATATATATATATATATATATATATATATATATATGTATGTATGTATGTATTATTTGAAAACATGCATGATTTGATTTGTTCCAAGATAAGAATATTACTAATACATATACATATCTAGATGGTCACTGATTGCTGGACGATTACCGGGAAGAACGGCTAATGATGTGAAAAATTACTGGAACACCCACCTCCAGAAGAAGCTAGCTGCAGCTGCCCCTGTCGTCCACAAGTTAGAGGCCAAAAAGGAAGACCTAAATAAAACCAAAGCAGGAGCCTCCGCCTGTATATGTACGTGTACCCTTATAAAGCCTCTCCCTCGGACCTTCTCCAAAACAACTACTAATTGTTTCAGTATCCCAAACAACATTGTTGATCAATCGGCTGGACAAAATAATAGCAATAATAATAATATTTCTAATAATGTTGTCATGATAAAGCCACCGTCAGCCCCAACGCCGCTGCCGTCACCACCACCATCGCTATCGGAAGATTGGTGGAACAATTTGCTTGTGGAAATAGGATCTCAAGATCATCAAGGATCCGTATCAATGTCCTCAGGCGGCGCAGAGATTGATCAGAAAGAAGCTGCATTAGGACTTAGGACCGATGAATTATCCCTTGCAACAATTTCCGATGGGGAAGAACTAGGCCAAAATGGTTGGACTGACATTTGGAATCTTCTAGATGTTGACTAAGTTGTAAAGGATGTTAATTTCTCTTCGTATTCTCCGAATCAATAAATTATACTTCCTCCGTTCCCAAATTATCTGCTTTTCTAGAGTTTCACACACGTACCAATATATGTGATAAATATACTAAAATACCCTTATATATTGACTTTTTTATTTTCTGTGCATGAATCCTTATTGGTGGGAATATGAAAAGATGCTTAAAAAGAGGAGAGGCATGAATGAGAGTAATGACTATCATTAATTAGGGTAAAGGGGTAAATTTGGAAAACAAAGGAAAAAATGCATTGAAATCTTGAAAAAGCAGATATTGTGGGACAAATTTTTTTTACTAAAACAGCAGATAATTTGGGACAGAGGGAGTATTATTTACAGTTATATAACCATGATTATTGTTTAAATGAAATAAAACACTACGTAGTATTTAGGTTAAAATATAAAAAAACAACCAACTAAAAGTTCTCATAACACGTGTAAGTGGACCCGGTAAAATGGGTGTAAATCCAATGTTAACAATGAAAGTAAAAAGGTGAGCTTAACAAGTCTCGTAAGAAATATTATGACTAAGATAATGTAAAATAAATTATCGTTAGCCTTCAATAGTGTTAAACTGATAAAATACAATAAACAACAAGTTTAACTGTAGCAGAACAAACAATCCATTAGTAGAGTTAAGTAGAGCACGATATCTACTATCTTTTATGATTTAAAAAGGTTATCCTCAATTTTATCGCTGAGACTCAACTCAATAAATAATCCAGATCATTGAATTATTCATGCACTACGGGCCAAAGATATTTATTAGTATCACGACCACGAATTATCCATGCACTACGGGCCAAGGATATTCGTGTTATCACCAATTGTCATGATCATGCCAACTACTGTCCATCAATGCACTACGAGCCAATGAGGACTTTTATCGCATCATTTGTAACATTACAGGTCATGATCATATCGAATAATCCCTGGTCATAATCATACCAATCAATAGTCCACCTATGCACTACGGGCCAAATTAAGATGACTTTTATCACAATATAAGCATGAGGATGATGACAATGATATAAGAATTCAATTAAATGAAAGCAAATGATAAATTTTAAAAATTTATAATTCAATTTATCCAAAATTTAATAATGTCCAAATTGTCAACATGATACTACTTTGTGGAGTAAAATTTAAGAATAATATTGTATCAAAAATAATTTAGACCGAAAGAAATCAATTTTTGTCATGAATAGTAACCTGGGTGAATAGTATCCGAGTGAATAGTACCCCGTGAATAATACTTCGTGAATAGTACCCAGTGAATAGTACTTCGTGAATAGTGTCGTACGTATGAAATAGTGCCGTATAAGTGAATAGAGCCCATAAATAGTACTCCGGCATGAAAAACTTAAAATTTAACAAAAATGTTCAGAAAAATATCATTGTGAGACGATGCTAGAAAAAGCGCAAATTTCAAGGATATTCTATTAATTTCATGGAGTATAGAAGTAATAATTTAACAAAATGAGTGTAAAATTAGGAATATGAAACGAAATAATATTTCTTATATACTACAGAGTATGGAAGAAAATATAATTCCATACGAATATTGAACAAAAATAATATCCCTTACAATTGTTGAACGAAAATAATATTCCTTACGAATATTGAACGAAAATAATATTCCTTACGAATATTAAACGAAGATAATATTTCTTGCGAATATTGAACGAAATAAAATTTCTTACGAATACGAAAAATAATATCGTAAGCAAAAATGAAATAAATAATACTTCTTACCTTAGTAGAAGACTAGATACTGTAATAGTGAAGTAGTAGAATACTCTTCTTCTTCCTCTCAATAGTTTCTCTCTCTATAGTTGCTCTTGTGAGTCTCAGTGAATTGATGAGAATGAAAGAAGAAATGAGCTTCTATTTATTGGAAAATATAGCTTCGATAATTGCACGTTTAGGGGCTCAAATTATTACAGTTTAGTACATTCATCTTTATCTTTATTTTTAATTTAGTCCTTCAAGTATTATCAATCTTGCACAACCTCCCCTAATAATACATGCATGTGAACCGTTCCATGTATGTGATCAAATAGTTATTTGCATGTGAACTAATAATAATTAATTGCTCATTTATCCGATTAATTACCCATTTGGTCAATAATAACAAAACCAGCTAATCACAGAATTACCTCCTTTGAGGATAATTGGGTCATGGAAGAATTAAAGAAAACTAAATGAACAAACACCAATTTAAAAGGATAATTAAGCAAACATCTTTCACTCATCAATTATTATTTTTATCTTTAATCAACACGAACTTATTCATCATTAATATTATAACTCACATTATTAACAACCAGATCATTCTAAGGAAAGAGGTGGCTTTCCGATAAGGATTTCTCCCTATTGGCGCGCAATTAGGTAACCAAGCCCCTTTTCTCGACAAAACTTTCTAAATTTTGTCAATAATGTAAATAATAATATGAATAACTTTGTCGTCTCAATTATTGATTTAATAATATAAAATATTGTGCAAATGATACTGTGACAATAATTGAATCAATAATATGAGAGATATTATGCAGCAATTACTGTGGCAATAATTGAATAAAACTGAGTAACTTCTCACGTAAGCGTCAATAATCAAAGATATTGTATAATACCGTGTGCTACTATGCAACCACGCGTATTACTGTACTTTTACCACCGGGTATTTCAACAGTTTAACGGTAAAATTTTTGTTGTTATTTTTATAAAAAGTTATTTATGTCGTTTTTTAACTCCGATAAAAATTCTGTTGTGGGGTCCATGCACCAATGATTGTGTCGTCGTACGAATATTCTTTGATAAAACGAATATGCCCCGACCAAACGAATATTTTATGACAATTTGATTACTTTGCAAAATTTTCACATGTCACCCTTAACTTTAACATTTTATCAATTTAACCATTTACTAAATAAAATAATAATTATAAAAAAATTGAATACTTTCATTTCATAAAATTCGGGGTCTTACAAAAATTCTTCTCTCTCCTATATTTCTTTCTCCTCTATACTTTCTACTTCTTCTTTTTCACTTCATCATCTCCAATTTCTGCTTATGGGTTTATGTGTTTTGATATTGGGAATTTGTGTTATAAATGGCCTATTTGTGATGGAAAATCTTATTTTAATATTGATCCATTCTTCTCAAAAAATCCAATTCCTCATATCCATTTGAGTATGGTAATAACTCCTATACCTCAATCCTAGAACTGGAACAATTCATTATTTTCTTGACTTTGTTACGACTTATAGACTCAACCTCGACTAAAAACATGCTATAAACTGGTCTATGATCTAAGAAACGAGACTCCCCACGAATATAAGACATTTGATGCAGGTCTCTATCGTACCATCACAAAGCCACGCCATCCCGAAGACGAAGACATATGAAGTCGAAGACATCCGAAGACATTAAGTCGAAGAAATTCGAAATCTGATCTGAAGCCATTCGCCATCCCGAAGCCGAACAGATCCGTAAGAACTCGTCCCGATCCCGAAGATAAGTTCCGAACACATCTGTTATCGTCGCCCAACCCTGAAGTCCAACTCTCGAAGTCAAAAATTTCAATCTTTGTTTGCTTCATGAATCATGTATGAAAAAGGATATGGTTGCACTTGTTCCTGATTAAAAGTATTTTTAATCTAAAGGATTGGTTGAAGAAGAGATACTGCATAAGATCTATCATGGTAGAGGAGAGAAAAAAAATTGGCGTGAATTAGAAAATGGACAAGCCATACAATTTAATACTACAAATGTCGTTTAATTTTTATAAAGGAGGCATTTTGATCTTTTATCCCGTCCGCAGTATTAAACTGCGGAATACTGAATAATTTTACCATGTTTTATTTTCATACCCTTGGCCAGAACAAAGTTCATGTAAAATGACGACATTTCCATTAATTAGTATGCAAGTTTTAACAGAACATTTGGCCGGACCCTCTATATTGATCCAATGCAAATTCATGCATGTTAATTGTTTCCACTAAACTTTCATTGCATTTTTACAAAGTACATTAATGAGGTAGATGTAGATCGATATTAAAGTACGGTATTATAGTTTCACTAATTATCAATATGATTGTGAATATTTAAAATTGATCTGAATTGATTATCGTAAACTACATATGTAAAAAGTATTAAAAAAATTATAATGAATTCAAAATTTTTAAATTTTTGTTCACAAAATAAATTCTTAAAATCAAATCTTTACTGCAGAATAGAAGAATCATGTATTTTTTTTTTAATAACGACACCCTCTTACGTGTCAAGTATTTTTTTCTCTGTTTAGTTACGTACGTAGTTGCATTAATTCAAATAAAATCATCGGAATTCTGCATCGACGGATCTAGCTTGGGTCAGTGAGATTAATTGACTCTATTGAATTTTTAAGCGTGAAAAAAAAATAGAATAAATTTTATGGTATTTAATAAAAAAAATTAAAGTTTAGATTAAAAATACTATCTCCTTTCCAAAATTAGAGATATATTTTGACTTTTTAAAGTTAATTTTCAAAATTTTAAAATTCAAAATTAATATGAAGTTATTTAGTTTCAATACTACAAATATAATAATTGTAAACTAACTATAAAATACAAATAATTATTATCTTTGTTGTTTAAAAAACTTGAACGAACTTATTTCAATTTGAGTTTTAAAATTTCGCGAATTGACTTTAAAAAGTCAAAATATATATCTAATTTTGAAATGGAGTAGTATTAAATTATTCAAAGTTCATATCCTATACTGCATTTTTGAAACTAATAAAAATAAAACTATCATACAACATTTTTAAGTAATGAATTTTCAAAAAATGTTATTATAAAATATATTTGGGAATTATTTAGTTTTGTAATTTATTTATTAAATTTTTGTTTTTTAACGAGAATTTATTTATTTTAAAGTTGACCACATTAATCTAAGAAGCTAGATCGGTCTCTGACATAACTTACAGAGCCGGTCTTGAGTTTTTTAAGGCCTAAGACAAAAAATTTCAAGTGTGCCCCTTTATAAAAATTAAATAAATAAATAAATTATCAACTAATTATTTTTATTAAAATTATAAGAATTTACAAAAGATAAGAAAGAACACTTTAAAATGTCATCGAAGCAAAGAATCATCATATGTACCTACAAAATAAAAATATCAATGAAATCGGTAAAACTAATGAAATACCCAGAGTAGTCGGCAAGTTTTATTGATTACACCATTAAACTTTTAATTTTTTAAATTACCTCATCAAACAAATTAAAAATGATTATTTTAAATATTTTTAAAAATAATTATTATTTTCAGTAAAAAATATAAGAAACTTTAATTTTTTTCCCATAAAATGAGTAAAGTTTCATAAAATATAGATTTAAAAAAATTAAAGTTTTATGAAACCTTACTGATTTAAAAAAAAAAATCTTTTTTATTTCCTTTTGAAAATAAAGTTTATTTTTTTGAATCTATGTTTTATAAAATTTTACTCATTTTTTTAAAATATGAAGAATTTTTCAATTTTTTTCTTGAAAATAATTTTATTTATAAAAATTATTACTTTCTTTTTTGAAAAAATTGAATCAGTTTTTTTATTTATCTTTTACTGTTTTTTTTTAATTTTAATTTCTATTTTTAGTTTTTTTTAAAAAAATTCTAATATTAAGAATGGGTCATTCTGTTAAAAAATTAAGTAAACGTTAATTTAATTTAAAATCATTTTAATTTTTTTGAATCTATATTTTATGAAACTCTACTCATTTTATGAAGAAAAAAAAGTTTCTAATATTTTTTACTTAAAATAATAATTATTTTTAATTAGTTTGATGGGGTAATTTGAAATATTAAAAGTTTAATGGTGTAATCAGTAAAATGTGCTAACTACAGTGAGTAATTCATTAGTTTTGTAGATAAAAAATTAACGTTCGTTTATTTTTTTTAAACGGAATGACTCAATTTCAAAATAATAATTAGTTTAGTAGTGTAATTTAAAAAATTAAAAGTTCAATGGTGTAATCAGTAAAACCTATCAACTACAGTGGGTATTTCTTTAGTTTTGCCCAATGAAATCTAAGCCACAAAACATCATTTAAAATGTCTTTTTGTTGCACTTTTAGATGTATAATCATCAATTATACTATCATATTTAATATTTTCTAACATATCATTTTTAATACATAATATCGCTAATCTTTTTATTATTTTATTATTTTTATACACATAAATACATAAGCTTATAAAAAAATTTGGTATCCTCTTAATTATGGGCCCTGGGCGGTTGCCCTGGTAACCCTTGCCCAGAGCCGGCTCTGATAACCTATAAACTCTATTGTACTAGTTTAAAAAATTCACGAGTCCTTCTACATAGATTGGGGGATTGGACAGAAAAATGGGACATTTTTAATTATTTTTTTTATTGTGACTCCCAAAAAATGTATAGTATTTATTTTAATAAGAATTTTTATAAAATATAGTGTTTTAGGTGTAATTTGGATACATATAGAAAAATAGGATTGTACAGTCAGTATAACCCTGTTTTTATTTTTGTTTATGTATCTAAATTACACCTAAAACACTATATTTTATAAAAAATTCTGTTGAAATAAATACTATACATTTTTTGGGAGTCACAATAAAAAAAAACTTGAAAATGCCCCATTTTCCTATCCCATTAACCGGTCTGCCAAGACTTATTGATAATTCACGGGGTGCATTGTATGTACTAGCTTTTTCTGAATTCAACAATAATTCAGCTCTTTTTCGTTGAAGGTGAGAGTGTTTAACATGAAGTAAACTTTATGATAAATTTATTTCAGTTTTAATATAGTACTGACAAGTAAGCGAAGACATTACTATCTCGCTAATGTGTCTATACTGTATTTAATATAAAATGAACTGAATTTATTATAAAGTTCACTTCATACTAATCGGGGCAAGTATACTGTATACAGTGATGCCAGCTTCAAATAAATGAAATGGTCCCATCATTGTGGCCTAGTCAGACAGTTAAATTTATACCGGAAAGAATGATGTAAAGAATAATTCCAAGGCAACACATATGCTGACCGTGGCCCTCATTATGGTAACACACAAAAAAGACCCTTGGCTAATTAACGAATTCGTACGTACTGGGCCTACTGGCCCCGTCCGTACACACACATACATATATATATATATATATATATATATATATTATATATATATGAAAAAAGAAATATACGTCTTTCACACACAATTTGCACAATTTGTGTGTGAATAGGACATAATTTTAGTTAATAAAATGATAAAATATCAAAATAATTTTTAATAAAAATATTAAAATTGTCATTAATAAAAATTGTTAAAATAATAGAATACACAAACTTGTATATATTTAAGATACACTCCTTTTTTTGCATATGTATGTGTGTGAATTAGAAAATCAAAAATTAGATAATTTCGACTACAAACGGAATAACAAAAAAAATTAACATCGACTAGAAACGCTATATAATTTTGAAGTGGATAGAGTGTTTCCTTATGGTCATTGATAACTTCAACTAGAAACGAAATAACACCAAATAAAAACAAAAATAAATAAATTCTGTCATATGAAGAGTTTTATTTATTAATGTTTTATTTATAATATAAACCCATACAATATACAAGTTTACAAAAATAATTATGTCATGAAGTAAATGACTATTAATCTATAACTCAATAATATATATATATATATATATATATATATATATATATATATATATATAAACTATGTCGTTTTGGCATATTTATTTTTGAATTCTAATTTGGATGGAGAGAAATTATTTTTTTTTAAAAAATATATGTCAAAACGACGTAATTTTGACAAATTGTACACAAATAAAATATACACAGATATATATGGTCATATTACCCTATATATATATTAGACCTGACAATATAAGTCATAAATTATTGAATCAAATCAAATTAACTAAACCATTTTAGTTGGTTAACTTCTTCCTTTTGTTTTTTACATAGGTTGAATAAACTTTAAATCCATATTTCTGGAAAGAAAAAATAGGCGCAAGACGGATAACTATTTTTTAACCCAATTTATTATTTTTATCAGGGTGAAGTAGACTGGAAACAGGGCGGCCGCTTGAGAGTTTTTGGACGTGCTGTTGGGTCTTTTTCTTTTCCAATGATCCAAATCTACTTTTTTATTCAAATGTGGTCACGTCATGACACGTCACCGTCATCAGCAATGATAGGATTCACATCACATATGAACCCCTACTAATCTTTTAATTTGTTATCATATGATTTCACTACTCCTACCCGTGACCTCCCTCGTCATATTACACATGTGATTCTCTTATTACGAGAGAATTCTCTTGTCTGTTCTCTCCCGTGACCTCCCTCATTATTCCCTCTTTTTCCTCCTCTTCACTTCCTATATAAAACCTAAAGGAGTGAAAGAAAATATACAGATGAATGAGAATAAGAATTCTCTCTGAACAATTTCTCTCTCTTTCTCTCTTGCTTATTCTCTCTAAATTTATGCAGCAATTATAAGAGTATATTTCTATACTTTGCTAAGGTTTTTATAACACGTTATCAGCACAAAGCTCTAACCAACTAAGACGGTAAAATTAAATTCTTGCAATTTATTATTATACTACTGGTTGGGCTATACCACCAATAATATAATTTTATTCTTATAATTGTATTTAAATTCTGTTATTTACAATGGTATCATCTATCCTTGTTAATCTTACAAGACTAAGTGGGAACCTTTTTACCATTTAATATTCTATCGGAATATCCTGTCGGTGTGAATTTCACCTGACCTGGTTCCATCATTTATTATTCCGCATTTAATATTCTGTCGGAATATCCTGTCGGTGTGAATTTCACATGACCTGGTTCCATTATTTATTATTCCGCATTTATTATTCTGTTGGGAATAACCTGTCTGTGCGGTCGGTCTATCGCATGCATGGTGAAATTCTTCTGTTATTCCATTATTTATTATTCTGTTGGAATAACCTGTCTATGTGGATTACCACATGCATGGTGAATGATCCTTTATATTCATTCTTTATTAAATTGTGAAAATGATCTGTCTACGTGGATTACCGCATGGCGGGTGAAGATCCATTTGCAGTTTTGTATATATATATTTTTATAATTATATATATACATTAACGATTGCATATTCTTTTTACTAAAATAATATGCTAATAATATAAATATAAGATTATTTATATTTGCATTTTATCACCACTTGAGGTTGTGGTATAGTTTATTTTTTCTATATCTTACATGCAATTATTTATTATTTTAATAAATAATAAAATTGTGTTTTAACCCAGAATAGATGGCAAACTTGGCAAAAATAGATTTTTCTATTTTGAAAATATCTGGAGATAACTATTTGGTTTGGGCACTTGTTGCAGAATTGCACCTTAGTGCAAATGAGTTAGAAAGATAATTACGGAATATAATTCCAATGTTTATAGAATAACCTCTACTTTGGCTTTGTGCGGAGATCGAGTTTTCTGAATCCCAAATGTTAGAGAAAACACTCTCTACTTTTCATCTCACCAACATTATTTTGTCACAACAATATAGACAAAGTAAGTTCACAAAATTCAGTGACTTATTGTCTATCCTCCTTGTTGTAGAAAAGAATAATGAATTGTTGTTGAAAAACCATCAAGTACGGTCAAACGGGTGTTACCCTATTGTCGAATATTAATAGCACGTCATTCCAGCAGAATAAACGTGACAATAGATGGCCATATAATAAGAAGCCTTGGGGGCGAAAGAATAAACGAGACCATCATAACAACAAATTTCAGAACCGCGAAAATTCAAACCACCAGAAGTGGCAAGTGTATGAGTCGGATAAAAATAAAAAAAATGCAACACAGATAAAGAACAAACAAGTTGTTTGTTTTAGGTGTGGGATGAATGGGCATTGGTCGCGTACCTGTCGTACGCCGAGGCATCTTGTTAATTTATTCCAGGAGTCTCAAAAGAACAAAGTAATGGAGGTAGAAACGAACTTTGTTAATTATCAATTGGAGATTGTTGATGATCCACCAATGACCAATAATGAGGAAAAAGTTGTTGATATTACTGGACCTTCTGAAAGTATATTTTGGGATAACGTTAAATTTTTTTTTAATTTAACACCCTGCATGTATAATATTATTAGTTTTCGTTCTATACGTGGTATGTGTTTTTCATAAATAATATTTCTTATTTATGTTTTTACTTGTGTCAGACCATCTTTAATGAAGATCTTCTTGTCGGTTCTACTATTTTTGAAAAATAGAATATCCTAGAAAAACTTCATTAAATTTCTTCTGGATTATATACTATGAAAATTAGAGCAATTGAGTCTCATACTCTTATGATTTCAAAAATCATAGATCCTAAATCCTTTATGCTTTAGCATGAAAGACTCGGTCATCCAAGTACTTCTATGATGCGTCGTATTATTGAAAATTCTACTAGTCATCCTCTCGAAAATAAAATGGTTTTTCCTAGTAGTGAATTTCCTTGTGCTGCGTGTTCTCGAAGAAAGTTAATTGTTCGACCATCACCAGTAAAAGTTTATAAAGAAGTCCCAAAATTCCTAGAGAGAATTCAAGGAGACATTTGTGGACCTATTCACTCATTGTCTGGCCCATTTCAATATTTCATGGTTTTAATAGATACTTCAACTAATTGCACGCCCATTAATGTTAAGGGCTAACTTACTTACCTAAGTTTGGGGTCATGCAATTCTTCATGCTGAAGTCATCATTCGAGTAAGACCAACGACTCTTCATAAATTTTCTCCTCTACAGTTAGTTATTGGACAGATACCCAACATATCACACTTTCGAGTTTTTAAAAGTGCAGTATATGTTCCAATTGCATCTCCACAAAGAACTAAAATGGGAGCCCAATGAAAAATAGGTATTTATGTTGGTTTTGATTCTCCTTCTATTATCAGATATCTTGAGCCTTTTAACTGGAGATGGTTTTACTACATGTTATGTAGATTGTCATTTTGATGAATTTGTATTTCCACCATTAGAAGGAGGGAAAGTTTTAAATAAAAAATCCTCTGACATATCATGGAATGCATCAGATTTAAATTCACTTTATCCTCGTACAGGACAATGTGAAATTGAAGTTCAAAGAATTATTTGATTATAAAATATTGCAAATTAAATGCCAGATGCATTTAATGATGCTAAGAAAAATGATAAAGTCATATACACCTGCAGTGAATACTCCAGCAGAGATAGAAATACATATTAAAAAATTAATTCCTGAAGAATTGACAAATAAGGTAATAGAAGACTCTAAACCACACCAGAAGCATGGAAGACAAGTTGGTGCAAGAGACACTGTACCACGAAAATCAAAAGCAAATAAGGGAATCCCAGAAGGAATACCCGCTCCAGAAGTAGCACTTATTCCAAGAGTGGGAATAACCCTAGAAGAGGTACTAACCGCTCCAGAAGAAGCACTTATTCCAAGAGTAGGAATAGCCCCAGAAGAGGTTCAAAATCTCAGTAAAGGGATAAGAGATGAACACCAAGAGATCTCAATAAATTATATACATGATGAGAAAATATGAGATCGAAACAAAGTCATGATTGACGATATATTTATAGCATAAGATATTACTTTGATTCCTGACACGGATCCTGAACCACAAAACGTGGAAGAATGTCGGAAAAGAAAAGATTGGCCAAAATATAAAGATGTTATTCAAACTGAGCTACAATCTCTATTGAAAAGAGAAGTATTTGGACCAGTAGTCCAAACACCGCTGGGTGTAATCCCGGTTGGAAACAAAATCTCTATTGAAAAGAGAAGTATTTGGACCAGTAGTTCAAACACCGCTGGGTGTATTCCCGTTTGGAAATAAATGGGTATTTGTACGAAAAGCGAAATGAGAAAAATGAAATTGTGAGATATAAAGCCCGACTTGTAGCTCAAGGGTTTTTCACAAAAAATAAATAAATCTGGTATTGATTATCAGGATACAGACTCTCCAGTACGTAATGAATGGAGTCACTTTTCGCTTTCTGATAGGTATGGCAACCATGGAAGGTTTGAAAACACGTCTAATGGATGTTGTAACAGCATACCTATCTGGCTCACTTGAAGTGAGATTTATATGAGAATCCCTGAAGGATTGAAAATGGCTGAATCACAAAGGCCCAGTCACATATATTCAATTAAGTTACAACGCTCATTGTATGGGTTGAAACAGTCTGGTCGTATGTGGTATAATCGACTTAGTAATTATTTAATAAAAGATGGATATATAAATGATCATGTATGTCCATGTGTTTTTATTAAGAAATCACAAAGTGAATTTTCCACCATTGCTGTATATGTGGATGATTTAAATTTTGTAGGTACTCCTGAAGAACTCACAAGAACTACTACTTTATTTAAAAGATGAATTTGAAATGAAAGATCTTGGAAAGACAAAATTCTATTTGGGAAAACAAGTGGAGCATTTAGCATCTGGAATTTTTGCTCATCAATACACATATGCTGAAAAGATTCTCAGTCGTTTATATGGATAAAGCTCATCTTTTGACTACCCCGATAGTTGTTCGATCTTTAGAAGTTGATAAAGATCCATTTCAGCCTCTAGAAAGCGGGGAAGAAGTTCTTGGACCTGAAGTTCCATGCCTAAGTGCAATGGAAGAAGTTCTTGGACCTGAAGTTCCATGCCTAAGTGAAATGGAAAAAGTTCTTGGACCTGAAGTTCCATACCTAAGTGCAATAGGTGTTCTTATGTATCTTGCAAACTGTACACGACCTGATTTTGATGTCAACTTGTTAGCAAGATTCAGTTCTTCTCCTACTAAGAGACATTGGGATGGGATTAAACACATTTTGAGATAGCTCCGTGGAAGTATAAATCTTGGGTTATTTTATCCAAGAGATTCAATGTCGCGATTGGTTGGATATGCCGATGCAGGATATTTATCAGATCCACACAATGGAAGATCACAAACAGGTTATGTATTTACATATTGTGACACGGCTATATCCTGGAAATCCACAAAGTAAATCATGACAGCTACATCTTCAAATCACTCAAAGATTCTCGCTATACATAAAGCAAACAGAGAGTGTGTTTGGTTGAGATCAATTATTCAGCATATTCAAAAGTCATGTGAATTACCATCAATCAAAGACATTCCTACAATTATATATGTATGAAGATAACGCTACATGCACTGCTCAACTAAGAGGTGGGTACATCAAAGGAGATAGAACAAATCACATTTCACCTAAATTCTTCTTCACACATAAGCTACAAAAGAAGGGTGATATAGATGTGCATCAAATTCGATCATGTGATAATCTAGCCGACTTATTCACAAAATCGCTACCAAATTCAACGTTTGCAAAACTTCGGAAAAGGATCGGAATGTGTCGACTGAAAGACTTATGACAACATTTCATCAAGGAGTAATGAATTCCTTTTGAGGGAAAGACTGTACTCTTTTTCCTTAGTCACGGTTTTTATCCCAATGGGTTTTTCCTGACAAGGTTTTAACGAGACAGTTAACTAAGATATTTATGTAAAAGATATGTACTCTTTTTCCCTTCGTTAAGTTTTTCCCACTGGGTTTTCTTAACAAGGTTTTTAATGAGACATAATCTTATATCGTAGAAAATCAGGGGAAGTGTTATGATGTGATTTCACTACTCCTACCCGTGACCTCCCTCATCATATTACACATGTGATTCCCTCATTATGAGGGAATTCTCTTGTCTGCTCTCTCCCGTGACCTCCCTCATTATTCCCTCCTTTTCCTCCTCTTCACTTCCTATATAAAGCCTAAAGGAATAAAAGAAAATATACAGATGAATGAGAATAAGAATTCTCTCTGAAGAATTTCTCTCTTGCTTATTCTCTCTAAATTTATGCAGCAATTATAAGAGTATATTTCTATACTTTGCTAAGGTTTTTATAACATAATTTTTAATTTTTAATTGAATGTTGAGTTTGGGATTTATTAAGTTTAAACCTATTTAACAATCTTGGTACATTATTTAAATATTGTATATTATAAATGTATTTTTATCTAACTTATCACAAAGTTTATAAGCCCTTCACAAATAATAAGTTAATATTGTATATTATAGATACATCATTATCTGATTAAAAATGAATTTGACCCATTGAACATTATAAAATACTAAATTTTATAGCTATTAGTACTTTTAAAAAAATATACAATATTTATTATTATATTAGTTCTGAGTTTGAAAATGTCTCAAGTTGATTCTGAAAAATAAATAATGATGTTATATTTCAGAACGGTGCATGTAAGACCCCAACTTTTATAAATAAAGATGAATTTTCTATAAATATCATTTTTGAATATTATGGAGTAATTTGATATAATGTTATAGTTGTGGGTAATATTTATAAATTTTGCAAAGTACGCAAGTTGTTATATAATATTCGAGTGGTCGGGGAATATTCGTTTTAATAGGGAATATTCGTACAACGGCACAATCATTGGTGGACCCCACAACGGAATTATTGTCGGATTGAGAAAACGACAAAAATATTTTATTAAAAATAACGGCGAAAGTTTTACCATTGATACTGTTGAACTACTCGGTAGTAAAAGTACAGTAATACGTATGGTTGCATAGTAGCACACAGTATTGATTATTAATGGTTATGTGAGAAGTCACTCAGTTTGATTCAATTATTGTCAGTTAATAATATGAATTATTTAGCGATAATGACGTTTTGTTTTATTCGTATTATTAACGTAATAAAACAGAAACATTTTTTTATATAAAATAAAATACTTGATTAAAGTTATTCAATAAATAGAATATATTATATTTTATTTAAATGATATTTCTTTAAATATGGACCGTCAGATTAAAGTAATCAATCTGGACCGTTCATGGATTAGTTACTATGCATTCCATTTTTCTATAAATAGCAGCTCATTCCTTCATTATTTCTTACGAATTCACTGAACTCTAGAGAGAGAAACTATAGAGAGAAACTATAGAGAGAGAGAAGAAAAGCATTCTGCTACTTAACTACTTCCTTATTTCAGCTCTTCTTTAAAATGGTAAGGGGTGTTATTCTTTCTTATTCATGAAGAGAACTGTTGTTGTTCCATTTCTTATTATTCTGTTGGAATAACATGTATACGCCGTCTACCCTATACTTGGTGACATTCTTTTGTTATTCTATTGGAACATCTTGTCTGTGTGTTTTACACCGGACCTGGTTCCGTTTTTATTATTATTCTGTTGGAACATCCTGTCTGTGTGTTTTACACCGGACCTGGTTCCGTCTTGTTATTATTCTGTTGGAATATCCTGTCTGTGTGTTTTACACCGGACCTGGTTCCATTATTTATTATTCTGTCGGAATATCCTGTCTGTGCGTTTACGCCGGACCTGGTTCTATTATTTATTATTCTGTCGGAATATCCTGTCTATGCGTTTACGCCGGACCTGGTTCCATTATTTATTATTCTGTTGGAATAACCTGTCTGTGCGGTCTATCGCATGTCGGGTGATTTCTTTTGTTATTCCATTCTTTATTATACTCAGTTGGTTAAGTTTTAACTTCTATACTCCATGAAATTAGTAGAATATTCTTGATAATTGCGTTCATCCAGTATCTTTTCATGAAAATATTCTTCTAAGTATTCTTGAATTTTACTCCACAAAGCAGTATCATGTTGACAATTTGGACGTTGTTAATTCTTGGATAAATTAATTCTTGAACTTGTTTTATTGAATTCTTATATCATTGTCATCATCCTCATGTTTATAAAATGTTGAAAGTCATCTGTGGCCTGTAGTACATAGATGGACTTGGTATGATTATGACCAGGGATTATTCGGTATAATCATGACCGTAATGTTACAAATGATGTGGTAAAAGTCCTCATTAGCCCGTAGTGCATTGTTGGACAGTTGTTGGCATGATCATGACCATTAATGAATACACGAATATCCTTGGCCGTAGTGCAGGGGTGATTCGATGATGTGGATTATTTTATTAAACTGAGTCCCAGCGATAACAGTGTTGAAAAACCTTTTAAATCATAAAAGATAGTAGAGTTTATTTTCTACTTGACTCTTTTAATGGATTGCTTGTTCCGCTGCAGTTAAACTTGATGTCTATTATATTTTATCAGTTTAACATTGTTGAAGGCTAATGATAATTTATTCTGCATTATCTTAGTCATAATATTTCTTACTGGGCTAGTTGAGCTCACCCTTTCTTTCACTGTTCTCTTCAGGAATTGAGAACGTAGCTGGGGCAAGTCGGGGAACGGAGTGATGGTCCGAATGATAGTATTAGTTAGTAGTCCTCACTATTCTATGTAATATTGTGTTAATAAATGTAATGAGGACTCCTTTTGAGTATGGATACTCTCTAGTAGACAATATTTGTATTCAAACTCACAGTTTATGTTTTGTCATATTGTACACGACAGTTGTATTATTAAGTTGTATTTGAATTCTGTACCATGTATCTGACGACCCAAAATGGGTGATGTATACCTAATTTTGGGGGCGTCACAGTGCGTATCAGAGCATAGGGATATGATCACTGCTAAGATGTGAGAATAGAACTAGGAGGGGAGAGACGGGGAATTCCTTCGCTAGTATGACCTACCTAAGTTTTTTTGTATGGTATTTAATTGGTCGGTCATCATGTAAGGATAATATATGACATATCAAGTAACTTTTATTTTGTGGCAGTATCTGAAAATGGCATCTGAGAATGTTGAGAATTGCAATGGAGCACAGGCGACTGTTGATTCACCACATATCAATAATCAGGATAATGTGCATCAGGAAGGTGACAATCCTCATGCAAACAACAACACTGATCAGATGATGAATGATGGAATGTTCAGAAGCTTTATGCAGTTCATGCAACAGCAAGCGAGAGCGGCTCCTGTCCAAAATATAGGTGGAAACACTGAAAACTCTTGGACGGTCACCGCTAAACAGTTCAAGGAGCTGGGACCACCGGAGTTTAAGGGAGAGCCAAAACCACTTATAGCGGAAACATGGATAAAGCAGATCACCAAGATATTTGATGTCTTGGGATGCTCCGAGGAGCAAAAGGTTCCCTTTGTCGCCTTTATGTTGCGAGGAGAGGCAGATTACTGGTGGGAATCGATTAAGCGTACTCAACCTGCCGCACTGAAGATGTCTTGGGAGAAGTTTCAAGAGCTGTTCAATGACAAATACTTTTCCGAAAGTGTTCGTCACATGAAGGAGGTGGAGTTCATCAAATTGGAGCAGAATAATATGACCGTGTCGCAGTATGAGGCTAAATTTGCTGAGTTGTCCCGGTTTGCGTCCCACTTGGTGGATAATGAAGAGCGAATGACGCGAATATTTTTGCGAGGTTTGAAACCTAAGATACGTCAACATCTTATTTCTCATAAACTGTGTTTGTATTCAGATGTTGTGAATAGGGCTCAGTTAGTGGAGCGCGATAACGAGTCAACGCAACCAAAAGAGAGCAGTCGGCAAAATGATAATACCAGTGAGAGCAGTCATCGAAGCGGTGACAACAAGCGTGGAGGGAATCAACAGGCCAGAAATGGTAACCACTTCGGTGGTAATCAGGGCCAAAACAATAAGAATGGTCATTTCAAGAAGAGGAGATTCAACAATGATGGAAAGACGTCAGCACCAGCACCCGTTGTTAAGGAAGGAGAACGACCACCTATTATATGTTTCAAATGCGGAGGGAAGGGGCACATCAGTCCAAACTGCGCGATGTCGTCTAAAGCATATTATAATTGTAAAAGAGAAGGTCATTTAGCTCGATTTTATCATTTACCAAAAACAAGTTCAGCCAAGATGGAGACACCAAAGGCCGTCCCAGAAAAGTCCAAACCGGTAGTGCAAGGGAGAGCATTTGTTGTGACCTCCCAGAAAGCAAGGAACCCGAATGAGGTCATCACGGGTAAGCTTATCATAAACTCTAACGAAGTCTATACTTTATTTGATACCGGTTCTACCCATTCTTTTATTTCTCCTACTTGCGCTCATCGATTAAATTTGATTCCGGAGAAATTAGACTTTGACTTATCTGTTGAAACTCCATTGGGAGAAACCTTCATTACATCCACGGTTTATAAGTCTTGTTTGGTTCAAGTTGGTACCCACACATTACCTGTCGATCTTATTTCATTAAAAATACTTGCATTTGACGTGATTCTAGGGATTGATTGGTTAACTACTCATCATGCAAAAATTGATTGTTTTCGTAAGGTTGTTAGCTTTCATATTCCTAATCGACCTATTATGCGAATTCAAGCAACCAAACCATTAAAATCAATCGCTGTCATCTCAAGCCATAAAGCTATTCGTTTATTGAAAAACGGATGTCAAGCTTTCTTAGCTCATGTCACGGATCTAAACAAAAATACGTCAGTTTTGAATGATATTTTTATTGTTAATAAATTCCCTGACGTATTCCCTGAAGAACTTCCTGGCCTACCCCCAGAGCGTGAAATTGAATTTTGTATCGACCTTCAACCCGGTACAAAACCTATTTCCAAAGCCCCATATCGAATGGCTCCTATTGAACTTCAGGAGTTAAAGATCTAACTACAGGAATTGTTAGACATTGGCTTTATTCGTCCTAGTACTTCTCCTTGGGGTGCTCCTGTTCTATTCGTGAAGAAGAAAGATGGAAGTATGCGACTTTGTATTGATTATCGGGAGTTGAATCATGTCACCATCAAAAATAGGTACCCATTGCCACGTATTGATGACCTGTTTGACCAGTTGCAAGGAGCACAATTTTTTTCAAAGATCGATCTTCGTTCTGGATATCATTAGCTGAAGGTTAGAACTGAGGATATTCCAAAGACGGCTTTCAGAACTCGGTACGGGCATTATGAATTCCTAGTCATGTCCTTTGGGTTGACTAATGCTCCTGCTGCCTTCATGGATATGATGAACCGGGTATTCAAGGAATATTTGGATCACTTTGTTTTCTTCTTTATTGATGACATCCTTATTTATTCCAAAAGTCGTGAAGATCATGAGCAACACTTGAGGTTGGTACTCCAAAAGCTTCGTGAATACAACCTTTATGCCAAGTTGAAGAAATACGAGTTCTGGCTTGAGGAAGTAGCATTCCTTGGGCACATGGTATCAAGACATGGAATATCTGTTGACCCGGCAAAGATTGAACATATTCAAAGCTAGGAGCAACCTAAATCAGTGACCGAAGTACGTAGCTTTCTTGGTTTAGCTGGTTATTATCGGAGATTCGTGGAAGGATTTTCTCGAATCGCTACTCCATTAACTCAGCTGACTCGGAAAGATACAAAGTTCAGTTGGAGCGAAGAATGTGAGAAGAGTTTTCAAGAACTCAAGAGGAGACTCATTTCAGCACCTGTTCTAACAATACCATCTGGCTCGGAGGGATTTGTCATCTAAAGTGATGCTTCGAGCAAAGGGTTGGGATGCGTTCTCATGCAACATGGAAAAGTCATAGCCTATGCATCAAGACAACTCAAGGAATATGAGAGGAATTATCCTACTCATGATCTAGAGTTGACAGCTGTTGTCTTTGTACTTAAAATTTGGAGGCATTACTTGTATGGGGAGAAGGTGGAGATCTTTACGGATCATAAAAGCCTCAAATATTTCTTCACTCAAAAGGAACTCAACATGCGACAACGACGTTGGCTTGAACTGTTGAAAGATTATGATCATACCATTCAATACCATCCTGGAAAAGCGAACGTGGTAGTTGACGCATTGAGTAGAAGATTATATGCAAGTACGAGTGCGATATTGTCAACAAAAAGGCCCATTTTGTGTGATTTACAAAGGATGGAGATAGAGTTAAAGACTCCAGGGACCCATGTGATGATGGCGAATATACGAGTAAAACCGACTTTAATCGATAAAGTTAAAGCTGCTCAAGCTACAGACCTGGAGCTGATGCGTATGAGGAAGAAAGTGTAAGAAGGTGCTATGCCGAAAGCAAGAATCGATGAAGAATGAATACTTCGAGTCAACTCCAGACTTTGTGTTCCTAACAACCTTGATTTAAAGTATGAAATCATGATGGAGGCGCATAACACACCATTTGCAATCCATCCTGGAAGTACCAAAATGTATCATGATCTTCGTCATACATTTTGGTGGAGCAATATGAAGAGAGAGATAGTGTTGTTTATCTCAAGGTGTCTAACTTGTCAACGAGTCAAAGCGGAGCATCAAGTACCAAAAGGTCCATTGCAACCACTTGAAATTCCATAATGGAAGTGGGAGCACATTACCATGGATTTCGTTACCGGTCTTCCTAAGGTTTGTCAAGGTATAAATGTGATTTGGGTCATTGTTAATAGATTGACCAAGTCTGCTCATTTCTTACCGATACGAGAAACTTATACACTTGAACGTCTTGCTCGTATGTACATAAACGAGATTGTAAGACTGCATGGTATGCCAGTATCCATAGTTTCTGATCGAGACCCAAGATTCACTTCACGATTTTGGGTTAGTTTACAAAAAGCTATGGGCACATATTTACGATTTAATTCAGCATATCATCCTCAGACGGACGGACAATCTGAGAGGACTATTCAAACTCTTGCAGATCTGTTAAGACTCTGTGTCCTTGATTTTAAGGGAAGTTGGGACAAGTTCTTACCATTGGTGGAGTTTTCCTACAACAACAGTTATCAAATAAGTATTGGCATGGCTCCATTCGAAGCATTGTATGGAAGAAAATGTCATTCTCCAGAATGCTGGGATGAGGTGGGTGAAGCAACGTAGTTGGGACCGGAGTTGGTACGTATGACTACAGAAAAGATTCAAACGATCCGACAACGTATAAAAACCTCACAAGATCGACAAAAGAGTTATGTTGATCTTCATCGAAAGGACGTGGAATTTGATATAGGAGATCATGTGTTCTTACGTGCTGCTCCATGGAAAGGAGTTACGAGATTTGGAAAGAGAGGAAAGCTCAATCCTCGATTCATCGGTTCATTTTTAATCCTCGATAGAGTAGGAACTGTGGCTTATAGACTCGCTTTACCGCTAAGTATGTCTCGTGTTCATAACGTTTTTCACATATCCATGTTACGTAAATATGTGAAAGACCCGAACCACATTATTGAGTTAGAACCGGACGAAATAGCAGAAGTTTTGACGTATGAAGAAGTTCTATTCAAATCTTGGATAAGAAGGAACATATTCTACCCTCAAATGTTATACCTCAAGTCAAAGTTTTGTGGAGAAACCACGATATTGAGGAAATGACTTGGGAGTTAGAATCTGAAATGAAATCAAGGTATCCTTACCTCTTCGACATACCAGGTACGTACCCTAATTTCGAGGGCGAAATTTCATAAGAAGGGGTGGTTGTAAGACCCCAACTTTTATAAATAAAGATGAATTTTCTATAAATATCATTTTTGAATATTATGGAGTTAATTTGATATAATGTTATAGTTGTGGGTAATATTTATAAATTTTGCAAAGTACGCAAGTTGTTATATAATATTCGAGTGGTCGGAGAATATTCGTTTTAATAGGGAATATTCGTACAACGGCACAATCATTGGTGGACCCCACAACGGAATTATTGTCGGATTGAGAAAATGATAAAAATATTTTATCAAAAATAACGGCGGAAGTTTTACCATTGATACTGTTGAACTACTCGGTAGTAAAAGTACAGTAATACGTATGGTTGCATAGTAGCACACGGTATTGATTATTAATGCTTATGTGAGAAGTCACTCAGTTTGATTCAATTATTGTCAGTTAATAATATGAATTATTTAGCGATAATGACGTTTTGTTTTATTCGTATTATTAACGTAATAAAACAGAAACATCTTTTTATATAAAACAGAATACTTTATTAAAGTTATTCTATAAATAGAATATATTATATTTTATTTAAATGATATTTCTTTAAATATGGACCGTCAGATTAAAGTAATCAATCTGGACCGTTCATGGATTAGTTACTATGCATTCTATTTTTCTATAAATAGCAGCTCATTCCTTCATTATTTCTTACGAATTCACTGAACTCTAGAGAGAGAAACTATAGAGAGAGAGAAGAAAAGTATTCTGCTACTTAACTACTTCCTTATTTCAGCTATTCTTTAAAACGGTAAGGGGTGTTATTCTTTCTTATTCATGAAGAGAACTGTTGTTGTTCTATTTCTTATTATTCTGTTGGAATAACCTGTATACGCGGTCTACCCTATACTTGGTGACATTCTTCTGTTATTCTGTTGGAACATCCTGTCTGTGTGTTTTACACCGGACCTGGTTCCGTTTTTATTATTATTTTGATGGAACATCCTGTCTGTGTGTTATACACCGGACCTGGTTCCGTCTTGTTATTATTCTGTTGGAATATCCTGTCTGTGTATTTTACACCGGACCTGGTTCCATTATTTATTATTCTGTCGGAATATCCTGTCTGTGCGTTTACGCCAGACCTGGTTCTATTATTTATTATTCTGTCGGAATATCCTGTCTGTGCGTTTACGCCGGACCTGGTTCAATTATTTATTATTTTGTTGGAATAACCTGTCTGTGCGGTCTATTGCATGCCGGGTGATTTCTTTTGTTATTCCATTCTTTATTATACTCAGTTGGTTAAGTTTTAACTTCTATACTCCATGAAATTAGTAGAATATTCTTGATAATTGCGGTTCATCCAGTATCTTTTCATGAAAATATTCTTCTAAGTATTTTTAAATTTTACTCCACAAAGCAGTATCATGTTGACAATTTGGACGTTGTTAATTCTTGGATAAATTAATTCTTGAACTTGTTTTATTGAATTCTTATATCATTGTCATCATCTTCATGTTTATAAAATGTTGAAAGTCATCTGTGGCCTGTAGTGCATAGATAGACTTGGTATGATTATGACCAGGGATTATTCGGTATAATCATGACCGTAATGTTACAAATGATGTGGCAAAAGTCCTCATTGGCCCGTAGTGCATTGTTGGACAGTTGTTGGCATGATCATGACCATTAATGAATACACGAATATCCTTGCCGTAGTGCAGGGGTGATTCGATGATGTGGATTATTTTATTAAGCTGAGTCCCAGCGATAACAGTGTTGAAAAACCTTTTAAATCATAAAAGATAGTAGAGTTTATTTTTTACTTGACTCTTTTAATGGATTGCTGTTCCGCTGCAGTTAAACTTGATGTCTATTATATTTTATCAGTTTAACATTGTTGAAGGCTAATGATAATTTATTCTGCATTATCTTAGTCATAATATTTCTTACTGGGCTAGTTGAGCTCACCCTTTCTTTCACTGTTCTCTTCAGGAATTGAGAACGTAGCTGGGGCAAGTCGGGGAACGGAGTGATGGTCCGAATGATAGTATTAGTTAGTAGTCCTCACTATTCTATATAATAGTGTGTTAATAAATGTAATGGGGACTCTTTTTGAGTATGGATACTCTCTAGTAGACAATATTTGTATTCAAACTCACAGTTTATGTTTTGTCATATTGTACACGACAGTTGTATTATTAAGTTGTATTTGAATTCTATACCATGTATCTGACAACCCAAGATGGGTGATGTATACCTAATTTTGGGGGCGTCACAGTGCAAGTATTTTATTTCTTTCATTTTATAAAAAGAGTTAGTACGCATTTCATAATTTAACACATTTTCATGTTCATTCTAATTTTAGAGAGAAAAAATATAATTACTTTTTAGAGAGAGAAACTTTAATCAGATTTTGAGAGAGAAAATCTAACCCAACCTATATTAAAAATAGATAATGTATAAATAAAACCATAACTAAATTTTATTAACCAAAATCAACTAATAACCATATATATATATATATATATATATATATATATATATATATATATATATATATAATAGTTTTTTATACGTAGGAGAGAGTATTAATTTGTTTAATATTATATATTTGCCTATAAAAACTATATGTGAACATAAAAATTAGACATGAGTGTATTTGAATTTTACTTATTTATATTTTGACCACTAATGGTGAATAAAAGTACAAATAAGTGAAATTTAAATATACTCGTATCTAATTTTTATGTCCACATTAAAGAGTTACTCTCTCCCACTAAATTTGTTTCATCAAAAACTATGTGGATAGAAAAATTGGAGAAGATTGTATTTCAATTTTATCTATTTGTGTTTTAATCTAACTTTAATAAAAATAAAAAAAAATGAAATTAAAATACACCCCTCTCTAATTTTTTTTGTCCACGTAGAAAAACTCTTGTTTCACATATATAAGCAAGGAAACAAGTATTTACAGAAACATCACAACACGTCACGCGTCTCCTTTTTTGGCGTAGGTAGTAGTAGTAGTAGGGGACATAGACCTCTGTTCTTTCGTCTTCATCTTTTTGGTAACATTTATAATAATTTAGATGGTACGTCGCCAGCAGCACCACATAATTTCAAATAAATTAATGACAGAGAACCCAAAACATTATCTTGATATGTTATACAATCATACAAGAAATAATTAATCTGTACCCGAGGAAAGTTATAAAGGAATTGTGTTTTGTTATAAAAATATTTTTTCCCATATTGTTCTGTTCATCTTCATTTTGTCTGTATCGATACCATCCATGTATATGTCATATTCACTTATGCCTTTCCCGTACCAGTATGGCCGATTTAGTGGCATCAAGCTCAACTAGATCAATAATATAGCCGAGTAGTGACAAAGCTTCGAATTTTATTTTTGGGGAATATCAAATAATTTTAGTCATATAAAATTAAAAATCTTTTAATAATTAATAACATTAAATTTATTTAACGATAACAATAAAAAAAATATTATACATTCACATGTTTCGTCTTTCTTTACAACTTAAAAGAATTTTATAATAATATTAATACTTGAATTTGTTATGAAAAAGAATTACTACGGACTTAACTTAATATATTGTCGCGTTACCAAAATTTATGTAATACTATTTTACTACACTTTTATCAAATTTAGGATATTGCCAGTCCTTATTATAGAAAAAAACTATTAATATTGTCAGAATATAAATAATATTATTAAAAATATTAATTTAACAATACCCTTAAAGTAGTAATTATTTTATGGATACTTGATATTTTAAGGGATATTTTTTCTTATTTTACTTTGGAAGTATCATGCCTTAGGAAAAAGAGAGAGATATGACAACCCTAATTAATAATTTTACTTGTCCAGCGTAGGAATCTTATCTTCTAACTCATCTCGCTCATGTCTATATTACTAGGCTTAATTGTCATGGTTTTTAGTTAAATGCTCTAACAAATTGATTGATACTCATACTCCTTTTGTTTTATAAGAAATTTTTTATTTTGATTTTTCAAATAATAAATCTTCGAAATTTAAAATTTAAAATTAATGCAAATTTATATGAATTTGATTGATGCAATAGTTTTTATTATAAATTATTTAAAAAGTACGATTTAAAACTAAAATTTTAAAAATTAAAATAAATAAATTCACATGACAATTTGAAATTTATAACTATTTAAAAGTAATCAGAATGAAACAAAACTAATACTTGAGCGTGAACTATTTTTGAAGGCTAAGCACACATCGAAGCCGCGACTCAACGTGGAGGCGGGAGATTGGGCATATAAACAGAAACTACGGCATTCTTTTTTGTTGGTTAATAGCCCACAAGAGCTGGGCTTTCTCTTAGTTTTTTTATCAGGAGCCCGGTAGTAAAGCGATTTATCCGAATGTGATTCTATTCAAATTTTATTTTAATTACCGATCAATACCCGAAATTTGAATTCATTCAGAGTTCAAATTCTTTATAATTGCATTAAATTTGACACTAATTACATGATCTGATATAATCTAAAAATTGAGTTCGATAATCATATTTTGTTATTTTTTATAATAATGAATCAATTAGTTTAAGCATAAAACAATATGTGTTTATTATTTATTTAATGTTATATAAAAATGATATGACAACCCAGATCTATATTCAAAGCCGGGCCCAGTAATTGTTTTTTCTAAAATTTATCATATTTGAATCCAAATCTCCAAAATAATACTCTCTTAATTTCATAAAAAGGTAAAACAATATAAGAGCATCTCCGAGAGTAGTAATAAAAAAAAAACTCTTTAAATTGAAGTTTGTTAATCAAGTGTCAATTTAAAGAATATCATTTGCTACTTTCATATTTTGTGTCTCATTAGTCTATTCAATTTAATGAGCTTTACATCAAACACATCAAGCGTGATAAATATTTTTAGCCATTAATTGTAATTTTGAAGAGTGAAAAAGAGGTTGCAGATTTGATGACTAAAATTGAAAAGACTATTGGAAAAAAATTTTCTAATGTGACTCATCTATTTAAATATTACAAAGTGATTGAAGAAACTATTAGAGATGCTCTAACCAAACATTTCTTCCTCACTCCTTGTCTACTTTTTTGAAGTGTGGGGCAAACAGCGCCCTCTAGTTTCCTACGATTTTATGTATTAACTTTTTTTGCTATTAATTAATCACATATATAGTATGATGGGCTAATATTATAATCATATCCAATCTCCATTGACATCCCTAACTAAAATAGTACCCCTCATTTTCATTATATATATATATATATATATATATATATATATATATATATATATATATATATATATATATATATATACAGTCCCCTCCCGTTGAGGAATCCCTCAAATAGTGTTATTTGAGGGATAGTGTGCTCAACCGTTGGATTTGTTTTAATAACTTTATGTGGCTGAGATTTTACATCTTATGTGTTGCATTGGATAACCGTTGCATTGGATGTGTTGGGTTATTTGTAAAATCTCAGCCACATAAAGTTATTAAAACAGATCCAACGGTTGAGCACACTATCCCTCAAATAACACTATTTGAGGGATCCCTCAACTGAAGGGGACTGTTATAAAAAAAATCTTTTCATTCACTTTTTTATCCCTAAATAATCTCATCAAGATGAAATAATTGAGAGAGAGAAGTAATTAATTAGTGCATGGGTAGTAATAAAATTTTAAATCAACATTAATTATTTAATATTAATATTAATGAGCTTCTTTATATATGTGATTATGTCTTACACGTCATATATAATACATGGATTTATTAATCATGTACCACAAGATATGTTTTTTGATATTAATAGCCATTAATTTATTATACATATGGAAGGGCGCCTTACACACTAGGTTGTTATGAACCGAGGGGCAATGTTAGATGATCTCCATCTTTGGGTAACAACAGTTCCTTTTCTTCCCTTTATTCTTTTTTTCTTTTTCTTTTTTGGAATCCAGCAACCTTAAGAAAATTAGGATATTAAATCTAGCGATCACAACCTGCCTGAAATAACTAGGCTTTATTATATATATATATTGTATAATTAGGTTTGGGTTTTTAGTTTAAGAGAAGATAGGCATCCAAGCCTTTGGAAATAAGAGCTGCTAATTCGGCATAAGGATCTGCATCAGGTGCGCCCTCAAAAGCTTTCTCGTACTCAATAGACCATTTCACATGAGTAGTACCGTTATCCCCAGCTTCATTCACCTCAACTTTGGCCATCAAACTCTTGTATATTTGCAGCAAGTCTCCTTCAATCGCAGTGTAACGTATCGATTTATTTGCATCGTCTACTTCTTCAACCTTTATTTTTGCGCTCATCGGAGCTCCTATATATATATATATATACACACACACATATATGTTTTTAGTAACAAGTCAACTAGAGCTGCAGTAATTGTAATGTTGAACTAAAATAAAAAAGATTAATTGCACGGTGTGAAGTAAGCGTATATACATACGGTTTCTTTTGTAATAAGTATATAGTACGATATATAATATATAACGTTCATCGCATAGTAAACATATATATATATATATATATATATATATATATATATATATATATATATATATATATATATAATGCTACAACTAGCTAGCTAGCTAGTGTTATAAGTATATCAATATTCTTACCAATTACATATTTAACATTCTGGACAGAGCCTGCAGAGCCTTCCTCTCCTTCAAGTAATTCAACACTAGTAATACGTTGAGGAAAGATATTGGGCAGGCCCTTGATATTGTTTTTCAAGAAGCCATAAAACTTGTCAGGGCTGGCCTTGATCTCTGTCTGCACCTCAAGCTTATCTATCTGAGCCATGAAGAATCGAAGAAGCAATCATCAATTTGGATTCAATTCTGCTGATACCAAGGTTGCCTGTTAATTAGCTGCCTTTATATAGGAGATCGAGATTTTTAGTTAAAAGTTTAGTAGCTAGGAGTGATCAGTATATAGAATAAGAATATAACAAAAGTGGCTAGTAGTAGGACTACTTGCATGCATGTGACCACTTAATACTATACTGTGAATCTTTTTAGTAGTGGCTAGCTCCTTTATAGATTCTGATAATATGGATATGGATTCCACTTGATCTATATATATATATATATATATATATATATATATATATATATATATACACGTCCAGGGCAGATTTAAGATCCGTTCTCAGCAGGGACAAATTTTTTTTTCAGCCAAAAATTAAAGTTAAAGATTAAAACTTAGTGAGTTAGAGAGCAAAAATTTGAATACATTATACACTCATGTGTTTAGTTTTTTTAACATAGTAGTAGTTTAAAAAAAAAATTCCTCTATAAGTTTATCAAGTTTTATTTTTGCCCTTGTCTTTGCACCTATAAAAAAATTTAAAAAATCCCAACATAGGCACGACCTACTCTTCCCTCTTAATAGATTCGCCACTGGCATCATTACCACTTTAAGTTTTGCTTGGTTTATGTACAAATATGGTTCTACAATTTTTTGTTTTTATCTTTTTTTTAAAAAAAAAATTAGTATTTTGATGTAGAAACAAACATTGCAATTGATTTGCAACAGCATGTACTTGGTAGCATATCAATTTATATAACAATGTAAATTATTTAGTCACAAAATTTTAATATGAATTAAAAATCAATAGTTAATTAAATAAATGGAGGTAATATGTACATTATAAAAGTGAGAACTCAATGTGTTTAAAAACTGATCATAACAAACATGCATAAATAATTTAATTAACTTAAAAGATGCAACTTGTATGACATTAATTTCAAATCACTCTATTGCCATGAATTTTCAATAAGAATTTGTTAACCGATTTATAGCTAGTCCTTAATTTTCAGTTGGTTACTTGTAGACAACAACTTTTAATTCACACAATTTATCACGGGAAGCCAACTAGTCAAGTGAATTGCTGGAAAACTAATCAATTTAAAGGAAACTCTGCACTTAGAGGTGGCAAACGGGCGGGCGGGCCCGGGCCGGGCCGAGGGCGGGCGGGCCCAAAAACGGCCCGGGCTAAAAAGACTCGGGTTTTGGCGGGCTGAAAATGTGAGACCCGTGGCCCGGGTTGGGCCGGGCCGGTACGCGAGCTTCTTCCCCAATTTTTTTTTTTTTTTGCAAAATTTTGCTACACCAAAAATAGTAATAATAATAAATATTAAAAATAATAAAATAATTTATAATAAACAATAATTTTAATTACTTAAATTAACTACATATCTCAATTAATTAAAATTTTAATAGTATTATAATTTTAGATATTATTCTAAAGGCATGATTTGGGATAATGATTGATTTACTTTCCAAATAAGTAGGGAGAATGCATAATTAAGGGATAATGATTGATTTACTTTCCAAATGTACTACAATAAGTAGGGGGATTGCATAATTAAGTGATAAAATTATCTATATTATTGTGTACAGATTTTGGACTTTCAATCTAAAAAATTAGTGGTTGATTCGGATTATATATTGCTAGTAATTCAAAGTATATAATCAAATTTAATTATTTAAAATTAACATAATTTATTTAACTTTTAAAAATAATAAATACTGTAATTAATACTAATATATAGATAATTTTAAATTTTTATAATTATATTATCTAACTTAAACTAATAATTGTTAGTTTAATAGTTTTATACTTTGAAATTATTAACTACATATCTCAATCAATTAAAATTTTAATAGTATTATAAATTAGTATTATTAATTAATTACCTACATTAACTACATATATATCTTAATTATAATTTTTAATTATAGTTAAAATATATTGAAGATTGCATTAAAAATAAATAGTTGTTGTAGCTTAGTTGGTTTGAACTCTTATTTATTTACTTACAAGTCTTGTGTTCAAGCCTCACAACCCACAAGTAGTAACATTTTATTTAAAAAAAAAAAAGTTCACGGGCCACTTGGGCGGGCCGGGTCTCCACGGACTGGGCTAAAAACGGGCCGGGCCAAAAAGGCCCGGGTTTTGGCGGGCTAGAAAACTACGGCCCAAAGCCTGATTTTTGGCGGGCGGGCCTGCCCGACCCGCGGGCCTGGGCCATCTTTGTCAGGTCTATCTGCACTGCCACAATCTTCTTCTTTTCTTAATCATTTTAAACAAATTAATAAAAAAGTTTTTTAAAAAAAAAAGGTCAATCGCAAAAATAACTAATGAATAATTAACACAAATAATCTTCAAAACGATAATTAAAGTGAAAAAAGTCTCAAAAATATCTAAACTATATATATATATATATATATATATATATATATATATATATATATATATATATCAAAGTTATAAACGTCTACTCTCTCTATCCCCAAAAATATGAACAAAATACAATTTGCACACATATTAAGAAAAATAAAAGTAGAGCAAAGAGAATAAAAAAGTTCTAAATTAATTTATCTTTATTGACCCTATAAGATTACATTAAGCGATTAATATACTTTATTTTTTTTAGATTAACAGACCCCCACTAAATAACATATATGCCATTGACTTTATATATTTTATCTCACCTTTTTTGAAACAAGAAAAAAATTATATATTTAGTCATCCTTTAATTATGGGGATGGAGGGAGTAGTACATTACATCTAAAACTACTTCATCTCATTGGTACAATAAAATATATTCTCTTTAATTTTAATTTTTTGAAATCAATTTAAAATATTTTAATATAAAATATGTATCTGATTATCCCCTACTTATTTCTTCATCAGCAGGTGTAAAATAGATTAGAATATACACCTCAAATGAAAGTTACAAAACAGATTCATTTAAATTTTAAAATTAAGAGTAAAATATATATTTTTTGCCTTCTTTAAGTATAACTCTTCCATTAATTTACCCTCTTTAAATTTATTAAATTACATATGTGCCCATTCACTATATATATAAAATAAATATCAGCATAGGCAGGGGCCTATGCTGCCCAAGCATAGGTCTGTCCCTGCGTACATATTCCATGTATGGACCATGTAAAAAGAGAACACTCAAGAATTAATTAGAGATATATTTTTAGTTTTTAGAGTTAATTTAGTCAATTGAATTTTAGAACTTGGTAACACTAGAGGAATTAAAGACAATAGTAATATGTAAGTTCCTCTCCATCTCTAAGAATATACTCCCTCCATTCCTATTTAATTGACGTTTTAGAGAATAAATTTTGTTCCTATTTATTTGACGTTTGTAGATTTTTAGGAGATATTGATTACATTACTTCCTAAATTACTCCTAAACATTTAATACTCTCTTTAATTCTCTCCTATTTTTCCAAGCTATTTTTCTCCCTCTTTAATATCTTAATGGTATACTCTCTCTCTTATAATTTCAATATTTTCTCTATCCTCTAATAATATTTCTCTCTCATCTTTATCATTTACAATTTAACTTTTTATTTATCTATGCAAGAGTGTTTTTGGTAACACATAGTAATTTTAGTGAAGTTTTTATAAAAATTTTAACTTCTTTAATAATTATGTAAATATTCAAAACGTCAAATAATTAAAAATGGAGTGAGTATTATGTATTACAAGGGAGGTTCGTATTGCAGATGAAAAGGCTCCGTTAATATTTACTTTCCAAACTCCTTGGGAAGGTTTGGAAATTGTCACAAGACAATTGAAAAGATATAAATGGAGAAAAGAATCAATACTATGGGCATGCATGCATCCTTTACCAAAATTCATGTAGATAACCTCAAATTATTTGTTCAAGATAAAGAACAATATCGCATTATTTGCAAATATATATATTATTTTAATTTGATGAATATTAGCTTAAATATTATTATAATTATTTCATATTAATATTCGTTTGTGAGCTCAAGTACAAATTAAGATTCACGTGTGACCTAAAAGAATTGGATGACAAACAGAAAAACAAGAAATAAAGTAGCAATACCTGAGAGAATCCTCCACATGACCCGAGGCAAAAAACACATGAAGGCGACTCATTTTGAGAATTGATTGAGTAATTGAATTAGTGGCTAGAAGGAAAGGACGATCTGGGCATTACTTTACTGATTAAGTGTATTTCTGAAATTTTTTTGAGGGCATGTGATTGGCACATGACCACTTCTCCGAAAACCCTATAAATACCCATTCCATTGGAAAGGATCTCTTTTTAAGCTCTGGACTTGAACTCTTGAAAGATTGGAGAACTTGGACATTCTCTCAACTCGAAACACTCAAGAAGACTCTTAAAATCCCTGTTACCCTAACAATGTTTTCGGATTCTAAAAGTTCTGTCACGTGTTATTAGAGTAATCGCTCGCCTGTTTCGTTCACCTGTTCTTCTCCCTTTTCAATCCATCAATCAATTCCGTGCACTTCGTGAATATTTCTTCTTCTCAGCCAATACGAAACACTAACCCAAACAAAGTATGCTTTCATATATTACCCACATCGTTTTATCTTCATGCACATGAATTAAGAAAGTAATTTAATACAATTATTTCATAATTAAAATTTGTATAAAATTTCATCACTACTGTGGCGCCCCCAAAATAGGTATACACCACCTATTCTGAGTCGCCAAATACATGGTACATAAACAACTACAACATCATTACTACAATTGTCATGTAAAATACGACAACACATAAATTATGAGTTTAAATACAAATATTATCTTCTAGACAATATCCATACTCAAATAAGTCCTCATTACAATTATTGAAACACTATTTTACAAAATAGTGAGGACTGCTAACACAACTGATTGAAAATATCACTCCACACCCCAACTAGTTCACGTTATATTCTCGCTTCCTAAGAAAAATGGAACAAAAAGGAAAAGGGTCAGCTCAACTAGCCCAGTAAATAATATTATGACTGAGATAATATACAACTAATTATCATTAGTCTTTAACAGAAAAAAATCTGATAAAATATAATAGACAACAAGTTTTAGATTAACAATTACAATGAAAACAATAATCCATTAGAAAAGTCAAGTAGATAATGAATTCTACTATTTTCTAAGATTTAAAAGTCCATCATCAATATTTCATCCCTGTAACATCAATCAATATGCATCTTGAATCAAATATTTATCTTTGCACTACATGCCAAAGATATTCATTTGTATCACCAGTTGGTCATGTTCATCTAAACACCTGTTCATCTTTGCACTACGGGCCAAAGATATTCATCAGTTAATCATTCATCTTTGCACTACAGGCCAAAGATATTCAGTAATATCATCATTTAGGACTGAGGATGATGAAAAATATTTAAAAATAAATAAATTCAGTGAGATAAAAGAACAAAGATTAGGGATTCGTACTTTAGATAATTCAAGTTCAAAAACGCTCCATAATAAACCATAGTGGAGTAAAATTTAAGAATGAAAATGAAAACATGGAGACAATTAAAAATAGTAGTCATAATTGATATCCTGGACAAAGAAGAGAAAATTTTATTTTTCTGTGAATAGTGCCGTATTCGTGAATAGTGTCGTATACGTGAATAGTGTCGTATATGTGAATAGTAACCCCGACACAAAAAGGTAGAAATTTCACAATAAAATTTATATCAATATTTTGGCATAATGATATTGAAGGAAATAATATCATTTACGAAGAAAATAGCATCCCTTACCTCAAAATAACAGTACTTCTGATCGGAATATCGGATGTAATGCCGACGGAAACTTGCACTGATAAGCAACTCTTAAAGTATTTAAATACTCACAAAAATACGCTCGATAATATAGAGAGAGAAAACTTATATTTCTGGTGTAATTTTCAAGTCTAACCTAAGCAGCTATTTATAGGAAAATGCTAGAACGCCAAAGGCGACTAAATTAATAAAATAATTTTTTTTCTTCATTCTACGCCCACCCATTTTGAAAGCTGAGCATGCCATCTTGGAAGAATTTTCAGCCCACATGTTTGCAAAAAAAACAAAAGTGGGTCTCACCCATAATTTTAATAAAAATATTTAATTTTCGAAACTTCAATAATTCATAATAAATAGCCCTTTTATCAAAAAAATATAAATTTTATGTCCATTCTATAGGAAATTAAATTTTCTACAACTTTGTAGCTTTAAATTTTTCTAAATTCTAAACGAAAAATGCCCGAAATTCATATACGGACGATTTTTAATACCTCCATTCTGACAAAATACTGATAAAATACCTCAGCATTAATTTCTTCATTTATATTCACACAAAAGTAAATATTTTCTTATCATATAAACCAATAATTAATTATTCACAAATAATATTATAGAATCACAATTATGACAACCAGGTCGTTCCCAGGAAAGAGGGGGCTTTCCGATAAGGATTTCTCCTTACTGGCACTCAATTAGGTGACCAAACCTCTCCTTAGACAGAACTTCCTTAGACATTGACAATAATGATATCTAATAATATTATTCAAATGATATGAATTATTGATCTGATAAAGGAGATACTGAGCAGTGATAATTATTGAAACAACAATAATATAAAATATCAACGTAGCAATTATTGAATCAATAAAATAAAATATTGAACAGTAATTACTATAACAATTATTGAGTAGTTCCTTCTTACGTAAGGATCAATAATTCAACAATATTGTGCAATACCGTGTACTACTGTGCAACCACGCGTATTACTGTATTTTAACCACCAGGTATTCCAATAGTGTTAACGGTAACCATTACGCCGTTATTTATAAAAACTCAAACTTGTCGTTTTCTTCATCCGACCGTTTTCCGTTATGGGGCCCACAAATAGCTGCGCCGTCGTATGAATATTCTCCGACAGCAAGAATATTCTACGACCAAATGAATATTCCCAAACAACAATGAATATTTTATAACCACTTGCTTAATTTTGTAAAATTTACACATTTCACCCATAACTAAAGCATTATATCAAATTAACACCTTATTATTCAAAATAATAATTAGAGAAAATTCAATTTTATTTATGAATAAGTTGGGGTCTTACAACTATCCTTTTATGAGAAGTTAAAAACTACTAAAACAAGACAGAAATTTTTTTGGGACAATGAAAAAAGTTAAGGGTGATATATGAAAGTAAATAATTTATTCTCCTACAAAGTTATAAACGACAAACAAATAAATAGGAATACATTTTTTCTTCTAAAAAGTCAATTATTATGGAATGGAGGTAGTATTTCGTAGATAAATTATTTTTTTTAGTTAATTCGGGGGTGGGGGTTAAACCTTTGCATGAGGTCCATAGTACCAACTGAGCTAAGACCAATTAAATTTTTTTGTAAGATACATTAAAATAATTGAATGGAAAATAAAATCTTCCAATTAAAATCATAAATGAGTTCATAACTGTGCTAACACATTGTTGTTTACAAAGTATGTGAAATACTCATTTCGTCCCTTAATATAAGTCGATTTAGAGTTATGCATAATTATTAAAGAAATAATTGTATAACATTAAATATAATATCAATTATCTGTATTGTACTTGTATTGAAAATAGAGTGTTACTTATTGGACAAAAAATAATGAGAGAATCAAAATATATTTAATATTTTGGGTAATATTAGAAATTAAGTAATTAATTAATACTTACTTGAAAATTTCAAACGACTGATATTAAGGAACAAAAATATTTCTGTAAAATCTATATAATAAAAGAGAACTCATTTTGAATCTTTTATTTGATAAAGCACAAAGACGGTTCAGATTCTTCCAACTTAATCTAATGGCCCACATTTCATCTCACATAAATTTTTTTTCGCCGAAATCAAATTCACCCTACACTATAATAATAGTAATAGTAATAATAATAGTAATAAAAATAATAGTAATAGTAATAATGTAAGACCCCGAAATTTTTTTAAAAAAAATAAAATTTCTTTTATTTATTATTTTAAAATAGTAAGGATTTATTTGATTAATGTGGTTAGTTATGGATAAAATGCGCAAATATTTTTTAAGCAAGTGGTTATAAAATATTCATTGTTGTCGGAGAATATTCGTTTGGTAGTGGAATATTCTTGCTGTCGGGGAATATTCGTACGACGGCGCAGCCTTTTGTGAGCCCCATAACGGAAAACGATTGGATGAAGAAAACGACAAGTATAAGTTGTTTATAAATAACAGCGTAGTTGTTACCATTAATACTGTTGGAATACCCGGTGGTTAAAATACAGTAATACGCGTTACAGTAGCATACGGTATTGCACCAATTATTGATTCTTACGTAAGAAGACACTATTAAATAATTGTTACAGTAATTACTGTTCAATATTTTATTTTATTGATTCAATAATTACTACGTTGATATTTTATATTATTGTTATTTCAATAATTGTCACTACACAGTATTTTTTATTATCAGATCAATAATTCATATTATTTGAATAATATTATTAGATAGCATTATTGGTAATGTCTAAAAAGTTCTGTCTAAGAAGAGGTTTGGTCATCTAATTGCGCGCCAGTAAAGAGAAATTCTTATTGGAAAGCCCCCTCTTTCCTGGGAACGGCCTAGTTGTCAGTATTGTGATTCTGTAATTTTATTTTGGAATAATTAATTATTGATTTATATGATAAGAAAAATATTCATTTTATGTGAATATAGATGAAATTTTTTTTTAAAGTGACAATTGTTGAACATTGATATTTTATCTTTTCAGATAAAATAATTCATTTAATATATTATTATATTATAATAATATAATAATGGTGATATTTTTATAATGAATGTGTGATATATGAACAAATGAGGAGGAAGAGTATTTTTATTACAAAAAATATTTAACACATGTTTTGTGTGTTGATGGACCCCTTTTTTTTACTGAAATTTGATTATAGTCTGTAAAATCGCCCATATGTGGATTTCGATTAATTTCTGTTTGGAATTTAGAAAAACTTAAACTTACAAAGTTGTAGAGAATTGAATTTCCTATAAAATGGACATAAAATTTGAATTTTTCTGATAAAAAGGCTATTTATTATGAATTATTGAAGTTTCGAAATATTGGGTCTGAATTGATTTTGTTAACAAAATTGTTTAAAACATGTCTTTTATTATTGATGGGCCCCACATGTGTGGTAAATGAGCTGAAATCAGATTTCTAAGGTGGGCGTGAAAATTATATATATATATATATATATATATATATATATATATTAATATTTTATTAAAATTTCTGCTTTGGTGTTCTAAGCATTTTCCTATAAATAGGGTGCTTAGGTTAGAATTGAAAATTACACCAGAAACTGAAGTTTTCTCTTCTTTTCTCTCTATATTATCGAGCGTATTCTGGTAACGCCCCCAAAATAGGTATACAACACTCATTCTGAGTCGTCAAATATATGGTACAAAAAGCAAACTACAACTTCAATAATACAATTGGCGTGCAAAATACGACAACACATGCTGTGAGTTTAAATACAAATATTATCTTCTAGACAATATCCACACTCAAATAAGTCATCATTACAATTATTCAAATACTATTTTACAGAAATAGTGAGGACTGCTAAAACATCTTTCTAGAACCATCACTCCATACCCCGACTAGATCCTGCTATGTTCTCACCTCCTGAGAAGAAAAATAGAACAAAAAGGAAAAGGGTGAGCTCAACTAGCCCAGTAAAGAATATTATGACTAAGATAATATACAAAAAATTATCATTAGTATTCAACAGAAAAAAATCTGATAGAATATAATCGACAACAAGTTTTAGATCAACAACTGCAGCGGAAACAACAAACCATTAGAAGAGTCAAGTAGAGAATGAATTCTACTATCTTCTAAGATTTAAAAGTCCGTCATCAATATTTTATCCCTGTAACATCAATTAATAATCATCTTTAACCAAATATTCATCTTTGCACTACAGGCCAAAGATATTCATTTGTATCACCAGTCGGTCATGTTCATCACAACACCTGTTCATCTTTGCACTACAGGCCAAAGATATTCATCAGGTAATCATACATCTTTGCGATACAGGCCAAAAATATTCAGTAATATCATCATTTAGGACTGAGGATGATGAAAAATATCTTAAAGAAAACGAATCCAGTGAGACAGGAGGACAAATAGTAGGGATTCGTATAACAATTTATCCAAGATCAATAATACTTCACAATAATCAATTGTGAAGCAGAATTCAAAAATAAAGATAAAAACATGGATACAATCAAAGATAGTAACCATAATAGATATATTGGACAAAAAGGAAAAATTTTATTTTTCGGTAAATAGTGTCGTATTCGTGAATAGTGCCGTATACGTGAATAGTGCCGTATACGTGAATTGTAACCCCGACACAAAAAGTTCCAAATTTGATAAAAAAAACTCATATCAATATTTCGGCATAATGATATTGAAAAAAATATCATTTAAGAAAAAGATAATATCCCTTACCTCAAAATATCAGTACTTCTAGTCGGAATACCGGTATAAGGCTGAAAGAAACTTGCTCTGATGAATAAAAACTCTCAAAGTATCTAAATACTCACAAAATACACTCAATAATCTAGAGAGAGAAAGAGATAAAACTTGTTTCTAGTGTGATTTTTAATTCTAACTTAGCCCTCTATTTATAGGAAAATGTTAGCACGTCGAAGCAGACTTAGCCTGCAACCTGATGGCTTTACCTACTACTATTCAAGCCTACCACATTTGAATAAAAATCTCAGCACATTTCTTCACCAACCACAAATGGGGCCCACCAATTCTAGAATTTTCCACCAAAATGATAAACTCCGAAAATTCAACAATAAATCATACGTTCATTTTTAACGGTTCAAAATTTGTGGACATATACTCAACTTATATATGTATAACATATTCAAAAATCACAACGATCCAACGGTCGAATTAAAAATTATAACCCCCGCAATATATCTCAAAAATCCTGATTGATTCATTCCGACAAAAATACTGATAAAACACCTCAACATTAACTCCTTCATTTTTAACCACAAAATATATCCAACATTTATATTCACATAAAATAAATATTTCCTTATCATATGAATCAATAATTAATTATTCACAAATAATATTACAAAATCACATTTATGACAGCCAGGCCGTTCCCAAGAAAGAGGGGGCTTTCCAATAAGAATTTCTCCTTACTGGCGCGCAATTAGATGACCAAACCTCTCCTTAGACAGAACTTTCTAGACATTGTGAATAATATTATCTAATAATATTATTCAAATAATATGAATTATTGATTTGATAATGGAAAATACTGTGCAGTGACAATTATTGAAACAACAATAATATAAAATATCAATGCAGTAATTATTGAATCAATAAAATAAAATATTGAACAGTAACTATTGTAACAATTATTAAGTAGTGCCTTCCTTCGTAAGAATAAATAATTGGTGCAATACCGTGTGTTACTGTATTTTAACCACCAGGTATTCTAACAGTATTAACGGTAACAACTACGCCGTTAATTATAAATAACTTATACTTGTCGTTTTCTTCATCCAACCGCTTTTCGTTATGGGGCCCACACAAGGCTGCGCCATCGTATGAATATTCTCCGACAACAAGAATATTCCACGACCAAACGAATATTCACCGACCAAAAATGAATATTTTATAACCACTTGCTTATTTGAAATATTTGCGCATTTTACCCATAACTAACCACATTAATCAAATCAACCCTTTCTATTTCAAAATAATAAATAGAGAAAATTTAATTTCATTTATTAATAAGTTAGGGTCTTACAACCTCCCTCCTTATGAAATTTCGTCCTCGAAATTGACGTACGTACCTGGTGTTTCGAAAAGGTGAGGATACCTCGTTTTTATTTCTGATTCCAACTCCCAGGTCATTTCTTCAATAGCATGATTTCTCCACAAAACCTTAACTTGTGGTATAACCTTCGTGCGTAGAACATGCTATTTCCTATCCAAGATCTTAACAGGTACCTCCTCGTACGTTAAATCTTCGGCTATCTCGTCTGCTTCTAACTCAATTATGTGGTTCGTGTGACGCCCCCAAAATAGGTCCAATCCATCTAACCCATTCTGAGTCGCCAAATACATGGTACAGAAATAACTACAACTTTATTAACATAAAAACTGTGAGTGTAAATACAAATATTGTCATCTAGACAATATCCACACTTAAATAAGTCCTCATTACAATTATTGGAATAATATTTTATAAAAAATGGTGAAGACTACTAAAATAACTTCCTAGAACCTTCATTCCATACCCCGACTAGTACTCGCTACATTCTCGCCTCCTGAGAAGAAAGATGGAACAACAAGGAAAAGGGTGAGCTCAACTAGCCCAGTAAAAAATATTATGACTAAGATAATATACAACAAATTATCGTTAGTCTTCAACAGGGAAAAATTTAATAGAATACAATAGACAACAAGTTTTAAATTAATATTCGCAGCGGAAAATAATAATTCATAGAAGAGTTACGTAGAGAATGAAATCTACGATTATCTATGAATTTAAAAGCCCATCATCAATATTTTATCCCTGTAACATCAATTAATAAATATCTTGAATCAAATAGTCATCTTTGCACTACAGGCCAAAGATATTCATCAGTTGTTCATGTTCACCTCAACACCTGTTCATCTTTGCACTACGGGCCAAAGATATTCATCAGAAATCATTAATCTTTGCACTACAGGCTAAAGATATTCAATTATATCATCATTTAGGACTGAGGATGATGAAAAATATTTTAAAGGAAACGAATCCAGTGAAGCAAAAGAACAAATATTAGGGATTCGTATTTCAACTATTCCATGTCCAAAAATACCTCATAAATAATCATAGTGGAGTAAAATTTAAGAATGATCAAAACATGGATACAATCAAAGCTAGTATCCATAATAGATATTTTGGACGAAAAGAAGAAAATTTCATTTTTCGGTGAATAGTAACTCGTGAATAGTAACTCGTGAATAGTAACCCCGACATGAAAAGTTTTAAATTTGATAAAAAGTTCAGATCAATACTTCGGCATAATGATATTGGAGAAAATAATATCATTTAAGAAGAAATAACATCCCTTACCTCGGAAAGACGGTACTTCTGACTGAAATACTAGATATAGTGCTGAAGGACACTTGCACCGTATAGCAACACTCAAAGTATCAAATACTCACAAGAATACGCTTGATATAGAGAGAGAAATAGAGAGAAACTTTAGTTTCTGGTGTGATTTTCAATTCTAACCTAAGCACCCTATTTATAGGAAAATGCTTAAAACACCAAAGTAGAAAATTTAATAAAATAATAATATTTACCAAATATTCAAGCCCATCACCAAGGAATCTGATTTCAGCTGATTCATAACACATGTGAGCCACTCAATTGCAACAAAAAACGTTTTTCTCAAAATAATTAACTAAAACTCCCAAAATCAATTATTTCGGAACTTCAGAACTTCAATAATTCATAATAAATAGCCATTTCATCAGAAAATTCGAATCTCGCGACTTTTTATAGGAAATTCAATTCTCTACAACTTTGCAGAAGAAAATTTTTCCAAATTCCAAACAGAAATTGACCGAAATCCACAAACGGGCGATTTTACAGTCAATAATAAATTTTCGGTCAAGAATTGTGTCCACCAACACACAAAATATGTGTTAATCATTTAATGCCACAAAAATACTCTTCCTCCTTATATACTCATATATCCCACATTCATTATAAAAATATCACCATCAATATATTATTAAAATAATATATTTAAATGAATTATTTTAATAAAATATTAATTTTCAACAATTGTCACATTAAAAATTTTCTTCATCTATATCCACATAAAATCAATATTTTTCTCATCATATAAATCAATAATTAATTATACACAAATAATATTACAGAATCACAGTACTGGCAAGTGGTCGTTCCCAGGAAAGAGGGGGCTTTCCAATAAGGATCTCTCCTTACTGGCGCGTAATTAGATGACCAAACCTCTCCTTAGATAAAACTTTCTAGACATTACCAATAATGTTATCTAATAATATTATTCAGATAATATGAATTATTGTTCCAATAATAGAAAATACTGTGTAGTGACAATTATTAAAACAACAGTAATATAAAATATCAACGCAATAATTATTGAATCAATAAAATACAATATTGAACAGTAATTACTGTAACAATTATTGAGTAGTGCCTTCTTACGTAAGAATCAATAATTGGTGCAATACCGTGTGCTACTGTGCAACAACGCGTATTACTGTGTTTTAACCACCGGGTATTCCAACAGTATTAACGGTAACAACTACGCCGTTATTTATAAACAACTTATTTTTGTCGTTTTCTTCATCCAATCGCTTTCCGTTATGGGGCCCATAAAAGACTGCGCCGTCGTACGAATATTCCCCGACAACAATGAATATTTTATAACCACTTGTTTATTTAAAATATTTGCGCATTTTACCCATAACTAACCACATTAATCAAATCAGCCCTTACTATTTCAGAATAATAAATAGAGGAAATTAAATTTCATTAAAAAAAATTCGGGGTCTTACAGTTCGGGTCTTTCACATATTTACGAAGAACATATATGTGAAAAATATTATGAACATGAGACATGCTTGGAGGTAATGCGAGTCTATAGGCCACATTTCCTATTCGATCAAGAATCTCAAATGGACCGACAAATCATGGATTGAGTTTTTCTCTCTTCCCAAATCTTGTAACTCCTTTCCATGGTGCAACACGTAACAATACATGATCCCCAATACTAAATTCTACATCCTTTCGATGAAGATCCGCATAACACTTTTGTCGATCTTGTGACGTTTGTATACGTTGTCAAATCGTTTGATCTTCTCTGTAGTTATGCGTACCAATTCTGGTCCCAACAACGTTGCTTCACCCACCTCGTCCCAGCATACTGGAAAACGACACTTTCGTCCATATAAGGCTTCAAATGGAGCCATACCTATACTTGCCTGATAACTGTTGTTGTAAGAGAATTTTACCAGTGGCAAGTACTTATCCCAACTTCCTTTGAAATCTAGAACACAAAGTCTTAATAAATCTTCAAGGGTTTGAATAGTCCTCTCTGATTGCCCGTCCGTTTGAGGATGGTATGCTGAACTAAATCGTAAATCCGTGCCCATAACTTTCTGCAAGCTAACCCAAAATCGTGAAGTGAATCTTGGGTCACGATCCAAAACTATAAATACTGGCATGCTATGCAATCTCATAATCTCATTCACGTACATACTAGCAAGACGTTCAAGGGAATAAGTCTCACGTATAGGCAAGAAATGGGCAGACTTGGTTAATCTATCAACAATGACCCAAATCGCATCTATACCTTGAGAAACCTTGGGAAGACCTGTAACGAAATTCATGGTAATGTGTTCCCACTTTCATTTCAGGATCTCAAGTGGTTGCAATGGACCCTTTTGCACTTGATACTCCGCCTTTACACGTTGACAAGTTAAACACCTTGAGATAAACTCCGCGATCTCTCTTTTCATATTGCTCTACCAAAATGTATGTCGAAGATCGTGACACATTTTGGTACTCCAAGGATGGATTGCAAACGGTGTGTTGTGTGCCTCCATCATTATTCTATGCTTCAAGTCAAAATCGTTAGGAACACAAAGTCTGGAGTTGACTCGAAGTATTCCTTCTTCATTGATTCTTGCTTCTGGAATATCACCTTCTTACACTTTCTTCTTCATACGCATCAGCTCTATGTCCGTAGCTTGAGCGGCTTTAACTTTATCAATTAAAGTCGGTTCTACTCGTATATTTGATATCATCATGTGGGTACTTGGAGCCTTCATCTCTAACACCATCCTTTGCAAATCATACAAAATGGGCCTTTGTGTTAACACCATTGCACTCGTACCCGCGTATGATCTTCTACTCAATGCGTCAGCTACTACGTTCGCTTTTTCAGGATGATATTGGATGGTATGATCGTAATCTTTCAACAGCTCAAGCCAACGTCGTTGCCGCATGTTGAGTTCCTTTTGGGTGAAGAAATATTTGAGGCTTTTATGATCCGTATAGATCTCCACTTTCTCCCCATACAGGTAGTGTCTCCAAATCTTCAACGCAAAAACGACTGCTGCCAACTCCAAATCATGAGTAGAATAATTCTTCTCATATTCTTTGAGTTGTCGCGAGGCATAGGCTATGACTTTCCCATGTTGCATGAGAACACATCCTAACCCTTTGCCTGAAGCATCGTTGTAGATAACAAATCCATCTGAACCAGATGGTATTGTCAGAACAGGTGCCGAAATGAGTCTCCTCTTAAGTTCTTGAAAACTCTTCTCACAATCCTCGCTCCAACCGAATTTTGTATCCTTCCGAGTCAGCTGAGTTAACAGAGTAGCAATTCTAGAAAATTCTTCCACGAATCTCTGATAATACCCAGCTAAGCCCAGAAAGCTACGTACTTCGGTCACCGACTTCGGTTGCTCCCAACTTTGTATGGCTTCAATCTTCGCCGGGTCGACAGATACTCCATGTTTTGACACCACGTGCCCAAGGAATGCTACTTCCTTAAGCCAGAACTCGCATTTCTTCAATTTGGCATATAGCTTGTTTTCACGAAGCCTTTGCAGTACCAGCTTCAAATGGCGCTCATGATCTTCACGTCTTTTGGAATAGATGAGGATGTCATCAATAAAGACAACAATGAACTGATCTAAATATTCTTTGAATACACGGTTCATCATATCCATGAAAGCAGCAGGAGCATTAGTCAATCCAAAAGACATGACTAAGAATTCATAATGCCCGTACTGAGTTCTGAAGGCAGTCTTTGGAATATCCTCAGTTTTAATCTTCAGCTGATGATATCCAGAACAAAGATAGATCTTTGAAAAGAATTGTGCTCCTTGAAACTGGTCAAACAGGTCATCAATGCGAGGTAGCGGATACCTATTCTTGATGGTGACATGGTTCAATTCCATATAGTCGATACAAAGTCGCATACTCCCGTCTTTTTTCTTTACGAATAAAATAGGAGCACCCCAAGGAGATGTACTAGGACGAATAAAATCGATGTCTAATAACTCCTGTAATTGGACTTTTAACTCCTGAAGTTCAATAGGAGCCATTCGATATGGGATTTTAGAAATGGACTTTGTACCGGGTTCAAGGTCAATAAAGAATTTAACTTCACGTTCTGGGGGTAGACCAGGAAGTTCTTCAGGAAATTCATCGTAAAATTCTCTAACAATAGAAATATTATTCAAATCTGACTTGTCTTTGTTCAAATCCATAACATGGGCTAAGAAAGCTTGACATTCATTTTTTAATAAACGAATAGCTTTGTGGCTTGATATGACAGTGACTGATTTTAGTGGTTTAGTAGTTTGAATTCGTATGACAGGTTGGTTAGGAATATGAAAACTAACAACCTTACGAAAACAATCAATTTTAGCATGATGAGTGGTTAACCAATCAATTCCTAAAATCACATCAAAAGTAAGTATCTTTAAAGAGATAAGATCAACAGGTAATGTGATAGTGCCAACTTGGATCACGCAAGATTTATAAACTGTAGATGTAACGAAGGTTTCACCCAACGGAGTTTCAACAGATAAGTCAAAGTCCAATTTCTCTGGAGTCAAGTTTAAACGTTGAGCACAAGCAGGAGAGATAAAAGAATGGGTAGAACCGATATCTAATAAGGTATAAACTTCGCAAGAGTTTATGATTAGTTTACCCGTGATCACCTCGTTCGGGTTCTTCACATTGTGGCCAGTCACGACAAACGCTCTTCTAGGAACCGCTGATTTCGACTTATCCGGGACAGCCCTTGGAGTCACCATCCCCGTTGAACTTGGTTTTACTACAGGACAATCCCGAGCTATGTGGCCTTCCTTTCCACAGTTGTAACATACCTTGAATTGTTGTGGACAGTTTGGGCTGATATGTCCCTCTTTCCCGTATTTCTAACATCTAACTGGCGGTCGTTCTCCTCCCCTAGAATTTTTTGTTGGTGCTGGTGCAGCTGCTGATGTCTTTCCGTTATTGTTGAATCTCCTCTTTCTGAAATTTCCAATTGACTCACCTCTCCTATTATCATGGCCACAATGACCACCCAAGTGGTTACCGTCTTTGTTCATATTTTTCCCTCCTCGTTGGTTATCATCGCTCTGATGACTGCTGTCACCGGTATGACCCTGGTTGTGGTCCCTCGGTTGTACATACTCATTATCTCGCTCTAATAATTGAGCCCTGTTTACAACATCTGAATATAAAGAAAATTTATGAGAGATAAGATATTGTTGAATCTCGGGTTTTAGACCTCTTAGAAACATCCTTGTCATTCGTTCCTCATTTTTGACCAAATGAGGTACAAACCTGGATAACTCTGCAAACTTCACCTCGTACTGGGACACCGTCATGTTGTTTTGTTCCAGTCTGATAAACTCCACCTCCTTCATATGACGAATACTTTCAGGAAAGTACTTGTCATTGAACAGTTTTTGAAATGTTTCCCAGGACATATTGAGTGCGTCAGGCTGGGTACGCTTCACAGACTCCCACCAGTAGTCTGCCTCACCGCGGAACATAAAGGTGGCGAATGGAACCTTCTGTTCCTCCGTGCATCCCAAGACATCGAATATCTTGGTAATTTGCTTGACCCACGTTTCCGCCATGATCGGATCCGGCTTTTCCTTAAATTCTGGTGGTCCCAATTCTTTGAACTGCTTGGCTGTGACAAACCGCGCGTTGTTATCATTTTCACCCGTATTCTGCACACGAGTCTCCCTCGTCTGATTTTACATGAACTGCAAAAAGCTCCTAAACATTCCATCATTCATTGTTTGCTCGGTAACGTTGTTTACAGGAGGAATATTGCCTTCTTGTTGCACGTTCCCCTGGGTGGTGATCAAAGGTGTCTCCACGGTCTGATTTACTCCATTATTAACGTTCTCAGCTGCCTTTCTTAAATACTGCCATAAAACAAGGGTTAATAGTCATGTCATATATTATCCCTATACTCTGACCGACCAAATAAATACCAAATAAATTTAGTCAGGTCATAATAGCGAAGGAATTCCCCGTCTCTTCCCTCCTAGTTCTTGTCTCATATCTCAGCCAGGGATCATATCCCTAAGCTCTGATACCAACTGTGACGCCCCCAAAATAGGTATACAACACCCATTCTGAGTCGCCAAATACATGGTACAAAAGCAAACTACAACTTTAATAATACAATTGTCGTGCAAAATACGACAACACATACTGTGAGTTTAAATACAAATATTGTCTTCTAGACAATATCCACACTCAAATAAGTCCTCATTACAATTATTCAAACACTATTTTACAGAAATAGTGAGGACTGCTAAAACATCTTTCTAGAACCATCACTCCATATCCCGACTAGATCCTGCTATGTTCTCACCTCCTGAGAAGAAAAATAAAACAAAAAGGAAAAGGGTGAGCTCGACTAGCCCAGTAAAAAATATTATGACTAAGATAATATACACCAAATTATCATTAGTATTCAACAGAGAAAAATATGATAGAATATAATCGACAACAAGTTTTAGATCGACAACTGCAGCGGAAACAGCAAACCATTAGAAGAGTCAAGTAGAGAATGAATTCTACTATCTTCTAAGATTTAAAAGTCCATCATCAATATTTTATCCCTGTAACATCAATTAATAATCATCTTTAACCAAATATTCATCTTTGCACTGCAGGCCAAAGATATTCATTTGTATCACCAGTCGGTCATGTTCATCTCAACACCTGTTCATCTTTGCACTACAGGTGTAAGACCCCAACTTATTAATGAATAAAATCAAATTTTCTCTAAATATTATTGTGAATAATAAGGGGTTAATTTGATACAAATACTTTGGTTATGGGTGAAATGTGCAAATTTTACAAAATAAGCAAGTGGTTATAAAATATTCATTTTGTCGGGGAATATTCGTTTGGTCGTGGAATATTCTTGCTGTCGGGGAATATTCGTACGACGGCGCAGCCTTGTGTGGGCCCCATAACGGAAAGCGATTGGATGAAGAAAACGACAAGTATAAATAACGGCGTAGTTGTTACCGTTAATACTGTTAGAATACCCGGTGGTTAAAATACAGTAGCACGCGGTATTGCACCAATTATTGATTCTTACGTAAGAAGGCACTACTCAATAATTGTTACAGTAGTTATTGTTCAATATTTTATTTTATTGATTCAATAATTGTTGCATTGATATTTTATATTATTGTTGTTTCAATAATTGTTGCTGCACAGTATTTTCCATTATCAGATCAATAATTCATATTATTTGAATAATATTATTAGATAACATTATTGGCAATGTCTAGAAAGTTCTGTCTAAGGAGAGGTTTGGTCATCTAATTGCGCGCCAGTAAGGAGAAATCCTTATTGGAAAGCCCCCTCTTTCCTGGGAACGGCCTGGTTGTCATAAATGTGATTCTGTAATATTATTTGTGAATAATTAATTATTGATTCATATGATAAGGAAATATTTATTTTTGTGGATATAAATGAGGGATATATTTTTGTGGTTAAAAATGAAGGAGTTAATGTTGAGGTTTTTATCAGTATTTTTATCGGAATGGAGGTATTAAAAATCAAATCAGGGTTTTTGAGAAATATTGCGGGTGTTATAATTTTTAATCCGACCGTTGGATCGTGGTAATTTTTGGATATGTTATACATATATAAGTTGAGTATATGTCCACAAATTTTGAACCGTTAAAAATGAACGTATGATTTATTATGAATTTTACGAGATGACTGGTTCAGAAATTGTTGAATTTTCGGAGTTTATCATTTTGATGGAAAATTCTAGAATTGGTGGGCCCCACTTGTGGTTGGTGAAGAAATGTGCTGAATTATATTTCAAATGTGGTGGGTGGGAATAGTAGCAGGTAAAGCCATCAGGTTGCAGGTCAAACCTACTAAAATTTTCCTATAAATAGAGGGCTAAGTTAGAATTGAAAATCACACCAGAAACAAGTTTTCTCTCTTTCTCTCTCTAGATTATTGAGTGTATTTTGTGAGTATTTAGATACTTTGAGAGTTTCTATTCATCAGAGCAAGTTTCTTTCAGCCTTATACCGGTATTCCGACCAGAAGTACTGATATTTTGAGGTAAGGGATATTATTTTCTTCTTAAATGATATTATTTTCTTCAATATCATTATGCTGAAATATTGATATGAGTTTTTATCAAATTTGGAACTTTTTGTGTCGGGGTTACTATTCATGTATACGGCACTATTCACGTATACGGCACTATTCACGAATACGGCACTATTCACCGAAAAATAAATTTTTTCCTTTTTGTCCAAGATGTCTATTATGGTTACTATCTTTGATTGTATCCATGTTTTGATCTTTATTTTTGAATTCTGCTTCACAATTGATTATTATGAAGTATTATTGATCTTGGATAAACTGTTATACGAATCCCTACTATTTGTCCTTCTGTCTCATTGGATTCGTTCTCTTTAAGATATTTTTCATCATCCTCAGTCCTAAATGATGATATTAATGAATATCTTTGGCCTGTAGTGCAAAGATGTATGATTACTTGATGAATATCTTTGGCCTGTAGTGCAAAGATGAACAGGTGTTGAGATGAACATGACTGACAGGTGATACAAATGAATATCTTTGGCCTGTAGTGCAAAGATGAATATTTGGATAAAGATGATTATTAATTGATGTTACAGGGATAAAATATTGATGATGGACTTTTAAATCTTAGAAGATAGTAGAATTCTTTCTCTACTTGACTCTTCTAATGGTTTGCTGTTTCCGCTGCAGTTGTTGATCTAAAACTTGTTGTCGATTATATTCTATCAGATTTTTCCCTGTTGAAGACTAACGATAATTTGTTTGTATATTATCTTAGTCATAATATTCTTTACTGGGCTAGTTGAGCTCACCCTTTTCCTTTTTGTTCCATTTTTCTTCTCAGGAGGTGAGAACATAGCAGGATCTAGTCGGGGTATGGAGTGATGGTTCTAGAAAGATGTTTTAGCAGTCCTCACTATTTCTGTAAAATAGTGTTTGAATAATTGTAATGAGGATTTATTTGAGTGTGGATATTGTCTAGAAGACAATATTTGTATTTAAACTCACAGTATGTGTTGTCGTATTTTGCACGACAATTGTATTATTGAAGTTGTAGTTTGCTTTCTGTACCATGTATTTGGCGACTCAGAATGGGTGTTGTATACCTATTTTGGGGGCGTCACAGTTGGTATCAGAGCTTAGGGATATGATCCCTGGCTGAGATGTGAGACAAGAACTAGGAGGGGAGAGACGGGGAATTCCTTCGCTAGTATGACCTGACTAAGTTTATTTGGTGTTTATTTGGTCGGTCAGAGTATAGGGATAATATATGACATGACTATTAACCCTATTTTTATGGCAGTATTTAAGAATGGCAGCTGAGAACGTTAATAATGGAGTAAATCAGACCGTGGAGACACCTTTGATCACCACCCAGGGAAACGTGCAACAGGAAGGCAATATTCCTCCTGTAAACAACGTTACCGAGCAAACGATGAATGATGGAATGTTTAGGAGCTTTTTGCAGTTCATGCAAAATCAGACGAGGGAGACTCGTGTGCAGAATACGGGTGGAAATGATAACGCGCGGTTTGTCACAGCTAAGCAGTTCAAAGAATTGGGACCACCAGAATTTAAGGGAAAGCCGGATCCGATCATGGCGGAAACGTGGGTCAAGCAAATTACCAAGATATTCGATGTCTTGGGATGCACGGAGGAACAGAAGGTTCCATTCGCCACCTTTATGTTCCGCGGTGAGGCAGACTACTGGTGGGAGTCTGTGAAGCGTACCCAGCCTGACGCACTCAACATGTCCTGGGAAACATTTCAAAAACTGTTCAATGACAAGTACTTTCCTGAAAGTATTCGTCATATGAAGGAGGTAGAGTTTATCAGACTGGAACAAAACAACATGACGGTGTCCCAGTACGAGGCGAAGTTTGCAGAGTTATCCAGGTTTGCACCTCATTTGGTCGAAAATGAGGAACGAATGACAAGGATGTTTCTGAGAGGTCTAAAACCCGAGATTCGACAATATCTTATCTCTCATAAATTTTCTTTATATTCAGATGTTGTAAACAGGGCTCAATTATTAGAGCGAGATAATGAGTATGTGCAACCGAGGGACCACAACCAGGGTCATACCGGTGGCAGCAGTCATCGAAGCAATGAAAACCAGCAGGGAGGAAAGCATTCAGACAAAAGCGGTAACCACTCTGGTGGTAATCGTGGTCGTGATAATAGAAGGAGCGAGTCGGGAGGAGATTTCAAGAAGAGAAGGTACAACAATGATAATGTGAAGACGTCAGCACAAACATCAACTGTTTCTAGGGGAGGAGAACGACCACCGGTCGTATGTTACAAATGTGGGAAAGAGGGACATATCAGCCCAAACTGCCCACAACAATCTAAGGTATGTTATAACTGTGGAAAGGAGGGTCATATAGCTCGAGAGTGTTCTGTAGCAAAACCAAGTTCAGCGGGGATGGTGACTCCAAAAGCTGTCCCGGATAAGTCGAAATCAGCGGTTTCTGGAAGGGCGTTTGTCGTTACTGGCCAAAACGCGAGAAACCCGAACGAGGTGATCACGGGTAAGCTAATCTTGAATTCTTGCGAAGTTTATACTTTACTAGATACCGGTTCTACCCATTCTTTTATCTCTCCTGCTTGTGCTCAACGTTTAAACTTGACTCCGGAGAAATTGGACTTTAACTTATCTGTTGAAACTCCGTTGGGTGAAACCTTCGTTACATCTACAGTTTATAAATCTTGCATGATCCAAGTTGGTACTATCACATTACCTGTTGATCTTATCTCTTTAAAGATACTTGCTTTTGATGTGATTTTAGGAATTGATTGGTTAACCACTCATCATGCTAAAATTGATTGTTTTCGTAAGGTTGTTAGTTTTCATATTCCTAACCAACCTGTCATACGAATTCAAACTACTAAACCACTAAAATCAGTCACTGTCATATCAAGCCACAAAGCTATTCGTTTATTGAAAAACGGATGTCAAGCTTTCTTAGCCCATGTTATGGATTTGAACAAAGACAAGTCAGATTTGAATAATATTTCTATTGTTAGAGAATTTCCCGATGTATTTCCTGAAGAACTTCCTGGTCTACCCCCAGAACGTGAAGTTGAATTCTTTATTGACCTTGAACCCGGTACAAAGCCCACTTCTAAAATCTCATATCGAATGGCTCCTATTGAACTTCAGGAGTTAAAAACCTAACTGTAGAAGTTTGTACCCGAGCCTATATCTGGTGACTTCCTTTGCGGAATGCACTGAAGCCAAACTCTCCGTAGGGGACGCCATATTCGTGCGGTAGTAAACTGATAGGTGCCATTGTGACGTACTATCCAAGATTGGGATATGAGTCACTGTTGAGAGCAACCTAAGTCAGTAATCGAAGTACGTAGCTTTCTAGGCTTAGCTGGTTATTATCGGAGATTTGTGGAAGGATTTTCTCGAATCGCTACTCCGTTAACTCAGCTGACTCGGAAAGATACAAAATTCGTATGGAGTGAGGAATGCGAGAAGAGTTTCTAAGAACTCAAGAGGAGACTCATTTCGGCACCTGTTCTGACAATACCATCTGGTTCGGATGGATTTGTTATCTACAGCGATGCTTCAGGCAAAGGGTTAGGATGTGTTCTCATGCAACATGGGAAAGTCATAGCCTATGCCTCACGACAACTCAAAGAATATGAGAGGAATTATCCTACTCATGATTTGGAGTTGGCAGCAGTCGTTTTTGCGTTGAAGATCTGGAGACACTACCTGTATGGGGAGAAAGTGGAGATCTATACAGATCATAAAAGCCTCAAATATTTCTTCACCCAAAAGGAACTCAACATGCGGCAGCGACGTTGGCTCGAGCTGTTGAAAGATTACGATCATACCATCCAATATCATCCTGGAAAAGCAAACGTAGTAGCTGACGCATTGAGTAGAAGATCATATGCGGGTACGAGTGCAATATTGTTAACACAAAGGCCCATTTTGTATGACTTACAAAGGATGGAGATAGAGATGAAGGCTCCAAGTACCCACATGATGATATCAAATATACGAGTAGAACCGACTTTAATCGATAAAGTTAAAGCTGCTCAAGCTACGGACATGGAGCTGATGCGTATGAAGAAGAAAGTGCAAGAAGGTGCTATTCCAGAAGCAAGAATCGATGAAGAAGGAATACTTCGAGTCAACTCCAGACTTTGTGTTCCTAACGATTTTGACTTGAAGCATAGAATAATGATGGAGGCACACAACACACCGTTTGCAATCCATCCTGGGAGTACCAAAATGTATCACGATCTTCGACATACATTTTGGTGGAGCAATATGAAAAGAGAGATCGCGGAGTTTATCTCGAGGTGTTTAACTTGTCAACGTGTAAAGGCGGAGCATCAAGTGCCAAAGGGTCCATTGCAACCACTTGAGATCCCGAAATGGAAGTGGGAACACATTACTATGGATTTTGTTACGGGTCTTCCCAAGGTTTCTCAAGGCATAGATGCGATTTGGGTTATTGTTGATAGATTAACCAAATCCGCTCATTTCTTGCCGATACGTGAGACTTATTCCCTTGAACGTCTTGCTAGTATGTACGTGAACGAGATTGTGAGATTGCATGGCATGCCAGTATCCATAGTTTCGGATCGTGACCCAAGATTCACTTCACGATTTTGGGTTAGCTTGCAGAAAGCTATGGGCACGGATTTACGATTCAGTTCGGCATACCATCCTCAAACGGACGGACAATCAGAGAGGACTATTCAAACTCTTGAAGATCTATTAAGACTTTGTGTCCTAGATCTCAAAGGGAGTTGGGATAAGTACCTACCATTGGTGGAATTCTCCTACAACAACAGTTATCAGGCGAGCATAGGTGTGGCTCCATTCGAGGCGTTGTATGGAAGAAAATGTCGTTCTCCAGTATGCTGGGACGAGGTGGGTGAAGCAACATTGTTGGGACCAGAGTTGGTACGCATTACTACAGAGAAGATCCAAACGATTCGACAACGTATACAAACGGCACAGGATCGACAAAAGAGTTATGCGGATCTTCATCGGAAGGACGTGGAATTTAATATTGGGGATCATGTATTATTACGTGTTGCACCATGGAAGGGAGTTACAAGATTTGGGAAGAGAGGAAAGCTCAATCCAAGATTTGTTGGTCCATTTGAGATTCTTGAGCGAATAGGAAATGTGGCATATAGACTCGCATTACCTCCAAGCATGTCTCGTGTTCATAATGTTTTTCACATATCTATGCTTCGTAAATATGTTAAAGACCCGAACCACATTATTGAGTTAGAACCAGACGAGATAGCTGAAGATTTAACGTACGAGGAGGTACCTGTTAAGATCTTGGATAGGAAAGAGCATGTCCTACGCACGAAGGTTATACCACAAGTTAAGGTTTTGTGGAGAAACCATGCTATTGAAGAAATGACCTGGGAGTTGGAATCAGAAATGAAAGCGAGGTATCCTCACCTTTTTGAAACATCAGGTACGTACGTCAATTTCGAGGACGAAATTTCATAAGGAGGGGAGGTTGTAAGACCCCAACTTATTAATGAATAAAATCAAATTTTCTCTAAATATTATTGTGAATAATAAGGGGTTAATTTGATATAATACTTTGGTTATGGGTGAAATGTGCAAATTTTGCAAAATAAGCAAGTGGTTATAAAATATTCATTTTGTCGGGGAATATTCGTTTGGTCGTGGAATATTCTTGCTGTCGGGAAATATTCGTACGACGGCGCAGCCTTGTGTGGGCCCCATAACGGAAAGCGATTGGATGAAGAAAACGACAAGTATAAATAACGGCGTAGTTGTTACCGTTAATACTGTTGGAATACCCGGTGGTTAAAATACAGTAGCACACGGTATTGCACCAATTATTGATTCTTACGTAAGAAGGCACTACTCAATAATTGTTACAGTAGTTATTGTTCAATATTTTATTTTATTGATTCAATAATTGTTGCATTGATATTTTATATTATTGTTGTTTCAATAATTGTTGCTGCACAGTATTTTCCATTATCAGATCAATAATTCATATTATTTGAATAATATTATTAGATAACATTATTGGCAATGTCTAGAAAGTTCTGTCTAAGGAGAGGTTTGGTCATCTAATTGCGCGCCAGTAAGGAGAAATCCTTATTGGAAAGCCCCCTCTTTCCTGGGAACGGCCTGGTTGTCATAAATGTGATTCTGTAATATTATTTGTGAATAATTAATTATTGATTCATATGATAAGGAAATATTTATTTTTGTGGATATAAATGAGGGATATATTTTTGTGGTTAAAAATGAAGGAGTTAATGTTGAGGTGTTTTATCAGTATTTTTATCGGAATGGAGGTATTAAAAATCAAATCAGGGTTTTTGAGAAATATTGCGGGTGTTATAATTTTTAATCCGACCGTTGGATCGTGGTAATTTTTGGATATGTTATACATATATAAGTTGAGTATATGTCCACAAATTTTGAACCGTTAAAAATGAACGTATGATTTATTATGAATTTTACGAGATGACTGGTTCAGAAATTGTTGAATTTTCGGAGTTTATCATTTTGATGGAAAATTCTAGAATTGGTGGGCCCCACTTGTGGTTGGTGAAGAAATGTGCTGAATTATATTTCAAATGTGGTGGGTGGGAATAGTAGCAGGTAAAGCCATCAGGTTGCAGGTCAAACCTACTAAAATTTTCCTATAAATAGAGGGCTAAGTTAGAATTGAAAATCACACCAGAAACAAGTTTTCTCTCTTTCTCTCTCTAGATTATTGAGTGTATTTTGTGAGTATTTAGATACTTTGAGAGTTTCTATTCATCAGAGCAAGTTTCTTTCAGCCTTATACCGGTATTCCGACCAGAAGTACTGATATCTTGAGGTAAGGGATATTATTTTCTTCTTAAATGATATTATTTTCTTCAATATCATTATGCTGAAATATTGATATGAGTTTTTATCAAATTTGGAACTTTTTGTGTCGGGGTTACTATTCATGTATACGGCACTATTCACGTATACGGCACTATTCACGAATACGGCACTATTCACCGAAAAATAAAATTTTTCCTTTTTGTCCAAGATGTCTATTATGGTTACTATCTTTGATTGTATCCATGTTTTGATCTTTATTTTTGAATTCTGCTTCACAATTGATTATTATGAAGTATTATTGATCTTGGATAAACTGTTATACGAATCCCTACTATTTGTCCTTCTGTCTCATTGGATTCGTTCTCTTTAAGATATTTTTCATCATCCTCAGTCCTAAATGATGATATTAATGAATATCTTTGGCCTGTAGTGCAAAGATGTATGATTACTTGATGAATATCTTTGGCCTGTAGTGCAAAGATGAACAGGTGTTGAGATGAACATGACTGACAGGTGATACAAATGAATATCTTTGGCCTGTAGTGCAAAGATGAATATTTGGATAAAGATGATTATTAATTGATGTTACAGGGATAAAATATTGATGATGGACTTTTAAATCTTAGAAGATAGTAGAATTCTTTCTCTACTTGACTCTTCTAATGGTTTGCTGTTTCCGCTGCAGTTGTTGATCTAAAACTTGTTGTCGATTATATTCTATCAGATTTTTCCCTGTTGAAGACTAACGATAATTTGTTTGTATATTATCTTAGTCATAATATTCTTTACTGGGCTAGTTGAGCTCACCCTTTTCCTTTTTGTTCCATTTTTCTTCTCAGGAGGTGAGAACATAGCAGGATCTAGTCGGGGTATGGAGTGATGGTTCTAGAAAGATATTTTAGCAGTCCTCACTATTTCTGTAAAATAGTGTTTGAATAATTGTAATGAGGATTTATTTGAGTGTGGATATTGTCTAAATGACAATATTTGTATTTAAACTCACAGTATGTGTTGTCGTATTTTGCACGACAATTGTATTATTGAAGTTATAGTTTACTTTCTGTACCATGTATTTGGCGACTCAGAATGGGTGTTGTATACCTTTTTTGGGGGCGTCACAACAGGCCAAAGATATTCATCAGGTAATCATACATCTTTGCAATACAGGCCAAAGATATTCACTAATATCATCATTTAGGACTGAGGATGATAAAAAATATCTTAAAGAAAATGAATCCAGTGAGACAGGAGGACAAATAGTAGGGATTCGTATAACAGTTTATCCAAGATCAATAATACTTCATAATAATTAGTTGTGAAGTAGAATTCAAAAATAAAGATCAAAACATGGATACAATCAAAGATAGTAACCATAATAGATATCTTGAACAAAAAGAGAAAATTTTATTTTTCGGTGAATAGTGTCGTATTCGTGAATAGTGTCGTATACTTGAATAGTAACGTATACGTGAATAGTAACCCCGACACAAAAAATTCTAAATTTGATAAAAAGTTCATATCAATATTTTGGCATAATGATATTGAAGAAAATATCATTTAAGAAGAAGATAATATCCCTTACCTCAAAATATCAGTTCTTCTAGTCGGAATACCGGTATAAGGCTGAAATAAACTTGCTCTAATGAATAGAGACTCTCAAAGTATCTAAATACTCATAAAATACACTCAATAATCTAGAGAGAGAAAGAGAGAAAACTTGTTTCTGGTGTGATTTTCAATTCTAACTTAGCCTTCTATTTATAGAAAAATGTTAGCACGCCGAAGCAGACTTAACCTGCAACCTGATGGCTTTACCTGCTACTATTCAAGCCTACCACATTTGAATAAAAATCTCAGCACATTTCTTCACCAACCAAGAGTGGGGCCCACCAATTCTAGAATTTTTCACCAAAATGATAAACTCCGAAAATTCAACAATTTTTGAACCAGTCATCTCGTAAAATTCATAATAAATCATACGTTCATTTTTAACGGTTCAAAATTTGTGGACATATACTCAACTTATATATGTATAACATATCCAAAAATCACAACGATCCAACGGTCGGATTAAAAATTATAACCCCCGCAATATATCTCAAAAACCCTGATTGATTCATTCCGACAAAAATACTGATAAAACACCTCAACATTAACTCCTTCATTTTTAACCACAAAATATATCCAACATGTATATTAACATAAAATAAATATTTCCTTATCATATGAATCAATAATTAATTATTCACAAATAATATTACAGAATCACATTTATGACAACCAGACCGTTCCCAGGAAAGAGGGGGCTTTCCAAAAAGAATTTCTCCTTACTGGCGCGCAATTAGATGACCAAACCTCTCCTTAGACAGAACTTTCTAGACATTGTCAATAATGTTATCTAATAATATTATTCAAATAATATGAATTATTGATCTGATAATGGGAAATACTGTGCTATGACAATTATTGAAACAACAATAATATAAAATATCAATGCAGCAATTATTGAATCAATAAAATAAAATATTGAACAGTGACTACTGTAACAATTATTAAGTAGTGCCTTCCTTTGTAAGAATAAATAATTGGTGCAATACCGTGTGCTACTGTATTTTAACCACCAGGTATTCCAACAGTATTAACGGTAACAACTACGCCGTTAATTATAAACAACTTATACTTGTCGTTTTCTTCATCCAATCGCTTTCCGTTATGGGGCCCACACAAGGCTGCGCCGTCGTATGAATATTCCCCGACAGCAAGAATATTCCACGACCAAACGAATATTCACCGACCAAAAATGAATATTTTATAACCACTTGCTTATTTGAAATATTTGCGCATTTTACCCATAACTAACCACATTAATCAAATCAACCCTTTCTATTTCAAAAATAAATAAAGGAAATTTAATTTCATTTATTAATAAGTTGGGATCTTACATTTTCCGTTATGGGGCCCACAAATAGCTGCGCCGTCATACGAATATTTCCCGACAGAAAGAATATTTCACGACACACGAATATTCACCGACCAAAAATGAATATTTTATAACCACTTGCTTATTTGAAATATTTGCGTATTTTACCCATAACTAACCACATTAATCAAATCAACCCTTTCTATTTCAAAATAATAAATAGAGAAAATTTAATTTCAGTTATTAATAAGTTGGGGTCTTACATTGGGGGTGTCACAAATAATAATAGTAGTAGTAATAATAATAATAGTAATAGTAATAATAGTAATAATAATAATAATAATAATAATAATAATAATTATTATTATTATTATAATAATAATAATTAATAAGCAACATGGGTCACCCTTTTAGCATTGACGCTCTTTTCCTATTTTTCGGGTATTGCAGTCGTTATGTTATAATAATAATAATAAGCAACATGGGTCACCCTTTTAGCATTCACGCCATTTTCTTATTTTTTGGGTATTGTGGTCGTCATGTTTTCACATGCAAATTGATTTAGGCGAAAAAGTACAAAGACGATTCAAATTGATTTGCAAGTTATTTTAGGTTGCAAAGAGTACCTAATTACAAACATGACCCTCCTATTTGTCATGTTTTTGCTAAACTGTTCCCTAAACTTTTTTTAGCATAACTGTTCCTCATAAATGCGGTAGTCATGCAAAAGTGTTCCTCCAATGTTCCCTAAACTTTTTTTAGCACAAATATTCCTCATAGATGCGTTAATCATACAAATGTGTTCCTCCAATTTTTTTTACCTATTAAAAATTGATTTTCTCTCTCATCGCTCATTTTTTTTATTTTAAAATTTAGTAAAAAAATATACTCTTCTTCTTTTTATTTATTTGTTTTTATATTGACATTTTGAGTTCAATGTAAAATATCTCTAAATTCAAAATTAATATTAATTAATTAATTTTAGACAATATAATTACCAAACTTATAAACCTTACTATTTTTTTATTTTATCTAAATGGAACTAATAACTGTATGATTTATCTAATTAAAATTAAATATATCTCAAATTGATTTAAACAAATCAAACTTAATCCTATATTTTGAACAAAAAAATATAAATTTAAAAATATTTTTAAAATTTATTTGTTTGTCTTTTAAAATACTGAGTTCAACTTTTAATAATAGTCTTATGATGATTTTTTTAAATTTTTTATTAATTTTTTTGTTCAAAATATAGGATCAATTTTGATTTGTTTAAATCAATTTGAGATATATTTAATTTTTAATTAGATAAATCATACAGTTATTAGTACCATTTAGATAAAATACAAAAATAGTAAAGTTTATAATTTTGGTAATTATATTTCTAATATTAATTAATTTATACTAATTTTGAATTTAGAGATATTTTATATTGAATTCAAAATATCAATATAGAAATAAATAATAAAAAAAAGAATAGTATATTTTTTACATAAATTTTAAAAATAAAAAAAATGAGGAGAGAGGAGAGAGGAGGGAGGAGGGAGGGGAGAGAGGAGGGAGGAGGGAGGGGAGGGAGGAAAGTGAAAATTAATTTGTAATAGGTACAAAAAATTGGAAGAACATATTTGAATGAATAAGACATTTACGAGGAACAGTTGTGATTAAAAGAATTTAGTGAACATTGGAGGAAAATTTTTACATGACTAACGTATTTATAAAGAACAATTATATTTAAAAAAAATTAAAAATAATTTAATAAAAATATAACAGATAAAAAAATAAAATTTATAATTTAATTTAATATCGTCGTACCTTGATGTACGAATAATTATTAATAATTTATATAAAAGAAGGGAGTATGTAACTAGAAATATGAAGCATTCGATGTTTTAAAGCCTAAATTACTCTACTTTGACTTCTGACACATTGTGAGAGTCAGAGAGAGACCACGGTGACATGCTCAAATTTAATGGTTCAACTCATACTATCAAATATGTACTTATTAAGAAGGGGGGAAAAACTTTAGATGCGTAGAAGAAAAAACAAATAGGATTGGTAATTAAACCATAAATTTTGTGAGGTTCAAAAAAAAGTTTTTTTTTATATGTATATAAATAATAGAAAATTGATATTTTTATAATTAAAAATATTAGTTTCATAAGATCTTTCTCAGATGAATAGTAAGTGAGGCCTACCCTCATGTGAGAGAAGACCTTGTAAAACTATTAATGTATAAATGAACCGAATCGAACCAAATATAGAGTTGTTCATATTTGATTCATAAATTTTATCGAGAATGAAATAAGGTTTACTTGAAACTCGTTTAACTATCTAGTCGGACACGATATCGAATCGAACCCGAACAATTTGAATTTTTCGAACGAATATAATCCGTGTATAAATAGAAAATTATAATTTGAAGATGTTCGAATAATTTATCGAATTTTAAAATTTATTTATATTTGAATTATTTATATTTTGAGTCGAATTTAAATAAATTTTTAGTTGAATTAAATACGAATCGAGTCCAAATTATTTAATTTATTTTACAACAATAAAAACTAACATTTTCACTTATAAAAATATCAATTCCCTAAATAATATCACTTGAGTTTATCCCAAATGCTAACATTTGGGCTAACCGTGAATTATTTGGTTAATATTGATCGGTTGAGAAGAGAGGGAAGTCAAATACTGTACAACCTGGACTAAAAAATTGGTCAACAATTAGGCGACTAACAAAGAGAGAATATCGTCATCCATTCACATATCTTTTCCGGACTACCATTGCAAACTACCGAAAACCAGCCAAGCACATAAACGGGCGGAGCAGAAACACAGACAGAAAGAGAATTCAATTGGGTAACGTATATTTTTTTCATCACAGCTTTATTCGGATCCCTACGTTCCAAGTCTGAGCACAATCATTACCAGCGAGCTTTAGAAATAAGCTTTAATTTTGAATCAAACAAAACGGTGGCAGACAAACACCGTACCCCTTCCCCACACGGCGGCAGGGGTGCCCTTCCTTCCGAAGGCGGTTGTCCCTCCGATCTCCTCTTCCTGGCCGGAGGCGGCGCTGCCGAATCTCTCTTCTTCCTCTTTTACCTTTACTAATCTTTATTTTTTGAAAAATTCTTTTCTGTTTTTCATATTTTCATATACTACTAAATACATCCATATAATTATAATTAGATAGATAAATTCTGACCCAATTAAACGAAGATGCTGACCATAAAAAGGGTTCCTACTGTCGTTTCCAATTACCAAGAGGATGCTTCACAAGATACCCTAACCGTTGGTTGTGGCCGGAATTGTCTTGGCAAATGCTGCTTACCTGGTACATTTTTATTTCAATTATGCTCATTTATATTCTTGAATTATCTTTTTTATTTCACGGATTTATGTTTTTTTCCTCCCCCTTCTTTGGTCAAATTAATTAAATTTTGAACATACTACTAGATTAGATGAAATGCTTGTATACATTGCAGGTAAAATTTCTGAATGAGTAAAATTTTAAATATATGAAGAATAGGGATATTGTGTTTTCATTTTTCTAGCTTTTTCCAGCAATGAAAGCAATGTGGTATTTAGCAAAAAGAAAAAGAAAAAAGAAAGCAATGTGGTTCTTTTACTAAGATTGCGACATAAGCCTATGCTTGGTGAACATATATTAGTAATTGCTGCAATTCTTATTTTCCTGTTACTTTGTCATTGAAGATATCATTATTATAAAGTGAAAAAGTTAAATAGAATAGTCACTCCCTTCATAGTTAAGTGTCCTCTTTTTTACTTAGCAACCACATAATGAATCCCTTATTGAAAAAGTTTTCTTTTATACAATCTATATGTTGTGAATTTGGGGTTGATAATACCTTGACTTATTCTTGGGAGGGGGTAAATTTAGAAATGTAAGTTTTCCTTAAGTGGGTCATGTTTAAAACGGTCAAATGGCGATTCTGTTTTGTGAGAGTGAGAGTAATCAGGAATCACTACGGTGTCATGAAATTTCCAGTAGATATTAAAGTTATAGCTACTGAAACATTACTTTCAAATGAGATTATAATTTTTGGAGGCAGGAAATATGTTTTAAGTTTCAATACTACAACTCTTAAAAAATGATGAGCATTTACTGAATTGTTTGATTCTCTCAGTTTCTGCGCTTCCTCTATATGCATTCAAGAAAAGCGAGGATGAGTCTCTTGAATACGGCGCTGCGGTATATTCTCTTACGAAACCTCCGATATCCTTTTTGAACAACTTGTTGCTTGGGAAATGGGAGGAGCGAATGAAGCAGGGTCTATTTCGATATGATGTGACCAAATGTGAGACAAAGATCATTTCAGGGAAATATGGTTTCATTGTACAGCTGAATGAAGGACGCCACCTGAAGAAGCGGCCCACTGAGTTTCGAGTCGACCAGGTCCTCCAGCCCTTTGATGATAACAAGTTTAACTTCATGAAAGTTGGTCAAGAAGAAGTGCTTTTTAGGTTTGAACCTAGTAGTGACAATGAGTCACATTTCTTTCCTTGCTTTCCGGTGGATGCTAATTCCACACCAACTGTTGTCGCTATCAATGTGAGCAATTGGGTGTTTTATGATGGTTGGAGAATGAAGACATTGTAAGATTTTATGTTTCAGCTAATAGAACATGTTTGGTTCTTCAGGTGAGTCCAATTGAGTACGGGCACGTTCTTCTAATACCTCATGTCCTTGATTGCTTACCCCAGAGGATGGATCATGATAGCCTTTTGCTTGCTCTTAACATGGCTAAAGAAGCAGCAGATCCCTTCTTCAGATTGGGCTATAATAGTTTGGGTGCTTTTGCCACTATCAATCATCTCCACTTTCAGGTATAAATGACTTGATAATGTGTTTATTAATTTTTGAATAAGTTAAATTATTGTGACTGATTGATATTGACCATTTTCTATTGCAGGCTTACCATCTTAATGTGCCTTTTCCAGTTGAGAAAGCCCCGACTCAAACAATAATGACAGTTAAGGCTTCCTGTGACAGTGGAATAATCCTCTCAGAGTTGCTAAATTATCCTGTACGAGGACTTGTGTTTGAGCATGGCACGTTGCACTGTTTATCAGATGTTGTTGCCAAATCTTGCATTTTCCTACAAAATAACAACATCCCATTTAATGTTCTCATCACTGATTGTGGGAAAAGAGTATTTTTGTTCCCTCAGGTATCTTTCGCATTCCTTTGTAGTGTTTTACTGATTTGTCGTTCAAGTTGATCATATGAGTAACATTCTTCTTCTTACTTGCACATGAACCATGTTAGTTTTGCGTTTTTTTAAGCTGAAGTATATAATTATTACTGCTGTGGAGTGGGAATAATATACAATACATTGTTTCCCAGAAGTTTGTATCAAGCCAATGGAAATAGAAGACAATGTTCAACTCTAAGATAAATTGTAGCTGTAGTTTGTATATAGCTTCCAAAATGCAATATGTGATCAGTGAAAACGGGATGTACGCTACTGCTGACAGTGGTTATTTCAGCAGTCAGCAGTAGTTATTGTACTTTGTGCTACATATGTTGTACATTTTCTCCCAGTGTACAAACAAGTTACAAGATGTGATGCAGACTGCTGAAATTGTTACTTCGGCGGTAGGGTACAATTTGCAGACCTTTTTTCTTATGTTTATTACATATGTTATTCTTGTTTTTTATAAATGATAAATGCCATAAGTATCACGATTTGTACGTTAGTGTACCGGGTGTGAGCATACCCATGATTCCCTATGGTCTGTATCAATAAGCTGGCTGTGAGTCTACATAGTATTGACCTTTCAACTTTCAATTCTATAGTTGACAGGGTTGTGTTGGGGTTTTTGAAATTTTAATTAGCGAAGATGAATGCAATGCTCCCAGGCCCCAGCAACAAACAGGCTAATGCACAGACATGTCCGAGCTCTTGTAGCATCAGTTGCATTCTTGTCTTACTGATGTATCAATAAACACCTCGCATATATTATTTAGGGGAATGGCTAATGCCGTCTTTATTTTTCTGTATGCCTATTACTGATATATCTTCTAGTTTTTTACCTTGAAATAGAACTTATTGATTGCTTGAATTGATGGTCAGTATTATGCGGAGAAACAAGCTCTTGGAGAAGTTAGTCAGGAGCTGCTGGACACTATGGTTAACCCTGCCGTGTGGGAAATTAGTGGGCATATGGTACTTAAGAGAGAAAAGGATTATGATGATGCATCTGAGGATTATGCGTGGAGACTTCTTACTGAAGTTTCTCTATCAGAGGAGAGATTCCAAGAGGTGAAAAACCTGGTATTTGAAGCAGCTGGTTTACATGAGAGGGGATGGGGCGAAACCAACATGAAGCTGGAGGAAGATCTTCACAACCCTCGTGCATCCAAAGTTGCCTCGCAGCTACCACAAGATTGTCTACTTTTGCGTTAGACTTGTTATTTAGGGAATGTCTTGCACTATTAGGGGTCCCTTTTTCTGATTTCAGTTGTAGGTAAAGCTGATATCTGAACTACTTGCACATGAATTTCTCTGAATTTTTTTCTAGTATTTCAAATGGAATATTATGTTGCGTTTTACATCCTTTTAAGGATTGGAACAATGTTGCATGTGAACCGAGGAAGGCTTGTTTGTTCCTTTCCTCATAATCAAGATGCTGGTTGCACATTATATTGGGGTTGGGGTAGTGTTTCAGTGTGCTTACTTCACAATGGATTTGCCACAATGGTTCTAGATCTAGATCTTTTATATTAGGTTGTTTAAAATCCTAATGCATGAACTGAGTTAATTTGTGTGTATGTGATGAGTGCATATTATTCATTTATTTTGATTCTATTATATTTAGTTTTATTGCATGTTTCATGTGTATATGAACTTATTAAGGTGTTTAATGATTTCAGGAGAAATTGGAGCTGAAATGAAGAAAAAAAGAAAATTGCAGGGTTTTTAGCATTAAGTTGGATACATGGTCTTGGCTTGGGACTTGGATTTTATTGTAGAGCTCTTCCTTAGCTTTCCGGAACATCTTGAATCGTCCCAATCGGAGTTCGTATGAAGAAGTTATGATCTTTTTACCAAACGGAAGTTGAACCTCAAAGTTTGGAAGTTGGAATTTGCATAGCAGTCACTTGAAGCCCGATTTCGACCTTGATGCAGCCAGAATCTGTCAAATCTCAAATAATGAAAATTGTAGATCTCGTCGATATCTTCGTTTTGATAGGTAGCAGGCCCCGTAACTCCTCCCGGACCAAAAGTTATGCTCGTTTTACCAAAGGATGTCGCAGCAGGAAATGAAAATTCGCCCTAGCGAATTTGAGCGGAAAAATTGAAAAATCTTAGATTTTTGGAAAGTTTCTAAAAGCAGATTTTGGCAGACTTCTACATGGAATTGGATTGATATTTCTATCAGCTTTAGAATTTCCTTTAGACTAAGATTTATTTTCAAATTGAATTATATTTCTTTGTGGAAACTAGTTATGATTTGTAATTCCTTTTAGGATTTGGATTTCTACTTTCTATAGGATTTAGGACTTTGTATAGCACTATAAATAGAGGATGCTAGTCAGGATTTTATTCATTCAATCATCTACTACATTCTCTCATCTACAACATTGGAGGATTGAAGACATGAGCTAAGTTCTTTTTATTCAGTTCTAAAGGGATATTGAACCTTATTTATAATTAATGGTTAATTAAGTATTCATTATTTATTCCTTCTCACATGAAATTCATTCTTGATAATCTAATTTAATTTCTGAATGCTATTTGACTTAACTGATTTGATTTCTGCAGGATTGAGTTGGTTAACGAATATCATATACTAGATTAAGGAATAATATTACGTGTAATTGATATTGTTTCTAATCACAAGTAGTAATTAGTAATACATGATTGTGGACAAGCTTTTGAGTATTGCTATGATTATCAGAAGACAAGTTAAACAATTTGAGCTTACGTGTTTGTTTCTTGGAATAGTCTAATTCCCTAGTTCTTAATGCTGCTATTAATCTTATATTAAATCTAGAGAGCTTGTTCTAGGTTATATAATTGTTAGAATCTTGTGAAGAGCTTGTTTCATTGAGTGACAATCTAAGGGGAGTTTCGGGTAGCAGAGCTTGTTGTTACCTAGGGCTATTAGTTTCATTGAAGGGTAAATAATGTTACACTTTATTAATCTATTATTGTAAAAAGGTGATACTGAACTGAAGAACTGAAGCTTTTTATTCATTGTTTATTCTTATTAGTTTGTTCTTGTTAATTTAGTTAATTAATTCAAAATCCCCTTTTCATTAGAAATCATAAGATAAATATAAAATAAATCACTCTGTGGGATCGATCCTTACTTACTATTGTGCTAATTGTTTGAATTTGTAAAGTGAAAGTGAGGTTAATTTAGGAGTGTAAATGACAGCTCCCAAATTTTGGCGCCGTTGCTGGGGAGTGTTATTTGTTTTGTTTATTCTTTGTTTTCGTTTATTTTTATTATTTTCTTTTTCTTTCTATTTTATGACTTAATCCTCTAACTCCGTTGACTTAAATTTTGATTAAGAGATAGAGAAAACTGCAGATACAAAAGAAGCTCTTGTTCCATCACTTGAAGAGGAAAAGATGGCGGTGCCAAACAAAAATAGGACTTTAAAAGAACTAGCTACTCTCGATCTTGATCAATCATCATTTTGTATTGAGTATCCTACTTTAGATGTTGCTTTTGAACTTAACTCTAGACTAATTCATCTTTTGCCTACTTTTCGTGGTCTTACATGTGAAAATCCATATAAGCATCTAAAGGAGTTCCATGTGGTGTGCGATGAAAGCACAAGGAGTGGCAGAGGAACAGATCAAGCTTAAACTTTTTCCATTCTCATTAGCAGATTTGGCTAAAAACTGGTTATACTATCTACCTTCAGGATCAATACGATCATGAACTGATATGCAAAGGTTATTCTTGGAGAGGTATTTTTCTTCATCAAGAGTTACCGATATAAGAAAGGAGATATGTGGAATCAGGCAATTCAATGGAGAGAATCTCTATGAGTATTGGGAAAGGTTCAAGAAGTTGTGTTCCAGCTGTCCACCTCATGGAATTGATGAACATTACTTGATCCAGTACTTCTATGAGGGGTTGCTACCAATGGAAAGAAGCATGATTGATGCAGCAAGTGGAGGAGCACTGGTAGACAAGACTCCAGAAGCGGCAAGGAACTTAATTGCAAACATAGCAGCTAACTCACAGCAGTATGGAACTAAGATGGATCACACACCACAAAGGGTAAATGGGGTAAGCACGAGAGACTTGGAGCAGCAGATTTCTGATTTAACTGTTTTGGTTCGACAAATAGCTGTAAGGAATACGCAAGTTATTCAGCAAGCTCAACCTCAGTACAACACAGAAAACCAAGAAGTACCTGTCAATTCTGGGACATCTATAGAGGATATGTTCAAGGCATTCATGATCCAAACACAACAGTTCATGAGTCAGACAAGAACTTCTGTTCAAGATTTGAGGGACCAAGTTGGTCAGCTTGCAACCACAGTAGGAAGGTCACTTTCTCAAACTGTTGAAAATATAAGTGCCATAACATTGAGATGTGGTGCAGAGGATCAGCAGCAAAGAAAGTCAATACAAAACAAGTCAGACAATAGTGAAACAAACAGCAGTGATGTACTCAAGCATAAATTTCCACCTCTTTCAGCTTATGAACCGAAACTACCTTTTCCCCAAGTTCTAACAAGGAATTGGAAAGTTGGAAAAAATTCAACGAGGTATACAGAGTCTAATGAAAAATTCCTTGAAGAAATGGCAAATAGGGAACAAGAACTTAAAGATGATAAGGAGTTCACTAGTGGAAACCAGTTGGAAGTGCTTGAGGCTACTACTGAATTTGAAGAAGAAATCAGGTATTCAAAGTCTGAAAAGGATGAACAAGAGGAATAGGAGAACAATTTGATAAGTTCTGTAGATATTTACAAAGAGGATATAGAGGATACATCGGTGCAAACAATAAAAATACTGCATGATACATACCATGGGACCTTAACTATGCAATTGGATGACGCACATGTCCAGTTCAACATATATAAAGTTAAGGGGTATCTTGGTAATGTTAATTTTATTTTTTTTATTGATGTTGTTAACTCTATAGTGCAGGAATCTCTTGAGCAAATATATAAGGAGGATTTAAGGGCTGGAATGGAGCAAAATCAGGATCTGAAAGATGCTCCTAATGAAGAATTGAAATTGTTACCAGTCCACTTGAAGTACACAAGTCCAATTACATAGGATGAGAAGGATGATGTCAAGCCAATGACAATAAACAAGGGCAGCTGCTTGGGAGGCAACTCAAGTTTTCAGATTTGATTTTTCTATCCCTTTACTTTTTAGTTTTTTTATTGCATATTAGCTAGTAGTATTTTATTCTTTGCATAATTTTCTTATATTGGGGACAATGTAAGGTTTGAGTGTGGGGGGGGGGGGGGAGATTTAAGTTTTTATTTATCTAGGAATATTGATCCGATTTTGATGGGGAATTTAAAAAAAATTTAATGCTTTTAAAAATTTTGATTTCATGATTATATCTGGCTATGTGTTAAAAAGATTAAAGTCAAAGATTGAAAATTAATGCTAAATTTCAAAATCTATTTAATGCTTAGTTAGTTAATGAATGATGAAGACTAAGCCATGATCCATAGTAACTGATTTAAATTAAATTTGTGATACATGAGTACTTGAATATGAGAAACATGTTTATTTGGCTAAGCTATTTGTGGAGTTGTCTATGTGCACTGATTTTATGACTTAGAACTGTTTAGCTTGCTTATGTTGTTGCAGAACCATGTGAAAAAAATGATGAATGAAAAACAAAAGAAAAAAAAAGAAGGAAAAAAAAATTAAAAATTTGCTTCAATGTCCATTGTGCGAAATAACTGGGTATCTAAGCCTCGGGAAGCATCGGTATTCACGCTGAAAAGTGTGATGGATAAAAACAGCTTGACTAGTCGACTTTTGTGGCCTTTGTTACTTGAATAAGTAAGCCTTAGGGGTATCTCTACACCTATTACCTTAAGATCATCTGGTTTGGGAGTCGTTGGTGGAAAGTTCGCTAATGGGTAACTCTGAAAAGCCTAAAAAAAGGAGACATTGCACATGTTAATAAAAGAAAAAAAATATACGAAAAAAAAGAAGTATGAAAATATATTCACCTGTGCTAAAAAGAAGGTTCTATGAAAAAACTTAAAAAGCAAGAAAAAATTGTTCTTGGTTGTAAGTCAGTGTACACGATTTTTGCTCCATGGTAACTAAGTTAAGTAAGTATGATGATTTTGAGAAAGTTACTTATGTGGTTATAGTTTGATTTAATGAAATTCATTGGTGAAATGGTAAGGTTGGTAATTGTGAGTTGATTAATAAGGCGTTGATTAGATTTTTGCAAATTTAGTGTTGATAATCATGATTTGTACCTTGAAATCTTTTGACATGATGGTTGAATAGAATTTTTTTGAAAATTAAACTTTTAGTTTACACAAGGACGTGTAAAAGGCTAAGTGTGGGGAAATTTGATGAGTGCATATTATTCATTTATTTTGATTCTATTATATTTAGTTTTATTGCATGTTTCATGTGTATATGAACTTATTAAGGTGTTTAATGATTTCAGGAGAAATTGGAGCTGAAATGAGGAAAAAAAAATTGCAGAGTTTTTAGCATTAAGTTGGATACATGGTCTTGGCTTGGGACTTAGATTTTATTGTAAAGCTCTTCCTCAGCTTTTTGGAACATCTTGAATCGTCCCAATCGGAGTTCGTATGAAGAAGTTATGATCTTTTTACCAAACTGAAGTTGAACCTCAAAGTTTGGAAGTTGGAATTTGCATAGCAGTCACTTGAAGCCCGATTTTGACCTTGATGCAGCCAGAATCTGTCAAATCTCAAATAATGAAAGTTGTAGATCTCGTCGATATCTTCGTTTTGATAGGTAGCAGGCCCCGAAACTTTTTCCGGATCAAAAGTTATGCTCGTTTTACCAAAAGATATCGCAGCAAGAAATGAAAATTCGCCCCAGCGAATTTGAGTGGGAAAATTGGAAAATCTTAGATTTTTGGAAAGTTTCTAAAAGCATATTTTGGCAGACTTCTACATGGAATTGGATTGATATTTCTATTAGCTTTAGAATTTCTTTTAGACTAAGATTTATTTCCAAATTGAATTATATTTCTTTATGGAAACTAGTTATGATTTGTAATTCCTTTTAGGATTTGGATTTCTACTTCCTATAGGATTTAGGATTTTGTCTAACACTATAAATAGAGGATGCTAGTCAGGATTTTATTCATTCAATCATCTACTACATTCTCTCATCTACAACATTGGAGGATTGAAGACATGAGCTAAGTTCTTTTTATTCAGTTCTAAAGGGATATTGAACCTTATTTATAATTAATGGTTAACTAAGTATTCATTATTTATTCCTTCTTACATGAAATTTATTCTTGATAATCTGATTTAATTTCTGAATGCTATTTGACTTAACTGATTTGATTTCTGCAGGATTGAGTTGGTTAACGAATATCATATACTAGATTAAGGAATAATATTACATGTAATTGATATTGTTTCTAATCACAAGTAGTAATTAGTAATACATGATTGTGGACAAGCTTTTGAGTATTGCTATGATTATCAGAAGACCAGTTAAACAATCCGAGCTTATGTGTTTGTTGCTTGGAATAGTCTAATTTTCTAGTTCTTAATGCTGCTATTATATTAAATCTAGAGAGCTTGTTCTAAGTTATATAATTGTTAGAATCTTGTGAAGAGCTTGTTCCATTGAGTGACAATCTAAGGGGAGTTTCGGGTAGCAGAGCTTGTTGTTACCTAGGGCTATTAGTTTCATTGAAGGGTAAATAATGTTACACTTTATTAATCAATTATTGTAAAAAGGTGATACTGAACTGAAGAACTGAAGCTTTTTATTCATTATTTATTCTTATTAGTTTGTTCTTGTTAATTTAGTTAATTAATTCAAAACCCCTTTTCATTAGAAATCATAGGATAAATATAAAATAAATCACTCTCTGTGGGATCGATCCTTACTTACTATTGTGCTAATTGTTTGAATTTATAAAGTGAAAGTGAGGTTAATTTAGGAGTGTAAACCACAGCTCCCAGTATGTGTGTATGTCTAAAAATGTAGACGACGGTTGTATGACCGAACCGTCGTCGGGTCTGTCGCTAAAGGGGGGTGAGCTCGGGTGAGTTGTATAAGGGGTTAGCTTAAGATCCGGACCGTGTATATATATATATATATATATATATATATATATATATATATATATATATATATATATATATATATATATATATATATATATTCTAGCGATAACCCGTGCCTGAAGGCACTGTATAATTGAAAGAGAATAATTTTTTTTAAAATTTATCTTTAATAACCTTATATAATTCACTGTGACATAACTAAAATGATTAGTACTTTTATGTTTTTATAAACAATTCACTGTGACATATACTAAAATGATAAGTACTAAAATGACATATAATAAATATCTTTAAAATTTATCTTTAATAACCTTATATAAAATGACAAGTACTTTTATGTTTTTATACTAATAAACCTTACAAAATGATATATTTCCATTTATAGTAATTGATCTTACTAAATGACATATTTCCTCTTTGCTTTATGTACCTATCCTTTTTATCTCCTTTTTGAAGACAAAAATTTGTATCTTTAGTCACGACTCACAAGAGTAATAGACGGTTATTAAATATGCACAAAATCAGTAACAAAACAATAGTCAGTTATGTGACGCCCCCAAAATAGGTATACAACACCCATTCTGAGTCGCCAAATACATGGTACAGAAAGTAAACTACAACTTCAATAATATAATTGTCGTGCAAAATACGACAACACATACTGTGAGTTTAAATACAAATATTATCTTCTGGACAATATCCACACTCAAATAAATTCTCATTACAATTATTCAAACACTATTTTACAGAAATAGTGAGGACTGCTAAAACATATTTCTAGAACCATCTCTCCATACCCCGACTAGATCCTGCTATGTTCTCACCTCCTGAGAAGAAAAATGGACCAAAAAGGAAAAGGGTGAGCTCAACTAGCCCAGTAAAGAATATTATGACTAAGATAATATACAACAAATTATCGTTAGTCTTCAACAGGGAAAAATCTGATAGAATATAATCGACAACAAGTTTTAGATCAACAACTGCAGCGGAAACAACAAACCATTAAAAGAGTCAAGTAGAGAAAGAATTCTACTATCTTCTAAGATTTAAAAGTCCATCATCAATATTTTATCCCTGTAACATCAATTAATAATCATCTTTATCCAAATATTCATCTTTGCACTACATGCCAAAGATATTCATTTGTATCACCTGTCAGTCATGTTCATCTCAACACCTGTTCATCTTTGCACTACAGGCCAAAGATATTCATCAAGTAATCATACATCTTTGCACTACATGCCAAAGATATTCAGTAATATCATCATTTAGGACTGAGGATGATGAAAAATATCTTAAAGAGAACGAATCCAGTGAGACAGAAGGACAAATATTAAGGATTCGTATAACAGTTTATCCAAGATCAATAATACTTCATAATAATCAATTGTGAAGCAGAATTCAAAAATAAAGATCAAAACATGGATACAATCAAAGATAGTAACCATAATAGACATCTTGGACAAAAAGGGAAAATTTTATTTTTCGGTGAATAGTGCCGTATTCGTGAATAGTACCGTATACGTGAATAGTGCCGTATACGTGAATAGTAACCCCGACACAAAAAATTCCAAATTTGATAAAAACTCATATCAATATTTCAGCATAATGATATTGAAGAAAATAATATCATTTAAAAAGAAAATAATATCCCTTACCTCAAGATATCAGTACTTCTGGTCGGAATACCGGTATAAGGCTGAAAGAAACTTGCTCTGATGAATAGAAACTCTCAAAGTATCAAAATACTCACAAAATACACTCAATAATCTAGAGAGAGAAAGAGAGAAAACTTGTTTCTGGTGTGATTTTTAATTCTAACTTAGCCCTCTATTTATAGGAAAATTTTAGTAGGCTTGACCTGCAACCTGATGGCTTTACCTGCTACTATTCTCACCCACCACATTTGAAATATAATTCAGCACATTTCTTCACCAACCACAAATGGGGCCCACTAATTTTTGAATTTTCCATCAAAATGATAAACTCTGAAAATTCAATAATTTTTGAACCAGTCGTCTCGTAAAATTCATAATAAATCATACGTTCATTTTTAACGGTTCAAAATTTGTGGACATATACTCAACTTATATATGTATAACATATCCAAAAATTACCACGATCCAACGGTCGGATTAAAAATTATAACCCCCGCAAAATATCTCAAAAATCCTAATTTTTAATACCTCCATTCCGACAAAAATACTGATAAAAATCTCAACATTAACTCCTTCATTTTTAACCACAAAAATATATCCCTCATTTATATCCACATAAAATAAATATTTTCTTATCATATGAATCAATGATTAATTATTCACAAATAATATTACAGAATCACATTTATGACAACCAGGCCGTTCCTAGGAAAGAGGGGGCTTTCCAATAAGGATTTCTCCTTACTGGCGCGCAATTAGATGACCAAACCTCTCCTTAGACAGAACTTTCTAGACATTGCAAATAATGTTATCTAATAATATTATTCAAATAATATGAATTATTGATCTGATAATGGAAAATACTATGCAGCAACAATTATTGAAATAATAATAATATAAAATATCAACGCAACAATTATTGAGTCAATAAAATAAAATATTGAACAATAACTACTGTAACAATTATTGAGTAGTGCATTCTTACGTAAGAATCAATAATTGGTGCAATACCGTGTGCTACTGTATTTTAACCACCGGGTATTCTAACAGTATTAACGGTAACAACTACGCCGTTATTTATAAACAACTTATACTTGTCGTTTTCTTCATCCAATCGCTTTCCGTTATGGGGCCCACACAAGGCTGCGCCGTCGTACGAATATTTCCCGACAGCAAGAATATTCCACGACCAAACGAATATTCCCCGACAAAATGAATATTTTATAACCACTTGCTTATTTTGCAAAATTTGCACATTTCACCCATAACCAAAGTATTATATCAAATTAACCCCTTATTATTCACAATAATATTTAGAGAAAATTTGATTTTATTCATTAATAAGTTGGGGTCTTACAAGTTAACTTAGAAAAAAAGGTGCACCATGTATAGATCAACTTTTTCTGTTCAGAATAATCACACAAGATGATAAACCTCTCAATCTAGAAATAATGACTAAAAGAATCAAATTGAGCTGAAACATGATACTCCCAACAAAATTTTCTGCCTGGAAAATCTATATTTCTATCTTAGTACTTGACTGGAGCAATTATGTCGAGCTGGGAACCAAGCTTCTCCTCAGTAAGCTTCTTAGCTTTCACCCTCAATTTCGTCAATTGCTTCTTCTTCTCATAAACTTCCTGAGCCCTTTCCTTCCTCTTCTTCTCAAGCTCCTGCAGTGAACATCATATTGACTGAGGAATTCAGTTATAACTTTTGCCCCCATATTGTTGTAGGTTATAATAAAAAGAGACTTAGTGTACTCAATATCCAGACTTAGAAGAAAATTATAAAATTCGAAAGCAAAATACTTTAGTTGTAGTAAATATTTGTTGTACCAGCAAATGGAATGGATTCTAACAGAATTTTAATAATTGCTAGTCATTTTTGTTACCACGCAGTAAGCATAGTGTAGTTGGCTAGTAGGGAAGTTACCATTACAGCTAGCTTGGTATTACCAAACAATGTGGTGTAAGATTGATCATCATCAATTTATTAACAATTGATTTTTTTTCATAACATGAAAACACCAAAAGAAAATCAACAAATACCTATAATATGCTACTATTAGGGCGATTAATTCAAGAACATCATGAGCTGGAATCCAAGCCGAAGTGAATATAGAAAAAAAAATTATGATACTAAATTGTTGGACGTTAGAGGAAGAGATAAAGAGAGAGTGGGAGAGGAGTTGTTTCAAACGAATAACACAGTGGAAGCATCATAAGGTGTTAGTGAATCAAATAATTGTTGGAAGTTTAAACCCATTAGTCAAAGAATACTATTCCAATGAAGAAGTTACAAGTATGCTACACACGGTCAATACCGGTAATAAACAAGAGTGCTATTTCTAAAGCTACCACATAAACAATCAATGGTCACCAACATCAGCTGATAGAATTTGCAATCTATATACACAGTACTATTCATTTTGAAGTATAATGGCACGAACTCAGAAAGTTCAAGAATAAAAAGTAAAAGGAAAAACATTCGGGAGATATCATGTATGAAAGCGTTGTCTATAACACAAAAAATAGCATATCACAAATACTATCATTGATCAAATCAGATGCAAAAATAGAATTTATTGCATTATTATTCAAAAGTAAAACATACAAGAAGCCTAGAAAAAGCATTTTTCTCATAAGCACATAATAATTAGGTATTTAAATCTCACCTTGATAGTATAATAATAGTTCCATCCAACCTCTGATGACAATCTACCCAGCAAACAATATTTATGTCCGGCTTGAAGCCTCAGAACCCTGATTTTCAAAAGTTGATTTTTTTTAGTAAACCACATCTATATGAATAAAAGATGAGCGAAACAGACATATTACTGGTCATAAAAGAACTAACTCGAGAGCATCAGGGATGACCAGCCTCTTAATGTTGTCATATGGAGGTGGGATTCCTTCATAAACCTTTCACCGAGTAAGTGCAGCTGCACCACGCTTAGTCTTATGGTGAATCATCCTGTAACAATTTATTGAGCCATGTCAAACAGAACCAAAGATTTCAACAGGATTTCCACACAAGGTTTCTACAGTCAAGCGAGCAAAATTTATAGTTTCTTAAAAAAAATTGAAGTGGCCATGAGGTCCCAAGTGTTTGTATATAGATCCGGATAATATGAAAATTAACACCAAGAATAAATGTAGTCTCCGTAAAATGTTACACATCTTTCAATAAATGAGTTTTTCATGGCCAGTACCAAGAGGTATTGTAGAATCTTTTCACCATTCCCTGACCTATCTTTAAAGGCAAAAATCTCCTATCTGAAGGAAAAAATTGTAAGACCCCAACTTATTAATGAATAAAATCAAATTTTCTCTAAATATTATTGTGAATAATAAGGGGTTAATTTGATATAATACTTTGGTTATGGGTGAAATGTGTAAATTTTGCAAAATAAGCAAGTGGTTATAAAATATTCATTTTGTCGGGGAATATTCATTTGGTCGTGGAATATTCTTGCTGTCGGGGAATATTTGTACGATGGCGCAGCCTTGTGTGGGCCCCATAACGGAAAGCGATTGGATGAAAAAAAACGACAAGTATAAGTTATTTATAAATAACGGCGTAGTTGTTACCGTTAATACTGTTGGAATACCCGGTGGTTAAAATACAGTAGAACACGGTATTGCACCAATTATTGATTCTTACGTAATAAGGCACTACTCAATAATTGTTACAGTAGTTATTGTTCAATATTTTATTTTATTGATTCAATAATTGTTGCGTTGATATTTTATATTATTGTTGTTTCAATAATTGTTGCTGCACAGTATTTTTCATTATCAGATCAATAATTCATATTATTTGAATAATATTATTAGATAACATTATTGGTAATGTCTAGAAAGTTCTGTCTAAGGAGAGGTTTGGTCATCTAATTGTGCGCCAGTAAGGAGAAATCCTTATTGGAAAGCCCCCTCTTTCTTGGGAACGGCCTGGTTGTCATAAATGTGATTCTGTAATATTATTTGTGAATAATTAATCATTGATTCATATGATAAGAAAATATTTATTTTATGTGGATATAAATGAGGGATATATTTTTGTGGTTAAAAATGAAGGAGTTAATGTTGAGGTTTTTATCAGTATTTTTGTCGAAATGGAGGTATTAAAAATTAGGATTTTTGAGATATTTTACGGGGGTTATAATTTTTAATCCGACCGTTGGATCGTGGTAATTTTTGGACATGTTATACATATATAAGTTGAGTATATGTCCACAAATTTTGAACCGTTAAAAATGAACGTATGATTTATTATGAATTTTACGAGATGACTGGTTCAGAAATTGTTGAATTTTCAGAGTTTATCATTTTGATGGAAAATTCTAGAATTGGTGGGCCCCACTTGTGGTTGGTGAAGAAATGTTCTGAATTATATTTTAAATATGGTGGGTGGGAATAGTAGCAGGTAAAGCCATCAGGTTGCAGGTCAAGCCTACTAAAATTTTCCTATAAATAGAGGGCTAAGTTAGAATTAAAAATCACACCAGAAACAAGTTTTCTCTCTTTCTCTCTCTAGATTATTGAGTGTATTTTGTGAGTATTTAAATACTTTGAGAGTTTCTATTCATCAGAGCAAGTTTCTTTCAGCCTTATACCGGTATTCCGACCAAAAGTACTGATATCTTGAGGTAAGGGATATTATTTTCTTTTTAAATGATATTATTTTCTTCAATATCATTATGCTGAAATATTGATATGAGTTTTTATTAAATTTGGAACTTTTTGTGTCGGGGTTACTATTCACGTATACGGCACTATTCACGTATACGGTACTATTCACGAATACGGCACTATTCACCGAAAAATAAAATTTTCTCTTTTTGTCCAAGATGTCTATTATGGTTACTATCTTTGATTGTATCCATGTTTTGATCTTTATTTTTGAATTCTGCTTCACAATTGATTATTATGAAGTATTATTGATCTTGGATAAACTGTTATACGAATCCCTACTATTTGTCCTTCTGTCTCACTGGATTCGTTCTCTTTAAGATATTTTTCATCATCCTCAGTCCTAAATGATGATATTACTGAATATCTTTGGCCTGTAGTGCAAAGATATATGATTACTTGATGAATATCTTTGGCCTGTAGTGCAAAGATGAACAGGTGTTGAGATGAACATGACTGACAGGTGATACAAATGAATATCTTTGGCCTGTAGTGCAAAGATGAATATTTGGATAAAGATGATTATTAATTGATGTTACAGGGATAAAATATTGATGATGAACTTTTAAATCTTAGAAGATAGTAGAATTCTTTCTCTACTTGACTCTTCTAATGGTTTGCTGTTTCCGCTGCAGTTGTTGATCTAAAACTTGTTGTCGATTATATTCTATCAGATTTTTTCCTGTTGAAGACTAACGATAATTTGTTGCATATTATCTTAGTCATAATATTCTTTACTGGGCTAGTTGAGCTCACCCTTTTTCTTTTTGTTCCATTTTTCTTCTCAGGAGGTGAGAACATAGTAGGATCTAGTCGGGGTATGGAGTGATGGTTCTAGAAAGATGTTTTAGCAGTCCTCACTATTTCTGTAAAATAGTGTTTGAACAATTGTAATGAGGATTTATTTGAGTATGAATACTGTCTAGATGACAATATTTGTATTTAAACTCACAGTATGTGTTGTCGTATTTTGCACGACAATTGTATTATTGAAGTTGTAGTTTGCTTTCTGTACCATGTATTTGGCGACTCAGAATGGGTGTTGTATACCTATTTTGGGGGCGTCACAGTTGGTATCAGAGCTTAGGGATATGATCCCTGGCTGAGATGTGAGACAAGAACTAGGAGGGGAGAGACGGGGAATTCCTTCGCTAGTATGACCTGACTAAGTTTATTTGGTCGGTCAGAGTATAGGGATAATATATGACATGACTATTAACCCTTGTTTTATGGCTGTATTTAAGAATGGCAGCTGAGAACGTTAATAATGGAGTAAATCAGACTGTAGAGACACTTTTAATCACCACCCAGGGGAACGTGCAACAGGAAGGCAATATTCCTCTTGTAAACAACGTTACCGAGCAAACGATGAATGATGGAATGTTTAGGAGCTTTTTGCAGTTCATGCAAAATCAGACGAGGGAGACTCGTGTGCAGAATACGGGTGAAAATGATAACAACGCGCGGTTTGTTACAGCTAAGCATTTCAAAGAATTGGGACCACCAGAATTTAAGGGAAAGTCGGATCCGATCATGGCAGAAACGTGGGTCAAGCAAATTACCAAGATATTCGATGTCTTGGGATGCACGGAGGAACAGAAGGTTCCATTCGCCACCTTTATGTTCCGCGGTGAGGCAGACTACTAGTGGGAGTCTGTGAAGCGTACCCAGCCAGACGCACTCAACATGTCCTGGGAAACATTTCAAAAACTGTTTAATGACAAGTACTTTCCTGAAAGTATTCGACATATGAAGGAGGTAGAGTTTATCAGACTGGAACAAAACAACATGACGGTGTCCCAGTACGAGGCGAAGTTTACAGAGTTATCCAGGTTTGTACCTCATTTGGTCGAAAATGAGGAACGAATGACAAGGATGTTTCTGAGAGGTCTAAAACCCGAGATTCGGCAATATCTTATCTCTCATAAATTTTCTTTATATTCAGATGTTGTAAACAGGGCTCAATTATTAGAGCGAGATAATGAGTATGTGCAACCGAGGGACCACAACCAGGGTCATACCGGTGGCGGCAGTCATCGAAGCAATGAAAACCAGCAGGGAGGAAAACATTCGGATAAAAGCGGTAACCACTCTGGTGGTAATCGTGGTCGTGATAATAGAAAGAGCGAGTCGGGAGGAGATTTCAAGAAGAGAAGGTACAACAATGATAACGTGAAGACGTCAGCACAAACATCAACTATTTCTAGGGGAGGAGAACGACCACCGGTCGTATGTTACAAATGTGGGAAAGAGGGACATATCAGCCCAAACTGCCCACAACAATCTAAGGTATGTTATAAGTGTGGAAAGGAGGGTCATATAGCTCGAGAGTGTTCTGTAGCAAAACCAAGTCCAGCTGGGACGGTGACACCAAAGGCGGATACGGAGAAAATAAAGTCGGAGATTTCTGGAAGAGCGTTTGTCGTGACTGCCCAAAACGCGAAGAACCCGAACGAAGGTATAACGGGTTAGTTAATTATAAATTCTTGCGAAGTTTATACCTTACTAGATACCGGTTCTACCTATTCTTTTATCTCTCCTACTTGTGCTCAACGTTTAAACTTGACTCCGGAGAAATTAGACTTTGACCTATTTGTGGAGACTCCGTTAGGAGAAACTTTCATTACATCTACAGTTTATAAATCTTGCTTAATCCAAGTTGGCACAATCATATTACCTGTTGACCTTATCTCTTTAAAGATACTTGCTTTTGATGTGATTTTAGGAATTGATTGGTTAACTACTCATCATGCCAAAATTAATTGCTTTCGTAAGGTTGTTAGTTTTCATATTCCTAAGTAACCTGTTATTCAAATTCAAGCAACCAAACCATTGAAGTCAAACTCTTTCATATCAAGCCGTAAAGTCATTCGTTTATTGAAAAACGGATGTCAAGCTTTCTTAGCTATGTCATGGACTTGAACAAAAATACGTCAGATTTGAGTGATATTTCTGTTGTTTGTTTCCTGACGTATTTCCTGAAGAATTTCTTGGCCTACGCGTGATATTGAATTTTGTATCATCTTTGAATCTGGTACAAAACTCACTTCTAAAATCTCATATCGAATGACTCCTATTGAACTTCGGGAGTTAAAAACCTAACTGTAGTAGTTTGTACCCGAGCCTTTATCTGGTGACTTCCTTTGTGGAATTCACCGAAGCCAGACTCTCCGTAGGGGACGCCATATTCGTGCGGTAGTAAACTGATAGGTGTCATTATTGCGTGCTATCCAAGATTGGGATATGAGTCACAGTTGAGAGCAACCTAAGTCAGTAATCGAAATGCGTAGCTTTCTGGTTATTATCGGAGATTTGTGGAAGGATTTTCTCGAATCGCTACTCCGTTAACTCATCTGACTCGGAAAGATACAAAATTCGGTTGGAGTGAGGAATGCGAGAAGAGTTTCCAAGAACTCAAGAGGAGACTCATTTCGGCACCTGTTCTGACAATACCATCTGGTTCGGATGGATTTGTTATCTACAACGATGCTTCAGGCAAAGGGTTAGGATGTGTTCTCATGCAACATGGGAAAGTCATAGCCTATGCCTCACGACAACTCAAAGAATATGAGAGGAATTATCCTACTCATGATTTGGAGTTAGCAGCAGTCGTTTTCGCGTTGAAGATTTGGAGACACTACCTGTATGGGGAGAAAGTGGAGATCTATACAGATCATAAAAGCCTCAAATATTTCTTCACCCAAAAGGAACTCAACATGCGGCAGCGACGTTGGCTTGAGCTGTTGAAAGATTCCGATCATACCATCCAATATCATCCGAGAAAAGCAAACGTAGTAGCTAACGCATTGAGTAGAAGATCATATGCTGGTACGAGTGCAATGTTGTTAACACAAAGGCCCATTTTGTATGACTTGCAAAGGATGGAGATAGAGATGAAGACTCCAAGTACCCACATGATGATATCAAATATACGAGTAGAACCGACTTTAATCGATAAAGTTAAAGCTGCTCAAGCTATGGACATGGAGCTGATGCGTATGAAGAAGAAAGTGTAAGAAGGTGCTATTCCAGAAGTAAGAATAGATGAAGAAGGAATACTTCGAGTCAACTCCAGACTTTGTGTTCCTAACGATTTTGACTTGAAGCATAGAATAATGATGGAGGCACACAACACACCGTTTATAATCCATCCTGGGAGTACCAAAATGTATCACGATCTTCGACATACATTTTGGTGGAGCAATATGAAAAGAGAGATCGCGGAGTTTATCTCGAGATGTTTAACTTGTCAACGTGTAAAAGCGGAGCATCAAGTACCAAAGGGTCCATTGCAACCACTTGAGATTCCGAAATGGAAGTGGGAACACATTACTATGGATTTTGTTACGGGTCTTCCCAAGGTTTCTCAAGGTATAGATGCGATTTGGGTTATTGTTGATAGATTAACCAAGTTCGCTCATTTCTTGCCGATACGTGAGACTTATTTCCTTGAATATCTTGCTAGTATGTACGTGAACGAGATTGTGAGATTGCATGGCATGCCAGTATCCATAGTTTTGGATCGTGACCCAAGATTCACTTCACGATTTTGGGTTAGCTTGCAGAAAGCTATGGGCACGGATTTACGATTCAGTTCGGCATACCATCCTCAAACGGACGGACAATCAGAGAGGACTATTCAAACTCTCGAATATCTATTAAGACTTTGTGTCCTAGATCTCAAAGGAAGTTAGGATAAGTACCTACCATTGGTGGAATTCTCCTACAACAACAGTTATCAGGCGAGCATAGGTGTGGCTCCATTCGAGGCGTTGTATGGAAGAAAATATCGTTCTCCAGTATGCTGGGACGAGGTGGGTGAAGCAACATTGTTGGGACTAGAGTTGGTACGCATTACTACAGAGAAGATCCAAACGATTCGACAACGTATACAAACGGCACAAGATCGACAAAAGAGTTATGCGGATCTTCATCGGAAGGACGTGGAATTTAATATTGGGGATCATGTATTATTACGTGTTGCACCATAGAAGGGAGTTACAAGATTTGGGAAGAGAGGAAAGCTCAATCCAAGATTTGTTGGTCCATTTGAGATTCTTAAGCGAATAGAAAAAGTGGCATACAGACTCGCATTACCTCCAAGCATGTCTCGTGTTCATAATGTTTTTCACATATCTATGCTTCGTAAATATGTTAAAGACCCGAACCACATTATTGAGTTAGAACCAGACGAGATAGCTGAAGATTTAACGTACGAGGAGGTACCTGTTAAGATCTTAGATAGGAAAGAGCATGTCCTACGCACGAAGGTTATACCACAAGTTAAGGTTTTGTGGAGAAACCATGCTATTGAAGAAATGACCTGGGAGTTGGAATCAGAAATAAAAGCGAGGTATCCTCACCTTTTTGAAACATCAGGTACGTACGTCAATTTCGAGGACGAAATTTCATAAAGAGGGGAGGTTGTAAGACCCCAACTTATTAATGAATAAAATCAAATTTTCTCTAAATATTATTGTGAATAAAAAGGGGTTAATTTGATATAATACTTTGGTTATGGGTGAAATGTGTAAATTTTGCAAAATAAGCAAGTGGTTATAAAATATTCATTTTGTCGGGGAATATTCGTTTGGTCGTGGAATATTCTTGCTGTCGGGAAATATTTGTACGACGGCGCAGCCTTGTGTGGGCCCCATAACGGAAAGCGATTGGATGAAAAAAAACGACAAGTATAAGTTATTTATAAATAACGGCGTAGTTGTTACCGTTAATACTGTTGGAATACCCGGTGGTTAAAATACAGTAGCACACGGTATTGCACCAATTATTGATTCTTACGTAATAAGGCACTACTCAATAATTGTTACAGTAGTTATTGTTCAATATTTTATTTTATTAATTCAATAATTGTTGCGTTGATATTTTATATTATTGTTGTTTCAATAATTGTTGCTGCACAGTATTTTTCATTATCAGATCAATAATTCATATTATTTGAATAATATTATTAGATAACATTATTGGCAATGTCTAGAAAGTTCTGTCTAAGGAGAGGTTTGGTCATCTAATTGTGCGCCAGTAAGGAGAAATCCTTATTGGAAAGCCCCCTCTTTCCTAGGAACGGCCTGGTTGTCATAAATGTGATTCTGTAATATTATTTGTGAATAATTAATCATTGATTCATATGATAAGAAAATATTTATTTTATGTGGATATAAATGAGGGATATATTTTTGTGGTTAAAAATGAAGGAGTTAATGTTGAGGTTTTTATCAGTATTTTTGTCGGAATGGAGGTATTAAAAATTAGGATTTTTGAGATATTTTGCGGGGGTTATAATTTTTAATCCGACCGTTGGATCGTGGTAATTTTTGGATATGTTATACATATATAAGTTGAGTATATGTCCACAAATTTTGAACCGTTAAAAATGAACGTATGATTTATTATGAATTTTACGAGATGACTGGTTCAGAAATTGTTGAATTTTTAGAGTTTATCATTTTGATAGAAAATTCTAGAATTGGTGGGCCCCACTTGTGGTTGGTGAAGAAATGTGCTGAATTATATTTCAAATGTGCTGGGTGGGAATAGTAGCAGGTAAAGCCATCAGGTTGCAGGTCAAGCCTACTAAAATTTTCCTATAAATAGAGGGCTAAGTTAGAATTAAAAATCACACCAGAAACAAATTTTTTCTCTTTCTCTCTCTAGATTATTGAGTGTATTTTGTGAGTATTTAGATACTTTGAGAGTTTCTATTCATCAGAGCAAGTTTTTTTCAGCCTTATACCGGTATTCCGACCAGAAGTACTGATATCTTGAGGTAAGGGATATTATTTTCTTTTTAAATGATATTATTTTCTTCAATATCATTATGCTGAAATATTGATATGAGTTTTTATCAAATTTGGAATTTTTTGTGTCGGGTTTACTACTATACGGCACTATTCACGTATACGGTACTATTCACGAATACGGCACTATTCACCGAAAAATAAAATTTTCTCTTTTTGTCCAAGATGTCTATTATGGTTACTATCTTTGATTGTATCCATGTTTTGATCTTTATTTTTGAATTCTGCTTCACAATTGATTATTATGAAGTATTATTGATCTTGGATAAACTGTTATACGAATCCCTACTATTTGTCCTTCTGTCTCACTGGATTCGTTCTCTTTAAGATATTTTTCATCATCCTCAGTCCTAAATGATGATATTACTGAATATCTTTGGCCTGTAGTGCAAAGATATATGATTACTTGATGAATATCTTTGGCCTGTAGTGCAAAGATGAACATGTGTTGAGATGAACATGACTGACAAGTGATACAAATGAATATATTTGGCCTGTAGTGCAAAGATGAATATTTGGATAAAGATGATTATTAATTGATGTTACAGGGATAAAATATTGATGATGGACTTTTAAATCTTAGAAGATAGTAGAATTCTTTCTCTACTTGACTCTTCTAATGGTTTGTTGTTTCCGCTGCAGTTGTTGATCTAAAACTTGCTGTCGATTATATTCTATCAGATTTTTTCCTGTTGAAGACTAACGATAATTTGTTGTATATTATCTTAGTCATAATATTCTTTACTGGGCTAGTTGAGCTCACCCTTTTCCTTTTTGGTCCATTTTTCTTCTCAGGAGGTGAGAACATAGTAGGATCTAGTCGGGGTATGGAGTGATGGTTCTAGAAAGATGTTTTAGCAGTCCTCACTATTTCTGTAAAATAGTGTTTGAATAATTGTAATGAGGATTTATTTGAGTGTGGATATTGTCCAGAAGATAATATTTGTATTGAAACTCACAGTATGTGTTGTCGTATTTTGCACGACAATTGTATTATTGAAGTTGTTGTTTGCTTTCTGTACCATGTATTTGGCGACTCAGAATGGGTGTTGTATACCTATTTTGGGGGTGTCACAAAAATGCTCAAGCACTAAAGCATCGAATAAAGCTTGATCTCGGGTGAGGTGAAGATTTACAATAAAATTATGACTTGAACTTGAAATGATTCAGATGCCCAAATTGAATGATTTTTAATTTGAATTAAATAAAAAATTAAGAAATATGAATCTTGAAACAAACTTTTAAGGATTTCCATTTCCAAAAAGAAATAAAATTTAGTAAGCAAAGCATGAGCTTTACAGTGTATGATACTCATACAAAATAATCAAGTCACTTAATTAGTGACATTAACCAAAGCCCCAAATTTCTTCTATACTTAGGGTCTTCGCATACCATACTAATAAATGGGTAGCTCTCTATATCTATCCATATCAAAGTAGATAAACCTAGACAAACACAAATACTCAACTCCACCGAGATAATAGCAACAAAGGAGACAACGGGTATCCACGTCAACATGCCATCTCAAAAAATGGAAACTTCTTATCAATCCATAAATACAAATATGTACACATGAATTACCGAGAGGAATGAATCGAATAAGGGACGCCGTGAGGGTCTTCCGTGGCGCTCATGAGTGAAAAATGTTGAACCCATGCAAGGTGGGAGAACTACAAAAAACAGCACTATAAATTTATCTTACAATGTTATTAAAGGTTTCCAACAAATAAGAAATTTAGATTACAACGGATATTGGCTAATGACAATAAAACACTTGCACAATGCAATCTACCAACATGATAGGCCAAAGAGATTTTCTTTTATCATTTCAGAAGCAGCAACAAAGACTACCTATTGCTGAAATTTTAACAAAATCCCTTTTCCAACAATGTAGACAAAGGTTGACATCAATTACAGTATTATTTAGACCTAAATACCAGTGTTCTGACTCAGGAAGCACATTTGCACATTGCAAGTAAAATTGTATATGATGTGGACTTAAAGTTAGGGGTGCAGAAGTAACTACTCAACTTTCTATAGGGTTTTACATTCTCCCTCATAAAAACAAATAACCCACGTAATTAAAGAAAATCAAAACTTGTAACCATACAGCCGATTTCACACAATTTTGAAATAATATAGGAAAAGCACCCACCACACTGTCTATTGAAACACCCAAAATCTATGTGTTTAACTTCTCGAATTTGGCATGACAGTCACTAAAAGCAGTAATCTCTACACGAAAAACAACAAGAAGACAAGGAGGATAAATACATATGCGGCTATTATAAATTTTCATTGTGTATTTAAAACTTTAAAGTACATAGTCGAATAACCGATTATCTTAATAATCCTCAATGCCAATTTACCTATTAGGCAAACAAAGGTGAAATCCAGTGGATAGAAAAAGAGAATTGCATATTTATTTCCAATGTAATCGGAGAGTTTAACCTGCGAGCACAAGCCCATAAAATTAGAATAAAAGTAAAATATTTGAAAACGTGACTAAGGACCCAAAATTCAGTGTATCATATCTTAGATTTATTTTTCTAATCCTTGACAGAGCATTACAAAGAAAAATGAATTGATAGATCATAGATGCCAATTGATTCAGCATACAGAAAAAAAAAACACAATCACCCCATGAGTACAACTAAAAACACTCAATGGAAAGAATTTTGATCAAGTATATTTTTTAGTGTTTGATAAACCAAGGGCTAAATGAAATAGCACAACATCACTAACATTGTAAAGTTCACAGCTTTGATTAGGATGACCATACAACCCCATATCCGCCTAATTCTATGAGCAAGAATACTAAAAAAGACAAATCAGGATTATTCCTCACACAGAGTTTACAAGTTCAAGTGCATAAATCAACTATCAAATATGTTGCAATTTGCAAAGGTAAAGAAACATCACCATTAATCATTAAAACTCATAGATTACCTTGATAAATTCCTGATCAAACACAGCCTCTGCTTCAAAGTCTAGTGCTACATTTCCAACCAGTGGAAGTTCATTCTAAACAATGAGAAATAATAAGATATGAAGTAATGGATAGTGGATAGAATTAATGGAAAATTCTATAGGCACACATGCTATAAAAATTAAGCTAAACAGATACATTATGAATGTAACCATGTGTAATTTTTATACATGAATCTTCATTGCTACATACTTTTTTAGTAACTTTTAGAAATTTATTCCTAAAAATTTGATTAACAACCTACCTTAATGTTTAAATAACAACCCAAATCAAAGTAAATTTCAAATTTGTTACTGAATAGCAACAACAGAGAATGAGTCCAAGAAGCTTCAAAATTCTATGTTTCTTTTAGTTTCTCCATATATAAGCAAAAAGAATACACTACACTACTGTATATTTCTTAGATTTTTGTCTAGGCTGAGTTGAATCTTATATATTAAAAATTCTCCTAGATAATAAAACTAAAGGCTGTAGAGAATGAATACCAACATTAAAAGTAAATCATATTTTATGTTACCTCAAGAAACATACACTACAAAAATTTGAGCTTTCTTCTCGTATCACTAATTTAAAGTAAATCTTCGCATTCTTCAGGAATTATCAATAACCAAAAAAAGTGTTAAAACAACTAAAATTACCCAAATTTATGTTTTCCCAGAAAACAAATAACCCCAAATCATTTGTTATATAAATGAAGAAACCCATGAAATATAAACATAAACACAAAATTTGTGTTATTTTTAATTTTCATTCATCGAAACATATTTTGTGTTACTCCAAAACATACACTACAAAATTTGGGCTTTCTTCCAGTATTACTAATTTAAATTCAACCTTAACGCTGTACAGGAATTATCAAGAACCCAAAAAATTGTTAAAACAACTAAAATTACCCAAATTTGTGTTTTCCCAGAAAACAAACATCCCCAAATCAAATCTTATATAACCGAAGAAACCCATGAAATATAAACATAAATATATAAACATATCAGTAGATATAAGTAATTAAGCATATCTTGGTGTCAATGGCTTTGTAGACGACTCCATAGGTACCTTCACCGAGAACTTCACGCTTCAGGTAGCGATCGGCGACTTTCTTAGTGAGTAAATGATCGACATCTGACATAATCTTTACTAATACCAACGAAAAAGAAAAAAAAATTGTTGCAAATATAAACACCAAACTCACAAAAGTTCTGTCAATTGGACCTCCACAATTTATGTATGTGGCAAATCATTTTCACAACTTTTAAGATGATGGCAAACCAAGATTTTATATTTAGAGCAATTTTTTTCCCAATAATATTTACATGCCAAATTGATCATGTTTTACATTAGTCGGGCTTTATTTTGTTAGATTCTAACCAACACACCAACTCCAAAAGAGTACTCATAATGGCATCTAAAAAAGGCTGCAATCACATAGGATAAATGTCATAGCTTGTTGTGGATTTTACAACTAATACATGCCTTGGAAGGTTCCAATCCCATTCACATCTTGCTCCATATCTAAAGAGAAAATGAGAAGGGAATAAATTTGAGAAAGCCTCCAAAGGTGAAAAACTGGTTCACCCATATTCAAAAAAAATATGTTCATATTTTTTATCATAACAGAATTCAACATCATATCCCATTGCTTGTCATACTCCTCCACTTTAGCCCAAATGCCTAAATACTACTATCACATTGTATAAAGTTAACATTTTTTAAACATAGTAGCATCAATTAGATGGAACTAAAGTGAAACATAAAAGTATGATTAGGAGCTCACAGTTGTCGGGAATGTGGCTTGAAGTTGCTCATAAATTGGAACTACCCCTGAAATCGGCAAATGCCTTTGAAGTTAATCATATTATAGCATCCTTCTGAATTAATCATATTCTAGCGTTTGGTTTTATAATTCTACTTTCATTTGGGATGACTAATACTGTAGGCTTGACACAAAGGAAAGATGGGAGAAGAAATCCAACATGTAACATGTATCTCCTCTTAAGTGGTAGTAATGCAGCATTAAGTGACAGTCACTTTTCGGGCACACTGAAACTCACTTCTAAAGACTTTTTAGTCATCAAACTCTGACGGACTAAAGTTTCAAGCTTCCGTGGGTACTTTTTCTCAAACTGTACAAATTAAACCAAGAATACTAATAACCTAGAACACAAATCAAATAAGTAACACTGGATGTATTTGCAGACACATTGTCAAAAAGATACACAGTAATATTTACCCCATATCATCAGCCAGAGGCCAAGAATGCATCCAAATATATTCGCAGCACTACATAAACCTGAAATGCATTCAAAAAGTTAAATTGCAGTTTCTCAGTATGTGAATAAAGCACTATCAAGCATAAAGGTACCCAAAACACTACATCAGATAACATGACCGACTTAAAAAATGAAAAATGAATTCTTGGGCTCAAATAACTTGAAAAATGAAGAAGAATATAAAAAAGATGCAGTAACTAAGCGTCACTATTTGGACTCATAATACAACTATGAGTTCTTTCATGTTTTTTGAAATCATAAGCAGAAAATGGTCTGCGAACCAAATCTATTCACTCATTTTACTTGAAAAAAAAGCAATACCTCAAGACCTTCAACTTTCAAGAGGACCGCCTAAAACAAAGCACAAAGTGGTTAAGAAATCTTGAATTTGACCCTCTCCCCACCCAAATTGCTATTATGACCAACCTGCCCATTTACTACTGGCATAAAGTTAAAATTAGATTGTCATTCAGAATGTGGGTAGAGTCTAGCATATGCTATTTATGTATTAAAGGCAGCTTCTGCATTGCCCATATTAATGGAGTAGGAGGGAAGGTTGATGAAAATTTGAAAACAGCTGATATTTGAGTTTTGTGAATTCTGCAGGATTGCAGATGCTACTGGATGTCGGAGAAACATGAAGAAGGTTAGGAAGATTTTTTTAGTTTGAGCAACATGAAGACTTTCATTTTAGCCATAGTTACATGGTCACAGCCGGGTTAGAAACTTGGAAACTTATACTATACCCAATGTTCTTTATCCAGCCTTCACTTTACGATAGCCTAAGCCTTCAGACATGGTTGGCTTATTATAAGTATATTTTCCCTAGAAAACTGGTTGTACCTTTTTATTTCTCAATTTTCCGTTCCTTATGATTTTGTTGACGCTTTATACTTTTCAAAAACAATTTACAAGTAGATAAGTCTGAGTGAATCATGTTTTTAGTTACAAAGGAGATCAGCATAAGAGCCGGACCGTTAAACAATTCTGCGCCACATGCCATATACACTTGATGCCTAGTGGTTCACTCACAAAACCAGATACCTGCTTCTCCGTCTTTAAGCATATAAATGTGTGATTTAGAAAATGATTACTTTTGCAGTCTTAATCTATGTGAAGAAGGGAAAATCTTCCTGATCTCAAGGAGGCATGCAACCTATTAGCTCAATTACTATAAGAGCTATCTATGCTCAACTTCATGTGGCATGTCTATTACCATATCCATGGCTTAAGAATAATTTCTAAATGAAATCTAACTATCACCCACATCCCAGTTCAAATTTTTACACAAATGAGAGCTAATTCAAAAGCGAGAATTAGCATTTGTAAACAATGAAGCAAAAGAATAAAGTAAATAACTATGGAAACCCTAAAAAAATACAAATTCCAACCAATAATTGAATGAATGAGCTATAGTAGTGAATAAAACCTCTTAGACTTAACATACCTAATTAAAAATGGCAAATTATTTTTCAAGAAAACAACTTATATACATTGATACGTGAAAAGTTTTTGCTTATTTGACTACGTTTTTATTGTCGTACCAATTACCAGAAAAAATTAGAAATAGCAAGCCCAGCAGAAAAAATTAGAAATAAAAATCATAAATTAGCTCTCTATCCTTTATTTATAAACACAAACCCAGTAGAAATTCTCAAACATCAATACCCACATAAAATTGTAGCTTAATCTAAACCCACCAGAAATACCTCAAAATTAAGACTATTTCGAACAGAAATACCTCAAAATTAAATCAAATTGTAAAAGTTTTGTATAATAATCAAAAGGAAAAACAAAAGGCTACCTTGGGGGAAAGATGAAGCAGATGCAGAAAAGGAAGGGTCCGTGGAACCAAAAAGATCTGAAGTGAAGGACCATGAAGAATCTGCGCGCTTTCCTTGAGTTAATACTTCCGCGCCTTGAGCTGTTCTATGCTTTGGATCGCATATTAGGGGCTGTGTATGAGATTTAGGGTTGGGTATGAGAGATTTGGGGATGGAATTAGGGCTGGGTATGAGAGATAAGAGATTTGAATTGTGTGTGTGTAAGAACAGATAGAGAGAACAGATAGAGGGTTTGAATAGATAGAGATAGAGATAGAGAGATAGAGGGTTTGAACTGTGTACGTAAGAACAGAGGGAGAGAGATAGAGGGTTTAAAATTTACCGGGGATTGAGAGAGAGAGCTACTGACGTGGAATTGGATGAGACACTTATGTTTTCTCTCTCTGCTCTATTTTATATTATAGATATATGGTAAAAATGGAGGTACACAGCCGTGTAACTTTTAAAGTTACACGGTTTACGATCGTAATCGCTCTACGATCGTAGATTAGTTCACAGATAGTAGAGTGAATTCACTCTACTATCGTAGAGTAGTCCACGATAATAGAGTGAATTCACAAATCGTGGAGTGACTACTCTACGATCGTAGAGTAAAATCACTTTACGATCGTAGAGTGAAATCACTTTACGATTGTAGACTGTGTAACTTTAAAAGTTACACGACTGTGCACACACACACACACACACACACACACACACACAGATATATATATATATATATATATATATATATATATATATATATTATCTGGATCTTAAGCTCACCCCTTTATCCAACTCACACGAGATCACTCCCCTTTAGCGACGGATCCGACGACAGTTCAGTCATACAACCGTCGTCTATATTTTTAACGACGCTGTATATTGTCCATCGCTAAAAGTATATAAATGATACCGCAAGCTAACTATCGTACTCCTCCGGCCTCTAGAAACCTCCCTTTGGCCTTTATAAAACAAACTCCGTGTGGAGCGTGGCACCAACAAAGCGTGAACCACTTATTTTCTTGTGCGGCAATTCAACTATTAAATTCATTAAATTTATACATTTTAATGCACCGAATAATAGAAATTATTTAATTTTAAATTAGACGATTCCAATAAATCAAAGCCAAATATGCATTTGTACTGTTAATTTTCATTATTTAATAATAATTTGAAAGGAGACAATTCCACTATATGAAAGCCAAATATGCATTTTGACCGTAATTTTCTCCTATTAAGAAGGTTGCAACTATTTCCAATACAATTTTTGCTGCTTCCCCTCCCCTCTAAATAATCCTATTCCTACCTACTACTGATAATCAGCAAAAACAGTAGTAAAACTTAAGAGAATGATCAGGGTCAGATGAGAAATAAAGTGTGACAGAACTAGGAGCAGGTGAAGTATATACAAATTCACCGTTATCAAGCAATTTGAGTCCTGATCCACTAGCTACTTAGCGTTAAAAGGAATTTAAAATCAAGGCTTGTTCATCATCTTTTTGAACTCTTCAAAGTTAACATTACCGTCACCGTCAACATCAACAGAGCTAATCATCTTCCGGCAATCCTTCAACGAGCACTTCTCTCCCAAGCTCCTCAACACCGCGTGCAACTCACTCGCCGAGATCAGGCCGTTCTTGTCGCGGTCGTACAAGTCGAACGCGTCGTGGAGATCCTTGTTCTCGCTATCGGGACCCCCGCGGTGGAAGTCGTTGAACTCCTTCAGATCAATGACGCCGTCTCCGTCGGTGTCGATTTCAGACATTATGCGTTGGAGCTCGTCCGGAGCCGTATCGGTGCCGAGTGCACGTAGAATCGATCCGAGCTCCGATAAATCGATTTTTCCGTCGCCGTTAGCGTCGAACTTGTTGAATACCTTTTCAACTTCTTCCATGCCGCCTAATGTTGATTCCTTACGGTTGCCTACACTCTTTGCCATTAAAAAAAAAAGTCAGAGGATAAGCTTTGTTAGACTGAGCTCTAGGTTTCTCCCAGTAACGTATATATATAGACATATAATAAAGTACTCCCACTCCGATCACGCGGTTTCACGCGTAAAGAAGAGTACTGAGTATTGATGCTCTAGAAACTTGTCACGTTAAGTATAAATTTAGTGTCTGTTGTTATTATTGTTAGGTGCAGCCGTGGAGGGGTGGGCAACCGGTAAATACCGGTCCCAACCGAGTTAATATTAAAATTGGCCAAATTTTGATACCCATATCGATATCGATTGGACCGATATAACGAATTGATTTATCAATTCGATACCGATTTGGTACCGGTTTTTATCAAAAAATAATATAATTATAATTATTATTATTTTATTATTATTATTATAATCATTATTTCATTTTTATTTTTATTAATAATAGTAAAAAAATAGAAAATCGGTATATACCGGTCCGATTCGATAATACCGAACCATAAAAATATCGTACCGAAATTGATACCGATTTTTCTGTACCGAAACTGGACCGATTCTTTTTATACTGAACTGACCGGTTCTGTGACGCCCCCAAAATAGGTATGCATCATCCATTCTGAGTCGTCAAATACATGGTACAGAATACAAATACAAACTTAAATATACAACATGAGCTGTGAGTTTTAATACAAATATTGTCTTTTAGACAGTATTAAAACTCAAAATAAGTCCTCAATACATTTATTATCACACTATTTTACAGAATAGTGAGAACTACTAATGCAAACATCTGTACCGTCACTCCGTTCCCCGACTAGTCCCAGCTATATTCTAATTTCCTGAACAGAACAATGAAAGCAAAGGATGAGCTCAACTAGTCTAGTAAGAAATATTATGACTAAGATAATGCAAAATAAATTATCGTTAGCCTTCAACAGTGTTAAACTGATAAAATATAATAAACATCAAGTTTAACGGCAGCAGAATAAACAATCCATTAGAAGAGTCAAGTAGAGCATGATATCTACTATCTTCAATGATTTAAAAAGTTTATCATCAATTCTATCGCTGAGACTCAGCTTAATAAATAAACCACATCATCGAATCATCCCTGCACTACGGGCCAAGGATATTCATGTAATCATCAATGATCATGATTATACCGAATAATCCCTGGTCATAATCATACCAACAACTGTCCATCAATACACTACGTGTGACGCCCCCAAAATTTGGTATACATCACCCATCTTGGGTCGCCAGATACATGGTACAGAAATTAAATACAACTTACTAATATAACTGTCGTGTACAATACGACAAAACATAAACTGTGAGTTTGAATACAAATATTATCTTCTAGAGAGTATTCATACTCGAAAGGAGTTCTCATTACATTTATTAACACACTATTACATAGAATAGTGATGACTACTAACTAATACTATCATTCGGACCATCACTCCGTTCTCCGACTTGCCCCAGCTACGTTCTCATTTTCTGAAGAGAACAGCGAAAGAAAGGGTGAGCTCAACTAGCCCAGTAAGAAATATTATGACTAAGATAATGCAGAATAAATTATCATTAGCCTTCAATAATGTTAAACTGATAAAATATAATAGACATCAAGTTTAACTACAGCGGAACAAGCAATCCATTAAAAGAGTCAAGTAGAAAATAAACTCTACTATCTTTTATGATTTAAAAGGTTTTTCAACACTGTTATCGCTGTGACTCAGCTTAATAAAATAATCCACATCATCGAATCACCCCTGCACTACGGCCAAGGATATTCGTGTATTCATTAATGGTCATGATCATGCCAACAACTGTCCATCAATGCACTACGGGCCAATGATGACTTTTACCACATCATTTGTAATATTACGGTCATGATTATACCGAATAATCCCTGGTCATAATCATACCAAGTCCATCTATGCACTACAGGCCACAGATGACTTTCAATATTTTATAAACATGAGGATGATGACAATGATATAAGAATTCAATAAAACAAGTTCAAGAATTAATTTATCCAAGAATTAATAACGTCCAAATTGTCAACATGATACTGCTTTGTGGAGTAAAATTCAAGAATGCTTAGAAGAATATTTTCATGAAAAGATACTAGATGAAACGCAATTATCAAGGATATTTCATAAATTTCATGGAGTATAGAAGTCACAACTTAACCAACTGAGTACAATAAAGAATGGAATAACAAAAGAAATCACCATGCATGCGATAGACCGCACAAACAGGTTATTCCAACAGAATAATAAATAATGGAACCAGGTCCGACGTAAACGCACAGACAGGATATTCCGACAGAATAATAAATAATGGAACCAGGTCCGGCGTAAACGCACAGACAGAATATTCTGACAGAATAATAAATAATGGAACCAGGTCCGGCGTAAACGCACATACAGGATATTTCGACAGAATAATAAATAATGGAACCAGGTCCGGTGTAAAACACACAGACAGGATGTTCCAACAGAATAATAACAAGACGGAACCAGGTCCAGTGTAAAACACACAGACAGGATGTTCCAACAGAATAATAGAAGAATGTCACCAAGTATAGGGTAGACCGCGTATACAGGTTATTCCAACAGAATAATAAAGAAATGGAATAACAGAAGTTCTCTTCTTGAATACAAAAGAATAATATCCCTTACCGTTTTAAAGAAGAGCTGAAATAAGGAAGTAGTTAAGTAGCAGAATACTCTTCTTCTCTCTCTCTATAGTTTCTCTCTATAGTTTCTCTCTCTAGAGTTCAGTGAATTCGTAAGAAAATAATGAAGGAATGAGCTTCTATTTATAGAAAAATGGAATGCATAGTAACTAATCCATGAACGGTCCAGATTGATTTACTTTAATCTGACGGTCCATATTTAAAGAAAAATCTTTTAAATAAAATATAATATATTCTATTTATATAAAAAGATTTTTACTATGCAAACACTATGCAATACTATGCAAAACACTATACAACACTATGCATAATAAAATATAATATATTCTATTTATAGAATAACTTTAATAAAGTATTCTGTTTTATATAAAAAGATGTTTCTGTTTTATTACGTTAATAATACGAATAAAACAAAACGTCATTATCGTTATAATAACTCATATTATTAATCAACAATAATTGAATCAAACTGAGCGACTTCTCACATAAATATCAATAATCAATACCGTGTGCTACTATGCAACAACGCGTATTACTGTACTTTTACTACCGAGTAGTTCAACAGTATCAACGGTAAAACTTCCGCCGTTATTTTCATAAAGTATTTTTGTCGTTTTCTCAATCCGACAATAATTCCGTTGTGGGGTCCACTAATGATTTTACAGTCGTACGGATATTCTCCGACAAAAAGAATATTCCCCGACCAATTGAATATAATATGACAACTTGCATACTTTGCAAAATTTATAAATACTACCCATAACTATTATATCAAATCCACACCATAATATAAAAAAAATTATTTCGAGAAAAATTAAATATTTATTCATAAAATCTGGGGTCTCACAATCTCCCCTCCTTATGGAATTTTGCCCTCGAAATTTACGTACGTACTTGGTATGCCGAACATGTGAGGATACCTTGACTTCACTTCAAATTCTAACTCTTGAGGTATAACCTTTAAGCATCGAATATGATCCTTCTTATCCAAGATGTTAACACGTATCTCCTCACACGTTAAATCTTTCGCTATCTCGTCCGGTTCTAAATTAATAATGTGGTTCGGGTCGTCCACATATTTATGTAACATCGATACGTAAAAAAAATATTCTGAACACGCAACATACTTGGCGGTAAAATGAGTCTATAGGCCACAGTTCCTACTTCATCGAGGATTTCAAATGGGCCAATTAAATCGAGAGTTGAGATTTCCTCTCTTTGTCGATTCTTGCTTCTAGAATAACGCCCTCTTGAACCTTCTTCTTCACATTTATCATCTCTGAGTATGTAGCTTGAGCGGCTTTAACTTTATCGATTAAAGTCGATTTTAATCGTATATTCGTTATCTTCACGTGGGTTCGTATATTCACACTTGTAAACGCATACGATCTTCTACTCAACGCGTCAGCTACCACGTTCGCTTTTCCACAAGGATATTAAATGGTACGATCGTAATCTTTAACAGCTCGAGCCAACGTCTTTGGCGCATGATACGTTTGTTTTAAGTAAAGAAATATTTGAGGATTTAAGAAATGGGTTTTGTACTGGGGTCAATACAAAATTTGATTTCACGCTCTAGGGGTAGGCTAGGAAATCTTCAAGAATACGTCAGGAAATTTATTAACAATAAAAATATCATTCAAAACTGTGACTCTCATCCCATAATTGGATAACACGTCACATTGATACCTATCAACTTGCCATCGTCATTTACAACGTCTCCTACAGAAAGTCTGACTTCGGTGCATTCCACACCAGGAAGTCAACAACGAAAGGAACGGGGATCTTTACTTATGACTTGATATAACAATGATTGACTTTAGTGGTTTGGTTACTTGAATTCGCATAATAGGTTGGTTAGGAATATGAAAGCTAACAACCTTACGAAAAGCATGATGAGCAGTTAACCAATCGTTTCCAAAAATCACATCAATGCAAGTATTTTCAAAGAGATAAGATCAACAGGTAACGTGAAAGTGTTGATTTGAACAAGATTTATAAATAGTGGAGGTAACAAAGGTTTCTCCCAACGGAATTTCAACAGATAAATCAAAGTCTAACTTCTCCGGAGTTAAGTTCAAACATTGAACACAACTAGGTGAAATAAAAGAGTGAGTAGAACCGGTATCTAACACGGTATAGACTTCGCAAGAGTTTATGACTAACATACCCGTGATAATTTTATTCAGGTTCCTCGTCACGAAAAAAAACGCTCTCTCTTAAACTACTGGTTTTGGCTTTTCTGGGACGGTCTTTGGTGCCTCCATCCTATCTGAACTTGTCTTCGGTGAACGACAAAATCGAGCTAAGTGACCTTCTCTTCCACAATTATAGCATGCTTTGGATGGCATCGCGCAGTTTGAACTAATGTGTCCCTCCCCTCCGCATTTGAAGCATATGATAGGTGGTCGTTCTCCTTCCTTCACAACGGGTGCTGGTGCTGACGTTTTTCCATCATTGTTGAATTTTCTCTTCTTGAAATGTCCATTCTTATTGTTTTGACCATGATTACCATTGAAGCGGTTACCATTTCTGGCATGTTGATTCCCTCCATACTTATTGTCACCGATTTGATGACTGTTATCACCAGTATTATCATTTTTCCGGCTGCTCTCTTTTGGTTGCGTTGACTCGTTATCGCGTTCTACTAATTGAGCCCTATTTACAACATCTGAATACAGACACAGTTTATGAGAAATAAGATATTGACGTATCTCCGGTTTCAAACCTCTTAAAAACATCCGCGTCATTCTCTCTTCATTATCCACCAAGTGGGATGCAAATCGGGACAACTCGGCAAACTTGGCTTCGTACTGCGACACGGTCATGTTGTTTTGCTCCAACTTGATAAATTCCACCTCCTTCATGTGACGAATACTTTCGGGAAAGTACTTGTCATTGAACAGTTCTTGGAACTTCTCCCAAGACATCTTGAGTGCGTCAGGCTGGGTACGTTTTACAGATTCCCACCAGTAATCTGCCTCTTCACGCAACATAAAGGTGGCAAAGGGAACCTTTTGCTCCTTGGAGCATCCCAAGACATCAAATATCTTGGTGATCTGCTTTAACCACGTCTCCGCCTTAAGTGGTTCTGGCTTTTCCAAAAACTCTGGTGGTCCTAGCTCCTTGAATTGCTTAGCGGTGACCAACCGTGGGTTGTCATTATTTCCTCCTTCATTTTGGATAGGAGCCGCTCTCGTCCGTTGTTGCATGAATTGCTCCTTGAACTGCTTAGCGGTGACCGTCCGAGAGTTATTTTGTTGTTGCATGAATCGCATAAAGTCTCTGACCATCCCATCATTCACCATTTTATCGGTGTTATTATTTTCATGAGGATTATTGTCCTCTGGTTGCACATTACCCTGAGCATTGATCATTGGTGATTCAATGGTCTCATGTGCTTCATTGTTTATCTCAACATTTTCGGATGCCATTTGCAAATACTGCAACAAAACAAGGGTTAATTAACATATAACATATTATCCATATACTTTGACCGACCAATTAAATACCAAATAAACTTAGGTAGGTCATACTAGCGAAGGAATTCTCCGTCTCTCCCCTCCTAGTTCTATTCTCACATCCTAGCCAAGGATCATATCCCTAAGCTCTGATACCAACTCTGACGCCCCCAAAATTTGGTATACATCACCCATCTTGGGTCGCCAGATACATGGTACAGAAATTAAATACAACTTACTAATACAACTGTCGTGTACAATACGACAAAACATAAACTGTGAGCTTGAATACAAATATTATCTTCTAGAGAGTATTCATACTCAAAAGGAGTCCTCATTACATTTATTAACACACTATTACATAGAATAGTGAGGACTACTAACTAATACTATCATTCGGACCATCACTCCGTTCCCCGACTTGTCCCAGCTACGTTCTCATTTTCTGAAGAGAACAGCGAAAGAAAGGGTGAGCTCAACTAGCCCAGTAAGAAATATTATGACTAAGATAATGCAGAATAAATTATCATTAGCCTTCAATAATGTTAAACTGATAAAATATAATAGACATCAAGTTTAACTGCAGCGGAACAAGCAATCCATTAAAAGAGTCAAGTAGAAAATAAACTCTACTATCTTTTATGATTTAAAAGGTTTTTTAACACTATTATCGCTGTGACTCAGCTTAATAAAATAATCCACATCATCGAATCACCCCTGCACTACGGCCAAGGATATTCGTGTATTCATTAATGGTCATGATCATGCCAACAACTGTCCATCAATGCACTACGGGCCAATGATGACTTTTACCACATCATTTGTAACATTACGGTCATGATTATACCGAATAATCCCTGGTCATAATCATACCAAGTCCATCTATGCACTACAGGCCACAGATGACTTTCAACATTTTATAAACATGAGGATGATGACAATGATATAAGAATTCAATAAAACAAGTTCAAGAATTAATTTATCCAAGAATTAATAACGTCCAAATTGTCAACATGATACTACTTTGTGGAGTAAAATTCAAGAATGCTTAGAAGAATATTTTTATGAAAAGATACTGGATGAAACGTAATTATCAAGGATATTCCACAAATTTCATGGAGTATAGAAGTCACAACTTAACCAACTGAGTACAATAAAGAATGGAATAACAAAAGAAATCACCATGCATGCGATAGACCGCACAAACAGGTTATTCCAACAGAATAATAAATAATAGAACCAGGTCCGGCGTAAACGCACAGACATGATATTCCGACAGAATAATAAATAATGGAACCAGGTCCGGCGTAAACGCACATACAGGATATTCCGACAGAATAATAAATAATGGAACCAGGTCCGGCGTAAACGCACAGACAGGATATTCCGACAAAATAATAAATAATGGAACCAGGTCCGGTGTAAAACACACAGACAGGATGTTCTAACAGAATAATAACAAGACGGAACCAGGTCCGGTGTAAAACACACAGACAGGATGTTCCAACAGAATAATAGAAGAATGTCACCAAGTATAGGGTAGACCGCGTATACAGGTTATTCCAACAAAATAATAAAGAAATGGAATAACAGAAGTTCTCTTCTTGAATACAAAAGAATAATATCCCTTACCGTTTTAAAGAAGAGCTGAAATAAGGAAGTAGTTAAGTAGCAGAATACTCTTCTTCTCTCTCTCTATAGTTTCTCTCTATAGTTTCTCTCTCTAGAGTTCAGTGAATTCGTAAGAAAATAATGAAGGAATGAGCTTCTATTTATAGAAAAATGGAATGCATAGTAACTAATCCATGAACGGTCCAGATTGATTTACTTTAATCTGACGGTCCATATTTAAAAAAAATCTTTTAAATAAAATATAATATATTTTATTTATATAAAAAGATTTTTACTATACAAACACTATGCAACACTATGCAAAACACTATGCAACACTATGCATAATAAAATATAATATATTCTATTTATAGAATAACTTTAATAAAGTATTCTGTTTTATATAAAAAGATGTTTCTATTTTATTACGTTAATAATACGAATAAAACAAAACGTCATTATCGTTATAATAACTCATATTATTAATCAACAATAATTGAATCAAACTGAGCGACTTCTCACATAAATATCAATAATCAATACCGTGTGCTACTATGCAACAACGCGTATTACTGTACTTTTACTACCGAGTAGTTCAACAGTATCAACGGTAAAACTTTCGCCGTTATTTTCATAAAGTATTTTTGTCGTTTTCTCAATCCGACAATAATTCCGTTGTGGGGTCCACCAATGATTTTACCGTCGTACGGATATTCCCCGACAAAAAGAATATTCCTCGACCAATTGAATATAATATGACAACTTGCATACTTTGCAAAATTTATAAATACTACCCATAACTATTATATCAAATCCACACCATAATATAAAAAAAATTATTTCGAGAAAAATTAAATATTTATTCATAAAATCTGGGGTCTCACACTACGGGCCAATGAAGACTTTTATCACATTATTTGTAACATTACGGGTCATGATTATACCGAATGATCCCTGGTCATAATCATACCAATCAACATTCCATCTATGCATGTAAGTCAAAGATGACTTTCATCACAATATAAGCATGAGGATGATGACAATGATATAAAAATTCAATTAAAAGAAGCAAAGGATAAATTTTTAAAGATTTATAATTTAATTTATCCAGAATTCAATAATGTTCAAATTGCCAACATGATACTACTTTGTGGAGTAAAAATTAAGAATGATATTATATCAAAAATGATTTGGACCGAAAAGAAATTAATTTTTGTCATGAATAATACTCCGGGTGAATAATGCCCCGTGAATAGTACTTCAAAAATAGTATTCCATGAATAGTACTCGTGAATAGTACTTTATGAATAGTATCCCGTGAATAGTACTTTTGTGAATAGTACCGTATAAATGAATAGGACTCATGGACAGTACTCCGGCATGAAACACTTAAAATTTAACAAGGATGTGCAGAAAATATTCTTGTGAAACGATACTAGATGAAACGCAAATTTTAAAGATATTCTACTAATTTTGCGGAGTATAGAAGCAACACTTTAACAAAATGAGATTATAATCAGGAATACGAGACGAAATAATATTACCCACATACTACAAATTATGGAAGAAAATATTATTCCTATGAATACTGAACAAAATAATATCCCTTACTTCAGAAGAAGACTGGATACTGGAATAGTGAGGTAGCAGACTTCTCTTCTTTTTTCTCTCTATAGCTTCTCTCTCTATAATTACTCTTGTTAGTCTTAGTGAATTGGTGAGAATGAAAGAAGAATGAGCTTCTATTTATAGGAAAATATAGTTACGATAATTGCATGTTTTGGGGTTCGAAATATTACAGTATAATACCTTCATCTTTTTCTTCATTTTTAATTTAGTCCTGCAAGTATTATCAAACTTACACCACCTCCCCTAATAGTAATGCATGTAAACTAATAGTTCCATTCATGTGAGCAAATAGTTATATGCATGTGAATTAATAGCAATTAATTGTTTATTTACCCGATTAATTATCCGATTGGTCAATATAACCTCCAGAAATCAATTATTATCGAAATAAATGTCGATTTTCGCTAACACAAATAATTCTAACACAATGAAAATATTAATTTCAACTTTAATCAATACGAGCTTATTCATCATTAATATTATAACTCACAATATTTAACAACCAGATCATTCTCAGGAAAGAGGAGGCTTTCCGATAAGGATTTTTCCCTATTGGCGCGCAATTAGGTGACCAAACCTCTCCTCGACAGAACTTTCTAGACATCGTTAATATTATAAATAATAATATGAATAACTTTTGTCGTCTAAATTATTGATTTAATAATAATAAATATTATGCAGATGATACTGTGACAATAATTGAATCAATAATATGAGAGATATTATGCAGCAATTACTGTAGCAATAATTTAATATAACTGAGTGACTTCTCACGTAAGCATCAATAATCAATACCGTGTTCTACTATGCAACCAGGCGTATTAATGTATTTTTACTACCGGGTAGTTCAACAGTTTAACGGTAAAATTTTCGCCGTTATTTTTATAAAAAGATAATTCTGACATTATTTAACTACGACAATACTTCCATTGTGGGGTCCACTAATGATTGTGCCGTGTACGAATATTCCCTGTTAAAACGAATATTTTCCGACCAATCGAATATTATATAACCACTTGCTTATTTTACAAAATTTATAAATAATACCTACAACTATAACATTATATCAAATTCACTCCTTAATATTTAAAAATAATATTTATAGAAAATTCATCTTTATAAATAAAAGTTAAGGTCTTACAGGTTCGGTCAAGTCCAGAAAATTGAAAAAACCGAAAGACTTTCCCAGTCCTAGTTAGGTGTATTTTATTAACTTACTAGTAATAATCGTGCCTCAAGACTCGACCTAACGAAAAATTAGATTAAATTTTAACATATACTACATTATCTAAAGAATCTTTATAACCTAAAATAACTTACAATCAGACTTAACAATTATCATAATTCGCCACACCACCACAATAATTAATTTTCCTTTAAAAATAGATATCCAAAAAAATCTAAACATGTTTACAAAACTTACAATTATCAATAACAATTATCACAATTCATCACACCACTATAATAATAATTATAATAATAATAATAATAATAATAATTATTATTATTATTATTATTATTATTATTATTGATATTATTATTGTTATTATTATTGTTGTTGTTGTTGTTATTATTATTATTATTATTAATATTCCTATTATTATTATAATTATAATTGTTATTATTTTGAATTAAAATTAGAATGAATCTGAATCGTCCTTGTGCTTTCTCGCCTAAATTCAAAATGGGTTCTGTATTATTATATAGATTATAAATAATAATAATTAAAATTACTATTATAATTATTATTATTATTATTATTGCTATTATAATAATAATTATTATTATTATTTCTATTATTATAATAATAATATATATTATTTTTATTATTATTAGTATTAGTATTACTATTACTATTATTGTTATTGTTATAATTATTATTAGTATTACTATTATTATTATTATTGTTGCTATTGTTGTTGTTGTTATTATTATTATTATTATTGTTGTTGTTGTTGTTGTTGTTGTTGCTATTGTTATTGTTATTGTTATTGTGAGATCCCGAATTTTATGAAATGAAAGTATTCAAATTTCTTATAATTATTATTCTATTTAGTAAATTATTAAATTGATAAAAGGTTAAAGTTAAGGGTGATATGTGAACATTTTTATAAAGTAAGCAAATTGTTATAAAATATTCGAATGGTCGGAGAATATTCGTTTTAACAAGGAATATTCGTGACGACACAATCATTGGTGGACCCCACAACAAAAGTATTGTCGGAGTTATAAAACAACATAAATATTTTTTTTATAAAATAACGGCGAAAGTTTTAATGTTAAATTGTTGAAATAACCGGTGGTAAAAATACAATAATACGTGTGGTTGCATAGTAGCACACGGTATTGATTATTGATGCTTACATGAGAAATCACTCAGTTATACTCAATTATTGTTACAGTAATTGTTGTATAATATCTCTCATATTATTGATTCAATTATGGTCACAGTATCATATGCATAATATTTTATATTATTAAATCAATAATTGAGACGACAAAATTATTCATATTATTATTTACAATATTGACGATGTCTAAAAAGTTCTGTCGAGAAGAGGTTTGGTCACTTAATTGCGCGCCAATAGAAAAAAATCCTTATCAGAAAGTCCCCTCTCTCTTGAAAATGATCTGGTTGTTAAATATTATGAGTTATAATATTAATGATGAATAAGTTCGTGTTGATTAAAGATAAAATTGATATTTTTATTGTGTTGGAATTATTAGTGTTAGCGAAAATCGATATTTATTTCGATAATAATTAATTTTTGGAGTTTATATTGACCAATCGAATAATTAATTGGATAAATGAGCAATTAATTGCTATTAGTTCGCATGCTTATAACTATTTGTTCACATGTATGTACTATTGATTCACATGTATGTACTATTAGGGGATGTGGTGCAAGATTGATAATACTTGCAGGACTAAATTAAAAATGGAGGTATAGATAAATGTATTGTACTGTAATTATTTGTTCATATGTATGGAACTATTAATTCACATGCATTTACTATTGATTCACATGCATGTACTATTAGGGGAGGTGGTGCAAGTTTGATAATACTTGTAGGACTAAATTAAAAATAGAGGAAAAGATGAAGGTTTTATACTGTAATAATTCGAGCCCCAAAATGTGCAATTATCGAAACTATATTTTCCTATAAATAGAAGCTCATTCTTCTTTCATTCTCACCAATTCACTAAGACTCACAAGAGCAATTATAGAGAGAGAGGCTATAGAGAGAAAGAAGAAGAGTAGTCTGTGTAAGACCCCGAATTTTATGAAATAAAAGTATTCAATTTTTTTTATAATTACTATTCAGTAAATAGTTAAATTGATAAATGTTAAAGTTAAGGGTGATATATGAATTTTTTTTCAAAATACACAAGTGGTTATAAAATATTCATTGTTGTCGGGGAATATTCGTTTGGTCGTGGAATATTCTTTCTGTCGGGGAATATTCGTACGACGGCGCAGCCATTTGTGGGCCCCATAACAGAATAACTGTCGGGTGAAGAAAACGACAAATTCAAGTTTTTACAAATAACGGTGTAGTTGTTACCGTTAACACTGTTGGAATACCCGGTGGTTAAAATACTGTAATACGCGTTATTACACAGTAGCACACGGTATTGCACAGTATTTTTGAATTATTGATCCTTATGTAAGAAGACACTACTCAATAATTGTTACAGTAATTACTGTTCAATATTTTATTTTATTGATTCAATAATTGCTGCGTTGATATTTTATATTATTGTTGCTCAATAATTGTCACTGCACATCATCTCCATTATCAGATCAATAATTCATATTATTTAGAATAATATTATTAGATAGCATTATTGACAATGTCTAGAAAGTTCTGTCTAAGGAGAGGTTTGGTCATCTAATTGCGCGCCAGTAAGGAGAAATCCTTATCGGAAAGCCCCCTCTTTCCTAGGAACGGCCTAGTTGTCATAAATGTGATTCTGTAATATTATTTGTGAATAATTAATTATTGATCTATATGATAAGGAAATATTTATTTGATGTGGATATAAATGAGGGATATATTTTTGTGGTTAAAAATGAGGGAGTTAATATTGAAGTGTTTTATCTGTATTTTTGTCGGAACGGAGGTATTGAAAATCAAATTAGGGTTTTTAAGATATTTTGCGAGGGTTATAATTTTTAATCCGACCGTTGGATCGTGGTAATATTTAGATATGTTATACATATATAAGTTGAGTATATGTCCACAAATTTTGAGCCGTTAAAAATGAACGTATGATTTGTTATAAATTTTATGAGATGACTGGTTCAGAAATTGTTGAATTTTCAGAGTTAATCATTTTGGTAGAAAATTCTAGAATTGGTGGGCCCCACTCTTGGTTGGTGAAAAAATGTGTTGAGATTTTTATTCAAATTTGGTGGGTGCGAATAGTAGCAGATAAAGCCATCAGGTTACAAGTTATGTCTGCTTCGGCGTGCTAACATTTTCCTATAAATAGAGGGCTAAGTTAGAATTGAAAATCACACCAGAAACATAAGTTTTCTCTCTTTCTCTCTCTATATTATGAAGCATATTTTGTGAGTATTTAGATACTTTAGGAGTTACTATTCAGTGCAAGTTTCCTTCGGCTTTGCATTCCAGTCAGAAATACTGCACTTTTGAGGTAAGGAATAGTAAGGGATTTTAAGGGTTGTTATATTTTCCAGTTTCGTAATTTTTCTGACTTTCAAAAATTTTAAAAAAATTTAAAATCATATTTTGATGAGTTTTCTTTATTGTGTCCAAAAATGGTAATTTTTGGATGTATAGATTGAGAGTTATGAATTTTATGAGAAAAGACTATTTTAAAAGTAACCGCTTATAATTCCTTGTGGTTAATTCCAAAATTGACGAAATTTTTATTGAAAGTATATCTATATAATATCAGTGTACTCTGTGAATTTCAAAATTTTTTGATAAAAGTACAGTTTATGATAAATGTCTAAATATTCGGCTGTTTTGGGCATATGAAAAATAGTAAATGAGTTTTAAAAATTCTGAGAAAAATATATGTTCAATATGGGACTATATTCTGCTAAATCCCAAAAAAGAAATATTTTTGGAACTGATTTAGTATTTTTCATGAAAATGGTCTAGTTATGAGTAAATGAATTAAATATGTTTTGTGAAGTAAGAAAATTGGAAAATAGAATTTTATGACTTGAGAATCCTATATGAGGTATATGTAAATTTTTGATGAGGGTTTTAGTTATTGGTAATAAATTCTTATGAGTTTGACATTTTAGAATGATTAAATACATTATTTAGTAAAGTGTAAATAATTAAAATAAATTGTTTATAAGCTTAAGAAATATTATTCTTTCAATATCATTATACCGAAATATTGGTATGTATTTTATTGTAGAATTTCTATCTTTTTGTGTCTGAGTTACTATTCACGAGTTACTATTCACGAGTTACTATTCATGAGTTACTATTTACGAGTTACTATTCACGATAAAATTGGTTCCCTTTTTCTAACCAAATTATAGTTGATTTATGAATATTACTCTTGAGATTAAATCTATATATTGATCATATTATTTTTATTATCATATATAACATTTTTATAACCCTGATGTTGAAATTCTCTTTCACTTGAGTGTAAAGATGGGTAGATTATTGGTATGATCATGACTTTGGGTTCTCTTTGGCCAGTAGTGCAAAGTTGAATTATTGACTAGTATGATCATGACCATTGAATTTATTATTGAATATCTTCAGCTTAAGTGCAAAGGTGAAATGATCAACATGGTTATATTATTGTTTATATAAATGATTATACATTTTTTTGAGATATTAATATATTTGTCCTGTAGTGCAAATATGAACTGTTGATGAATATATTTGGCCGTAGTGCAAATATGAACTGTTGAGGAATATCTTTGGCCTGTAGTGCAAAGATGAAATATTGATGAATATCTTTGGCCTGTAGTGCAAAGATGAATTGTTGATGAATATCTTTGGCCCGTAGTGCAAAGATGACATGTTGTTGAATATCTTTGGCCAGTAGTGCAAAGATGAACAGATGTTGAGATAAACATGACCAACTGGTGATAAAAATGAATATCTTTGGCCGTAGTGTAAAGATGAAGTTATTAGTATAATTATGAACAGGAAATGTGATTTGGTGTAACCATGATCTTTGATGTTTCAGGTGATGAAAATTATCTTCGTCCTGGATGAGAAGAGGAATTTAGAACTACAGTTATGATTATGAGTTATTCATATGATTGTGGACCAGAATTGTTGATTGATGTTACAGGGATAAAACATTGTTGGTGGATTTTTAACATGGAGAAGATAATAGACTTTATAGTCTATTTGACTCTTCTAATGGATTGCTCGTTCCGCTACAACTATGATTAAAATTTTTATCATTTACCATATGTTCTAAATCTCTGATTTATTATTGATGAAGGCTATTGATAATTTAATTATCTTTAGTCATGATATTCTTTACTGAGCTAGTTGTGCTCACCATTTTGCTTCACAATTCCTTTCAGGTAATAAGAGTGTAGCTGGGTCGAGCGAGGGTAACGGAAAAATAGAACGGTGGTCTCTAGCTGTGGATGTTCTCCCGAAGCAGTATAGAAAAATTCATTTAGTAGTTTTATTTGGAGAATCCAATAGGGTAAGGTGTACCCAACGTTGGAAGGGTGGTTTGCCACTATCATACAAGATGTCTAACGACATATAATCTCGTGTCATCATAAGACAAGGATGTGCTCATCCACTTGCTGAGTATATGTACGAGCACTACCTATATAATCTTGGTGTTTGTTTGAAGTATAATTCTCAATTAGAGACCGTAGAGATAATGATATGTCAAGAGAAGACTCACCATTGAGAAGAATATGATAGTAATCTTCTCGTTTTTCTTTGGGGTCTATTGGGTCAACCAAGGATAATTCTGTGGCCATATGATATCTATCATAACCTAGACGCATGGCCTCCCATGTACGAAGGTTTCCTTGAGCACTTCCCAAAGATTCTAATTTCTAAAACAGTTTTTGACTATACCTTTATGTAAGGTGTCATTGTGAGGTGATTTCCACGGTTGGAACATGAGTCACATTTGGTATATATTTGTATCCAAACTCACAACGTATGTGTTGTTGTATTTTGCACGACAATTGTTGTAATAAAGTTGTAGTTGTTTTCTGTACCATGTATTTGGCGACTCAGAATAGGTTGGATGGAATGGACCTATTTTGGGGTTGTCACATTTGGTATCAGAGCTTAGGGATATGATCTCTGGCGGAGATCGAGGAGTACAACTAGGAGGGGAGAGATGAGTAAATCCTTCGCTAGTGTGTCCTACCTAAGCTTATTTGTTGGTCAGTCATAACATTGGGATATTATGTGATATGTTAATTTGTTTAATTAACCCTTGTTTTATGGCAGTATTTGAAAATGGCAGTTGAGAATGCTAACAATGGAGTGAATGAGACTGTGGGGATACCTCTAATCACTAACCGTGATAATGTAATGTCAGACGAAGAAAGAATTAGAGATATCCATATGGTGAGTGAAGAATTGATAGTTGCACCCGAGATAGTCACAGAGGTAACAGCTGAGACTGAGGAAGAAGAGGAAGAAGTACCTGAGGAGAGTTTATTAGAGGTATTATATGATCAAAATGTAGAATTTCAAAATCGTATTCCTGAGTTAGAAGAGCAGGCAGAAGAACGATAGGCGGTCGTGGAACAAAAGGTTTCAACAATTCAAGCTTGTGTTACCCGATATGTGATGCTTGAACAGAAGCAATCTTTGGCAGAGTATAAGATGATAAAAATAGAATCTGAGCTGAAAGAAGAAAAAACTGAACGAGTGAGAATAAGTGATGCATGGGCAAAAGCCGCACGACACGTGGATATTGTGAAAAGAGATGTTCGATCTAAGAAGGCTAAAATAGATGATATAAATTTCTCTTTTTGGAAAGCAATTGGGAGAACCCAACATCGAGTTTTGAATTACCCTGTACATAGCGGTCAACCTGAATCCGATATGGATCGAAGATTGATGATTCAGATCATGAATGAGGAGTACGAAGAGGCAGTTGAGGGAGGAATATGTCCTATAGAAAGGTATATTCCAACGGTAATGATGACGCCAAATGCTGCTCCAGACAAGTCAAAGCCGAGTAGTTCGAGGGATGGCGGTTGTCATGACTTCCCAACAAATGAGGAACCCAAATGAAGTTATCATGGGAGATGAGCAATGGAGAAATCATGATGATCTGAGAGATAGAATCTGAAATGGAAGCAAGGTATTCCCAACTCTTCGAAATAGCAGGTACGTAGATTTCGGGGACGAAATTTCATAAGGAGGGGAGATTGTAAGACCCCGAATTTTATGAAATAAAAGTATTCAATTTTTCTTATAATTACTATTCAATGAATGGTTAAATTGATAAATATTAAAGTTAAGGGTGATATATGAATTTTTTTTCAAAATACACAAGTGGTTATAAAATATTCATTGTTGTAGGGGAATATTCGTTTGGTCGTGGAATATTATTTCTGTCGGGGAATATTCGTACGACGGCGCAGCCATTTGTGGGCCCCATAACAGAATAACTGTCGGGTGAAGAAAATGACAAATTTGAGTTTTTACGAATAACGGTGTAGTTGTTACCGTTAACACTGTTAGAATACCCGGTGGTTAAAATACAGTAATACGCGTTATTGCACAGTAGCACACGGTATTGCACAGTATTTTTGAATTATTGATCCTTACGTAAGAAGACACTACTCAATAATTGTTACAGTAATTACTGTTCAATATTTTATTTTATTGATTCAATAATTGCTGCGTTGATATTTTATATTATTGTTGCTCAATAATTGTCACTGCACATCATCTCCATTATCAAATCAATAATTCATATTATTTAGAATAATATTATTAGATAGCATTATTGACAATGTCTAGAAAGTTCTGTCTAAGGAGAGGTTTGGTCATCTAATTGCGCGCCAGTAAGGAGAAATCCTTATCGGAAAGCCCCCTCTTTCCTAGGAACGGCCTAGTTGTCATAAATGTGATTCTGTAATATTATTTGTGAATAATTAATTATTGATCTATATGATAAGGAAATATTTATTTGATGTGGATATAAATGAGGGATATATTTTTGTGGTTAAAAATGAGGGAGTTAATATTGAAGTGTTTTATCTGTATTTTTGTCGGAACGGAGGTATTGAAAATCAAATTAGGGTTTTTAAGATATTTTGCGAGGGTTATAATTTTTAATCCGACCGTTGGATCGTGGTAATATTTAGATATGTTATACATATATAAGTTGAGTATATGTCCACAAATTTTGAGCCGTTAAAAATGAACGTATGATTTGTTATAAATTTTATGAGATGACTGGTTCAGAAATTGTTGAATTTTCAGAGTTAATCATTTTGGTAGAAAATTCTAGAATTGGTGGGCCCCACTCTTGGTTGGTGAAAAAATGTGTTGAGATTTTTATTCAAATTTGGTGGGTGCGAATAGTAGCAGGTAAAGCTATCAGGTTACAAGTTATGTCTGCTTCGGCGTGCTAACATTTTCCTATAAATAGAGGGCTAAGTTAGAATTGAAAATCACACCAGAAACATAAGCTTTCTCTCTTTCTCTCTCTATATTATGAAGCATATTTTGTGAGTATTTAGATACTTTAGGAGTTACTATTCAGTGCAAGTTTCCTTCGGCTTTGCATTCCAGTCAGAAATACTGCACTTTTGAGGTAAGGAATAGTAAGGGATTTTAAGGGTTGTTATATTTTCCAGTTTCGTAATTTTTCTGACTTTCAAAAATTTTAAAAAAATTTAAAATCATATTTTGATGAGTTTTCTTGATTGTGTCCAAAAATGTTAATTTTTGGATGTATAAATTGAGAGTTATGAATTTTATGAGAAAAGACTATTTTAAAAGTAACCGCTTATAATTCCTTGTGGTTAATTCCAAAATTGACGAAATTTTTATTGAAAGTATATCTATATAATATCAGTGTACTCTGTGAATTTCAAAATTTTTAGATAAAAATACAATTTATGATAAATGTCTAAATATTCGGCTATTTTGGCCATATAAAAAATAGTAAATGAGTTTTAAAAATTCTGAGAAAAATATATGTTCAATATGGGACTATATTCTGCTAAATCTTAGAAAAGAAATATTTTTAGAACTGATTTGGTATTTTTTATAAAAATGGTCTAGTTATGAGTAAATGAATTAAATATGTTTTATGAATTAAGAAAATTGGAAAATAAGATTTTATGACTTGAGAATCCTATATGAGGTATATGTAAATTTTTGATGAGAGTTTTGGTTATTGGTGTGACCCCCCCAAAATAGGTATACAACACCCATTCTGAGTCGCCAAAATACATGGTACAGAAACAACTACATTTTTATTATTACAACACAAGAACTGTGAGTTTAAATACAAATATTGTCATTTAGACAATATCCACACTCAAATAAGTCCTCATTACAATTATTGATACATTATTTCACAAAAATGGTGAGGACTACTAAAGTAACTTCTAGAACCATCATTCCATACCCCGACTAGTACTCGCTACATTCTCGCCTCCTGAGAAAAATGGAACAAAAAAGAAAAGGGTGAGCTCAACTAGCCCAGTAAAGAACATTATGACTAAGATAATACAGAACAAATTATCGTTAGTCTTCAACAGGGAAAAATCTAATAGAATACAATAGACAACAAGTTTTAAATCAATAACTGCAGCGGAAACAGCAAACCATTAGAAGAGTCAAGTAGAGAATGAGTTCTACTATCTTCTAAGATTTAAAAGTCCATCATCAATATTTTATCCCTGTAACAACAATCAATAATCATCTTTAATCAAATATTCATCTTTGCACTACAGGCCAAAGATATTCACTTGTATCACCAGTCGGTCATGTTCATCTCAACACATATTCATCTTTGCACTACGGGCCAAAGATATTCATCAGTTAATCATTCATCTTTGCACTACGGGCCAAAGATATTCAGTAATATCATCATTTAGGACTGAGGATGATGAAAAATATCTTAAAGAAAACGAATCCAGTGAAACAAAATAACAATATTAAGGATTCGTATTTCGATTTATCCATGTCCAAAAATACCTTATAATTATTCATAGTGAAGTAGAATTCAAGAATGATCAAAACATGGATACAATCAAAGCTAGTACCCAGAATAGATATTTTGAACGAAAAGAAGAAAATTTTATTTTTCGGTGAATAGTAATTCGTGAATAGTAACTCGTGAATAGTAACTCATGAATAGTAACTCCGACGTGAAAAGTTCTAAATTTGATAAAAATTTCCAACCAATATTTCGGCATAATGATATTGAAGAAATAATATCATTTTCGAATAAAATAACATCCCTTACCTCGTAAAGACAGTACTTCTGGTCAGAATACCGGTATAAGGCTGAAAGACACTTGCTCTGATGAATAGAAACTCTCAAAGTATCTAAATACTCACCAAATACACTCAATAATCTAGAGAGAGAAAGAGAAAAAACTTGTTTCTGGTGTGATTTTCAATTCTAACTTAGCCCTCTATTTATAGGAAAATGTTAGCACGCCGAAGCAGACTTAACCTGCAACCTGATGGCTTTACCTGCTACTATTCCCACCCACCACATTTGAATAAAAATCTCAGCACATTTCTTCACCAACCAAGAGTGGGGCCCACCAATTCTAGAATTTTCTACCAAAATGATTAACTCCGAAAATTCAACAATTTCTGAACCAGTCATCTCGTAAAATTCATAATAAATCATACGTTCATTTTTAACGGTTCAAAATTTGTGGACATATACTCAACTTATATATGTATAACATATCCAAAAATTACCACGATCCAACGGTCGGATTAAAAATTATAACCCCCGTAAAATATCTCAAAAATCCTAATTTTTAATACCTCCATTTCGACAAAAATACTGACAAAAACCTCAACATTAACTCCTTCATTTTTAACCACAAAAATATATCCCTCATTTATATCCACAAAAATAAATATTTCCTTATCATATGAATCAATAATTAATTATTCACAAATAATATTACAGAATCACATTTATGACAACCAGGCCGTTCCCAGGAAAGAGGGGGCTTTCCAATAAGGATTTCTCCTTACTGGCGCGCAATTAGATGACCAAACCTCTCCTTAGACAGAACTTTCTAGACATTGCCAATAATGTTATCTAATAATATTATTCAAATAATATGAATTATTGTTCTGATAATGAGAAATACTGTGTAGTGACAATTATTGAAACAACAGTAATATAAAATATCAACGCAACAATTATTGAATCAATAAAATAAAATACTGAACAAAAATTACTGTAACCATTATTGAGTAGTGCCTTCTTACGTAAGAATCAATAATTGGTGCAATACAGTGTGCTACTGTGTAACAACGCGTATTACTGTGTTTTAACCACCGGGTATTCCAACAGTATTAACGGTAACAACTACGCCGTTATTAATAAACAACATATACTTGTCGTTTTCTTCATCCAATCGCTTTCCGTTATGGGGCCCACAAAAGACTGCGCCGTCGTACGAATATTCCCCGACAGAAAGAATATTCCACGACCAAACGAATATTCCCCGACAACAATGAATATTTTATAACCACCTGCTTATTTGAAATATTTGCGTATTTTACCCATAACTAACCTCATTAATCAATTTAACACTTACTATTTCAAAATAATAAATAGAGGGAATTTAAATTTTATTTATTAATAATTTGGGGTCTTACAATTGGTGATAAAATCTTATGAGTTTGACATTTTAGAATGATTAAATGCATTATTTAGTAAAGTGTAAACAATTAAAATAAATTGTTTATAAGCTTAAGAAATATTATTCTTTCAATATCATTATACCGAAATATTGGTATGTATTTTATTGTAGAATTTCTACCTTTTTGTGTTCGGATTACTATTCATGAATTACTATTCACGAGTTACTATTTATGAGTTATTATTCACTAGTTACTATTCCCAAGTTACTATTCATGAGTTACTATTCACGATAAAATTGGTTTCCTTTTTTTAACTAAATTATAGTTGATTTATGAATATTACTCTTGAGATTAAATCTATATGTTGATCATATTGTTTTTATTATCATATATAATATTTTTATAACCCTGATATTGAAATTCTCTTTCACTTGAGTGTAAAGATGGGTAGATTATTAGTATGATCATGACTTTGGGTTCTCTTTGGCCAGTAGTGCAAAGTTAAATTATTGACTAGTATGATCATGACCATTAAATTTATTATTAAATATCTTCAGCTTAAGTGCAAAGATGAAATGATCAACATGGTTATAATTATTGTTTATATAAATGATTATACATTTTTTTGAGATATTAATATATTTGTCCTGTAGTACAAATGTGACGACCCCAAAATAGGTCCATTCCATCCAACCCATTCTGAGTCGTCAAATACATGGTATAGAAAACAACTGTAACTTTATTACAACAATTGTCGTGCAAAATACAACAACACATATGCTATAAGTTTGGATACAAATATATACCAAATGTGACTCATGTTCCAACCGTGGACATCACCTCACAATGACACCTTACATAAAGGTATAGTCAAAAACTGTTCTAGAAATTAGAATCTTTGGGAAGTGCTCAAGGAAACCTTCGTACATGAGAGGCCACGCGTCTAGGTTATGATAGATATCATATGGCCACAGAATTATCCTTGGTTGACCCAATAGACCCCAAAGAAAAACGAGAAGATTACTATCATATTCTTCCCAATGGTGAGTCTTCTCTTGACTTATCATTATCTCCACTGTCTTTAATCGTGAATTATACTTCAAACAAACACCAAGATTATATAGGTAATGCTCATAGATATACTCAGCAAGTGGATGAGCACAACCCTGTCTTATGATGACATGAGGTTGTATGTCATTAGACATCTTGTATGATAGTGGCAAACACCATTCCAACGTTGGGTTCGCCTCACCCTATTTTTTTCACCAAATATAACTACTAAATGATGACCACCGTTCTATTCCCTTGTTACCCCCGCTCGACCCAGCTACACTCTTATTACCTGAAAGGAATTGTGAAGCAAAAGGGTGAGCACAACTAGCTCAGTAAAGAATATCATGACTAAAGATAATTAAATTATCAATAGCCTTCATCAATAATAAATCAGAGATTTAGAACATATGGTAAATGAAAAAAATTTCAACCATAGTTGCAGCGGAACGAGCAATCCATTAGAAGAGTCAAATAGACTATAAAGTCTATTATCTTCTCCATGTTAAAAATCCACCAACAATATTTTATTCCTGTAACATCAATCAACAATTCTGGTCCACAATCATATGAATAACTCATAATCATAACTGTAGTTCTAAATTCCTCTTCTCATCCAGGACGAAGATAATTTTCATCACCTATCTTTACCTGAAACATCAAAGATCATAGTTACACCAAATCACATTTCCTGTTCATAATCATACTAATAACTTCATCTTTGCACTACGGCCAAAGATATTCATTTGTATCACCAGTTGGTCATGTTTATCTCAACATCTGTTCATCTTTGCACTACTGGCCAAAGATATTCAACAACATGTCATCTTTGCACTACGGGCCAAAGATATTCATCTACAATTTATCTTTGCACTATAGGCCAAAGATATTTATCAACAGACCATCTTTGCACTACAGGCCAAAGATATTCAACAACAGTTCATCTTTGCACTACAGGCCAAAGATATTAATATCTCAAAGAAATATATAATCATTTCAGAATTTATATAAACAATAATTATAACCATGTTGATCAATTCACCTTTGCACTTTAAGCTAAAGATATTCACTTATAAATTCAATGGTCATGATCATACCAGTCAACAATTTAACTTTGCACTACTGGCCAAAGAGAACCCATAGTCATGATCATACCAATAATTTACCCATCTTTACACTCAAGCGAAAGAGAATTTCAACATCAAGGTTATAAAAATGTTATATATGATAATAAAAACAATATGATCAAAACATGGATTTAATTTCAAGAGCAATATTCATAAATCAACTATAATTTGGTTAGAAAAAGAAACTAATTTTTTCGTGAATAGTAACTCGTGAATAGTAACTCATGAATAGTAACTCATTAATAGTAACCCCGACATGAAAAAGGTAGAAATTCCACAATAATATACATACCAATATTTCGGTATAATGATATTGAAAGAATAATATTCTTAAGCTTATAAACAATTTATTTAAATTGTTTACACTTTACTAATTAATGCATTTAATCATCATAAAACGCCAACTCTTAAGATTTCATCATCAATAACTAAAACTCTCATCAAAAATCTGCATATACCTCATATATAGGATTCTTAAGTCATAAAATCCTATTTTCCATTTTTTTTACTTCACATAACATATTTAATTCATTTTCTCATAACTAGACTATTTTCATGAAAAATACCAAATCCGTTCCAAAAATATTTCTTTTCTGGAATTTAGCATAATATAGTCCCATAGTGAACATATATTTTTCTTAGAATTTTTAAAAGTCATTTACTATTTTTCATATGGCCAAAATAGCCGAATATTTATACATTTATCAAAAATTATACTTTTGTCTAAAAATTCTAAAATTTACAGAGTATACTTCTATTATATACATGTACTCCCAATAAAAATTTCATCAATTTTGGAGTTAACCACAAGGAATTATAAGCTGTTACTTTTAAAATAGTCTTTTCTCATAAAATTCATAACTCTCAATCGATACATCCAAAAATCACTATTTTTGGACACAATCAAGAAAACTCATCAAAATATCATTTCCAATTTTTCCAGAATTTTTGAAGGTCAGAAAAATTACGAAACTGGAAAATATAACAACCCTTAAAATCCCTTACTATCCCTTACCTCAAAAGAGCAGTACTTCTGACTGGATATCAGATATGATGCTGAAGGAAACTTGCACTGATGAATAGAAACTCACCAAGTATCTAAAAAATCACAAAATATGCTTCATAATATAGAGAGAGAAAGAGAGAAAACTTGTTTCTGGTGTGATTTTTAATTCTAACTTAGCCCTCTATTTATAGGAAAATTTTGGTAGGTTTGACATGCAACTTGATGGCTTTACCTGCTACTATTCCCACCCACCACATTTGAAATATAATTCAGCACATTTCTTCACCAACCACAAGTGGGGCCCACCAATTCTAGAATTTTCCACCAAAATGATAAACTCTGAAAATTCAACAATTTCTAAACCAGTCATCTCGTAAAATTCATAATAAATCATACGTTCATTTTAACGGTTCAAAATTTGTGGGCATATACTTAACTTATATATGTATAACATATCCAAAAATTACCACGATCCAACGGTCGGATTAAAAATTATAACCCCCGCAAAATATCTCAAAAATCCTTATTTTTAATACCTCCATTCCGACAAAAATACGGATAAAAACCTCAACATTAACTCCTTCATTTTTAACCACAAAAATATATCCCTCGTTTATATCCACATAAAATAAATATTACCTTATCATATGAATCAATAATTAATTATTCACAAATAATATTACAGAATCACATTTATGACAACCAGGCCGTTCCCAGGAAAGAGGGGGCTTTCCAATAAATATTTCTCCTTACTGGCGCGCAATTAGATGACCAAACCTCTCCGTAGACAGAACTTTCTAGACATTACCAATAATGTTATCTAATAATATTATTCAAATAATATGAATTATTGATCTGATAATAGAAAATACTGTGCAGCAACAATTATTGAAACAACAATAATATAAAATATCAACGCAACAATTATTGAATCAATAAAATAAAATATTGAACAATAACTACTGTAACAATTATTGAGTAGTGTCTTCTTACGTAAGAATCAATAATTGGTGCAATACCGTGTGCTACTGTACAATAACGCGTATTATTGTATTTTAACCACCGGGTATTTCAACAGTATTAACGGTAACAACTACGCCGTTATTTGTAAAAACTCAAATTTGTCGTTTTTTTCATCCGACAGTTATTCGTTATGGGGCCCACAAATAGCTGCGCCGTCGTACGAATATTCCCCGACAGAAAGAATATTTCACGACCAAACGAATATTCCCCGACAACAATGATTATTTTATAACCACTTGCTTATTTTTGAAAAAAATTCATATATCACCCTTAACTTTAACATTTATCAATTTAACAATTTACTGAATAGTAATTATAAGAAAAATTGAATATTTTTATTTCATAAAATTCGGAGTCTTACAACAAATATGAACTGTTGATGAATATATTTGGCTGTAGTGCAAATATGAACTGTTGAGGAATATCTTTGGCCTGTAGTGCAAAGATGAAATATTGATGAATATCTTTGGCCTGTAGTGCAAAGATGAATTGTTGATGAATATCTTTGGCCCGTAGTGCAAAGATGACATGTTGTTGAATATCTTTGGCCAGTAGTGCAAAGATGAACAGATGTTGAGATAAACATGACCAACTGGTGATAAAAATGAATATCTTTGGCCGTAGTGCAAAGATGAAGTTATTAGTATGATTATGAACAGGAAATGTGATTTGGTGTAACCATGATCTTTGATGTTTCAGGTGATGAAAATTATCTTCGTCCTGGATGAGAAGAGGAATTTAGAACTACAGTTATGATTATGAGTTATTCATATGATTGTGGACCAGAATTATTGATTGATGTTACAGGGATAAAACATTGTTGGTGGATTTTTAACATGGAGAAGATAATAGACTTTATAGTCTATTTGACTCTTCTAATGAATTGCTCGTTCCGCTGCAACTATGGTTGAAATTTTTATCATTTACCATGTGTTCTAAATCTCTGATTTATTATTGATGAAGGCTATTGATAATTTAATTATCTTTAGTCATGATATTCTTTACTGAGCTAGTTGTGCTCACCCTTTTGCTTCACAATTCCTTTCAGGTAATAAGAGTGTAGCTGGGTCGAGCGAGGGTAACGGGAAAATAGAACGGTGGTCTCTAGTTGTGGATGTTCTCCCGAAGTAGTATAGAAAAGTTCATTTAGTAGTTTTATTTGGTAAATCCAATAGGGTAAGGTGTACCCAACGTTGGAAAGGTGGTTTGCCACTATCATACAAGATATCTAACGACATACAACCTCGTGTCATCATAAGACAAGGATGTGCTCATCCACTTGCTGAGTATATATATGAGCACTACCTATATAATCTTGGTGTTTGTTTGAAGTATAATTCTCAATTAGAGACAATAGAGATAATGATATGTCAAGAGAAGACTCACCATTGGAAAGAATATGATAGTAATCTTCTCGTTTTTCTTTGGGGTCTATTGGGTCAACCAAGGATAATTCTGTGGCCATATGATATCTATCATAACCTAGACGCATGACCTCCCATGTACGAAGGTTTCCTTGAGCACTTCCCAAATATTCTAATTTCTAAAACAGTTTTTGACTATACCTTTATGTAAGGTGTCATTGTGAGGTGATGTCCACGGTTGGAACATGAGTCACATTTGGTATATATTTGTATCCAAACTCACAACATATGTGTTGTTGTATTTTGCATGACAATTGTTGTAATAAAGTTGTAGTTGTTTTCTGTACCATGTATATGGCGACTCATAATAGGTTGGATGGAATGGACCTATTTTGGGGTTGTCACAGTCTGCTACTTCACTATTCCAGTATCTAGTCTTCTTCTAAGGTAAGGGATGTTATTTATTTCTTATTCGTAAAGGATATTATTTTTGTTCAAATACTCATATGAAATAATATTTTCTTCCATACTTTGTAGTATGTGAATAATATTATTTCGTTTCGTATCCCTAATCATACACTCATTTTGTTTAAGTATTACTTCTATACTCCGTGAAATTAGTAGAATATCCTTAAATTTTACGCTTCATCTAGTATCGTTTCACAATGATATTTTTCTGAACATTCTTGTTAAATTTTAAGCTTTTCATGCCGAAGTACTATTCATGAGTACTATTCATTTATATGGCACTATTCATACGTACGACACTATTCATACATACAACACTATTTACGAAGTACTATTCACGGGATACTATTCACGACGAAACGATACTAGATGAATCTGACCCGTCCTTTTGTTATATTATTATATTATAATCTGAACCGTCCTTTTATTATTATTATATTATAATTATTATTATTATTTTGAATTAAAATTAGAATGAATCGTCCTTTTGTTTTCCCGCCTAAATTCAAAATGGGTTCTGTTTTATTATATAGATTATTATAATTATTATTAATATTATTACTATAATTATTATTAATATTACTATTACTATTATAATTATAATTATAATTATATTATTAATAATAATTATTATTATTATTATTAGTACTATTATAATAATAATAATAATAATAATTATTATTATTATTATTATTATTATTATTATTATTATTATTATTATTAGTATCATCATTATTATTTTAATTATTATTATTATTATGAATTAAAATTAGAATAAATCTGAACCGTTCTTGTGGTTTCCCGCCCAAATCAATTAGAATGAATCTGAACCGTCTTTGTGTTTTTCCGCCCAAATAAATTAAAATGAATCTGAACCGTCTTTGTATTTTCCCACCTAAATTTAAAATGGGTTCTGATTTATTATATAAATTTATAGTTAATTTTATGAATAAATAAAAATTATTTGATAACATTACATATTATTTAAGTTCACTTCTTCTTCTTTCACGAATGATAATTGACAATATAATTTTAAAATTAGAATTTTATAATTTTTAGATAATAAATTTGATTTTCATCGATCATGTGAGAATTTTCTATTCTTTATACGAGAGGTTTGCATTTACTCCCTCCACAAAATTTAGTTCACAAAATTTATCGAGTATAAAAAAAGGTTTGTTTGAGGCTTATTTAACTACCTACCGAGTCGAACACGATTTCGAGTCGAGTCCGAGCAATTTGAACTTTTCGAACGAATATGATCCGAGTATCAATAGAAAATTACAATTTAAAGAGATTTGAATAATTTATCAAACTTTAAAATTTATTCATATTTGACTTATTTATATTTTAAGTCGAACTCGAATGGAACTTTTAGTCACCAAATTTAGTTGGGACTTTTTGAAGTTGCAATGGATGGTATTGAGGACGTCTAATGGAGATTATAAAAATAAAGAAATAATAGATGGTGGCCTGCCTGATTCGTCTAATAGAATATTCAAGATGGTATAAATAAAGAAATTATAGATGGTGGCTGCGTGTAATAACGACTTGTACCTGTCAACACTTAAAAGGTTGCCGAACCATATGGAGTGGAGTATATAACAAGTGGTCCGTTCCCGTGTTGATGATTTGATTATGATTTCAGTTCCTTCATATCAAGGCTGTGTGTTGGATGGATTGGATTGGATGTCTCAAAACGGAAGATACTACTCCACTTGTTAGCATTTAATTTTAGTGACATTCAAATAAGGGAATTAGGTGCAAAATATTTACTACACTTTCTTGAATTTCGGCCTACAAAAAATAACTGCATCAGTTGCAGTTTAGCAACTTTTCATAATAGACTTTTTCAACCTTATTAGACAAAAATACTCTCTCTGATTTCGAAAAAGAGTCTCATTTAAAATTTGTATGATTATTAAGAATATATTTTCATTTTATATCTATTCTTAAAACTTAATAATAATAGTGACGTGATAATGAAATTGTTATGGAGAATGTTTCGATATTTTATATTATACTAACTAATAAGACTAGTCATATTTTGTGGAACAAAAATAATTTGCAAATGGAAATTTTTGTACGGAAGGAAGGGAGGGAGTAATTTTTTAGGTACAATTGATCCATTTGCCATACACTAATAGAGCACCCCACAACCTATTTTATTGTTGATTCCCATCCAATAGAACTAAGAAGACTTGTCTTTTATGTACTTTTTCTTTTAGTCCATCTAAGGGCCCAAGGACCAAGACCCAAAAGAAGAAACGGACTGTACATAAGCTTAGACTAATTATCAAGACTACCAACTACACCGGCCAAAATATAGTTATGAATTAATTTTGATTTATAAAATATGGTTATGATTCTATTTAAGAATTAAAATTATATTAATTATTTTTAATATAGGTTGTATGGGTTGGAACCATATAATTATGATTCAAATATAGGTTGACCATATTTTAAATTTCAAACTTACCTTTATTATGATCCAATTAAATAAATTATTATTAGATAATCACTAAATATTTTATTTTTTAGTAGCAACTGCTCAAAGTTTCAAAAAATTCAATAATATGTTCTCACAAGTTTAATTTTTTTTATAGTTTTAGGACGAAGTAAATAATACTCCCTCCCTCGCTCCCTAGGTCATTGTAAAAAATTCATAGGAGTTTTAGCGTAACAAAATTTGAATTAAACGGTTTTTATTTTTACATGAGGTCCCCAACTAGCTATACGGCAGTTGAGGAAAGAGTGGTTCCATTTTCTAATTATAGTAAAACAGTCGGTTAAAATTTGATCCATTTTTTCAGCTCAAAGAAACAGTTTATACCGAATCATATGGACGACCGTACCTTCGCTCTTTATAACCTGGCCATTCTATCTCAACTCAAACTGAAAAACAATAACTAACCAGACCGGTGATCAAGAAATTAAGCAACAATGGCCGATGATGCAGCGGAGCAGGCCGAACGCGACCGAATTTTCAAGAAATTTGACACAAATGGTGATGGAAAAATATCAGCAGCAGAGCTAGGAGAATCCCTCAAAGCACTTGGTTCCGTTACAGGGGAAGAAGTGAAGCGAATGATGGCTGAAATTGACACCGATGGTGATGGCTACATTTCCTTACAGGAATTCACTGATTTTGCCCGTGCCAACAAGGGCTTAATGAAGGATGTTGCCAAGATATTCTAGTCTCTCTTTATATTTATTTATACCATATTATGATATATGAATCCAATTGCTCTTTTTAATTGTTTGGGCATTTTACTTATTTATGATATATTTGTTTTTCATTTTTGTAGAGAAACGGTACCCTCTTGTTCCATAAATGTTTATTTCATATAATTTGTTTATTAATTACATTTGTCCCTGTTCACCACATGGTTGAATGCAAAATTCTCAAACCGCGTGGTCATGACCTTATATTTGTTTTGTGCCTTGTATGCTCCATATATTATAATTATAATAGAATTTGAAATACATTTTTCTTTTTAAAGTTAAAATTATATTTCTATTTTCATACTCTACTGAGATTTTTAACAAATGATATAAATATATTTAGAAAAACAAAGTTATCTTTATAACTAGTCATACTTAATTGTTGTTTAAGAATCAATTCTTTTCTTGTGTGCCTGAATTGAAAAACTCTCTCCATTTAATAATGTTTGAAGCATCTTTATCTAAGAACACACAAGAAAGTAAATCAAGAAATTGCCTGAAAATTTAAAATTTACTACTCTATAATTTTGGGAAATATTTCTACATAAAAAAATGATATTTTCACATAATCTCTCACATGAATAGTGAGTGGATCACACCTCCACCTCCACCTCCATACGAGAGAGACTTTGAAAATATTAGTTTCCTATCATTTATACTCCTTTTAAGCTCAAACTTTTGGCAGAATCAAAATGTGCTATGAAAACACAAAAAAAATATTTGATTCATGGTGAGAATTCAGGAATGCCGAAGGAAAAATATACCAAAGAAAAGTTAATTGGAAATATCACAATCAAGAAGTTCTGAATACAAAATTATTGGAATCAGTCATCCTTCTCGTTAAAAACAGAGAAGAGAGAAGCACATATGTACGGTCGTTGCTTATTGCATTACCAGATCCCTATATTCAATTCCAAAAACTTGCAAATTCTATAACCCAAAATTATCTCTACAAGCATAACACTACAAAAAACTGATTTATGAATCACGGCTTAAGTGATCATCATCCTCAAATTCTGAAACTCCTAGCATCGCCAAAGCTAAATGATTCTTCATTTCACTTTTTGTCTGCTGTAGCTGAGAGTAACAATCAGGGATATAACCCTTACCATGGAAAGTAGATTTTTTCTTATTAGAGAAATTAGGTTCTACTTCTGTCAGTATTGATATTATTTCACTGATGTTGAGCCTCCGCGATTCTTCACTAACTATACAAGCACCTGCAGCTTGAACCATCCCACCTATTTGCTTTAAATTTTTCTTTGTGAACTTGATATTTGGATCGATCAGTCTTTCGTTTGCTCCTTGCTGCAAAAGTGGCTTTGCCTGCAACAAAAGGATGCTACATATTTAATATAGTACACTCCATATGTATTCAACTGAAGCTTAAATTAACAAGACTATATCCCCCTTCCTGTCCCTCACTATGGTTGACGCCTGCATCACATTGGTATAGTGTAGCAGGAACTAGTAATTTGGAAATTACTCAATTATCAGATTAAAATATCCATTAATTATGATGTAAAAAGGAGCTTCTTATGTAGTACTTCGGTACTTGCGACTTTGTGAATTACATACTGCTCAGTAACTTTGCCCAACTCAGGAAACTTTTAGTACCAACACATTGAAGCTTAAGGAAAGGAATGATAGCCTTGTTTCAAGCTTCATTTGTTTTAACAGGCAATGATTTCATTTAGTGCACCTAAACCTAATGCTTGTATTGTTGTATGATCAAAGTAGAAGTTCACTTAGATTTTCTGAGGTAGATTTTCTACCTCCTAAAAACATCAACCAAGGAAAAAATGCTAAAAAAACCTAACGCAAGGTACAGATATTGCTGTTGTTTCAACAAACTAACTATTCCGGTTTCATCCATTGCAACTTAAGGCAGAAAACCATCAATAGATTCATTTTGAGGATGAAAGACAACATGAGAAGAAGATCAAGGATGGAACCATGTTGCCACATAGAAATGATTCGATGAATGAGGTCATTTGAGAAACATACAATCCAGGTTACTACTTTAAACTATATATTTTTGGGAGATTTTAATTATTTTGTACTTTTTCGTTTTATAGGGTACCCACTGGTTTTTGGTAATACACATGCCATTGGATATTTCATTTTTAACTATAATAAGAGAGTTTAAGCAAATGGAAAAGGAGTTGAGCAGAAAAAAGTAAGTTAATGACCTACCCATGAAACCAAGTTCTCTTCGCCTGGTCCTCTTCTTGGTTCAATTGGCTTCCTCCCAGTTATTAGTTCCAAGAGAACCACTCCAAAGGCATAAACATCGGTTTTATCAGATATTTTCCCATGCTGGAAATATTCAGGAGCCAAATACCTGCACATTATATTTTCAGATTACATAAATGGAGGAAAATATGTAAATCTCCACAATGAATCAACATTCAGTACTGATTCTTTTAACTGTTTATTCTGTGTTTTTGATAATTGAGATCATATACCCAAATGTTCCTTTGACAGTTTTGCAAAGAAAAGGTACTGAAGGTGCTTGAGTCCACGTAGCTAATCCAAAGTCGCATAACTGCAAAATATCATTTAAAGTATTGAGATAATTCACAATAACTTATTAGAATGACTATTGCTGATCAACAGCTCAAACTTGTGTTCACAGAATCATTTTCAACCAAAATGATAAAAGTTTTATAAAATCCATCTCTCTAACCTTTGGTGTTTTCCCAGAAGAGAGAAGTATGTTTGAGGGCTTAATGTCTCTGTGAACTACACATCTTTCAGTTCCATTATGTAAATACCCAATTGCCTCAGCGATTCCTATTGCAACCTTATACCTCACTGACCATGGAAGTGATGAACCTCCCTTCACTCCCCTCTTCTTCTCTGCAAATGAGTCGTAAATCATAAATAACTCTAAAATCATCAGAAACAGAAAAATGATTCCATGATTTAGAAGAATAAGAAAACATACCATGCAAATATCGCTCTAAGCTTCCACCTGATACATATTTGTATACCAAAAACAAACCCTCCTCTGGATCAATACAAAAACCCACAAGAGGAACAACATAGGGATTATGTAGAGAACTAGCAATCATCAATTCCCTACAAAATGCTTTTGAAGACTCTTTATCTTCTCTATCCAGCCACTTAATTGCCACAGTGGTCCTCAAGAACCCAACTTTTCCTCTGAAAACACAGCTCAATGCACCTCTGCCCAATACTCTCCCTACCCAATTCAACAAAGAAAAATATAAATAATCAATCACAATCAAAAACACACACACATATATATAGATAAATAAAATTAGGTGTAATACCAAAATAGGAAGGAAAAAAACAATTAAGTACCTTCTGAAAAATTGTGAGTAGCAGAAAGAATTTCGGAGTAACTGAACCTGACCAGGGTATGGACCACTGGAGAAATACTCTTCTCCAATGACTGAATTCTGCGCCATTTTAGTTCTCGAGATCGAGATTCAATAAACCCGTTGTCCAAATTCACCATTAAAACAGTGGCTGAGTAAAAATTATTCACATTCATTGATTCAAGTTCAACTTGAGAGCAAAAACTGAACCTGAATGAGGAATGAACTGATTGAGGGTCGGCATACGTGAGTTCTGGACCATACCCACAAGTTTCCGCAAGCAACCAAGCTTTATTGTGCTCACAATTATTGCTACCCTTCTCACTATCTCTCTGATCTTTGCCGGAACTCGGCCGTTTGGAAGGTGGAAGAAGACAAGACAGCCCAAATTCCCAAATCATTTTGCGGATTAAAGTTTTGAATTTTAGCTCATCATAGTCAGAGGATTGCGGATAGGTAACTAAAGAAGTAGTAGTATTTAAATAAAGAGGATCTTGAGAAATGGTGCAATTAGTACATTGGGAAAACCCCATTTGAGTGGATCTCTACAAGAACACGCAGAAACCCAAAAAGAGAGTAAAAGTTGAGAGCTTTGCTTGAAGGGAACGGGAGAGAATTTGTAAATAGAGAAAGAAGACCTTGGGGTTTTGTGTATGTGTATAAAATGTATATATGCATATTGGGATTAGATTAATAATGTATTAGTAATGGTGGAAGGTGAGAATTAGAGAGAGAAGAGAATTAGAGTTGTGAATGGTTAGGAAGACAGGAAGAACCCACATTATTTGGATTGAGATAATATAAAAAGTTGATAAACTACAATTATCAAAGGAGATGGGGATGTTCATGACTCATTGGGCTTTAAAGGATTAATTATGATAAAATCATTCCCCACATAGATATGAGAGAGATATGGAAGATAGCCAGAAAAGTTAGGGTAACGGTTAATTGTTCATTAAAACAATTAATTAATGTTGGTTAAAATAATATTACTATATATTAGGAATGTTTAAGTAAATTTTTTGATTGTTTGATAAATTTTAATAGCAACCATTTTAAAAAAAAAAGATGTTTACTCAATCTCATATGTTAATAACTCTGGCAATTAATTAAATATATCCATTGAAATCAGAGGGAGATGGTTATATGTAGTTTGGTGAACGAACACCCCGTGGCCAACAGCTTCTAGTCCTTCAACCACCACCCTTGACAGCCCCTGGGGGCTTCATTTGTCCACCTCTTGTGTTATTGAAAGAAGAGATTATTTTCTCTCATATTCTTCTATTTCTCTTTACGACATAAAAAAGAGATTATAACGTAATAAATTTGAACAAGAATAGTTTTACGACTTCAAGATTTTCAATAATAAAGGCAGATACAACATATAGTGTGATTGTATAAAGAACTTGTTTAATTTAATCTTTTAATTTTGATTATTGCTTTTTAGAATTTTAAAAAAGGAGTAGCTTTTGACTTGTCAAATTGACTTGTTTTAGTCTAAATAAAATTTCAAATTTGAAAACAGGAAAATGGCTGATAATCAAAGATTAAAGAAGCAAAAGAATTTAAATAAACATAATTAAAAGCTAATCTAATTAGCCTAACATGATTATATACACATATTATAATCTTAATATAAATAAACTGTATAGCAATTGTATAATTCAGCCTCTACGCCAAGTGAATGAATGAAGGTTGCGCTGAATTATTCAAGGTTTACGTTAGCAAGCCGGATTTAGGTAGGATGAATGGGTTTATTTTTGATTTGTCAAATCAAATTATTTGGAGGGAACTGAATAATTGTGAATTCGTTGTTGACTGATAGACTTTGTATATTAGGAAATAGTCAAAGCTTTTTTAATACCTGTATATTAGGCAGTAATATTTTCCTTATTATTTTGAGCTAATTAGCTCCTATAGTTTAACCTACGATTCTGCTTACAGTTATGTACTTATGTTGTATATATTGACTCAATCACACGAATGAAAGGGGGATGATTTCCTACATGGTATCAGAGCAGGTTTCTCCTCCTCTAACCTAGCCGTCAGCTTCTCTTCACCCTCACCTCTTCTCTCTCAAACACGTTTCCATGGCTGCGAAAACCACTTTCCACTCTGCCCTTGCAGTCACCAACGTGAAATCCCTCATCACCATCACCTTGGACCTTGAAACAGGTCAATACCATGAATGGGTTACCCTCTTTAAAGTTCAGGCAAGGATACATAGCGTCCTTGAACACATAATTCCTCCAACAGAGGCTGCTGAACTCACCGCCTACCAAGCCTCGAAGGCCGCTGATCTTCCTCTCTGGAAAAGGCTTAACGTCGTCGTCCTCCAATGGATCTACGCCACGGTTTCTCATGAAATTCTCACCTCTATCCTTGTCGTCGACGATGTGGCCGAAAAAGCTTGGCAACGCGTTGCCCAAATATTTCACGACAATAAAAACTCAAGGGCAGCATACCTTGAAACAGAATTCACAACAACAAAACTGGTTGAATTTTCTTCTGTGGTGGCCTATTATAATCGACTTCAATCTCTTGCAACTCAACTCGCCAATGTGGGGCAGCCCGTCTCCGATCAGCGATTAGTCTTGCGCCTTCTTGCCGGACTGCCTGAAGCCTACTCCACCTTTGTCACCAACATCCAGCAGAAGGATGTTCTCCCTCCATTCTCTGAGGTCTGCTCGCGCCTCAAACTTGAGGACACCACCGCAAAGGAAAGGGCTCGTGACTCTGGCTCCACTGCACTTATCGTCGATGATGACACATCATCTCAATCTCCGACACACCATCACGGAGGTAATAATACTCACTCTCATGGTCGCTCATATCGGGATAATCGTGAAAATCGTGGCAGGAATAACAATAAACATCGCGGCCAGAAAAACAACCGGGGCAAAAACAGCCGTGGCGGCGGTCACCATCAACCCAGCCAGCCGGCGGCGTCTCAGCAAGGCCCACCGTGGCCAAACACAGCCTGGCCGACCTGGCCGCCTCAGCAGTGGGCTATCCCACCGTGCCCCTATCCCACTTATTCTCCATGGCAGCAACGTCCACCAAGGCCCAACAATAATGGAGTCCTTGGGCCTGGTCCACGTCCACCCGATGCATACATCATGCAAGCTCCTGCTTCCTATGGCTTTTCCATGTCGGGCCCAACTTCATCCGGATATGCACCGACTGACATCGATGCCGCCATGCACACTTTATCTCTTCATCAACCGGATGATAATTGGTATATGGACACGGGAGCCACCTCTCACATGACTGCCAATCCAGGTACTCTCACGTCTTATTTTAATTTGAGCAAAAATAATGGTATTATTGTTGGTAATGGTAACACTATTCCAATTCGTGGTTATGGACATACTTTCCTCACCCTGCCTCACCCACCTTTTCACCTCACAAATGTCTTACATGCTCCTAAACTTATCAAAAACCTTGTTTCCGTTCGCAAATTCACTAACGATAATAATGTTTCTATTGAGTTTGATCCTTGTGGGTTTTCTGTGAAGGATTTACGGACAGGGAGCCGCCTAATGAGATGTGAGAGCACCGGGGAATTATATCCTATCAATGCCAAAAATAGGACCACATCACCATCCACTTTTCTTGCCGCATCACCCAATTTATGGCATTCTCGCTTAGGACATCCGGGCCAAGCTATTCTTAATTCTCTTCGTAATAATGATTTGATTAAATGTAATAAGGCTCGCACTTCTTTTTGTACTTCTTGTCCCTTGGGGAAACACATTAAGTTGCCATTTCATGCTTCTATGTCATTTACTACTATGCCTTTTGACATTATTCACAGTGATTTATGGACATCTCCCGTTTTGAGTTCTAATGGCCATCGCTATTATGTCATTTTCCTTGATGATTATAGTAATTTTCTGTGGACTTTTCCCATTTCAAACAAGTCACAAGTTTATTCTATTTTCCTCTCCTTTAAGGCATTAATCAAAACTCAATTCGAAAGAGAAATAAAAAATATTCAATGTGATAATGGGCGGGAATTTGATAATGGACCCTTTAAATCTTTTTGCATGGCCAATGGTTTACAATTTCGATTTTCTTGCCCCCATACCTCACCTCAAAACGGTAAGGCGGAAAGAAAAATTAAGTCCATTAATAACATAGTGCGCACTCTCCTTGCTCACGCCTCCATACCCCCATCCTTTTGGCATCACGCACTCCAAATGGCAACATATCTACTCAACGTCCTTCCCTCAAAGGTTTTAAAATACAAATCCCCAACTCAAGTTCTTTTTCAAAGAACACCATCCTTTTCTCATCTCCGGGTTTTTGGGTGTCTCTGCTATCCTCTTTTCCCATCCACAACCATAAATAAATTGCAAGCCCGTTCCACACCTTGTATTTTCTTGGGATATCCATCAAATCATCGGGGGTACAGGTGTTAAGATTTATCAAGTCAGAAAATAATAATTTCCAGGCATGTCATATTTAATGAAAATCAATTTCCTTTTTCCACTTTGCATAAAACAAATCCCACCTCTTATGATTTTTTGGACAATAACTTATCACCTTACATTATGCATTTTTTGACTCCCTCAAATCTGCCCATTCCACAAACACAAGCCCAACCCCAACCTGCCGTTACCTCTGCTCCTACACCGCTGGCCCAACCCAACCAGCAAAGCCCAGCAGACTCCTCAACGCCCCACCCAGCGCCGCAACCTCCCCCATATCCCAACCCACCAACCATCGGCCCAATACCACAAAATAACCCTCAGCCCACCAGAATGGCCACAAGAAGCCAACATGGAATTCACAAGCCAAAAATGCCATTTAATTTGAGCACTGCCACTGCCACCTCCATTTCCCCAATTCCACGAAATCCAGTAAGTGCTTTAAATGACCCGAATTGGAAAGCTGCCATGGTTGATGAATTTGATGCTCTCATTAAAAATAAGACGTGGGAATTAGTACTACGTCCTAAAAATGTGAATCTTATTCGTTCTATGTGGATTTTACGGCATAAAAAGAAATCTGATGGTTCTTTTGAGCAGCATAAAGCCCGTCTTGTAGGTGATGGCAGGTCACAACAGGTTGGAGTGGACTGCGATGAGACATTTAGCCCGGTTGTCAAACCGGCTACTATCAGGATTGTATTGAGTATTGCACTGTCACATTCATGGCCTATTCATCAGTTGGATGTCAAGAATGCCTTTCTTCATGGTCATCTTAATGAGACAGTCTATATGCATCAGCCCATGGGATTCAGGGATCCAAAACACCCAAATCATGTGTGCCTCTTGAAAAAGTCATTGTATGGGCTCAAGCAAGCCCCTCGAGCCTGGTACCAGCGATTTGCGGACTATGTTTCCATGTGACGCCCCCAAAATAGGTATACAACACTCATTCTGAGTCGCCAAATACATGGTACAGAAAGCAAACTACAACTTCAATAATACAATTATCGTGTAAAATACGACAACACATACTGTGAGTTTAAATACAAATATTATCTTCTGGACAATATCCACACTCAAATAAATCCTCATTATAATTATTCAAACACTATTTTACAGAAATAATGAGGACTGCTAAAACATCTTTCTAGAACCATCACTCCATACCCCGACTAGATCCTGCTATGTTCTCACCTCCTAAGAAGAAAAATGGAACAAAAAAGAAAAGTGTGAGCTCAACTAGCCCAGTAAAAAATATTATGACTAAGATAATATACAACAAATTATTGTTAGTCTTCAACAGGAAAAATCTGATAGAATATAATAGACAACAAGTTTTAGAACAACAACTGCAGCAGAAACAGCAAACCATTAGAAGAGTCAAGTAGAGAATGAATTCTACTATCTTCTAAGATTTAAAAGTCCATCATCAATATTTTATCCCTATAACATCAATTAATAATCATCTTTATCCAAATATTCATCTTTGCACTACAGGCCAAAGATATTCATCAAGTAATCATACATCTTTGCACTACAGGCCAAAGATATTCAGTAATATCATCATTTAGGACTGAGGATGATGAAAAATATTTTAAAGGAAACGAATCCAGTGAGACAGAAGGACAAATATTAGGAATTCGTATAACAATTTATCCAAGATCAATAATACTTCATAATAATCAATTGTGAAGCAGAATCAAAAATAAAGATCAAAACATGGATACAATCAAAGATAGTAACCATAATAGACATCTTGGACAAAAAGGAAAAATTTTATTTTTCGGTGAATAGTGCCGTATTCGTGAATAGTACCATATACGTGAATAGTGCCGTATACGTGAATAGTAATCCCGACACAAAAAGTTTTAAATTTGATAAAAACTCATATCAATATTTCAGCATAATGATATTAAAAAAAATAATATCATTAAGAAGAAAATAATATCCCTTACCTCAAAATATCAGTACTTCTGGTCGGAATACCGGTATAAGGCTGAAACAAAACTTGCTCTGATAAATAGAAACTCTCAAAGTATCTAAATACTCACAAAATACACTAAATAATCTAGAGAGAGAAAGAGAGAAAACTTATTTCTGGTGTGATTTTTAATTCTAACTTAGCCCTCTATTTATAGGAAAATGTTAGCACGCCGAAGCAGACTTAACCTGCAACCTGATAGCTTTACCTGCTACTATTCCCACCCACCACATTTGAATAAAAATCTCAGCACATTTTTTCACCAACCAATAGTGGGGCCCACCAATTCAAGAATTTTCCATCAAAATGATAAACTCCGAAAATTCAACAATTTCTGAACCAGTCATCTCGTAAAATTCATAATAAATCATACGTTCATTTTTAACGGTTCAAAATTTGTGGACATATACTCAACTTATATATGTATAACATATCCAAAAATTACCATGATCCAACGGTCGGATTAAAAATTATAACCCCCGCAAAATAACTCAAAAACCCTGATTTTTAATACCTACATTCCGACAAAAATACTGATAAAAACCTCAATATTAACTACTTCATTTTTAATCACAAAAATATATCCCTCATTTATATCCACATAAAATAAATATTTCCTTATCATATGAATCAATAATTAATTATTCACAAATAATATTACAGAATCACATTTATGACAACCAGGCCGTTCCCAGGAAAGAGGGGGCTTTCCAATAAAGATTTCTCCTTACTGGCGCGCAATTAGATGACCAAACCTCTCCTTAGACAGAACTTTCTAGACATTGCCAATAATGTTATCTAATAATATTATTCAAATAATATGAATTATTGATCTGATAATGGAAAATACTATGCAGCAACAATTATTGAAACAACAATAATATAAAATATCAACGCAACAATTATTGAATCAATAAAATAAAATATTGAACAATAACTACTGTAACAATTATTGAGTAGTGCCTTCTTACGTAAGAATCAATAATTGGTGCAATACCGTGTGCTACTGTATTTTAACCGCCGGGTATTCTAACAGTATTAACGGTAACAACTACGCCGTTATTTATAAATAACGTATACTTGTCGTTTTCTTCATCCAATCGCTTTCCGTTATGGGGCCCACACAAGGCTGCGCCGTCGTACGAATATTCCCCGACAGCAAGAATATTCCACGACCAAACGAATATTCCCCGACAAAATGAATATTTTATAACCACTTGCTTATTTTGTAAAATTTGCACATTTCACCCATAACCAAAGTATTATATCAAATTAACCCCTTATTATTCACAATAATATTTAGAGAAAATTTGATTTTATTCATTAATAAGTTGGGGTCTTACAACCTCCCCTCCTTATGAAATTTCGTCCTCGAAATTGACGTACGTACCTGATGTTTCAAAAAGGTGAGGATACCTCGCTTTCATTTCTGATTCCAACTCCCAGGTCATTTCTTCAATAGCATGGTTTCTCCACAAAATCTTAACTTGTGGTATAACCTTCGTGCGTAGGACATGCTCTTTCCTATCCAAGATCTTAACAGGTATCTCCTCGTACGTTAAATCTTCAGCTATCTCGTCTGGTTTTAACTCAATAATGTGGTTCGGGTCTTTAACATATTTACGAAGCATAGATATGTGAAAAACATTATGAACACGAGACATGCTTGGAGGTAATGCGAGTCTATATGCCACATTTTCTATTCGCTCAAGAATCTCAAATGGACCAACAAATCTTGGATTGAGCTTTCCTCTCTTCCCAAATCTTGTAACTCCCTTCCATGGTGCAACACGTTATAATATATGATCCCCAATATTAAATTCCACGTCCTTCCGATGAAGATCCGCATAACTCTTTTGTCGATCCTGTGCCGTTTGTATACGTTATCGAATCGTTTGGATCTTCTCTGTAGTAATGCGTACCAACTCTGGTCCCAACAATGTTGCTTCACCCACCTCGTCCCAGCATACTGGAGAACGATATTTTCTTCCATACAACGCCTCGAATGGAGCCACACCTATGCTCGCCTGATAACTGTTGTTGTAGGAGAATTCCACCAATGGTAGGTACTTATCCCAACTCCCTTTGAGATCTAGGACACAAAGTCTTAATAGATCTTCAAGAGTTTGAATAGTCCTCTCTGATTGTCCGTCCGTTTGAGGATGGTATGCCGAACTGAATCGTAAATCCGTGCCCATAGCTTTCTGCAAGCTAACCCAAAATCGTGAAGTGAATCTTGGGTCACGATCCGAAACTATGGATACTGGCATGCCATGCAATCTCACAATCTCGTTCACGTACATACTAACAAGACGTTCAAGGGAATAAGTCTCACGTATCGGCAAGAAATGAGCAGACTTGGTTAATCTATCAACAATAACCCAAATCGCATCTATGCCTTGAGAAACCTTGGGAAGACCCGTAACAAAATCCATAGTAATGTGTTCCCACTTCTATTTCAGAATCTCAAGTGGTTGCAATGGACCCTTTGGTACTTGATGCTCCGCTTTTACACGTTGACAAGTTAAACATCTCGAGATAAACTCCGCGATCTCTCTTTTCATATTGCTCCACTAAAATGTATGTCGAAGATCGTTATACATTTTGGTACTCCCAGGATAGATTGCAAACGGTGTGTTGTGTGCCTCCATCATTATTCTATGCTTCAAGTCAAAATCGTTAGGAACACAAAGTCTGGAGTTGACTCGAAGTATTCCTTCTTCATCGATTCTTGCTTCTGGAATAGCACCTTCTTGCACTTTCTTCTTCATACGCATCAGCTCCATGTCCGTAGCTTGAGCAGCTTTAACTTTATCGATTAAAGTCGATTCTACTCGTATATTTGATATCATCATGTGGGTACTTAGAGCCTTCATCTCTATCTCCATCCTTTGCAAGTCATACAAAATGGGTCTTTGTGTTAACAACATTGCACTCGTACCCGCATATGATCTTCTACTCAATGCGTCAGCTACTACGTTTGCTTTTTCAGGATGATATTGGATGGTATGATCGTAATCTTTCATCAGCTCGAGCCAACGTCGCTGCCGCATGTTGAGTTCCTTTTGGGTGAAGAAATATTTGAGGCTTTTATGATCTGTATAGATCTCCACTTTCTCCCAATACAGGTAGTGTCTCCAGATCTTCAACGCAAAAACGACTGCTGCCAACTCCAAATCATGAGTAGGATAATTTCTCTCATATTCTTTGAGTTGTCGTGAGGCATAGGCTATGACTTTTCCATGTTGCATGAGAACACATCCTAACCCTTTGCCTGAAGCATCGCTGTAGATAACAAATCCATCCGAACCAGATGATATTGTCAGAACAGGTGCCGAAATGAGTCTCCTCTTGAGTTCTTGGAAACTCTTCTCGCATTCCTCACTCCATACGAATTTTTTATCTTTCCGAGTCAGCTGAGTTAACGGAGTAGCGATTCAAGAAAATCCTTCCACAAATCTCCGATAATAACCAGCTAAGCCCAGAAAGCTACGTACTTCGGTTACCGACTTCGGTTGCTCCCAACTTTGTATACCTTCAATCTTCGCCGGGTCGACAGATACTCCATGTTTTGACACCACGTGCCCAAGGAATGCTACTTCCTCAAGCCAGAACTCGTATTTCTTCAATTTGGCATATAGCTTATTTTCACGGAGCCTTTACAGTACCAGCTTCAAATGGCGCTCATGATCTTCACGGCTTTTGGAATAGATGAGGATGTCATCAATAAAGACAACAACGAACTGATCCAAATATTCTTTGAATACACGGTTCATCATATCCATGAAGGCAGCAGGAGCATTAGTCAATCCAAAAGACATGACTAAGAATTTATAATGCCCGTACCGAGTTCTGAAGGCAGTCTTTAGAATATCCTCAGTTTTAATCTTCAGCTGATGATATCCAGAACGAAGGTTGGTCTTTGAAAAGAATTGTGTTCCTTGTAACTGGTCGAACAGTTCATCAATGCGAGGTAGCGGATACCTATTCTTGATGGTGACATGGTTCAATTCTCGATAGTCAATACAAAGTCGCATACTCCTGTCTTCTTTACGAATAAAATAGGAGCACCCCAAGGAGATGTACTAGGACGAATAAAACCGATGTCCAACAACTCCTGTAGTTGGACTTTTAACTCCTGAAGTTCAATAGGAGCCATTCGATATAGAGTTTTAGAAATGGGCTTTGTACCGGGTTCAAGGTCAATAAAGAATTCAACTTCACGTTATGGGGGTAGACCAGGAAGTTCTTCAGGAAATACATCGGGAAATTCTCTAACAATAGAAATATTATTCAAATCTGACTTGTCTTTGTTCAAATCCATAACATGGGCTAAGAAAGCTTGACATCCGTTTTTCAATAAACGAATAGCTTTGTGGCTTGATATGACAGTGACTGATTTTAGTGGTTTAGTAGTTTGAATTCGTATGACAAGTTGGTTAGGAATATGAAAACTAACAACCTTACAAAAACAATCAATTTTAGCATGATGAGTGGTTAACCAATCAATTCCTAAAATCACATCAAAAGCAAGTATCTTTAAAGAAATAAGGTCAACAGGTAATGTGATGGTGCCAACTTAGATCAAACAAGATTTGTAAACAGTGGATGTGATGAAAGTTTCTCCTAACGGAGTCTCCACAGATAGGTCAAAGTCTAATTTCTCCGGAGTCAAGTTTAAATGTTGAGCACAAGTAGGAGAGATAAAAGAAAGGGTAGAACCGGTATCTAGTAAAGTATAAACTTCGCAAGAATTCAAGATTAGCTTACCCGTGATCACCTCGTTCGGGTTTCTCGCGTTTTGGCCAATCACGACAAACGCTCTTTCAGGAACCGCTGATTTTGACTTATCCGGGACAGCTTTTGGAGTCACCATCCCCGCTGAACGTGGTTTTGCTACAGAACACTCTCGAGTTATATGACCCTCCTTTCCACAGTTATAACATACCTTAGATTGTTGTGGGCAGTTTGGGCTGATATGTCCCTCTTTCCCACATTTGTAACATACGACCGGTGGTCGTTCTCCTCCCCTAGAAACAGTTGATGTTTGTGCTGACATCTTCACATTATCATTGTTGTACCTTCTCTTCTTGAAATCTCCTCCCGACTCGCTCCTTTTATTTTTTACGACCACGATTACCACCAGAGTGGTTACCGCTTTTGTCCGAATATTTTCCTCCCTGCTGGTTTTCATTGCTTCGATGACTGCTGTCACCGATATGATCCTGGTTGTGGTCCCTCAGTTGACCGTACTCGTTATCTCGCTCTAATAATTGAGCCCTGTTGACAACATCTGAATAGAGAGAAAATTTATGAGAGATAAGATATTGTCGAATCTCGGATTTTAGACCTCTCAGAAACATCCTTGTCATTCGTTCCTCATTTTCGACCAAATGAGGTGCAAACCTGGACAACTCTGCAAACTTCGCCTCGTACTGAGACACCGTCATGTTATTCTGCTCCAGTCTAATAAACTCTACCTCCTTCATATGACGAATACTTTTAGGAAAGTACTTGTCATTGAACAGTTTCTGAAATATCTCCCAAGACATGCTGAGTGCGGCTGGATGGGTACGCTTCACAAACTCCCACCAGTAGTCTGCCTCACCGCGGAACATAAAAGTGGCGAATGGAACCTTCTGTTCCTCCGTGCATCCCAAGACATCGAATATCTTGGTAATTTGCTTGACCCACGTTTCTGCCATGATCGGATTCGGCTTTCCCTTAAATTCTGGTGGTCCCAATTCTTTGAACTGCTTGGCTGTAACAAACCGCGCGTTGTTAATATTTCTACCTGTATTCTGCACACGAGTCTCCCTCGTCTAATTTTGCATGAACTGCAAAAAGCTCCTAAACATTCCATCATTCATCGTTTGCTCGGTAACGTTGTTTAAAGGAGGAATATTGCCTTCCTGTTGCACGTTCCCCTGGGTGGTGATCAAAGGTGTCTCCACGGTCTGATTTACTCCATTATTAACGTTCTCAACTGCCATTCTTAAATACTTCCATAAAACAAGGGTTAGTAGTCATGTCATATATTATCCCTATACTCTGACCGACCAAATAAACACCAAATAAACTTATTCAGGTCATACTAGCGAAGGAATTCCCCATCTCTCCCCTCCTAGTTCTTGTCTCACATCTCAGCCAAGGATCACATCCCTAAGCTCTGATACCAACTGTGACGCCTCCAAAATAGGTATACAATACCCATTCTGAGTCGCCAAATACATGGTACAGAAAGCAAACTATAACTTCAATAATACAATTATCGTGCAAAATACGACAACACATACTGTGAGTTTAAATATAAATATTGTCTTCTGGATAATATCCACACTCAAATAAATCTTCATTACAATTATTCAAATACTATTTTACAGAAATAGTGAGGACTGCTAAAACATCTTTCTAGAACCATCACTCCATACCCCGACTAGATCCTGTTATGTTCTCACCTCCTGAGAAGAAAAATGGAACAAAAAAGAAAAGGGTGAGCTCAACTAGCCCAGTAAAGAATATTATGACTAAGATAATATACAACAAATTATTGTTAGTCTTCAACAGGAAAAATCTGATAGAATATAATCGACAACAAGTCTTAGATCAACAACTGCAGCGGAAACAGCAAACTATTAGAAGAGTCAAGTAGAGAATGAATTCTACTATCTTCTAAGATTTAAAAGTTCATCATCAATATTTTATCCCTGTAACATCAATTAATAATCATCTTTATCCAAATATTCATCTTTGCACTACAGGCCAAAGATATTCATTTGTATCACCTGTCAGTCATGTTCATCTCAATACCTGTTCATCTTTGCACTACAGGCCAAAAATATTCATCAAGTAATCATACATCTTTGCACTACAGGCCAAAGATATTCAGTAATATCATCATTTAGGACTGAGGATGATGAAAAATATTTTAAAGGAAACGAATCCAGTGAGACAGAAGGACAAATATTAGGGATTCGTATAACAATTTATTCAAGATCAATAATACTTCATAATAATCAATTGTGAAGCAGAATTCAAAAATAAAGATCAAAACATGGATACAATCAAAGATAGTAACCATAATAGACATCTTGGACAAAAAGAAAAAATTTTATTTTTCGGTGAATAGTGCCGTATTCGTGAATAGTACCATATACGTGAATAGTGTCGTATACGTGAATAGTAACCCCGACACAAAAAGTTCCAAATTTGATAAAAACTCATATCAATATTTCAGCATAATGATATTGAAGAAAATAATATCATTAAGAAGAAAATAATATCCCTTACCTCAAAATATCAGTACTTCTGGTCGGAATACCGGTATAAGGCTGAAAGAAACTTACTCTGATCAATAGAAACTCTCAAAGTATCTAAATACTCATAAAATACACTCAATAATCTAGAGAGAGAAAGAGAGAAAACTTGTTTCTGGTGTGATTTTCAATTCTAACTTAGCCCTCTATTTATAGGAAAATGTTAGCACGCCGAAGCAGACTTAACCTGCAACCTGATGGCTTTACCTGCTACTATTCCCACCCACCACATTTGAATAAAAATCTCAGCACATTTCTTCACCAACCAAGAGTGGGGCCCACCAATTCTAGAATTTTCCATCAAAATGATAAACTCCGAAAATTTAACAATTTCTGAACCAGTCATCTCGTAAAATTCATAATAAATCATACGTTCATTTTTAACGGTTCAAAATTTGTGGACATATACTCAACTTATATATGTATAACATATCTAAAAATTACCACAATCCAACGGTCGGATTAAAAATTATAACCCCCGCAAAATATCTCAAAAATCCTGATTTTTAATACATCCATTCCGACAAAAATACTGATAAAAACCTCAACATTAACTCCTTCATTTTTAATCACAAAAATATATCCCTCATTTATATCCACATAAAATAAATATTTCCTTATCATATGAATCAATAATTAATTATTCACAAATAATATTACAGAATCACATTTATGACAACCAGGTCGTTTCCAGGAAAGAGGGGCTTTCTAATAAGGATTTCTCCTTACTGGTGCGTAATTAGATGACCAAACCTCTCCTTAGACAGAACTTTCTAGACATTGCCAATAATGTTATCTAATAATATTATTCAAATAATATGAATTATTGATCTGATAATGGAAAATACTGTGCAGCAACAATTATTGAAACAACAATAATATAAAATATCAACGCAACAATTATTGAATCAATAAAATAAAATATTGAACAATAACTACTGTAACAATTATTGAGTAGTGCCTTCTTACGTAAGAATCAATAATTGGTGCAATACCGTGTGCTACTGTATTTTAACCACCGGGTATTCTAACAGTATTAACGGTAACAACTACGCCGTTATTTATAAATAACTTATACTTGTCGTTTTCTTCATCCAATCGCTTTCCATTATGGGGCCCACACAAGGCTGCGCTGTCGTACGAATATTCCCCGACAACAAGAATATTCCACGACCAAACGAATATTTCCCGACAAAATGAATATTTTATAACCACTTGCTTATTTTGTAAAATTTGCACATTTCACCCATAACCAAAGTATTATATCAAATTAACCCCTTATTATTCACAATAATATTTAGAGAAAATTTGATTTTATTCATTAATAAGTTGGGGTCTTACATTCCACCATTGGCTTCTCCCACGGTCGAGCTGATCACTCACTCTTTATCTTTTGTCGTGGTTCTGACACTACCTATATTCTACTTTATGTTGATGACATCATTCTCATCGCTTCTTCCAATGCTCTCCGAAAATCCATCATGTCTCTACTCAGTGCCGAATTTGCAATGAAGGATTTAGGTCCTTTGGGTTATTTTTTGGGTATTGCAGTTACACGCACTTCAGCTGGCATGTTTCTCTCTCAGAAGAACTATGCCGCAGACATTATTGAACGTGCAGGCATGACTTCTTGCATGCCCAGACACACTCCAGTTGACACAAAGGCCAAGCTTGGAACCTCGGCTGGACCATCTTATGAGGACCCTACACACTATCGCCAGCTTGCAGGTGCATTACAGTATCTCACATTCACCAGGCCCAACATATCCTACGATGTTCAACAAGTGTGTTTGCACATGCATGATTCGAAAGTCCGGCATATGAATGCTCTCAAGCGCATTGTACGCTACATACAAGGTACTCTTGATTTTGGTCTACATCTGTACAAGTCCTCCATTGCCTCCCTTGTTGCTTATACAGATGCAGATTGGGGTGGGTGTCCGGACACTCGCCAATCCACATCCGGTTATTGTGTCTTCCTCGGTGATAATCTACTCTCTTGATCGTCCAAACGACAACCCACTATGTTTAAATCGAGTGCCGAAGCTGAATACCGCGGTGTGGCTAATGTAGTTTCTGAGTCTTGTTGGCTTAGAAACTTACTTTTGGAACTCCGATGTCCCATCCGAAAAACTACATTGGTTTATTGTGATAATGTTAGTGACATATACCTATCAGGTAACCCAGTTCAACATCAACGCACTAAACATATTGAGATGGACATCCACTTCGCACGTGAAAAAGTTGCCCGTGGAGAAGTTCGTGTGTTTCACGTGCCGTCCCGTTACCAAATTGCAGACATTTTCACTAAAGGTCTTCCGCGCGTACTTTTTGATGATTTCAAGGACAGTCTAAGCGTACGACAACCTCCCGTTTTAACTGCGGGGGTGTGATAGACTTTGTATATTAGGAAATAGTCAAAGCTTTTTTAATACCTGTATATTAGGCAGTAATATTTTTCTTATTATTTTGAGCTAATTAGCTCCTATAGTTTAGCCTACGATTCTGCTTACAGTTATGTACTTATGTTGTATATATTGACTCAATCACATGAATGAAAAGGGGATGATTTCCTACATTGACAATATATATATATATATATATATATATATATATATATATATATATATATATATATATGTTGGTGCCATTCCGTACCAATTCTGGGGCTACTAAGATTATGGGGTTAATTTTGTAACTTCAATTATATAGTACCAATTATTAATAGTGATACAATATAATCAACCATATATATATATATATATATATATATATATATATATATATATATATATATATATATATATATATATATATATATATTTGGGAAGTGATTATTATGAAGTTTATTTTGGTCAATTGATTAATATAATGTCGACAAACAGGTTGGGATGTAATTTTTTTACGTATCAACATAGTCAATTGACCAATTTACCGTAAAATATACTTGGTAGTAACCGGATCCATATATTTGTCTTTTAAATCTTTTCATTACTATTCAGAAATGGGTGACATAAGACAAGACATAACAGCTGGCTAATGCTATGTTATTAAAGAAAATCTTTTATGTTATTTCGAAACACTTTTGAATAGGAGTATTTGATCAAAATTTCCACCTAGGTAGGGGAATGAATACTTGTCGAATTTTAACCTTCAAAACTTGCGATACATTTAACTTTAAAGTTCCATCAAACGCTTTATTCAAGTTTAAGTATGGGATGCTATTTGAAAATCTTTAATACATATACCTTGTTAATTATATGAAAAGTTTAAAGTTAAATAAGACTTTTATTAGTATTAGTGTTGTCTCCGAGGGATGGACAACACTAGCTAATATATACTACCTCCATCCTATAATAATTATCGTTTTAGAAGAAAAATTTTTTCTCAATTTATTTATCGTTTACAACTTTGTAGAAGAGTAAATTATTTACTTTCCTATATCACCCCTACCTTCTCTCATTATCCCAAGAAATTTTTTCCTTTTATTAATAGTTTTCAACTTTCCATAAATGGATAGTGATGAAATTTCACACTAATTTTAATTAATAAATGATAGCACTAAATGACTTTCTTAATCTATGTGTATCAAGTTAAAACGACAGTTATTATGGGATGGAGGGAATAATATTGTAGGAGTAGTACCAAAAGAACACTTGCTAATAGTAATATTTTTGTTTGGTTCGGACTATCAAAATGATGGACCAACCACATGTATTGCAGGCGGTCTATCTCTCTCTCTCCCTCCTCATGTTAAATGAACAATTGAACATGACCCTATCCATTCAATTAATTATCTACTTGTTAGTATTAATTTATTAAATTTGTACTTGCATTGACTCTAAAAACATGCATGTGTAACCATCGCATATTATTATATGTCCATAAGTCAATTTGTGGCTGCTAAATATTTTAGAAAAATAAAAAGACCTAGTGATCCGTTTAAATCAAGTCGAACTGATCCAAACACCTTAATGCTTAAGTTCGACATAGATCAAATTTAAAATTTGAGTTTAAATTCGACTCAAATTTGAACTGATTATTTTTAAGATTGTTCAAGCTCGATTCGATAAATTACTCAATAATACTCCGATTGGAGTTACTCAATTTGTTTTCACAACGAGTCGAGCTTGAGCCTAAGATGGAACATACAAAAATGAGACATAAAAATAAAAACTTAAAAAAACTCCAGTTTCATTTATTTATAAAAATATATGTATTACAAAAATTATAATGATAAATTTACAATATTAATTCTACTATAATACAATTTTTAGTAACATCATTACATCAATGTTCAATTCAACAACACAACAACCATGATCAATTAATGTATAACAACATTAAAGCTAATAAGCTATACATATAGAAGGAGGGGATTGAAACTCCGACCTTGTGGTTAAAACCAACCGAGATATTCCAGCATATTCACAATTTAATTAGAAATTATTTAATTTAAAACATTTGCAGCCTTTTTTTATTTCATCGTTCATTCCATGTTTCCATCAGTATGGGGAAGTTATTCAAGGAAAACGTCGTACATACCTTTCTTATGTTTTTTACTCCATGACAATATTTCCTCTTCTTCTTCTTCTTCTTCTTTTTATGCATCAAATGGCAAAAACAATTGAGTGCAAAATATAAGATCATTATTGACTTTTTAAAATTAATTTACCACATTTTCATGTTTAAAATTAAAATGAATTCTATTAGTTTTAGTCATGATTATTGCAAACTATCTAAAAAGTAGTGCTCGTTATAAGAGTTATTGTTTCATAATTTTTAATGAATAAACTCAATTTTGAGTTTAAAAATGTCATTAATTAATTTTCAAAATTCAATAATGATATTATAATTTGAAAGGGATGGAATGGTTAAAAATAAAGTAAGAAGTAAAAATCACCTAAATAGTACCCCTTCTATGTTCTTTTGAAATAAGACATGCAAATAAGTAGAGCCAAGGTTTGAGTTAGTACCTCCATTTCACTAAAAAAGCTCCACTGAATTTTAATAATATACGACTCTCTGTTTTTACTTTTTCCTTTTTTGTTTTATGAAATAAAAAAGGAGTATATTGTCTAGGATTATTAATTTGTTCAAGTAGTAGATCTTTGTTTAGACATTAAACAAGTAGATCTTGTTATACAATCAAAACTAATTTATTTGTTGATCACTAATCTTAAAAGAGCCAAGCCGAGGTCAGAGTAGCTTTGTTCAAATTGAAAAATTGGTCCAACTGATCTACCAATTTAACAACTAATAAAGGACCTCAAAAATTGAAGCAGAGACAAGGATGGATCAAGCAGCACTTGAAGATTCTTTTGCAGAAGCAGGAGCCTATTGAGTAGCTGAAGCTGCATTGTCAAGTCAAAAGATACAACTGATCTTGATTTGAATGGGAAAACAATGGTGGTTTGCATTGTAACAGTGGTATTTGGAATAAGTAGCAGAGTCGGCAGACTATAGATAAGATTATGCAGCAACTCCTAATAAAGCTCACAACCCAGGAGTCACTGTTTTAGCATTTTATATCAAGGGAGAGAAAGTCTTTGAATATTGAAATTATAGCCCTCAGCTTGAGCTTTATAAAAGATCAAACTCATATGTTGGGTATTGCAAAAGAAAATGAGCAGCAGTGAACATTTTTAATAATGGCAATATTATAGCACAAGTGGTATTACACAGTCTACAACCAGATGGGGCAATTCAAAATTCCAGAACGTAATATAACGGATAAAGGAGGAAGAAAGATGAGCCAGAGGGGAATAAACCTATCTTCGTTGCAAGGAATCACAAGAAACATAGAAAATCACAGAGCTATATTTCAAATAATTCAACACCAATTTGATCAAGGAGGAAGGAGAAAAGGGGGAACAGGAAGAAACCTATCCTCACAAAGAATCATAGAAGCACAGAAAAGAACACTAAGTTATCAATTCATATAAAACATAAAAGCCCAAATTTCAATATAACTTGTGTGAACCTAATTTAGTAAGCCACAAGGAAACAAACTCCTAATTACTAATCTAAAATAATCAACAACCCACTATCATTAAAAGATCTACAGTAATTACAATTCATTTATCCCAGAAAAAATAATACCAAATAATTAACAACCGAGTCCAAGAGAACATTACCAATGCTTCAAAGGGGATCATCTTGATGTAGGCCTAGTAGGTAACAACGAAAAACTTAAGGCTAAACATAACAAAGGAAGAACATGTCACTAAAATGTAATAAATTGGATCTGCAACACAAAGTATGCTTTTGCATGTACAATGATAACTTGCAACCAGAAGACTTGAACAGCCTTCACCATGGTTGGTAAATGGTATTTAGAAATAACTTCCTCTTTTAACTAAATCCCAAAGAGCATCAAAAATGTGAAAAAGAAAACAAAAGCTTCATAATTGAAGCCTTAAACTGCCTCCACCATGGTTCATACATGGTATTTAAAAATAATTTCCACTTTAACTTTTAGGCCTACGAGCATCAAAAAGTGAAAAAGAATGCATAATTTCATCACTCAAAGGTTATGCAACCATGCTACCATAGCCATATAGAGCTTCTTTTTTTACTTTAACCGTATAGAGCTGACTCCTGACAATTATGTTAACACAATAACTAATGTCAACTCATTCTCTGAAATTATTTAAATTCTAGTGGTGGTTGGAGAAGGCCAGCCACAATAAAACATGCACGGTATTACTATTCCCCCATCAAATACAAGTAAAAAATCTAACAAGCTATATCACTGCATGCACAGAGACGTATAATAAGAGTTTCAACTCCACAAAAAATACCACTAAATACACTTTTATGTACATGCTAATAAGTGCTTAATATTTCTGCTCATGAATAACAAAGTAGATCAGCTCATATAAAATTTTGTGAACAAAACTTGAAATTAAGAATTCTGCTCAAATGCATGAATTCAGAAAAGACAAAAGGAAAAAAGTAACACGATAGATAAATCTAGATAAACACCAAACAAATGAAAGAAATGAACCTATTCAATCATCAGCCCATGGACCAGAATAACAAGTTCTAATGGTTCAGGTGAAAAAGAGAGTTCTAAATATATCAAAAGACAGTAATAGGCAGTACATACATCCATCTAATTTTTGTCTATAGATTAGGTAACTGGAATAAGAACTGAAAAAGGTTATAAATTAATGCATGCTAGGTGATTGATAATTTAGACAAGTTCCAACCTAACTAATGAAGCTTCCATTTTCTCAAAAGTTGATCATAAACTGGTTCCTTTCCCGCTTTTGAGAGGGCCTGCTTCAGCTTTGACAATGTGGAGGAGTTCAACTTGATCCCTCGATCAATCATATCCTCGGCATACTTTACTGCTTCAGGGATCCTCTTGCGATCACGAAGGCCCACAACCAACAAATTCCCTGCTTCATCCAAGTCCGAATCATAACTCTCAAGCATGCATTTCCAGATCTTAATAGCCGTATACGGGTCCCCACAGTCCACATAAACCCTAATTGCTGAATTGCAATTTTCATGGGTCGGCACGCACTCATTCTGAATCATCTCAGTCAATAAAGGTGAAGCCTCTTTTAGTCGTCTTTCCTTAAGCAAGAAGTGTAATAATACATTATAGGTTTGACCATCCGGAAACGCCCCTTTATAAACCATCTCATCCAACAATCTAATAGCTAAATCAGTTTCCTTGACATAACAATGTAAAGCCATCATAGAATTATACATCTCGGTATCAGCTCTACAACCATTCCTGTCAACCATTGCCCCCCAAAGCAACTCAGCAGCTTTTGCATCACCCTTCCTCACACACTCCTGCAGTGCAACCTTCAAGAACTTAACTCCAGGGTAACACCTTCTTTCCTTCATTGTATCGAAAAACTTAAAGACCTCACGCATACCATCAGGACCCTTAAGCAAAGTAATCAAATATGAATCATACGCAGGCACATTGCTAGGATCCCACCCAATATCCATCACCATTTCAGTAAAAGTTTGCCTAGCACCCGCCACATCCTTCTCATTCTCCCAGCCCTCTAACAAAATGGCATAAGTATCGGAATCCGTCCTTATCTTCTCCTTGGCAATATTCAAAAAATCTGTAGCTTGCACAACCTTGCCATCCCTACAGATTGCGCTAAGAAGTGAATTCAATGCCACAATGTCTTGCGGACAACCGTATTGTTCCATCACCTCGAAAGTCATAATAGCTTCTTGGACACGGTCAGCAATCACATAACTACTAAATACAGAAGCAAATGTAGCCAGAGAAAGCAAACCTTCTTTCTTCATCGACTTAATTGCATCCCACATTGCATCGAACAAAGAATTTTTACCTAACAAATCAACAACCAAGTTCCATGAATATGGACTATGTTTGTCGTTGAGCTGATAGCCGGCCCACCTGAAAAATTTGACGGATGGACCCGGGAACCCATAAGTCAATTTCAAGACTTCTTCAACATCTTCTTGGGAAACCCGAACGCCTGTATCATCGAGAACTTTTTCAATACTTACAGAAGGAGTGCTTGCTATGATTTCACAGAGTAATTTTACTTTAGGTGGCAAATTGGGTGTATCATTGTATGAAACAAAAGTTGGACGCTTTCCTACTTGTTCTTGATGAGAGGCGGAATCCAATGAAAGGTTGCGCTTTTTGGGGTTAATCTTTGACGACGATGATGATGAAGAATCTTCGCGGCGTTCTCGCCTCTTGTCCTTGCCCATTAATTGATTTGACCCAGATGAAATCAACTAGAATTTTGGTTTTTGAGAAACAGAAACCCTAACTTGAACATGAGAACAGGGAAGAGGTTTTGCAATAAGCATAGAGGAACTTCTTAAAACGACCAGCGTACAATTTATTTCCATTTCCTTTATTTTAAGTAATATATTAATGCAAATAATTAATATAAATGAAAAAAACTTAAATTCGAATAGAAAAAATAATGTTATTATTGAGTTTATAAAAACTTATATTTATATTTAAAATATTATTCTTATATTATATTTTTTCTTTTTTTATTTTATTTAGTTATTTTTTCAAACTTGTTTATTTTTTAAACGTAAAATTTGATAAGGAAAATTAAAAAAAAAGATTAAAAGTATAATTTTCTTGTTACTTAACTTTTCAATGAATAGAATAAAAAAATTTGAACGAAAAAGTTTTAAAACTCTTAACATAGTACAATTTTTTGTTCAAATTTATATAAGCTCATTAAAAACTAATTGTCACTATCCTCATTCTCTCACACTAATTTACGCACACTTTTTTTTTTATGAGTTTGGGCCGGAAAAAAAATAAAAATTTAATTTATAATAAAAAAAATAATTATATATTTCTTTCATTTTGTTAAGAGTTCATGAAGGAAAAATAAAATAAAAAATTAAATTCAACATTTAAGTTATTATGTTATCTCTATATTAATTTTATTACGCTTATTTATTGTAAGACCCCAACTTTTATAAATAAAGATGAATTTTCTATAAATATCATTTTTGAATATTATGGAGTTAATTTGATATAATGTTATAGTTGTGGGTAATATTTATAAATTTTGCAAAGTAAGCAAGTTGTTATAAAATATTCGTTTGGTCGGAGAATATTCTTTTTGTCGGGAAATATTCGTACGACGACACAATCATTGGTGGACCCCACAACGGAATTATTGTCGGATTGAGAAAACGACAGAATTATCTTTCTATAAAAATAACGGCTGAGGTGTTACCGTTAAAACCGTTAAAACTGTTGAACTACTCGGTAGTAAAAGTACAGTAATACGCGTGGTTGCATAGTAGCACACGGTATTGATTATTGATGCTTACGTGAGAAGTCACTCAGCTATACTCAATTATTGCTACAGTAATTGCTGCATCATATCTCTTAAATTATTGTCATAGTATCATCTGTATAATATGTTATATTATTAAATCAATAATTGAGACGTTGTGGTAAGTTTGGTTATTTTATGGGGGGCCATATGTCATCATCTAAGAGTCTCTTCGTCAATAGTAATTACCGTCGTCAATAGTAATTACCGTCGTCAATAGTAATTACCGTCGTCAATAGTATTTACCTTGGTCAATAGTATTTACCTTGGTCAATAGTAATTACCTTCGTCAATAGTATTTACCTTGGTCAATAGTAATTACTTTCGTCAATAGTAGTTGTCCCTTCAATATTACCAAGAGTCATTTGACCCTTCATTAAGACCAAGAGTCATTTGACCCTTCATTAAGACCAAGAGTCATTTGACCCTTCGTTAAGACCAAGAGCCACCCTCAGTTTTTCTATAAATAGAGGCCTAGGGCTTCATTATTTTTCACGAATTCATTCAAGCTATAGAGAGAGAAAGTATAGAGAGAATAAGAGAGAGAGAGAATAAAAGTATTCTGCTACATCACTTTTCCAATATCCAGTTCTTTTAAGGTAGGGAATATTATTTCTTTTATATTCATGAAGAGAACTTCTGTTATTCCATTCGTTATTATTCTGTTGGAATAACCAGTATACGCGGTCTACCCTATACTTGGTGACATTCTTCTATTATTCTGTTGGAACATCCTGTCTGTGTGTTTTACACCGGACCTGGTTCCGTTTATTATTCTGTTGGAACATCCTGTCTGTGTGTTTTACACCGGACCTGGTTCCGTTTTTATTATTATTCTGTTGGAACATCCTGTCTGTGTGTTTTACACCGGACCTGGTTCCATTATTTATTATTCTGTCGGAATATCCTGTCTGTGCGTTTACGCCGGACCTGGTTCCATTATTATTATTCTGTTAAGAATAACCTGTCTGTGCGGTCTATCGCATGCATGGTGATTTCTTTTGTTAGTCCATTCTTTATTATACTCAGTTGATTAAAACTTTGACTTCTATACTCCATGAAATTAGTGGAATATCCTTGACATTTGCGCTTCATCTAGTATCTATTCATGAAAATATTCTCCTGATCAGTCTTGAAGTTTACTCCACAAAGCAGTATCATGTTGACAATTTGGACGTTATTAATTCCTGGATAAATTAATTCTTGAACTTGTTTTATTGAATTCTTATATCATTGTCATCATTCTCATGTTTATATTCTGTTGAAAGTCATCTGTGGCCTGTAGTGCATAGATGGACTTAGTATGATTATGACCAGGGATTATTCGGTGTAATCATGACCGTAATGTTACAAATGATGTGGTAAAAGTCCTCATTGGCCCGTAGTGCATTGATGGACAGTTATTGGCATGATCATGACCATTAATGAATATACGAATATCCTTGGCCGTAGTGCAGGGGTGATTCGATGATGTGGATTATTTGATTAAGCTGAGTCTCAGCGATCACAGTGTTGGAAAATCTTTTAAATCATAAAAGATAGTAGAGTTTATTTTCTACTTGACTCTTTTAATGGATTGCTTGTTCCGCTGCAGTTAAACTTGATGTCTATTATATTTTATCAGTTTAACATTGTTGAAGGCTAATGATAATTTATTCTGCATTATCTTAGTCATAATATTTCTTACTGGGCTAGTTGAGCTCACCCTTTCTTTCACTGTTCTCTTCAGGAAATGAGAACGTAGCTGGGGCAAGTCGGGGAACGGAGTGATGGTCCGAATGATAGTATTAGTTAGTAGTCCTCACTATTCTATGTAATGGTGTGTTAATAAATGTAATGAGGACTCCTTTTGAGTATGAATACTCTCTAGAAGATAATATTTGTATTCAAACTCACAGTTTATGTTTTGTCGTATTGTACACGACAGTTGTATTAATCAGTTGTATTTGTATTCTGTACTATGTATCTGACGACCCAAGATGGGTGATGTATACCTAATTTTGGGGGCGTCACATTTATAATTTAAAGGTATGAAGGAAATTATAAAAGATAGTGTTACATTATTTAGTGTTATATTCAAATTTAATTATTTTTTGGACAAACAAATTTGGCAAAAAAATGATCAAGTATTTTGTCAAATTTTTTATTTTGTCCATGTAACGGGTCGAATTGATTGAGTCGTGATTCTGGGAACAGAATCCTTTTAAAGGAAAAAAGATGTGACGAACGAGATTTTATAATTAATTTAATTCTATATGTTATATTTATTAAATTAATGTGGAGAATTTTATTATTCAAAGTATGTAATTATGTGAGTTTATTGAATTAAAAAATATATTTAATAAGCCTAATATTATTTTATAATTAATGAGAAATTTATTATATGACTATGTGAATTTATGAGAAATTATCATATTTTTTTAAAAATTAAATTAAATAAGATATTTAATATTTGGGTGTGATGTTAGTAAACTATAGGATAAAAGATTTATTAAATTAAATGGATTTGAGCCATTTAAGGTTAATCAAACGAAGCCTTATGGGGAGTTAATAGTAGTTAACCCATGATTGGATTAACTGACCATACTGCGCTCAGTTATTTTTATAAAATACGACGTCTTCTTTATTTTCATTCTTTGCTAAGTCTAGAAAAATAATCAGAGAGAGATTGAGAAATTTGAGAGTTGTTTGATTTAAGAAGTGTCTGAGAAATGAGAAATAATCATTCATACTAATCTACACTCTAAGCTTTGGGTAAATTCTCCAACCCAATTTTATTTACGTTGTTTAAGTTTTTAAGAAAATGACTTTTATGTTCTGTAAAAGCTCTGTAGTGGAAAAAGGAGTAACGATTATGTGTTAATTACGTGATAAATGTTATCATATCGTGTTTTATTATATATATTGTATAAACCATATCATCAGTTTCATAAAAATATGTGTCGTAGATTGTTTCTAAATTACAGAGTATGAAAATATGGCCATATGACCTTACATATCAAATTTAGCACGATAATCATAAGTTGTATTATAAATTTATACATGTATATGGTAATATGTTAACATAGTATGTTTTTACTATGTTGTATGAACCATAACATCAGTTTCATAAAAATATACATAATAGATTGTTTATTCAAAATTACACAGTATGAAAAGATGGTCATATGGCCTTACGTACCAAATTTGATACGTCAATCAAATGTTATATCATAAATTTATGCTTGTAAAGGATTATGTATATTAAAACAAAGAGACCAAACTTTAAATGAACAGATTCAGTGTTATAATGAACCTGTAATGTTGATTTTCATGTTTTGTGTTGAAAACTTTCAAGAAAATCAAGAACAGTAAATTATATGTTTTGATTCTGCAAAATTATGTATTTTAACATGTTAAAATCATACTAGAAGGGTTGAGTAGTAGTTATATGTGTATTACAGTGTTTGGGTATGTCTAAATTCGTGTAAAAATAAACTAATTGGAAGTTATGGCCATATTCTGTGTTCTTCACAGAACGTATAATTTTACTTGTGAGAGATTTTTAGCCTAATTTGGCTTTGTTATGTTCGTAAATTGCAGAAACTGAGTATGGGTAACCCCGCCCCCGGCGGGCGTTACCAAACTAAATTACCCCGCCCTGGCGGGCAAAAAAATAAAATAAAAGAATAAAATAAAAATAAAAATAAAAAATAAAATAAATAAATATTCAATAAAAATTATTATTAAAATATTTATAAAATAAATTAAATATTTTAATTGAGATATTTATGGAATAAAATAAATATTCGATGAAAATTATTATTAAAATATTTATAAAATAAATTAAATATTTTAATTGAGATATTTATGAAATAAAATAAATATACGTTGAAAATTATTATTAAAATATTTATAAAATAAAGTAAATATTTTAACTGAGATATTTATGAAATAAAATAAATATTTGATGGAAATTATTATTAAAATATTTATCAAATAAAATAAATATTTTAGTTGAAATATTTATGGAATAAAATAAATATTCGATGAAAATTATTATGAAATAATTTATTCGAGTGTAATAATAGTAAGAGAATGAAAATATTCTAATTTAATTAAGTAATTAAATTAGAAGGGTAATGATTTGTTAAATAAAGTGAAGTTTATATTAAATAATTAAGTGAAAATATAACTAATAAATGTCGTGAATACATATGGTATGTATGTAGGATTTGTGGTGAACGGAAGTAGTAATCGTTTAGCCTACGCACGAGGCAAGTTTCCTAACCCTACTTGTTATCATTATTCAAGTTTATAAATTACCTCGAGCAAAATTCTCGTTATTATTAAATCAAGTTCAAATTGTTATATTAAAGATTATTTATCTTTTCAAAGTATGATTCTGTTATACAATACTTGTTCTATTGTATACCTCTTCAAATATCATTTATTATAGAACCTTATTAGACTAGTGAACCCTTATTTGATTCGACTAGTCCATAGTTGATGAACGATCTAAATTTCAGAACTCTTATTGATTTATCCAAACCAAACTTCTTTTGGTGCGGACTCTAATGTCAAACTGAGATGAACAACCCTATGTAGGGATTACTTATGCGTTAGCGTTAAGATATCGTGCACAGTATGGTACTAAGGGCTGATCTCCCTAAGTACGAGTAGAAGAGTCCATAGTCTTATGACTGTTAAAGGTTTCAAGTATAACCCTTGATAACCTATGACATAGTTCAAGGTCTTATGACCCTCAGAAATCTTTTGATTCTTGTTATTCATTCTTGATTCAGAAGTTAAATTTTTATTCTAGAAGTCTTTGATTCACTCGCATGTTATTATATTGTTATTTCATTATTTATATTTGTGGGTAATTGTGCTCACTCTTGCGTAATAATAACATTGCAGTTAAGAACGAAAGATCCGACGAGCCTTCTACTAGTAAAGGTAAGGGAAAGATTAACAAGTGATGAAGACTTGTTGTTTTATGTGATGTTAAATTTATGTGTTAAGACTTATGTTGATGTTATGTAAGACTATAAATTGTTTATGTTTCCGCAGTTAAGATTTAAGGTTAGTATGACCTGTGATATTTATACTTTTCAGATGATGTAACTCCTTAAGGAGAGGATTTATTTCTATCTATTTATGATTTCATTTATTATGGGTAGATAGATATATGATATTTGAATAGTGAATATCAAATCATGTGAAAATTAAAGTACCCGAATTTTAGGGTGTCACATGTTGGTATCAAAGCTGTAGGTTATGGACCTTAGGTGGGGGAACAACCTTAGGTAGTAGCCTTATAGGAAGAAAATAATGATGGAAAACTCTTATCGAGTTCTAAGAAATGAATTCTTAATTTATTGAAGATAATAAAAGACTTTATGTGCTTATGTGTTAAATTATGTGCTCACTAGTATGACTTAGTAACTAAAACTTGAAATTGTGTTGTCAGGATGTCGGATGTTGGAGGAGCTAGTCGAGCTAGGGAGGAAGAACCCCGAATACCTACGGAGGAAGAGCCCCGAGACATTCATGTCGTCAGGGAGCAGTTGGTACAGAGAGAGCCATCTCCATTGACCACTGTTGTTGGTCAGGAGCATGAGTATGAGCCTAAGACTGAGCCTGATCCAGAGGAGGATCCTTAGGAGGAAGAGGAAGAAGAGGAGTTCCCACCGAACTCCATTGATGCTGAGATGTACGACGAGTTATATGACCGTAACGTAGAGTTACGTGACACTGTCCAGGATCTGACTGAGCGGGCAAGTATTCAGCAGATTACCATCGAGCAGAAGGAGAGGGAGGTTGTGACTCTTCACATACGTCTAGTAAATGTAGAGTGGGATTTGGTTCACGCGAAGGGTCAAACCGAGGAGAAGTCCGAAGAAATAGAGAAGTTGAAGAAAGAACTGAAAGAGAGCTCAGAAAGGCTGACCATAGCAGAGGAGGGCTGGGTAAGAGAATCACGTCGTGCTGATCTTGCAGAAGAGGATTGTCGTGCAAAGAAGGCTAAGCTTGGGGAGACGTACTCTACGCTTCAAAATGCCATGGATGAGGCCCAGGATCGAGTTATGAGATACCCAATTCAGTTTGAAGGACTACCATCGTATATGCTAGATCGTAGGACAATGTCCCGCATCATGGAAGAGGAACGTATCAAGGCTATTCAGCGCCTTAACAGGCAGTGATAGGATTTGTTTATTTATGTGAAAACTTATCTGGCAATTAGATGTAAATTCCGATGTTTTTTTTAAACAAAGGAATATTTTAATGTTTTAAATCCTGCAGATTCTTTATCTCGGGATAATTGATGTAAATAGCAGTGATGCTATCGTTTAATATCAAAACTTTTGATTTGAATTAATATATCAGAGTTATTGAGATAATGTGTTAAGTGATTATGTTAAATTGTTGAGTTAAGCATTAAATATTTAGAGAAATGAATAAAGATCTAATAAGCGTATATTTTAACAGAAATATGCCACCAAGAAGAAGACCAACTCGTCGACCAGCCCAGGAAGGGTCAACGAATAACAACAACAACAACGCCAATGCTGACCCCGTTCAACAGTTGGTGAACTTACTAGCTGGAGCGATTAATAATCCACTTCAGGCTCCACCTAACACGACGTTTAAGGATTTAAAGGTGGTGGGACCGCCAGAGTTTAAAGGCTTCATGAACCCGATCGAGGCTCAAACGCGGGTTATGGAAATGGAAAAAGTTTTTGACGCCGCCAGAGTCAGAGAGGACCAGAAAATCGCCTACGCGACGTTCATGCTAAAATCCAAAGCCAGTTATTGGTGGCAAGCAAATAAGGTCCGGAGAGGTGAAGGTGTGATTATTTGGGAGAGGTTCAAGGAGATGTTTTTCGAGATGTATTTTCCAACTAACTCGCAGAACCAAATGGAGGTCCAGTTCTAGAGTTGAAACAGGGAAATATGTCCGTACCAGATTATGCGGCAAAATTCAATGAGTTGGCTAGGTTCGCCCCGTATCAAGTACACACGGATGAGAGAAAAGCAAGAAGGTTTGAACAAGGACTGAAGCCTTGGTTATATAGCAAAGTATCAATGTTTCAGCTAAACATTTTTGCTAAAGTACTGGAAAAAGCCATCCTCGCTGAAGGTGGGAGCGATGCGGTGACCAAGTACAATCAGGATCAAAAGAAGAAGAAGAAGAATGAAAATGAGGGAAATAACAAAGCCAGTGGCAACAACACGGGAGGAAGTATCAATCAGAAAATGAGGTGGACTGATAACTCGTCAACTAGAAATCAGCAAGGAGGTCAGAAAAAGAGGATCGAAGCGTGCCCGACCTGCGGGAAAGCTCACCTGGGGGTTTGTATGAAGGGAAAACGAGTGTGCTACAATTGTGGTCAGGAGGGCCACATAGCACCTAACTGTCCTAACCCAAAAAAGGGAGCCTGCTTCACTTGCGGCTCAATGGATCATCTGGCAAGGGACTGTCCCAAGAAGGGATATGGAGGGACAAGATCAGGAGGGAACATGGGAAACAGCGGTGGAAGTGTTTTAACTATCACGGGACCAACCGCAACTAACCGACTGACCGCCAGGACATTCAACATGACAGTGCAGGATGCTGCGCAGTCTCATGATGTGGTGTCAGGTATCATTCCTATCAATAAAGTTAATGCTTATGTATTATTTGATTCTGGTGCTACTTATTCATTTATATCCGATGACTTTGCTAAGAACTTAGAATTGCCTAAGGATGAGTTAGAACACCCCATGAACATAGAAATTACGAATAGAGAAATAATCCCTGTTAAATACGTACATAAGAACTGTAGAGTGGATATTAAGGGTAATATCATGAACGTAGATCTTATCCCTATTCGACTTGGGGAATTTGATGTTATTTTGGGAATGGAATGGTTATTCAATTACGGGGCTGTAATTGATTGCCAGAAGAAGCCTATTAACCTTATGACTCCGTCAAAGGTTGTGTTTTATGGTAGTAATTCACCTAGACAAGCGAGTTGTTTGACGATGATGCAGTCCAGGAAGTTGTTAAGACAAGGCTGTGAAGGATATTTAGCTTACATAGTCGACAGTCGTAAAGAAAATCCGAAAGTAGAGGAAATACTAATAGTGAGGGACTTCACAGACGTATTTTTGGACGATTTTCCAGGACTTCCGCCAGATAGAGAGGTTGAATTTGTAATCGATTTGGCACCAGGAACGACTCCAATATTGAAGGCACCTTACCGAATGGCACCGGTAAAGATGAAAGAATTGATGGTACAACTACAAGAATTACTGGACAAGAAGTACATTCAACCGAGCGTATCACCGTGGAGAGCGCCGGTGTTATTTGTGAAGAAGAAGGACAGAACGATGCGACTCTGCATTGACTATAGAGAACTGAAAAAGGTCACGATTAAGAATAGATATCCATTACCGAGGATCAACGACCTGTTTGATCAATTGAACGGAGCGAGATACTTTTCAAAGATAGACTTGAGGAGTGGTTATCATCAACTGAAGGTGAAGCCAGAGGATGTACCGAAGACAGCGTTCAGAACACGATATGGTCACTACGAATTTCTGGTGATGTCATTCAGTCTAACAAATGCTCCTGCAGCGTTTATGGACCTGATGAACAGGGTGTTTAAACCGTTTTTGGATAAATTCGTGGTGGTGTTCATCGATGACATTTTGGTATACTCAAAAACCAAGGAAGAGCACGTAGAGCATTTGAAAGTAACGTTAAAGGCATTGAGAAAGGAGAAGTTGTACGCCAAATTTTTGAAATATGAATTCTGGATTGAAAGAGTACAATTTCTCGGACATGTGATTGATAAGGACAGAATTTCAGTAGATCCCTCCAAAGTCGAAGCTGTGATTAACTAGGATTAGCCGAAGACGCCGTCGGAAGTAAGAAGTTTTCTCGGATTGGCAGATTATTATAAAAGATTCATTCAGGACTTTTTCAAGATAGCGACTCCGTTGACGAATTTAACTAGGAAATTGGTGAAATTTGTTTGAACGGAGAAGTGTAAGGAAAGTTTCTAAGAACTTAAGAAGATGTTGAGTTCGACACCTGTGTTATCTCTTCCGGATGATACAGGAAATTTTGTGGTATACAGTGATGCATCGCATAAAGGACTAGGTTGCGTGCTTATGCAGAACGACAGGGTCATTGCGTACGCGCCACGACAATTCAAGGACTATGAGAAAGGGTATCCGACCCATGACTTAGAATTAGCCGCGGTGGTATTCACTTTGAAGATCTGGAGACACTATCTTTATGGGGAGAAGTGTGAAATATATACAGACCACAAGAGTCTGAAATATATTTTTACACAGAAGGATTTGAATATACATCAGAGAAGGTGGTTTGAGTTAATTAAGGACTATGATTGCGAGATTTCATACCATCCGGGTAAAGCAAATATGGTTGTCGACGCCTTAAGTAGGAAGGGTCGGGAGAAATTGATGATGTTGACCGCTCAGGAGGAGCTAATTTTAGCAATGGAAAAGCTAGAATTGGAAGTGAAGTATCCTATGGAGGTTGACGAGAAGCTGTTCCAGATGCAAACCGGTACAACTTTACTGGATAAAGTTAAGGAGGCTCAACTTCAGGATGAAGAATGTGAGAAAGTGAAAAAGAAGATATCTGAAGGGACTGAACCGAGATTCAAAATAGACAGTGAGGGACTACTAAGATTTGAGAGCAGAATTTGGGTATCGCCAGTGCCAGAGATTAAGGAAGACATTTTGAATGAGGCTCATAGCTCACGATATTCGATTCACCCTGGTAGTACTAAGATGTACCAAGATCTTTGACAACATTTCTGGTGGCCGAATTTGAAACAAGATGTTGCAGAGTGTGTTGCCAAGTGTCTGACATGTTAGAAAGTGAAAGCAGAACATCAGAGGCCGAGTGGGTTGCTACAACCTTTAGAGATCCCAAAATGGAAATGGGAACATATTACGATGAATTTCGTGGTTGGCCTTCCAACAACTCAGAAATGTTATGACGCAGTATGGGTTATAGTTGATCGACTGACAAAATTCGCACATTTCCTTCCGATCAGAATCAAATTTACCTTAGACTAGTTGGCAAAATTATATGTTAAAGAGATTGTTTCAAGACACAGAGTTCCGATGTCAATTGTTTCTGATAGGGATCCGCGCTTTACATCAAACTTTTGAAAACGTCTACAGGAATGCATGGGTACGCAGTTGCGAATAAGTACGGCATATCACCCTCAGACAGATGGGCAGAGTGAAAGAACGATTCAGACATTAGAAGATATATTAAGAGCTTGTATAATGGACTTTAGAGGAAATTGAGATGATCACCTACCGCTTGTAGAGTTCGACTATAACAACAGTTATCACGCTAGTATTGGCATGCCGCCTTACGAAGCGTTATACGGCAGAAAGTGCAGAACTCCGCTATACTGGGATGAAGTTGGCGAGAGACAATTATTAAGTCTCAAACTAGTACAGCAGAAATCAAAGATAGTTAAAGTGATCCGAACAAGACTGGTAGCAGCTCAAGATAGGCATGAGAAATACGCCGATCCACACCGTAAAAATGTTGAGTTTGAATCGGGTAGTTATGTATTTTTGAAAGTCTCTCCCTGGAAGGGAAAGATCAGGTTCGAAAAGAAAGAGAAATTAAGCCCAAGATTCATTGGACCCTTCGAAGTACTGCGAAGAATCGGAAAAGTTGCGTATGAGGTAACTTTAACTCCAGCACTCGAGAATGTCCACAACGTTTTCCATGTTTCGGTTTTACGACCCTACAAACCAGATTACAAGCATGTGATTGAATATGAACCCCTTCATTTTGAAAAAGACTTATCTTACGAAGAAATTCCTGTTCAAATTGTCGACAGAAAAGAACAAGTTCTCAGAAATAAAGTAATACATTCTGTTAAGGTAATTTGGAGGAACCACAACGCTGAAGAAGCTACGTGCGAACTCGAAGAGAATATGATGAAGAATTACCCTCATTTATTTACTTAAATTATGTGTAAGCAATTCTGGGGACAAAATCTTTGTAAGGGGGGGAGAATGTAATGAGTTAAATTGATTGAGTCGTGATTCTGGGAACAGAATCCTTTTAAGGGGGAAAGATGTGACGAACGAGATTTTATAATTAATTTAATTCTATGTGTTATATTTATTAAATTAATGTGGAGAATTTTATTATTCAAAGTATGTAATTATGTGAGTTTATTGAATTAAAAGAAATATTTAATAAGCCTAATATTATTTTATAATTAATGAGAAAATTTATTATATGACTATGTGAATTTATGAGAAATTATCATATTTTATTTAAATTAAATTAAATAAGATATTTAATATTTGGGTGTGACGTTAGTAAACTATAGGATAAAAGATTTATTAAATTAAATGGATTTGAGCCATTTAAGGTTAACCAAACGAAGCCTTATGGGGAGTTAATAGCAGTTAACCCATGATTGGGTTAACTGACCACACTGCGCTCAGTTATTTTTATAAAATACGACGTCTTCTTTATTTTCATTCTTTGCTAAGTCTAGAAAAATAACCAGAGAGAGATTGAGAAATTGTCAAAGAGAAATTTGAGAGTTGTTTGATTTAAGAAGTGTCTGAGAAAGGAGAAAGAATCATTCCTACTAATCTACACTCTACGCTTTGGGTAAATTCTCCAACCCAATTTTATTTATGTTGTTTAAATTTTTAAGAAAATGGCTTTTATGTTCTATAAAAGCTCTGTAGTGGAAAAAGAAGTAACGATTATGTGTTAATTATGTGATAAATGTTAATCATATCATGTTTTATTATATATATTGTATAAATCATATCATCAGTTTCATAAAAATATATGTCGTAGATAGTTTCTAAATTACAGAGTATGAAAATATGGCCATATGGCCTTACATACCAAATTTAACACGATAATCATAAGTTGTATTATAAATTTATACATGTATGTGGTAATATGTTAACGTATTATATTTTTACTATATTGTATGAACCATAATATCAGTTTCATAAAAATATACATAATAGATTGTTTATTCAAAATTACAGAGTCTGAAAAGATGGCCATATGGCCTTACGTACCAAATTTGATACGTCAATCATATGTTATATCATAAATTTATGCTTGTAAAGGATTATGTATATTAAAACAAAGAGACCAAACTTCAAATGAACAGATTCAGTGTTATAATGAACCTGTAATGTTGATTTTCATGTTTTGTGTTGAAAACTTTCAAGAAAATCAAGAACAATAAATTATATGTTTTGATTCTGCAAAATTATGTATTTTAACATGTTAAAATCATACTAGAAGGGTTGAGTAGTAGTTATATGTGTATTACAATGTTTGGGTATGTCTAAATTCGTGTAAAAATAAACTAATTGGAAGTTATGGCCATATTTTGTGTTCTTCACAGAACGTATAATTTTACTTGTGAGAGATTTTTGGCCTAACTTGGCCTTGTTATGTTCGCAAACTGCAGAAACTGAGTTTGGGTAACCCTGCCCCCGACGGGCGTTACCAAACTAAATTACCCCACCCCGGCGGACAAAAAAATAAAATAAATAAAATAAAAATAAAATAAAATAAATAAAAATAAAAAATAAAATAAATAAATAAATATTCGATGAAAATTATTATTAAAATATTTATAAAATAAATAAAATATTTTAATTGAGATATTTATGAAATAAAATAAATATTCGATAAAAAATATTATTAAAATATTTATAAAATAAATTAAATATTTTAATTGGGATATTTATGGAATAAAATAAATATTCGATAAAAATTATTATTAAAATATTTAAAAAATAAAGTAAATATTTTAATTGAGATATTCATGTAACTAATGAATGTCGTGAATACATATGGTATGTGTGTAGGATTTGTGATGAACGACAGTAGTAAATGTTTAGCCTACGCACGAGGCAAGTTTCCTAACCCTACTTGTTATCATTATTCAAGTTTATAAATTACCTCGAGCAAAATTCTAGTTATTATTAAATCAAATTCAAATTGTTATATTAAAGATTATTTATCTTTTCAAAGTATGATTCTGTTATACAATACTTGTTCTATTGTATACCTCTTCAGATTGTTATTCAATTTAAATATCATTTATTGTTGAACCTTATTAGACTAGTGAACCCTTATTTGATTCGACTAGTCCATAGTTGATGAACGTTCTAAATTTCAGAACTCTTATTGATTTATCTGAACCAAACTTCCTTTGATGCGGACTCTAATATCAAACTGAGATGAACAACCCTGTATAGGGATTACTTATGCGTTAGCGTTAAGATATTGTGCACAGTATGGTACTAAGGGCTGATCCCCCTAAGTACGAGTAGAAGAGTCCATAGTGTTATGACTGTTAAAGGTTTCAAGTATAACCCTTGATAACCGATGACATAGTTCAAGGTCTTATGACCCTCAGAAATCTTTTGATTCTTGTTATTCATTCTTGATTCAGAAGTTGAATTTTTATTCTAGAAGTCTTTGATTCACTCGCATGTTATTATATTGTTATTTTATTATTTATATTTGCAGGCAATTATGCTCACTCTTGCGTAATAATAACATTGCAGTTAAGAACGAAAGATCCGACGAGCCTTCTACTAGTAAAGGCAAGGGAAAGATTAACAAGTGATGAAGACTTGTTGTTTTATGTAATGTTAAATTTATGTGTTAAGACTTATGTTGATGTTATGTAAGACTATAAATTGTTTATATTTCCGCAGTTAAGATTTAAGGTTAGTATGGCCTGAGATATTTATACTTTTCAGATGATGTAACTCCTTAAGGAGATGATTTATTTCTATCTATTTATGCTTTCATTTATTATGGGTAGATAGATATATGATATTTGAATAGTGAACACCAAATCATGTAGAAATTAAAGTACCCGAATTTGGGGGTGTCACAGTCCATTCATTGAAAAAAGAAAAATATGAATAACAAAGAATTAGATATAAACTTAAGTTTTCACTTCAGCTTCATTTATTCGTTTATTTTATTTTTCGTCCATTTTAAAACTTAGCATTTCCATGTATTTATAAAATTAAGATATACAAAATTTCATACAAGGTAAAATTTAGATATTTAACTAGTTTTGACCTATATTATGAATTAAAATATGGACTGAAACTAGTTTAACTAGTTTTGACCCTTATTAATCAGCAAATCTCGTCAGGCCTACCTTGTTAATTATCCTACATTAAATAATAAATACAAAACTATATATTTTAGGTTACTTTGATCAATTAAGCTAAACATTTGAATATAGTGCATTTATAATTAGTTATGTTTTTGTGAAAAATAATTATTTTAATTTTATTTAAGTTTAATATAATTCTATATTAATGTTTATATTGATAAAATTTACTTAAAATTCTAACCCAAATAGAAATATGAAAGTCAAGCTCTAATAAGTTTTAATTTAGTTATGACAATTAGTTAGTAACAAATTTACTATAATGTTTCAACAAATTTTATAGTTATTATGTTTTAAAAATAATTTACATATATTATTAATATAATTAATCGTGTGATTTGGTATAATTTCAAGTTTTAATCAATTTACAAATTTGGTTATTTTTGAATACTTTATAAATTTGGATAGTATATGTTTAATTATTGTAAAGTTGTATGGTACTTATATATACTAATTTGAATAGGAAAAAAATATTTATTTTTTCTATTCATATTAGGGATAGAAATAATTTTAAATTTGGATCATATTTAATTGATCCAAATTTAGATAGTATTTGTGCGGACATTAATAGGAAGTTGAGCAAAAAATTAGTGAAATCAAACCAAGTTTGTGACAAAATTGATTTTTTTTAATATATTTAAAATTTTATTTTTCCATATATTTTTTCAGCTTTCACTATTTATTACTAAATAAAGTTGTAACTGAAGTTTTTATTTTCTAATTTTGCTTATTGGGTCTTAGGACCCAACACCGTGGATTGAGGACAAACACCGAAACACGCCTTGTTCATACAATTAGAGTAAATTTTAGAGAGATAAAAAATTTAGAGAGAGAGGAACCAAAAAATTTAGAGAGAATGTAAAAAATTTAATGTATAAAAACAATTAGAGTGAGAGAATATACGGAAAAAAAAAGAGATAAATAAGTTAAGGTAGGGTCTGACTCATTGTTAACGTTATAAAAAAGAGTATATTCTTATAATAAATCTTAATGCTACGTTTGGATTAGAGTAACGAAGGTAGGAATGAAATGACTCATTTTTATGAAATAAAAAAAATTATATTTTGTTTATTCAGAAAAAAGAATATGCAGAATAACTTATTTTAATTAAAATAGAATAAATTATTTTACTGTTGGTTATATTCATTCACTCCAATAGCATAATTGTCCATCTGACTTATTCAAATAATTTATTTCACTGGGCCGTTTAAAATTTGAAATTTGGCCCCCCACCTGTATTGGACCAATTGTTTAGTTCTTAAATTTTTCGTAATCCACGAGTACCGTAACCAACTCGTATCCACTTTTTGCTAGGTCTATATTTAAGAGAGAAAAAACCCTAGGTAACGCATGGAGTCCCAAAATCCTCCGGTGATGTCTGTTCCAGTGGAGCAGCCGCAACCCATCCTACCCCAGCCAGAGCATCAACCACAACCAACGCAATCGGAGACTCCAGCTCAGTCCGCTGCCAGTAATTCTTTTTCCACTAATGTCTCTATCACCCATTTGATTTTTGGGAAAATGCTTAACTCGCTGAGTCTGTCTGTATTCACAATTCATTTTTCTGGCTATTTTAATTAGGCCTATGTAGTTTTTCTTAAACGATGTTCGTATGTTTTTCTCTGTTTGATAGGTATCCTTGCTTTACATATATATGCTACTTTATATTTATAAAGCACCTTTTACTTCGATAGTCTAGACTTCCTCATTTGATTTTTTTTTTAACTAAAAGAGCCTCATTTGATTTTTTCCAATCCTCAAAATTGTGTTGAATTTAATTGATTTTGATTAATGCTTATTATTGTAAACTAATTAAAAAAATTTAGTGAGTACAAAATTGTTATTTTGAAAATTAAAATAAATTCATATTGTAATTTGAATATTAGTATTTGGCTAATTAAATTGGATTAACTTACTTTTTTGTGCGACTTACCTAGTGATATATAATGATGTATTGATTTTAAAAGTTTGAATACATGCATCTGTAACTTGTACTTGTTTATTTTCTTAGGTATCTCAGTACAGTTCTTAAACAAGAACCGTCTACAAGAATACACCCAAAAAGCTTCCATACCCCTCCCAAAGTATCAAACAATTAATGAGGGATCACAGCACTCCCCGATGTTCCGTTCCACAGTCATTGTAGATGGTGTATCCTATACATCTCCCACAACTTTTTCACATCGAAAGACATCAGAGCAGGATGTTGCCAGAATAGCCATGCTTCATGTGTCCCAAAAGATAAAGGATGAAGAATATTCGCTTATTCGAGAGGTAGTTGAATGCGTATTTTTAGTTTTCAACTTACTTGTCTTTGTTTTCTTATGTGTTATATAAATATGTTTACCACTAGGATTTCTTTAGCAAATCATTTTTTTACTTACTGACGGAACTCAAATATTTTGTGTCTTCCAATGTCTAATTGAACTTTTGTATTTGATTTCTCCAATTTGACGTTGGACATTGTTATATTGATTATATACGTTTTAGTGAACACAAAGTGTGAGGATAGTTGTGACCTTCAACATATTAAAATATTTAATTGCACCCTTATTATATCGCATTTGGTTGACTAGTGCAATTGAGGTTCTTGGTATATTTAAGTTTCTTGTTTATTTGCATTATATGTTGTAAAACGTTTAATTGAAAAAGCATAAACAAAAACAAATAATCGCAAGCAATTGCAAGTTTATGCATGTTTTTTTGTTTTTTTTGTTGGAATGGGATGGAAGAAGAATTCAAATATCATCTTGACTGGTTGGAGGAGGTGTTTAGGTTGTTTTATGAGGGAGGTCTAGGAATTAGGAATCTCACCACTTTTCGTCCAGCTCTAAGAGGGGAATGACTTTGGAGCTTCACTAGGGAGGACGGTCGCTTATGAAGGGAAGTGATTATAGGAAGATTTGTCTGGTTTGTGCATTGAGCTGGATCCGTTTGGGTGGCATTCAAAGGGGTCTGCCTTATGTGATGGTGTGGGGTTTTAGAAGTCTATTGCCAAGGCTGGGAGAAGTTTAATTGGCATACCATATTTGTTATAGGGGATGGGGGACAGAGGGATTTGGGGGCCAAAGGGGGACATGGCTCTACCTGAGTTGTAAAAATTTTATAGTGTGATATTACTGTACTTGAAGAAATGAAGTAATGGCCCTTTTGTCTTTTGTTTCTTCTTATGTGACCATAGATAAAGAAATTAATGTTGTATCTTATCTATACTTTTTTTTTCTTTTTCCATTTGTAAAATTGGTATTATTAACGAAAATTCTTTATCAAATACAAAAAAAATCATTTAGGTTAAATAAAAGATTCCTATTGGTGAATAACACCGATATACTTCACCAATTATTCTAAGATATTGGTGGACAACCTCTTTAATGGGATATAATTTCAGGTGTTTTCTATCCGGAATGAATGTTGATTCTAATTTACAAATTAACTTTGGAAAAAGTACGTCTTTCTTGATTCTTTTTCAACATAGGACACACATTACACAACTTTTTAAAATACTTTTTTCTCTGTAACTAATTTTTTTGTTTAAGTTGATATTGATAAGGAAAAAAAATGTCGAAGTGTGTCTCATGTAAATCTTAATAGTTAATAAGAAGATATTGGGAAGAAAAAAAATTGTATCTCATGTAAATCTTAATAGTTAATAACTTAATATTTGTATATAAAAAGAGAACTATTTTTTAGGAGGGCTATTAATTAGCTCTAGTTTATTTTTTGGTCTACTTGAAACTGTTGCTCAAACCTATAAAACACCATTTATAGAATTAATACAAATGTACATGTACATACCTTCGGGCCTTGTTGAGGTAAAATTCTGGCATGCTTGAAGAGTAAGCTTTTAGCATGATAGATAGTGTGGGGAGGCTTCTTTTGGGGAAATTCTATTGAATCGCACAGGCTAGCATGGGGAGAGGGAGGTTGTGTAGCTGATTACTGCATTATTATTGGAGGGCCACAATTTTGGAACCCTCAAGTTAGGGACATTACCTTGAGCTGTGGAGCTGGTTTTTATTATCTGTCTTGCAGTCTTTGTCTGAGTGATGGGAGTCTGAACCATCTAATGCTTCATTGCCAAGTGATTAGCAACCTTTGGGTTACCTTGGTGATACTATTTAGGGTGTCTTGGGTCATTCCTTTTTTTCAGTAAAAGGCAATCTGCCGGCTGGCCAGCTGGAGTAGATTCAGTTCAGAAAGAGCGTGAAAAAAATATGGGAGGCAGCCCAACACAAACTATGTTTTCTCTGGACAGTGGTAACGGAATCAACGCTGTTTAAGGAAGAGGCATTTCCAACAAGGCAACAAGTAAACTAAGAGCTATGATATTGAGTTGATGTCTTTTCTTTAGGGTTAAGTAGGAAGTCTAGGGAGCTTTTATCCCTTTTATGACTTCCTAGATGATTTTTCTCTAAGGTAGTTTTTTTATTCCTTGCGAGACTTAAGTCCACAATATGTTTTTTTGGATTTTCAGTAGGTTTTGGTAGGGACATTACCTTGAATATAGATTTATGTGATATTATGTACGTATACTCCATTGAGTATAAATTTATGTGTTAGGTTTTGTTATTTTTGTAATCCCCAGTGACTGTTTGTGATAAGTTACTATAATTATAAACAAAAAGGGTATTCTTGAAACTTATCAAGAGAGGATAGTAGCTACAAACCATGGGAACTTCTTGGAGGTAGACATATTTGTGTCGGACTGAAACTCTGCGACTACTTCAGGATTTGTATCGCAGACTTACTTCTAGAATCTAGATACATTTTGATAGGTGCTAATATTTTTATTTTTAATTGAACTTAAATTTGAAGTAAACCACTTGCTTATATTAGACTTGGAGATGTTTATGGTTTGTTCAATATTTTACTTGATTTTGTCATGCTTTATTAACAACTAAATTAATTTATACATTTATTTCTGTTAAAAATATGCATAAATTCAACGTATCTTCCAACGTTGTTTCTTTTCTTTTTATTTTTTGGAAAAATGTCGTGTCCGATGTCGCAAATCGTGTCCTTATCTGTGCTTCCTAGGATACTAGCAGAGAGGTTAGGGTTCTCTTTTAGAGAAAGAGAACGAGAAGAACAAGAAGAGAAAAGAAATGGAGGAAGTTTGATATCACCCCAAATATGTTCACACTACAAAACTGTACAAGAAAAAAAGTTTCCAACTTTGAATAGGAAAGAGATAACTTAAAAGTGAATAAGGTATAGGATCGAGCTGCATATAACCACTGCTTCCATGCTTTATGACAATTATGCTTCATCTTTTCAATTGCCTTGCTTACTGATGAATTTCTTCCGTAGATAATTCCTCCCCTCCCCTCCTCCCCTCCCCTCCCCCCCCCCCAACAACACACCGAGGAAAAATACAAACAAACAGAAAAGTGATTAAAGATGGAATGACAATGCGTGAAGCAAATGCATGTTGTTCTTTCTTTTTCTTATCGTTTTCTTTTTAGTGTTTTTGTGATACTTAAAAGTATTACATTTGCATTTACTGATGTTAAATGGAATGGGTGCGTCTGCAAGTAGTAATCGCTGATATTTAAACTATTTGCGGCTGTGGAGTCGCTGATTATTGTAAGCAGATTTAACTTTTCTTTGGATATCCTCATTTTTATTTTTTCTCAATACGAGCGTTGATTCACTTTTATTTTTTGTTTATGTACATCATCCTTCTAATGTACCAGGACACCATCTTTTGCAAATCAATTCTCAATGAATATGCAACCAAGATGCATGTAGAGATACCCACTTATACAACAGATCGATTGGTGGGGTGTCTTCCAACTTTTGTGTCATCATTGGTTTTCAATGGTAAACATTACATTGGAGATAAAGGCAGGAACAAGAGAGAGGCTGAACAATTGGCAGCACGTGCTGTAATCCTATCAATTTTAGGTTATTGCCAGCATTTTATTTTAGCTACCTATAATATTTATTGCAAATTATTCTATTTATAAATATGTATGATCTCATGCATGTGGTGTTGACTTATCTAGATATTGTGCAGATTCTGAATCGGTTCCAACTGTTATTTCTGAGACAATTAAATCCAAAAGCAAGCTTTATGCTTCATTGGATAAAGTTAAGGATTCATGTAATACTCAGAATGACATTATGCCTGTGGGGATACAGACAGGGAATACTCTTGGGATTGCTGTGAGTAAAGGGAATGGTTTTGAAGTTGCCGTGGTGGATAATAACATGCCTAGAACTGCAATTGCAGAGCCTTTTTCAGGAGATTCCACTACTATTTCAGCAGCACATAGGTCTCTGCATGAATTCAGTCCACGTAAACAAGAAGCATCACTTCCATCTGAGGCCATATCTACTCCTATTATATTTGTGCCTCCAACTTCGGATCAACTGGTTGGTTCAACCTCTGGGAAAAAAAGAAAGCGTAAGAATAAGAAAGATAAACAGAAAGTGGGAGTTGATGCTCAGTAAGTATTATTTCTGTTGGTGTGATCTTCTGCTCTACTGAGTCTAGTGTCTTGCATTTAGTTAATCAGTTTGAACTCTTTCTCTAAAATCTTCCATATATTTTTTTTAGTTACCACTAGTCTAAAGGTTTAATGGTCTACAAGTAGTTATTGATTGGTAGCTGATGAGATACTAAATTTTAATTACAATACAATTCATTTCCAGATGTTTGTTGCTGTTTGTTAAGTATATTTTATGTGAAATATTAATATTGTTAATGAAAGTTTCTGAAACAACATATCAGAGAAAGGGGAAAAAGTGTCTGAAGTGCTAAGGAACTTCATCTACGTTAGCTAGCATAAGAAGTTGAGCGGAAATTTAATTCTTTAAATTTGCATGTTAGGATTTTCACATGTTTACAAGTACTGTAATAAATTGTGAACTTCGCTGTTCCGAAATTGTATAAAATTATGTTTGTAGTATCAGGTTCCAAAGCATAGGAATCTAGGTTTAAGCTGTTTAAACTTAATCCATCATCAACTTCATTAGAAATAGAGCTTTTCGTTGCTTAAACCCTTTTACTAATCAAATGATAGCTCTTAGAATTTCTAATGATGTCAAGATTTTGACTAAGATTTTAAATATTAATTCCTTTGTGCAACTTTAGTTTACACTTTTTTCTGGTTAAGATACTGAAAACACATTCAAGTATTACATTACTCCTTCCGTCACCCACAAAAAATGGCTTAGTTTGATTTTGTCAGTCTAATTGACCATTTTATAATCAAAATTTATACTACTTTCTTGTAAATATAGGTGGAGAAACTGTAAACATACGAAACTGTGTTGAATTTACTGACACCTCCTATTTTTATAGGTTTGAAATTATAAATTAATATGCTTGATTCTAAAATTGATCAATTTGGCCAAAAAAATGAAATGAAACCAATTTTTGAGGGACGTAGGTAGTAGTATTTTTGGCATGTCTTAACATCGTGCCATGCTCACACACAAAAATGTAGCAACTAAAGTGGGACAAAGGGAGTATAATTGTTACGTGCTCCAAATATAGTTTGTCGGACTTTTTTAGACTTTATAAAGTGGAACAGTCTACTAATTTAACAAAAGTGGGTGTGAAAGCCTTTGTTGTACCTGGAACACGTACATGAGCGTGTGGTACAAACTTGTGCTTTATTGGAGCAGTTGACACTTGGACATGTAATACATGTACCGTGACTAGCTAACGTTGCGTATCGCCCGATACTTTTACCGATATCGATACCGAGTCAAAAAATGCCCTTCGAAACATAGGCCTCTACCGTGACTTTGAACCAAGTTTATTAGAGACTTTATTAATGGAAGTAACTTTTAAAGTAGAATTTGCATAATAGTCACTTACTTTTAAAATTTGTATTGATCATGTATCCTGTGGTGTTAATCTTTTAAACTTTCTTGGAATCAGGATTAAAAATAAATAAACTTATTTTTGTAGCTCGCACAAAATAAGAAGAAAAAACAATGTAATCATGTTATGTTAGCATGTTCAACTGCAGGCGAGATGTATGTAGATTACTTATTTGTTTGTATCAGTTTCTCGACATCATGTAGAATGCTTAATTCACTTGAACACTTCTCTGGATGTTCTCTTTAGCATTAATTCTTATTATTAATGTCCAGGTTACAGGATGCTGTGGTGTCTTCGAGTCAACCTTCTCCATGTCCAGTGGTCCAGTGAGTGGCTTGTTGGCTGAAAGTCTGGCAGGTGAACCAACTTCCTGCTTTCATTTAATATTGAGCTATTTGACGTTTGAAGTTTCAATCACTTTTTCATATTATACATTGTTGGCTTTCCTATATTTTGCCTTAGCTTTACTTAATTATACTAATATGTTTCTCCTTAGTAAATGTTTGTATGTGGAGGTCAAGTCTCTTGGCTAAGATTCAATTCTTCTGGAAATTGCAGTTTTATGCGTTGCTGTATACCTGGAATCAGAGCCAGTCTATTTTAGTAATCCACAAACGGAGTGGCAGCAGTAACTTGTTAAACAGTAAGCCGTGCCTTATAGGGGTTAAAGATCTGTAGTTCACTGGATAGTTTGAGCTTGTATTACTAGTGGAGCTACAGTTTAGTTGACATTTAGACTTATTTTTGGGTCAGGATCCATGATGTCTTTCGGCAGAGGAAAGGATATACTAAAATTTTGTTATCATCTGTTTTGTCCCTAAAATACCAGCACTGCCGAGGTTTTATTTAGTGACGTTGAAATCATTTATGGTATGGTTAGTTTAAGATGGTGTTTGTGAGTTTCAGAATAATTGATTGGTCAAGTGCCTTTACTCTTCCATTGCATGTGTCAACTTGATAGTTAGATAATAATACACTACAGTAAAACGGGGAGGGGATATATAGGTTTAGAACCATTAGATAGACCCAGCCTCTGTATATTTAGGATTGAATGTCTACTCTATATGCCATGGGTTGGATTAGGGTTGGATCTATATTCTAAATTGCAAATATAGTTTTGCGAAATATTTTAATTAGTCTTTTAGCTCATATATGTCAAACTCAACCTAATTTTTTAAATTATTTTCTTTCTGAAAAAAATAAATAAATAATTCTTTTTTTCTCTCTAACTTGATTCTCAATGTGGAACAGAGGAGGGCGGTGGCTTTTTTTGGCATACAGTCCAGTGCATCCCCCACACCCCTAGTGAGGTAGTATAAGTTTAGAAAATTTTCAAATTATAGCCCCCGGTTGGATTTAGGGTCTGACTACTTATTTTTATTTTATTTTTTTACCATTAATTTCACCACTACAACATTGGGGGAGGAGGGGGTTTCGAACTCACAACCTAACCTATTGTAGGGAGAGGAAGTGTGTACACCTCTATAAATATGAGTCTTTTTTTTCTTTTTTCTTTTTTTTTTCGGCTATTACTAAATGAATTTTTCTATAGGTTTTCACTCGGCCCAAAACTTTTTGATCTTTTCTCCTGTTTGGTGCCTTCTCTTGGGCAGATTAAGGGTTACCTAGATACAATTAAACCATTTTTTTAATAATAAATTTAGTCTTATAATTTTATATGGAACGTCTAGTCAAACTTTTTATTTATGTATAAAGTTTAAATAAAAAAAAAACAGAAGAAGAAAGAAGGAATAGAGTAAAATAAAAATGTCGTCCCTCTAGATAATTATAATAACATTCACATTCTCTTTAATTTTTAAAATAACATTAGGGTTGACTAAATAGATAAAGTTATATATTTATCCTTGTATGTTATCAAATGAATAATATATATGTTTAATTATCTTATTTAATACAATATATTTTAATTATAATTTTATTTGTAATTAAGACTATCTCATTCAAATTGTTGGTAACTTATAAAAAAAGCAATTTAGTTTAATTAGCACATATTTTTAGATAAGTGATACAAATATTAAAATTTTTAAATTAAATTATTAATGGAGTTGTTTTAATTAGAGTGATTGAGTATGTTGATAGTTTGGTTTTTGGTGTTTAACGACAAAAATTATTATTTGAATTCTTAGTTTCATATTATGATTTTTATATGTTAAATTTTTTTGAGTATATACCAAAATTCGGGATGTTTATGATTTTGATTACATTTTTTAATATACAGTTGGTGTTGTTTTTATACAATGCTAAATAAAATAAAATAAAATAATATTTATTATTACCTCTATCTTGTAAAAAGATTTTTCTTTTAATATATTTTTTCTTTTTTTGAGTAACAACAGTTGTCATTTTTACTATAAATAATTATACCTAAGTGCGACTCATGTTTAGTTTAATATTTGAGAAAAATAATTAATATAATTTTTAATACTTTTTTTATATGAATAATAAGATTCATTCTGTAACAATAAGTTTGTTTTATGTAAATTTTTATATTTGAGAAAAATAATTATAATTTTTTTTTGGTTATTACAATTTTACCTTTTAATTACAAAAAAGTATTTGAATGTATATTATGTAAATTTTAATCTTTGAGAAATTTAATTAGCAAACAATGTATGACTTTATTTTTCTGATAAAATGAATATTTATTATTTTTTGACATTTATGTTATTTATTGCATAAGATCATAATTTAATTAATTAGATCAAGTAAAGTAAAAAGTATAATATACAAATTTATATTTAGTGGATATATTAAACATTATAACTTGAAAGACATATTACATTATATTAAAAATACTTTTGTATATTTGTTGGTTAATCATACTAGCGATAGTGAATGTTACATAATTGTTATTTGAAAAATAAATGGGTGGTGAGTGTTATTATGATTATCTATAGAGGGTGTTAGTGTATTTTACTCATAAGAATATATAAACCTTCAAAAATTAATTTTTTAAAAAAAAATAAATTCCTTAAAAATATAGCAGTAGTGTCGTGTTATTAATCAATCAACCAAAATAATAATAGTATTGACATATTAAGATTTTTATGTAACTTTATAATTTAAATACGTAAATATCTCTAATTTTAAAATACACAAAAAGAAAAATGCATGTCTAGTTTTGAAACGGGCGGAAGTCAACTAGTTTTCAACTTATAAATAAACAAGTGATTATTAGGAAGTTAAGTTTGGCATGTGGATTCATTGACATCGCGGTTGAGCACAGAGAAGTAATTAATTCGTAAATAAATTAATGTTTAAAAGATAAGGAGGATATGATTAACTTAAATGAACATGGGTTTTTTCTGTGATTTATGATCAGTTCATTCTATATCTGTGATAGAGGAACAACACAATCTCCTTGAGACAAGGAACTGGATGCCAGCAGCTTTGTTAATTAATTTATTTATTTCTTTCTAATGACCCCTTTTCTTTTCTTATCCTCAACTGAAAAAGATCTTCATTGGGCTTCTGAAAAATATACTAGTAATTAAATGTTGTTCAAAAGCTTAATACTCCACTAAATTAAAGACCCATCTTATTATTCCTGGCCTGCACAATGTATGCATGTGTTGGAATGAACCCAATTACTCTTTGCTATATATATTTACTTGGGAGATCATATTTCTTGCCCTTCAAATCAATACCCCATTCATCTGGTTTAGGTTCTAGTTCTAGACAAATTTGGGCATTCATGAGTGTTTGATATAAAGCTTTTAATTCCTTCTTTTTTTAAAAAAAAAAATGGACATAAAATCTTTAATGAAGCCAAATTTGCATAGAAATTAAGCATATGATTGGTTGGAAAGGTTGTCCAACTCCAACATACAGAAATGAGAAAGGGCATACTTGTAGTACATGGAATGTAAACATATACTAGTACATAAAATAAACAGAGTTATGAATCTTGATTCACGTGCTTATGGCCTAATCAACTGAGAAGGGAAGAAGGTAGGAAGAACCCCCCATAATAAGTAGTATGTATGAATTGGAGGAATCTCATGAGACGACGTGGGGATTGCGAAAGATCCGGCGACCCTGTTGCTGATCGATTTCATCTTTATATTTCTTCTATCCATCTATCTATTCATTTCTGCCAGCTAACAATCCCCATGAAAATGTCAATTATTTATATAGACGTACTGTATCTATTTATACTACCTTCTTATTAGTTATCTCACATCTCTTGTTCCCATAACAATTAGTGGACTTTTTGTAAAATTACTATGCTCTCACTCTCTCTCTAATCCGCCACCCCACCCCACCCCACCCCACCCCACCCCAAAAAATATATATATATATTGTAGTATATTGTTTCTCACCAATGGACGAAACGCCTGATCACAGCCAGTCGTACTACTACGTTGAATTGCTTGAAGAAGAAGGAGGAGGAGGAATGTATGAATTTGATGAGGCTGGGAAGAGTGGCGGTGGAATTAACATGATTAGCCGTTCTTCTTCCCTTTCCCTTTCGAGTCCAAGTAGCACAAACTCTAATAATCATCTGTATCATCGTGCCATCAACTATCAACATGAAGAAGGTCATTCTGTGATAAGCTTTAAAGGCGGCGGCTTCAATAATAATTTTGATGAATCTTTGCTTAGCTTCGATCACTCAATTTTGGAGCAATTTCCAACGAGCTCGGGCATCACCAATGCTCGCCTTCTACAAAATTTCAACTCCATTCAAACTGCTAGCAGGACTATGAAAGGAAACCATGATTATGACGAGCCATTCGGTTGGCTAAACTCTGAACAAACTACTGCGTCCGATACCATTGATTCGGAGCTCATAGCAGAGGAACCGTGCTTTCAAAAGCGTCCCCACACGGTATATGCATATATATATATATCTTCTATTTTCATTTTTCATCTTTAATTTGAATTGACAAGTGTCCAGTAAATTAAATTGTGCATATTTTTTCGAAACTAATAAGGATTAGCTACATATTGAATTAAATTACAGGGAGAGAGCATGCAAACATTGAAGAAGCAGTGCACAAGTGCAAACAGGAAGCCTAAGCCCAAGTCCTCAACTCAAACTTCAAAAGATCCGCAAAGTATTGCAGCCAAGGTTATAACTCTTGCTTCAATTATTAAACTATTTAACTAACTAATCTATGTCATGGTAAACTAAACATGCCTGCCTGCCTGCCTGCTTAATTGCAAATTAAGCAAGCTAGGGAATTAATTGGAGTAATTTATCAAGAGAAATAAGAATGTCTTGTGTTGCAGAATCGTAGAGAGCGGATCAGTGAACGTCTCAAGATACTGCAGGACCTTGTCCCTAATGGTTCCAAGGTACGTACGTACTCAAGCTCAATCAAGTGATCATACAAGTATTTCTAAACTCAAATATTAAGTACACTTTTTCCTTCAATTTAATTCAGGTTGATTTGGTTACCATGTTGGAGAAAGCCATCAGTTATGTCAAGTTCCTTCAGCTACAAGTGAAGGTAATTAATTAAGGATTCAAACTCTCTTAATTATATATTTGTTTATGAATATATATATATATATATATATATATATATATATATATATATATAGCAAACTGAAATTTTGATCATTTGTTTAATTAAGGTGTTGGCGACTGATGAACTATGGCCGGTACAAGGAGGAAAAGCTCCAGAGCTTTCACAAGTAAAGGACACCATTGATGCCATAATTGCTTCTCAAAGAGATGCAAATTCAAGCTCTAAGTAATTAATTAAACAACCTACCTATGCCCTTGCTACGTTGGTTTTACTCCGGGAAATTAAGTACTCCACTAGTGATCAAGAAGAATTTATTAATTACTACAGGAACCAAATAATAGATTAATTTCAACCACAGTTTTTGATCATTGGCGTAGAAATAATTAAAATTATATCAATTTTCGGTTCAAGTAACTGTCCGTACTATCTTGTAATAATATTACGAGTGTATCCTGTTCCACAGTTATCTCCTTTGTTCTCTTCTTTTTATTTTATTTTTGGGATATGAAGAGAGCTTGTATCCTACACCTCATTCTGACTGAATAATTAATAAATATGTTCGGCTCAACTCAGAATATAACTACTCCATTAATTATTGTAACAATATTAACTACTTAATTACTTATTTCGAAATGTTGTAACTAGCTGCCCATTTAATTTATTTACATACTATTAAGAGGTCAGCTATTGAATTATGTAACAAAGCAAATTTGGGAAATTCGTCGTAGACATGTTTTTTTTGTTCATCGTCATTGAAATTTAAAAACATTCTCAATAATTATTCTCTCTGATCTCATTCCAATTAAAAAAATCGAATATATATATATATATGTACTTATATTAATTCCGTAATTTTGGATACATACACATACATACATACATAAAGATGATGTTAATATTGATGTTAATTAACTCTCTTCTCATCTGAATAAAATGTTTCAACCACTTAATATTTTTTTACTATATAAGTGTATTCAAGGATAATATATATCATGTCCAATATAATTTTTGTCAATACAATTATGAATATATAATTAAACTATTTAAGTTAATAATATAATAATTATGATATTTATTATTTTCAAATTTAAATAAATGATGTGATGTCAATTTTATGTTTAAAAATGTCTCAAATAGGTATTTAAAAATTTAATATAAATCATTCAAAAATATTATAAGATCATTATTGATTTTTAAAGTTAATTTAAGACATCTTTAAACTCAAAAATATTGATATGAATTCATTTAATTATAAAAAATAAAATAATAAAATTTATAAATATAAATTATTTAAAATTAAAATTTAAAAATATCTGATATTAACTCTCTAAAATAAGTAGTAGTGTAATTTATAAGGAATGGAGTGCATGGCTTGAAAGGAGGGAATATAAATTATACTAATACTCCCTCCGTCCCAAATTAACTGCTCAGTTTTGACTTTTTTAAGTCAAATTGACTATTTTTAGAATTAATAATTAAGCATATATAAATATATTTCTAAAATTATAAAAATTAGGATTAGTAATAAATTGTATATACTTTCTTTTGGTTATAATCTCTTCACCTATATTTTAGCAAAAATAGTAAAAAGATTAGTTTTAAAAATGGTCAATTTGACTTTAAAAAGTCAAAACTAAGCAGTTAATTTGGGACGGAAAGAGTTCTATACTATCATTAGGGAATGCATGGAGGGTAGACCGGAACTAATTATACCAACTTGAAATACTATTGCTCTTCTATCTTTGACTACCAGTTATGTTATTCTTATAGTAATCAGCAGGAGCACGTGCAATGTTAATTACTACTTACAACTGGAGAGCAGACTTGACGTTAATTATGAGTAGTAGTGGTTAATCCATCTGCCTGCCTGCCTGCATGCATGTGATTATCCAACTGTCAAAATTAAACGGCTCATCTAATTATTCCAACTATTATTTGTATCTTATTCCGCTCAATTACATTTTCAATTTATGATCAGGGACGGATCCAGGTTAGGGCTGGAGGGGGCCATGGCCCTCATCAAGATTTGAGTTTTTTATAAGATTCATTTAATAATTTTATTACTTTTGGCCTAGCTCAATAGTTGTTATAGTCTCTAATTCAAAATTCCCAAAATTCAAATTCAAAATCTAAAATCCAACTCTCTGCTCCGCTGCTCGATTGATGACTGTCGGTTTATTCCCAAAATTCAAATCGAATCTAACTCTCTGCTCTGCTGCTCGACTGACGACTGCTCCGGCGTCAGGCGTGGTCATCCCTGCAAAGTTCAACGACCGGTCCCTCCGTGGCCATCTCTATGTGAAGATATCGTTTATACTTTCTAAGGTACATACTCAATTCAGATAACTCAATCTACTATTGTTTTTTCTAATTTTTGTGGAATTTCATATGGTTATTTTGTAGAATTGATTGATCTTTAATTCTTTATGATATTTGATGATTCTGATTCTCCCTCTTGGGTTTTTGATTATTAGTTCCTTTGACCGGAGAGTATTTTGTGATTTTGGTTGTCAGGCTCCTCCGGACCTCCGGACTTCCCTTCAAAATTGCAAAGTTCGATTTTGATTTTGTGATTTTGATTGTTTTTTTTTAATGGTCAAGACAGCTAGTTAGCTAATTCCCCTTAACAAGTAGATTTACTCTTGGTTACTACTGAGAACTAAACTTAAGTCTAAAATTTTAATGTTTTAATCAGACGGGCTGTTGCTTAGTATAATAGTATTGACTAATGACTATTGTGAAGATAATTCCACGAGTATATATTTTCTCATTTTCCCATTTAGTATAATAAATGAATTTCGTGATTTGAAAGAACGTCGGGTGCAATTCTGATGAAGCTTTGATATGTTCTAAAAGACTTTTTTTTGCTATGTTTTGTTGTCTTTATCAAATAAAATTATATTACTACATTATCTTTGTATTAATAAAAGTATATTTTGTAATTGTGAAACTTTATATTTTAGTGATGAATATATATTATGTTGTTAAAAAAATTCTTAGCCCCCCCACCCAATATCGAATCCTGGCTCCGTCCATGAATTTATCCATATTTTTTATATTTATATATGTTGGTTATGCTCCAAAATACATGGTTTTTCAAGGTCCCATATCATCTATTGTGAAAACATTCTTTAGGTATATTAGCTCATGTTGGCTTATGCTTTGTAACATGGTTGAGGAAAGAGGGATGGGCTCGCGCACATGAGGACGACTAAGGATTGAGCGAGGCCAAGCTTGGTTCTCGGACTTTCGATCAAAAAAACCTTAGTGCGTGTGTGCGCACGTTACGCCCGCGCAGGGGGGGTGCCAATCTCGGAAAATTTGTGCTTTCGAGGGTGCACCCAAACCTAAATACCCTAGCCGTTTTCATCATTAATCCCCAACGTTCAGTGGCGTAAACCCTTATTTATTAGCAACGTTCCTTTTTACGTTACTGAATCTTCATCTTCCCGTTGCTTTCCAGCGTTTCTCTTCTTCTTTGTCTATAAATAACAGTTTCGTATGCTCTTTACAAACAACAATATCACAGAAAACAGAACATACTCTTCCCTCTCCTATTCTGATTTTGGTTCTATTCTGGGCAATCCACAAAGACAAGTCCATAACCTTCTTCTGCGAGTACACGCAATCGAATGCTTGCCGTTGAATCCTGGAGGGTGAACGCCGTGGAGCTCAACTGTACCGGTTTATATAACCAGTGAGGGCGAAATCACTTTTTAGGACAGTAGCTTTGCTACGCCTCGACTTCTTCCATATCCCAGCTAAGTTGTTTCAATTTTCTGATTTGTTAGTCTTGTTAATAAGCTGTTATTGGTATTGTTATTGCTAGTGATCTTGCTGTTACTGCTATATATAATTCCAACAATATACACACACATGTAAGTATGTATGTATGTATGTATGTATAATACTCCAATTTTATACTGTGGTGTGCAACTTTAATTGGACAGTGGGAACAGTGGTACCAATTTAATTCTTTAAAGAAGTTGGAAATTTGAAAGTCATAGCAGCTCACGCAGAACAGTCGAACAACGAAGCTTTTAATCATTCAACCCCTAAGCCACCCTCTTCTCTTTTAGTGATGCACTGATGCCTACTAATTAATACTACCTTCGTTCCAAAATTTAAAATTAATACCGCTTATAAAAATTTAAAATAAAATTAATTTTATAATTAATAGTTTTTATTATATACAATACAATTATAATTAAATAAATTTATATTAATTTTAAAATTTAATATTCTGTTATTTGAATTTAAAAAATAAATTAAAATTTTAATTTTAGAACGGAGCGAGTATAGAGGAATATTGTCCGGGCAACACTCAAATTATGTTATAGTAATTGTTTTTCCATATCCAAATTAGGAAAGAAAGAAAGAAAGAGAAACGAGTGATTATGTTTGGTTGGTTGAGTTGATATTATGGATTATATATAAGAGTGATGAACCAAACTTATTTAACATTATCATGATAAACGTTTTTTATGTTTTTTTGTTTTTGAAAAACAATATAATAAAATAATTTTATTATATTATATTATTCTTCTAAAATCTATTGAAAAACAAGTTGATATTTAATATATCGATAATATGGAAAATTCTTGTAAATATTTAATATATCGATAAATTAAAAAATAAATTATTTTTAATGGAACAATTAGTTTTGTTTTCCTTTCTTCACTGTATAGTGGAACAAATAAGTACTATATATATATATATATATATATATATATATATATATATATATATATATATATATATATATATATATATACAAGTGTTGTATATTTTGAAAGTATAAATGTACAAGAGAATTAAGCCTCATTTCTCAAGAGAATAAGTTATCTCCTTAATTTTTACAATTTTTAGGGAATTAATTAATTATTCTCATATATATTTTGAATAAGTTTTAAGTAGGAATAAGAAACTGATCATGGGCTAATTAAGCAGTGCAGAATAATTGATACATAAATACCCCCATAAACTAAGTATATTACTTTTGTAATTATTTTGTAAATGTTTTATTTTTATAATTACTTTTAAAAATGTATTATAATATGTAATTAATCCTAATAAAAAGGATTTAAGTCCACTAACATTATTACTACATCTTTAAGTATAGGAACTTTGGGCCAATGAAACATTTGAATGTAGAAGAGTAGTCCATTGTCACTAGGCCTAAGAAGCTTGAAAGACTCTCTATTTTTATTTATTTTTGGATCAACAAGTTGAAGGAGGCAGGCAACCAATACTCACGGTAACTTTTAAGTTTTAACCGTAATACTCTTGTTTTATTTATTTATTTCATTCAATAAATTAGTAGATTATGATCGAAATAAATAAGTATGTATATATTAAATGATGTTTATTTTTATGAAAAAAATAAAATACTCCATTAGATATATCTTGTACTCTACGAACTCATATCTGGCGAAAAAGGGCAGTCGGGGCCCATGCCATCCAACATCCAACCAAATATATGTAGACCATATTTAATTAGTTAATCATATGCATTATACAGGTGGTAAATCAGTATCACCACTTGGATACTCTAATTATTTAATTGGTCCCCGCCTGCTTAATGCTTATTTAAAATACCCTCGAATTCTTTACTTTCTCCTAATTCAATTCTTAAAATGTTTGACATGAAATGTGTATGTCGTGGGCCTGCCTTGCCCTGCCCTGGTTTCTTTCTTTCTTTCTTTCTTGAAGAGTAATATTATTATCACATAAAATCGTTCACATACATTCATATACATATTAGTATGATCAGCAGATCAGGGATGGAGTCACACTTGGGTTAGGGTGAATAGGCCTGACAAAATATGGTTATGGGTTGATTTTGATTTTCAAAATATGGTTATAGTTTAATTTAAGAACTAAAACCATATTAACCATTTTTAATATGGGTTGTGTGGGTTTGAAACTATATGGTTATGGTTCAAAATCATATTAACCATTTTAAGATGTTTTGACTTTTAAACAAAACTTTTGAAAAATAAAATTGTGACCATCACAATTAAATTAATTAAGTAATAATATGATATAAAAATTATTAATATAAATAATAAAATGCTAAAAAACTATACTAATAAAATTTTAAATTGAAATTATTAATACCCTTCCATATTTAAATAATTTTTCAAAATTATTATTAACCTGCTAACAGAAAGGTTGGATCACATTCAAAATACACCATAATATAATTCTTTTGTAACTAGAATAATAGAATTTATATAAACTGACACATACATAACAACATTAGTCACCCAAAATAAGAACATATTAATTTATAGAACATACAAGATAAGTAGAAAACTGAACCATATAATTCTATAAACTATATTAAAATTTAATTAATTAGACAGACATATTAAAAATGATCTCATTGTCGTGATCATTCTGTATAATAACAACTCCAATTTTCACAAACTCATCCGGAACGGTAAATTTGCAATCATACTCTATTTCAGTCAATCCTTCTATTTCATCCGGTCGGTATGTTGTCACTTTGATTGTTTTCCACTTAGATCCAGTAGCTTGAGAAACAAATTTAAGATCCATTAGATATTTTTTTATATATAATATATATATTTTGGACCATTTTTATATAACTTATATGATATATATATATATATATATATATATATATATTGGATCATTTTTATAATGGTATTCAATTTCATATATCAATATTTTAAAAAATATGGGTCGACAGCGAAGAAAAGATGAGAAAAGAACTTTTCGATTTGAATCGGAATGGAATATGGGTTGAAAAATAGTTAACCGGTTCAGAACTATATTTGTTTTAAAAAATATGGGTCTAAACTTTAACCAACTTGAATAAATAAAAATGGTTAACAAACCCATTTGGTTCCAGTTAATATGGTTTGACCCAACAGTTAACTAACTATATTGTCAGGTCTAGTGGTGAACGATAGCCCGAGTGAATATGCCGCAAACCACCCCACCCGCTCCTACGTCCGCGACGCTAGGGCCATGGCGGCGACACTCGCCGACATGAAGCGGTGAAGGAGTACCATTAATCACTTCTTCATCTGATAAATGGAGAGAGAGAAAGAGTCTATGAGCTTATACCTAAGATATTCTCAGAATACTAAATTGCTTTATTTTCTCTCCATAAACAAAGAATTAACCTAAACTCTTTAGAAATTGAAATTGAAATTGAAGGAGAATGATTCTCTACGAATTGAGGCTGGCAAACTGAATTGGAGCAAGGAATTGTCACGAGAAAGAAGTAAAATTAAATTTGAAGCAAGAATGCAAGGGATTGCATCAATTAAACTTCAAATTGAGAGGTAACATGTGTTTATGTAAGTTCATGAAAATTGAAATTATACATATGATTGTTGATACAATTGCTATGTAATTGCTATGCATGGGTTGTGATTTAATGTAAGGGGAGTATTGTTTATGTTATATGGAGTAATAAGGAAGGATTCCATGAATTTTTTTGGTTAGAACCCTTCTAAACTCTCATGAAATTTTGGAATCTAAATGTTGTAGGCATGGTATTTGAAAATTTACCTTAAAGAGGTTAAAATGTGTAAAATTGAGAATTAGTCAATATTCTAGGTTAGCAAGTATGCATATATGTATTAGAAGATAACTTAAGTTATTTGTTCTGCAAAATTCTTCTCTGATCCATCTTTTGGTAGCCCAGGACAGAAAAAATTATTGGTTCCGCCCTTAAGTATGGTCCAGATGATATTAATATATATATATATATATATATATATATATATATATATATATATATATATATGAGTGTGTGCAAATAATATATAAACGATTTTTATGCGATAATAGACTTATTATTTCTTGAAAAAAACGCGCCAAGTAATTCATTGTTGATCTAGCGCTGCACGGTCACTCTATAACATGACTAGTATAATCTACTGCATGTCTATACACCTAACTTTCCCTCCAAGAGTAATTGTTGCATTAAATTAATGAAGCTTACTTTAAGTCCTACTTGTTCTAATATTTATTTATTATTATTTTGGAAGTAAACATAAATATAAATAAGAGTAAAATACTTACATCCCTTCTAAATAATCATAATAACATTTACCTTCCCTCTAGTATTTTAAGTACTCCCTCCGTCTCATAATAAAAGTCTTTATTACTATTTTGGGTAGTCCCATGTTAAATGTATACTTTTCTTTAATAACTAAATTTTTACACACTTTTTCCCATTATGCCCGTAGCATTAAATATCTCATACTTTTTTTATTCTAATTCTCTCTCCATATTTAATAAGTATGGGGAGATAATATTTTGAATTGAATAGCTAAAAAGTCACTCTCTCATCTACATTGAAAATAATTAATGACATATTATTATAAGCAATTTTGTCATTTCATTTCTCTTCTTAATATGCGTAAAAAGTCTATCAGGACTTTTATTGTGAGACCCCAGATTTTATGAATAAATATTTAATTTTCTCGAAATAATTTTTTAATATTATGGTGTGGATTTGATATAATGTTATAGTTGTGGGTAGTATTTATAAATTTTACAAAGTATGCAAGTTGTCATATTATATTCGATTAGTCGGGGAATATTTTTTTGTCGGGGAATATTCGTACGACGGTACAATCATTGGTGGACCCCACAACAGAATTATTGTCGGATTGAGAAAACGACAAAAATATTTTATGAAAATGACGGCGGAAGTTTTACCGTTAATACTGTTGAACTACTTGATAGTAAAAGTACAGTAATACGCGTGGTTACATAGTAGCACACGGTATTGATTATTGATGCTTATGTGAGAAGTTACTCAATTTTACTTATTTTATGGACCTCCATTTATCTATTTTTCAAAATAATCGATAGGAAGTTATAAAGTATATATATATATATATATATATATATATATATATATATATATATATATATATATATATATACACACACACACACACACACACCGGATCCGGTCCGGGAGTCCGGATTTTCTTAAAATCCGGACCTTTTTTTTTTTTTTTTTTTTTTTTCAAAACAACTAAAAAAAATATTTAATATTTTATGGAACTGAAATTTTTTCATAATATAATGTTTTGGGTGTGTTTTGAATACCTATACCAAAAAGTGGTGGTACAGTCTGCACAGACTGTACCACCATATTTTGTTATACGTACCCAAATCACGCCCAAAACACTTTATTATGAAAAAATTTCAATTCCATAAATTTTTTTTTTTTTAGTTGTTTCAAAAAAAAAAAAACAAAAAAAAATAAAAAAATAAAGGTCCGGATTTTATAGAGTCCGGGATCCCGAACTGGATCCGGACTCTATATATATATATATATATATATATATATATATATATATATATATAGTTTGACAAAGTTGGCAGAAGGGTAGCAATGAGTGCACCCAATGTTTTTTTTTCAACGAACATGTGCTAATTTATATATATATATATATATATATATATATATATATATATTATATTTTATTGATTATTATATTAATACTTTGAAAAATCAGACGTCTGAAGATTTTTTTTCTGTCTGTGACTGCGAGATTTATTTCATCCGTGATTTTCTTCTTAAACAGTACCCCTTCAATTCTCCTATAAATAGAAGTTCATTCCTTCATTATTTCTTACGAATTCACTGAAACTCCAGAGAGAGAAATTATAGAGAGAAATAAGAAAAGTATTATGCTACTTTCCTACTCTTATATTCAATTTCTTTTACGGTAAGGGGTGTTATTCTTTTTTATTCATGAAGAGAACTGTTGTTATTCCATTTCTTATTATTCTGTTGGAATAACCTGTACACGCGGTCTACCCTATACTTGGTGACATTCTTCTATTATTCTATTGGAACATCCTGTCTGTGTGTTTTACACCGGACCTGGTTCCATCTTTATTATTATTCTGTTAGAACATCCTGTCTGTGAGTTTTACACCGGACCTGGTTCCGTCTTTATTATTATTCTGTTGGAACATCCTGTCTGTGTGTTTTACACCAGACCTGGTTCCGTCTTTATTATTCTGTTGGAACATCCTGTCGGTGCAAATTTTGCCTGACCTGGTTCCATTATTATTATTCTGTTGGAATAACCTGTCTATGCAAAGTACCGCATGCATGGTGATTTCTTTTGTTATTCCATTCTTTATTATACTCAGTTGGTTAAAGTTTTAACTTCTATACTCCATAAAATTAGTGGAATATCCTTGATATTTGCTCTTCATCCAGTATATTTTCATGAAAATATTCTTCTGAGCATTCTTAAATTTTACTGCACAAAGCAGTATCATGTTGACAACTTGGACGTTATTAGTTCCTGAATAAATTAATTCTTGAACTTGTTTTATTGAATTCTTATATCATTGTCATCATCCTCATGTTTAAATTTTTTTTAAAGTCATCTGTGGCTTGTAGTGCATAGATGGACTTGGTATGATTATGACCAGGAATTATTCGGTATAATCATGACCGTATTGTTATAAATGATGTGGTAAAAGTCCTCATTGGCCCGTAGTGCATTGATGGACAGTTGTTGGCATGATCATGACCATTAATGAATACACAAATTTTCTTGGCCCGTAGTGCATGGATAAATGTGGTCGTGATACTAAAGAATATCCTTGGCCGTAGTGCAGGGGTGATTCGATGATGTGAAATATTTATTAAGCTGAGTCTCAGCGATAACAGTGATGAAAAACCTTTTAAATCATAAAAGATAGTAGATTTTATTTTCTACTTGACTCTTTTAATGGATTGCTTGTTCCGCTGCAGTTAAACTTGATGTCTATTATATTTTATCAGTTTAACATTGTTGGAGACTAATGATAATTTATTCTGCATTATCTTAGTCATAATATTTCTTACCGGGCTAGTTGAGCTCACCCTTTCTTTCACTGTTCTCTTCAGGAAATGAGAATATAGTTGGGACGAGTTGGGAAACGGAGTGGTGGACCAGATGATAACATTAGTAGTTCTCACTATTCTATGTAATAGTGTGATAATAATTGTAATGAGGACTCCTTTTGAGTATGGATACTCTCTAAAAGATAATATTTGTATTCAAACTCACAGTTTATGTTTTGTCGTATTGTACACGACAGTTGTATTATTAAGTTGTATTTGAATTCTGTACCATGTATATGGCGACTCAAGATGGGTGATGTATACCTAATTTTGGGGGCGTCACAGTTGGTATCAGAGCGTAGGGATATATATGATCCCTGGCTAAGGTGTGAGACAAGAACTAGGAGGGGAGAGACGGAGAATTCTTTCACTAGTATGACCTACCTAAGTTTATTTGTTATTTAATTGGTTGGTTAGAGTATATTGATAATATGTGACATGTTAATTAACCCTTGTTTTGTGACAGTATTTGAAAATGGCAGCTGAAAATGTCAACAATGGAGTGAATGAGACCGTGTCACCTCTAATCACCAACCAGGATAATGTAATATCAGGTGAAGAAGAAATTAGAGATATCTACGTGGTAAGTGAAGAACTAATAATAGTTGCACCCGAGCTAGTGGCAGAGGTAGCAGCTGAGAGTGAGGAAGAAGAGGAAGAAGAGGAACCTGAGGAGAATTGGTTAGAAGAAATTTATGATCAAAACTTAGAATTACAAAATCGTGTTCATGAGTTAGAAGAGCAGGCTGAAGAACGGCAGGCGGTCGTGGAGCAAAGAGATGTAACGATTCAAAATTGTGTTACCCGATATGTGATGCTCGAACAAAATCACGCTTTGGCAGAGTGTAAGATATTAAAGTTGGAATCTGAGAATTCAAATATCAAGGATTAGCTGAAAGAAGAAACAACTGAACGAGTGAGAATGAAGGATGCGTGGGTAAAAGCCGCACGACGTGTTGATATTGTAGAAAGAGACGTCCGATCTAAAAAAGGCTAAAATAGATGATATACATTTCTCTTTTTGGACAGCAATCGGGAGAACCCAACATTGAGTTTTGAATTACCCTGTACAGAGTGGTCAATCTGAACTCGATATGGATCGAAGATTGATGATTCAGATCATGAAGCAGGAGTACAATGAAGCAGTTAAGGGAGGAATATGCCCTATATTAAAGTCAATTCCAATGATAGTGATGACACCAAATGCTACCCCAGACAAGTCAAAGTCGGGTAGTTCAAGGGAGAGCGGTTGTCATGACTTCCCAACAAGTGAGGAACCCAAATGAAGTTATCGCGGGTAAGCTAATTATAAACCCTTGCGAAGTTTGTATCTTATTCGATACTGGTTCTACCCACTCTTGTATTTCACCTAGTTATGTTCAACGTTTAAACTTGGCTCTTAAATTTTTTTTTTATATTAGATTTTAACTTATCTGTTGAAACTCTGTTAGGAGAAACCTTCGTTAACTCCACTATTTATAAATCTTGTTTGATTCAAATCGACACTTTCACGTTACCTGTCGATATGTGATTTTTTGGAAACGATTGGTTAACTACTCATCATGCTTTTCGTAAGGTTGTTAACTTTCATATTCCTAACCAACCTGTTATGCGAATTCAAGCAACCAAACTACTAAAGTCAATCATTGTCATATCAAGCCATAAGTAAAGATCCCCGTTCCTTTCGTTGTTGACTTCCTGGTGTGGAATGCACCGAAGCCAGACTTTCCGTAGGAGACGTTGTAAATGACGATGACAAGTTGATAGGTATCAATGTGACGTGTTATCCAAGTCTGGGATGAGAGTCACAGTTTTGAATGATATTTCTATTGTTAATAAATTTCCTGACGCATTCTTGAAGACTTCCTAGCCTACCCCTAGAGCGTGAAATCGAATTTTGTATTGACCCCAGTATAAAACCCATTTCTTAAACCCTCAAATATTTCTTTACTTAAAACGAACGTATCATGCGCCAAAGACGTTGGCTCGAGCTGTTAAAGATTACGCTCGTACCATTTAATATCATCGTGGAAAAGTGAATGTGGTAGCTGACGCGTTGAGAAGAAGATCGTATGCGTTTACAAGTGCGAATATACGAACCCACGTGAAGATAACGAATATACGAGTAGAATCAACTTTAATCGATAAAGTTAAAGTTGCTCAAGCTACATACTCAGAGCAGATGAATGAAGAAGGTTCAAGAGGGCGTTATTCTAGAAGCAAGAATCGATGATGAAGGAATACTTCGAGTCAACTCCAGACTTTGTGTTCCTAACGATCCTGAGTTAAAGTATAAAATCATGATGGAATCGCACAACACACCATTTGCAATCCATCCTGGGAGTACCGAAATGTATCGTGATCTTCGTCATACATTTTGGTGGAGCAATACGAAGAGAGAGATAGCGCTGTTTATCTCAAGGTGTCTAACTTGTCAACAAGTCAAGGCGGAGCATCAAGTACCAAAAGGTCCATTGTAACCACTTAAAATTCCAGAATGGAAGTGGGAGCACATTACCATGGATTTCGTTACTAGTCTTCCAAAGGGTTCTCAAGGCATAGATGCAATTTGGGTCATTTTTAATAGATTGACCAAGTCTGCTCATTTCTTACCAATACGAGAAACTTATACACTTGAACGTCTTGCTCGTATGTACATAAACGAGATTGTAAGACTGCATGGTATGCCAATATCCATAGTTTCTGATCGAGACCCAAGATTCACTTCACGATTTTGGGTTAGTTTGTAAAAGCTATGAGCACGAATTTACGATTTAGTTCGGCATATCATCCTTAGACGGACAGACAATCAAAGAGGACTATTCAAACTCTGAAAGATTTATTAAGACTCTATGTCCTTGACTTCAAGGGAAGTTGGGACAAGTTCTTATCATTGGTGGAGTTTTCCTACAACAATAGTTATCAAGCAAGTATTGGCATAGCTCAATTCGAAGCGTAGTATGGAAGGAAGTATGCTAGGATGAGGTGGGTGAAGCAACGTTGTTGGGACCGGAGTTGGTACGTATGACTACGGAAAAGATTCAAACGATCCGATAACGTATAAAAATCTCATAAGATCGACAAAAGAGTTATGCTGATCTTCATCGAAAGAACGTGGAATTCGATATAGGAGATCATGTGTTGTTACGTGTTGCTCCATGGAAAGGAGTTACAAGATTTGGAAAGAGAGGAAAGCTTAATCCTCGATTCATCGACCCATTTTTAATTCTCGATCGAGTAGGAACTGTGACTTATAGACTCGTTTTACCACCAAGTATGTCGCGTGCTCATAACGTTTTTAACGTATCGATGTTACGACCCGAACTACATTATTAATTTAGAACCGGACGAGATAGCGAATGATTTAACGTTTGAGGAGATACATGTTAAATCTTGGATAAGAAGAATCGTATTCAACACTCAAAGGTTTTACCTCAAGAGTTAGAATCTGAAATGAAGTCAAGGTATCCTCACCTGTTCGGCATACCAGGTACGTACGTAAATTTCGAGGGCGAAATTCCCTAAGGAGGGGAGATTGTGAGACCCCAGATTTTATGAATAAATATTTAATTTTCTCGAAATAATTTTTTAATATTATGGTGTGGATTTGATATAATGTTATAGTTGTGGGTAGTATTTATAAATTTTACAAAGTATGCAAGTTGTCATATTATATTCAATTGGTCGGGGAATATTCTTTTTGTCGGGGAATATTCGTACGACGGTACAATCATTGGTGGACCCCACAACAGAATTATTGTCGGATTGAGAAAACGATAAAAATATTTTATGAAAATGATGGCGGAAATTTTACCGTTAATACTGTTGAACTACTCGGTAGTAAAAGTACAGTAATATGCGTGGTTACATAGTAGCACACGATATTGATTATTGATGCTTATGTGAGAAGTTACTCAGTTTTGCTTATTTTATGGACCCCCGTTTATCCATTTTTTAAAATAATCGATAGAAAGTTATAAAGTATATATATATATATATATATATATATATATATATATATATATATATATAAAGCTTTCAAGTGGGAAATGGTTGGGGGGGGAATAATGGTGGTGCGGAAGGAGTATTATTATTTATTAGTATTTATATATATATAAGTTTGACAAAGTTGGCAGAAGGGGTAGCAATGAGTGCACCTAGTGTTTTTTTTCAACGAACATGTACTAATTTATATATATATATATATATATATATATATATATATTATATTTTATTGATTATTATATTAATACTTTGAAAAATCAGACGTCTGAAGATTTTTTTTCTGTCTGTGACTGCGAGAATTATTTCATCCGTGATTTTCTTCTTAAACAGTACCCCTTCAATTCTCCTATAAATAGAAGTTCATTCCTTCATTATTTTTTACGAATTCACTGAAACTCTAGATAGAGAAATTATAGAGAGAAATAAGAAAAGTATTTTGCTACTTCCCTACTCTTATATTCAATTTCTTTTACGGTAAGAGGTGTTATTCTTTCTTATTCATGAAGAAAACTGTTGTTATTCTATTTCTTATTATTCTGTTGGAATAACCTGTATACGCGGTCTACCCTATACTTGGTGACATTCTTCTATTATTCTGTTGGAAAATTCTGTCTGTGTGTTTTACACCGGACCTGGTTCCGTCTTTATTATTATTCTGTTGAAACATCCTGTCTGTGTGTTTTACACCGGACCTGGTTTCGTCTTTATTATTATTCTGTTGAAACATCCTGTCTTTGTGTTTTACACCAGACCTGGTTCCGTCTTTATTATTCTGTTGGAACATCCTGTCGGTGCAAATTTTGCCTGACCTGGTTCCGTTATTATTATTCTGTTGGAATAACCTGTCTATGCAAAGTACCGCATGCATGGTGATTTCTTTTGTTATTACATTCTTTATTATACTCAGTTGGTTAAAGTTTTGACTTCTAAACTCCATGAAATTAGTGGAATATCCTTGATATTTGCGCTTTATCCAATATATTTTCATGAAAATATTCTTCTGAGCATTTTTAAATTTTACTGCACAAAGCAGTATCATGTTGACAACTTGGACGTTATTAGTTCCTGAATAAATTAATTCTTGAACTTGTTTTATTGAATTCTTATATCATTGTCATCATCCTCATGTTTAAATTTTTTTAAAGTCATCTGTGGCTTGTAGTGCATAGATGGACTTGGTATGATTATGACCAGGAATTATTCGGTATAATCATGACCGTATTGTTATAAATGATGTGGTAAAAGTCCTCATTGGCCCGTAGTGCATTGATGGACAGTTGTTGGCATGATCATGACCATTAATGAATACACAAATTTTCTTGGCCCGTAGTGCATGGATAAATGTGGTCGTGATACTAAAGAATATCCTTGGCCGTAGTGCAGGGGTGATTCGATGATGTGAAATATTTATTAAGCTGAGTCTCAGCGATAACAGTGATGAAAAACCTTTTAAATCATAAAAGATAGTAGATTTTATTTTCTACTTGACTCTTTTAATGGATTGCTTGTTCCGCTGCAGTTAAACTTGATGTCTATTATATTTTATCAGTTTAACATTGTTGGAGACTAATGATAATTTATTCTGCATTATCTTAGTCATAATATTTCTTACTGGGCTAGTTGAGTTCACCCTTTCTTTCACTGTTCTCTTTAGGAAATGAGAATATAGTTGGGACGAGTCAGAAAACGAAGTGATGGACCAGATGATAGCATTAGTAGTCCTCACTGTTAGAGTTTATGCCCTAAAGGCCAATTATTTGATATAATTGCTTAACGTTTTGATATTATATTTGATTGAATAAATGAATGATTTTATTATGGTTTTATTTATTGCGTTATATAAATGTTAACATAATAAAAATCCTTAGAATAATGATACAAATTATATAGTTTCAAGTATGTGACTTGAACATGAGATTATATAATTATAATTAGTATCTTTGTTTTTAAATGTCTCTAGTCGAGTATCATTGTTGATGGGACAACAATGATGCATTAAGACTAGTATGTGGATTGACTGATGACCAAATCTCATTGGTCATAAATATATGAGATATTAAGTCAATGCATAGGTACATGTTAAAGAACGATGTACTGGACAGACCCATCATGAGAATTCTCTATGGAGCATTATGCAAAGTGTCATTAGTAATTCTTATAGTGACAATGATGTAATGGTCCTCCGACCTGAAATCACTATATTACTACACGAGAATTTATGTACTTTGATATCATCAAATGTCACCTTTAATAGGGTGGACTATAAAGGTGATTATTGGGTACATCATGAATCGTGTGAGGAATATGAGTGATCTAGATGGAATTTTACCATCCTATATATTAGGGGTGATATCCATAGGCCTCTTGATTGAGTAGGACTATGAAATGCATGGCCATGCTCAAATAATGATTTGTTTTATATAGTCCACTCATTGATCAAGAAAAACTCAGATTAAATTATGAAGAGTATGACATATTCCATGACTCGAGTTTAATCTTGGATATTAAGGTTAAAAGGATTAAATTACATTGAAACATTGGTCACGAAAAGGTTACATTGAATCATCGATCTTATTATTACTTGGGTAGCAGTGATACAATACTAGATGCCGCTCACCGTTTATAACTTTATAATATGATTTTAAAGTTATTACCAACGTAATAATAACCTATAGGGTCACACACATAGAACGTAATTTAAAAGGGAATTAATTTAAATTTTAAGGATTTAAATATATTAATATGATTAATAGTATTTAAATTACGAATTTAAATTAAAAGGATAATTTGTATATATGTATATTAATTAAGTAAGACTTAATTAAGATATATATATATATATATATATATATATATATATATATATATATATAAAAATTCGGATTTTATGAAATTAGGTTTTGATTAACACCTTTTAACTACTATATATATGATATATAGCAGCCGCTTAGGGTTATTATTCAAAACTAAAAACCCTAGCCACTCTCAGAGAGAGACTAGAGAGAAACAATTATAAAATCCTCATCCTTGGTGGCTAGTACCACAGTTCCTTCTTCTGCAGATCGTAGGACGATTCGCGGAGCGTTCGTGTGGATACCGTAGAGGCGCGATTCATTTGGATTGCGTTGGAGATTCGAGCGCATCAATTTAATTTTCATAATCGGTATAATTTCTAACCACTGAGTTAATTGATTTTCGCATGGATCCTGTTTCGGGTTTAGATTTCGCTGTGTGTTTTTGTCGAAACCCTTCACTCACTATTCTATGTAATAGTGTGATAATAATTGTAATGAGGACTCCTTTTGAGTATGGATACTCTCTAGAAGACAATATTTGTATTCAAACTCACAGTTTATGTTTTGTCGTATTGTACACGACAGTTGTATTATTAAGTTGTATTTGAATTCTGCACCATGTATCTGGCGACTCAAGATGGGTGATGTATACCTAATTTTGGAGGCGTCACATTTATCCTAGAACGGAGGGAGTAAGTAACAATTAGTACATATGTAAGTTGTCAGAGTTGACTAAATAGTTAAAATTACATATTTACCCTTGTATGTTATTAAATTTTAATTCCTACAATACACTTAATTATAGTTTTATTTATAATTAAGACTATCTCATTCAAATAATTAATTTAATTTAATTAGCACATATTTTTTGATAAGTGATACAAATATTAAGAATTTTAAATTAAACTATTAATGGAGGTTTTCTAATTAAAGTCATTAAGTATGTTGATAGTTTAGTGTTTAGTATTTAACAACAAAAATTCTTATTTGAATTCTTAGTTTCATATTATGATTTTTATATATTAAATTTTCTTGAGTATATATCAAATTTTGGGATGTTTATGATTTTAATTACATTTTTTAGTATACAATTGGTGTTGTTTTTTTACAATATTGAATAAAAAAAATATAATAATATTTCTTACTACATTTATCTTATTAAAAGATTTTTTAATGTATTTTTTCTTTTTTAGAGTAATAATATTTGTCATTTTTATTGTAAATAATTATGCTTAAAAGTTACTTATGTTTAGTTTAATATTTGAAAAAAATTATTAACATAATTTTTAATACTTTTTTATATGAATAATAAGATTCGTTATGCAATAATAAGTTTATTTTACGTAAATTTTAATATTTAAAAATAATAATTATATTTGTGTTAATTTATACTTTTATGCTTATTAAAATTTTAGTTTTTTAGTAACAAAAAATATATTTGAATGTATATATTATGTAAATTTTAATATTTAAGAAATTTAATTAGCAAAAAGTGTATGACTTTATTTTCTTGATAAAATAAATATTTATTATTTTTTCGAAATATGTTATTTATTAAGGCACAAATTCATAATTTAATTAATTTGATCAAGTTAAGTAAAAATTATAACATACAAATTTATATTTTGTAGACACTATAACTTGAAGGATATATTAGACATTATATTAAAAATATTTTTTAATATTAGTTGATCAACCACATTAGGGGTAGTGAATGTTACATATTATATACTATAGAGATATTGTCTGTTACTTAAAAAACTAGAGAAATGGTGAATGTTATTATAGTTATGTACAGATATGTAAATGTATTTTATATCACCACAACCATCACAAAAGAGAATAAACATCTCAAATATCATTCATCACCTTCAAAACTATATCTCATTATAATTACCATTACCGTTGCTAAACCCTTCATCTCAACCATCGGCCATCACCGAACAATTATTCATTTTCAACTTTGAGAAGCCTCTAACCAAACCGTCCACCACCGCCACTAGATCACCGCCATATATACCTTACACCACCACCGTCGCAGTCAGCCATTATCAAACACAAACAGTTAATTGAAAATAAACAAAACAATAAAGAGAATAACTTTACGATATTCCCATCTTTTTTTTTCCTATCGATCGTCAACGACTTTGAAAATTCCAAATTTAAAAATAGCACTCTTTTTTTTCTCTGATTGTACTTTATTCATCTTAGAGTATATATGTATATGTATACCTATATATAAGGGTAGGGTTGAGTAAGGAATCAAATTGAAACTGAAATAGTACCAAAAATCGCACAAACTGTACTAATTAAAATTGCAGCAACGGTTCCGGCGTATGTGGCGATTTTAGGTGAGTTGAAAAACCAAATTTACGGTTAACCAGAACGTTCCGATTTGATTACTAGTCAAAATCGTATGCATAAAACTGAAATTGCACCATGTTGGTAGAGTAATCTGTAAGACCCTAACTTTTTATAAATTAAATTGAATTTTCTCTAATTATTATTTTAAATAATAAGGTGTTAATTTGATATAATACTTTGGTTATGGGTGAAATGTGTAAATTTTACAAAATAAGCAAGTGGTTATAAAATATTCTTGTTGTCGAGGAATATTCGTTTGGTCGTGAAATATTTTTGCTATCGAAAAATATTCGTACGACGGCGCAGCCATTTATGGGTCCCATAACGGAAAACGGTCGGATGAAAAAAACGACAAGTTTGAATTTTTATAAATAACGACGTAATTGTTACCGTTAACACTGTTGGAATACCCGGTGGTTAAAATACAGTAATACGCGTGGTTGTACAGTAGCACACGGTATTGCACAGTATTTTTGAATTATTAATTTTTACGTAAGAAGGCACTACTCAATAATTGTTACAGTAATTACTGTTCAATATTTTATTTTATTGATTCAATAATTGTAACGTTGATATTTTATATTATTGTTATTTCAAAAATTGTCACTGCACAATATTTCTCATTATTAGATCAATAATTCATATTATTTGAATAATATTATTAGATATATCATTATTGACAATGTCTAAGGAAATTCTATTTAGAAAAGGGGTTTTGTAAGACCCCGAATTTTATGAAATAAAAGTATTCAATATTTTTTATAATTACTATTCAATAAATGGTTAAATTGATAAATGTTAAAGTTAAGAGTAATATATGAATTTTTTTTCAAAATACACAAGTGGTTATAAAATATTCATTGTTGTCGGAGAATATTCGTTTGGTCGTGAAATATTCTTTCTGTCGGGGAATATTCGTACGACGGCGCAGCCATTTGTGGGCCCCATAACAGAATAACTGTCGGATGAAGAAAATGATAAATTTGAGTTTTTACAAATAACGGCGTAATTATTACGGTTAATACTGTTGGAATACCCGGTGGTTAAAATATAGTAATACACGTTATTGCACAGTAGCACACGGTATTACATAATATTTTTGAAATTATTGATTCTTACGTAAGAAGGCACTACTCAATAATTGTTACAGTAATTACTGTTCAATATTTTATTTTATTGATTTAATAATTGCTACGTTAAAATTTTATATTATTGTTGTTCAATAATTGTCACTCCACAGTATTTTCCATTATCAGATCAATAATTCATATTATTTGAATAATATTTTTAGATAACATTATTGGCAATGTCTAGAAAGTTCTGTCTAAGGAGAGGTTTGGTCACTTAATTGCGCTCCAATAAGAAAATATTCTTATTGGAAAGCCCCCTCTTTCTTGGGAACGGCCTGGTTGTCATAAATGTGATTCTGTAATATTATTTGTGAATAATTAATTATTTATTTATATGATAAGGAAATATTTATTGTATGTGGATATAAATGAGGGATATATTTTTGTGGTTAAAAATGAAGGAGTTAATGTTGAGGTGTTTTATCTGTATTTTTATCGGAACGGAGGTATTGAAAATTAAATTAGGGTTTTTGAGATATTTTGCGAGGGTTATAATTTTTAATCCGACCGTTGGATCGTGGTAATATTTGGATATGTTATACATATATAAGTTAAGTATATGTCCACAAATTTTGAACCGTTAAAAATGAACATATGATTTATTATGAATTTTACGAGATGACTGGTTCAGATATTGTTGAATTTTCGGAGTTAATCATTTTGGTAGAAAATTCTAGAATTGTTGGGCCCCACTCTTGGTTGGTGAAGAAATGTGCTGAGATTTTTATTCAAATGTGGTGGGTGGGAATAGTAGCAGGTAAAGCCATCAGGTTGCAGGTTAAGTCTGCTTCGGCGTGCTAACATTTTCCTATAAATAGATGGCTAAGTTAGAATTGAAAATCACTCCAGAATTTATAAGTTTTCTCTCTTTCTCTCTCTAGATTATTGAGTGTATTTTGTGAGTATTTAGATACGTTGAGAGTTGCTATTCAGCACAGGTTTCATTCAGCCTCATATCCGATATCCAGTCAGAAGTGCGATTATTTTGAGGTAAGAGATATTATTTTCTTCTTAAATGATATTATTTTTTTCAATATCATTATGCTGAAATATTGATATGAATTTTTATCAAATTTAGAACTTTTTGTGTCGGGGTTACTATTTACGTATACGGCACTATTCACGAATACGGCACTATTCACCGAAAAATGAAATTTTCTTCTTTTTGTCCAAGATATCTATTATGGTTACTATCTTTGATTGTATCCATGTTTTGATCATTATTTTTAAATTTTGCTTCACAATTGATTATTATGAAGTATTATTGATCTTGGATAAACTGTTATACGAATCCCTACTATTTGTCCTCCCGTCTCACTGGATTCGTTTTCTTTAAGATATTTTTCATCATCCTCAGTCCTAAATGATGATATTACTGAATATCTTTGGCCTGTAGTGCAAAGATGTATGATTACCTGATGAATATCTTTGGCCTGTAGTGCAAAGATGAACAGGTGTTGAGATGAACATGACCGACTGGTGATACAAATGAATATCTTTGGCCTGTAGTGCAAAGATGAATATTTGGTTAAAGATGATTATTAATTGATGTTACAGGGATAAAATATTGATGATGGACTTTTAAATCTTAGAAGATAGTAGAATTCATTCTCTACTTGACTCTTCTAATGGTTTGTTGTTTCCGCTGCAGTTGTTGATCTAAAACTTGTTGTCGATTATATTCTATCAGATTTTTCCCTGTTGAATACTAATGATAATTTGTTGTATATTATCTTAATCATAATATTCTTTACTGGGCTAGTTGAGCTCACCCTTTTTTTTTGTTCCATTTTTCTTCTCAGGAAGTGATAACATAGCAGGATCTAGTCGGGGTATGGAGTGATGGTTCTAGAAAGATGTTTTAGCGGTCCTCACTATTTCTGTAAAATAGTGTTTGAATAATTATAATGAGGACTTTTTTGAGTGTGGATATTGTCTAGAAGACAATATTTGTATTTAAACTCACAGTATGTGTTGTCGTATTTTGCACGACAATTGTATTATTGAAGTTGTAGTTTACTTTTTGTACCATGTATTTGACGACTCAGAATGGGTGTTGTATACCTATTTTGGGGGCGTCACAGTTGGTATCAGAGCTTAGAGATATGATCCCTGGCTTAGATGTGAGACAAGAACTAGGAGGGGAGAGACGGGGAATTCCTTCGCTAGTATGACCGGACTAAGTTTATTTGGTATTTATTTAGTCAGTCAGAGTATAGGGATAATATATGACATGACTATTAACCCTTGTTTTATGACAGTATTTAAGAATGATAGCTGAGAACGTTAATAATGGAGTAAATCAGACCGTGGAGACACTTTTAATCACCACCCAGGGGAACGTGCAACAGGAAGGCAATATTCCTCCTGTAAACAACGTTACCGAGCAAACGATGAATAATGGAATGTTTAGGAGTTTTTTGCAGTTCATCCAAAATCAGACGAGGGAGACTCGTGTGCAAAATACGGGTGGAAATGATAACAACGTACGGATTGTCACAGCCAAGCAGTTCAAAGAATTGGGACCACCAGAATTTAAGGAAAAGCCGGATCCGATCATGGCGAAAACGTGGGTCAAGCAAATTACCAAGATATTCGATGTCTTGGGATGCACGGAGGAACAAAAGGTTCCATTCGCCACCTTTATGTTCTGCGGTGAGGCAGATTACTGGTGGGAGTCTGTGAAGCGTACCCAGCCTGACGCACTCAACATGTCCTAGGAAACGTTTCAGAAACTGTTTAATGACAAGTGTTTTCCTGAAAGTATTCGTCATATGAAGGAGGTAGAGTTTATTAGACTGGAACAAAACAACATGACGGTGTCCCAGTACGAGGCGAAGTTTGTAGAGTTATCCAGGTTTGCACCTCATTTGGTCGAGAATGAGGAACGAATGACAAGGATGTTTCTAAGAGGTTTAAAACCCGAGATTCGGAAATATCTTATGTCTCATAAATTTTCTTTATATTCAGATATTGTAAACAGGGCTCAATTATTAGAGCGAGATAATGAGTATGTTCAACCGAGGAACCACAACCAGGGTCATACTGGTGACAGCAGTCATCAGAGTGATGAGAACCAGCGAGAAGGGAAAAATACAGATAAAAGTGGTAACCACTCAGGTGGTCATCGTGGCCATGATAATAGGAGAGGTGAGTCAAGTGAAAATTTTAAGAAGAGAAGATTTAACGATGACAGGAAGACGTCGACAGCAGCACCAGCACCAGGAACAAATTCTAGGGGAGGAGAACGACAACTAGTTAGATGTAGATGCGGAGAGGAGGGACATATAAGTCCAAACTGCCCACAACAGTTCATGGTATGTTATAATTATAGAAAGGAAGGACATATCGCTCGAGATTGTACTATAGCGAAACCAAGTCCAGCTGGGACGGTGACACCAAAGGCGGATACGGACAAAATAAAGTCGGCGATTTCTGGAAGAGCGTTTGTCGTGACTGCTCAAAACGCGAGGAACCCGAACGAAGGTATAACAGGTTAGTTAATTATAAATTCTTGCGAAGTTTATACCTTACTAGATACCGGTTCTACACATTCTTTTATCTCTCCTGCTTGTGCTCAACGTTTAAACTTGACTACAGAGAAATTAGACTTTGACCTATCTGTGGAGACTCCGTTAGGAGAAACTTTCATTACATCTACAATTTATAAATCTTGCTTAATCTAAGTTGGCACAATCACATTACCTGTTGACCTTGTCTCTTTAAAGATACTTGCTTTTGATGTGATTTTAGGAATTGATTGGTTAACTACTCATCATGCCAAAATTGATCGTTTTCGTAAGGTTGTTAGTTTTCATATTCCTAACCAACCTGTTATGCGAATTTAAGCAACCAAACCACTAAAATCAATCACTGTCATACCAAGCCATAAAGTCATTCGTTTATTGAAAAACGGATGTCAAGCTTTCTTAGCCCATGTCATGGACTTGAACAAAAATACGTCAGATTTGAATGATATTTCTGTTGTTAGTGAATTTCCTGGCATAACCCAGAGCGTGATATTAAATTTTTGTATTGATCTTCAACCCGATACAAAACCCATTTCTAAAATCTCATATTGAATAGCTCCTATTAAACTTCAGGAGTTAAAAACCTAACTATAGAAGTTGGTACCCGAGCCTCTATCTGGTGACTTCCTTTGTGGAATACACCAAAGCAAGACTCTCAGTAAGGGACTCTATATTTGTGTGGTGGTGTGACGTGCTATCCAAGATTGGGATATGAATCACAATTGAGAGCAACCGAAGTCGGTGACCAAAGTACGTAGATTTCTGGGCTTAATTGGTTTCTATCGGAGATTCGTGGAAGGATTTTCTCGAATCGCTACTCCGTTAACTTAGCTGGCTCAGAAAGATACAAAATTCGTATGGAGCGAGGAATGCGAGAAGATTTTTCAAGAGCTCAAGAGGTGACTCATTCGGAACCTGTTCTGACCATACCATCCTGAAAAAGCGAACGTGGTAGCTGACGCGTTGAGTAGAAGATTGTACGCGAGTACGAGTGTGATATTGTTGAACACAAAGATCTATTTTGTATAATTTATAAATGATAGAGATAGAGTTAATGACTCTAGGGACCCACGTGATGATATACGAGTAAAATCGACTTTAATCGATAACGTTAAAGCTGCTCAAGCTACAGACCTGGAGCTGATGAATATAAAGAAGAAGGTGTAAGAATGTGTTATTCTAGAAGTAAGAGTCGATGAAGAGAAGAAAGCTCAAGCCTTCGATTTATTTGAAATCCTCGATCGAGTAGGAACTGTGGCCTATAGACTCGTCTTAACGCTAAGTATGTCTCGTGTTCATAACATTTTTCACGTATCGATGTTACGTAAATATGTGGACGACCCAAATCATATTATTGCGTTAGAACCAGACGAGATAGCCGAAGATTTAACGTACGAGGGGGTACCTGTTAAGATATTGGATAGGAAAGAACATATCCTATGCACAAATGTTATACCACAAGTTAAGGTTTTGTGGAGAAACCATGCTATTGAAGAAATGACTTGGGAGTTAGAATCAGAAATAAAAGCGAGGTATCCTCACCTTTTCGAAACACCAAGTACGTACGTCAATTTCGAGGACGAAATTTCATAAGGAGGGGAGGTTGTAAGACCCCAACTTATTAATAAATGAAATTAAATTTCTTCTATTTATTATTTTGAAATAGAAATGGTTGATTTGATTAATGTGGTTAGTTATGGGTAAAATGCGCAAATATTTCAAATAAGCAAGTGGCTATAAAATATTCATTTTTGGTCAGTGAATATTAGTTTGGTCGTGAAATATTCTTGCTGTCGGAGAATATTCGTACGACGACGCAGCTATTTATGGGCCCCATAACGAAAAATGATTGGATGAAGATAACGACAAAAATTGAATTTTCATAAATAACGGCGTAGTTGTTACCGTTAACACTGTTAGAATACCCGGTGGTTAAAATACAGTAATACGCGTGGTTGCACAGTAGCACACGGATTGCACAGTATTTTTGAATTATTGATTCTTACGTAGGAAAGCACTACTCAATAATTATTACAGTAGTTACTGTTCAATATTTTATTTTGTTGATTCAATAATTGTTGCGTTGATATTTTATATTATTGTTGTTTCAATAATTGTTGTTGCACAATATTTTCTATTATCAGATCAATAATTCATATTATTTGAATAATATTATTAGATAGTATTATTGGCAATGTCTAGAAAGTTCTGTCTAAGGAGAGATTTGGTCATCTAATTGCGCGCTAGTAAGGAGAAATCCTTATTGGAAAGCCCCCTCTTTCCTGGGAACGGCCTGGTTGTCATAAATGTGATTCTGTAATATTATCTGTGAATAATTAATTATTGATTCATATGATAAGAAAATATTTATTTTATGTGAATATAAATGAGGGATATATTTTTGTGGTTAAAAATGAATGAGTTAATGTTGAGGTGTTTTATCTGTATTTTTATCGGAACGGAGGTATTGAAAATCAAATTAGGGTTTTTGAGATATTTTGCGAGGGTTATAATTTTTAATCCGGCCGTTAGATCGTGGTAATATTTGGATATGTTATACATATATAAGTTGAGTATATGTCCACAAATTTTGAACCGTTAAAAATGAACGTATTATTTGTTATGAATTTTACGAGATGACTGGTTCAGAAATTGTAGAAGTTGCGGAATTTGTCATTTTGGTGGAAAATTCTAGAATTGGTGGGCCCCACTTTTGGTTGGTGAAAATGTGCTGAGATTTTTATTCAAATGTGGTGGGTGGAAATAGTAGCAGGTAAAGCCATCAGGTTGCAGGTTAAGTCTGCTTCGACGTGCTAACATTTTCCTATAAATAGAGGGCTAAGTTAGAATTGAAAATCACTCCAGAATTCATAAGTTTTCTCTCTTTCTCTCTCTAAATTATTGAGTGTATTTTGTGAGTATTTAGATACTTTGAGAGTTGATATTCAGCACAAGTTTTATTCAGCCTCATATCCGATATTCAGTCAGAAGTACGGTTATTTTGAGGTAAGGGATATTATTTTCTTCTTAAATGATATTATATTTTTCAATATCATTATGCTGAAATATTGATATGAGTTTTTATCAAATTTAGAACTTTTTCTGTCGGAGTTACTATTCACGTATACGGCACTATTCACCAATACGTCACTATTCACCGAAAAATAAAATTTTCTTCTTTTTGTCCAAGATGTCTATTATGGTTATTATCTTTGATTGTATCTATATTTTGATCTTTATTTTTGAATTCTGCTTCACAATTGATTATTATGAAGTATTATTGATCTTGGATAAACTGTTATACGAATCCCTACTATTTGTCCTCCTGTCTCACTGGATTCGTTTTCTTTAAGATATTTTTCATCATCCTCAGTCCTAAATGATGATATTACTGAATATCTTTGGCCTGTAGTGAAAAGATGTATGATTACCTGATGAATATCTTTGGCCTGTAGTGCAAAGATGAACAGGTGTTGAGATGAACATGACCGACTGGTGATACAAATGAATATCTTTGGCCTGTAGTGCAAAGATGAATATTTGGTTAAAGATGATTATTAATTGATATTACAGGGATAAAATATTGATGATGGACTTTTAAATCTTAGAAGATAATAGAATTCATTCTCTACTTGACTCTTCTAATGGTTTGTTGTTTCCGCTGCAGTTGTTAATCTAAAACTTGTTGTCGATTATATTCTATCAGATTTTTCCCTGTTGAATACTAATGATAATTTGTTGTATATTATCTTAGTCATAATATTCTTTACTGGGCTAGTTGAGCTCACCCTTTTCTTTTTTGTTCCATTTTTTTTCTCAGGAGATGAGAACATAGCAGGATCTAGTCGGGGTATGGAGTGATGGTTCTAGAAAGATGTTTTAGCAGTCCTCACTATTTCTATAAAATATTGTTTGAATAATTGTAATGAGGACTTATTTTGAGTGTGAATATTGTCTAGAAAATAATATTTGTATTTAAACTCACAGTATGTGTTGTCGTATTTTGCACGATAATTGTATTATTGAAGTTGTAGTTTGCTTTTTGTACCATGTATTTGGCGACTCAGAATGGGTGTTGTATACCTATTTTGGGGGCGTCACATTAATATATTTGGCCTGTAGTGCAAATATGAACTGTTGATGAATATATTTGGCCTGTAGTGCAAATATGAACTGTTGATGAATATATTTGGCCTGTAGTGCAAATATGAACTGTTGTTGAATATCTTTGGCCTGTAGTGCAAAGATGAACTGGTGATGAATATCTTTGGCCTATAGTGCAAAGATGACTTGTGGTTGAATATCTTTGGCCAGTAGTGCAAAGATGAATTGTTGATGAATATCTTTGGCCCGTAGTGCAAAGATGACATGTTGTTGAATATCTTTGGCCGTAGTGCAAAGATGAAGTTATTAGTATGATTATGAACAGGAAATGTGATTTGGTGTAACCATGATCTTTGATGTTTCAGGTAAAGATAGGTGATAAAAATTATCTTCGTCTTGGATGAGAAGAGGAATTTAGAACTACAACTATGATTATGAGTTATTCATATGATTGTGGACCAGAATCGTTAATTGATGTTACAGGGATAAAATATTGTTGGTGGATTTTTAACATGGAGAAGATAATAGACTTTGTAGTCTATTTGACTCTTCTAATGGATTGCTCGTTCCGCAGTAACTATGGTTAAAATTTTTATCATCTACCATATGTTCTAAATCTCTGATTTAATTCTGTTGAAGGCTATTGATAACTTATTTATCTTTAGTCATGATATTCTTTACTGAACTAGTTGTGCTCACCCTTCTGTTTCACAATTCATTTCAGGTAATAAGAGTGTAGCTGGGTCGAGCGGGGGTAACAGGGGAATAGAACGGTGGTCATCATTTAGTAATTATATTTGGTGAATCATCTAGGGTGAAGCGAACCCAACGTTGGAAGGGTGTTTTGCCACTATCATACAAGATGTCTAATGACATACAACCTCGTGTCATCATAAGACAGGATTGTGCTCATCCACTTACTGAGTATATTTACGAGCACTACCTATATAATCTTTGTGTTTGTTTGAAGTATAATTCTCAATTAGAGACAGTGGAGATAATGATAAGTCAAGAGAAGACTCACCATTGGAAAAAATATGATAGTAATCTTTTCGTTTTTCTTTGGGGTATATTGGGTCAACCAAGGATAATTCTGTGGCCATATGATTTCTATCACAACCTAGAAGCATGGCCTCCCATGTACAAAGGTTTCCTTGAGCACTTCCCAAAGATTCTAATTTCTAAAACAGTTTTTGACTATACCTTTATGTAAGGTGTCATTGTGAGGTGCTGTCCACGGTTGGAACATAAGTCACAGTTGGTATCAGAGCCATAAGTAAAGAGCCCCAAGCCTCAATCTGGTGACTTCCTGTTGATGGGGGATACACCGAAGCCAGACTCTCCGTAGGGGACGCCGTTCTGTGGTGGCAAACTGATAGGTATCAATGTAAGGTGCTGACACAAGTTGGTGTCCAGAGTCACATTTGGTATCAGAGCTTAGAGATATGGTCTCTGGCGGAGATCAGGGAATATAACTAGGAGGGGAGAGATGAGTAAATCCTTCGCTAGTGTGTCCTACCTAAGCTTATTTGTTGGTCAGTCATAATATCGGGATATTATGTGATATGTTAATTTATTTAATTAACCCTTGTTTTATGGCAGTATTTGAGAATGGCTGCTGGGAATGTTAACAATGGAGTGAATAAGACCGCGGGGATACCTCTAATCATCAACCAGGATAATGTGATGTCAGGCGAAGAAGGAATTAGAGAAATCCATGTGGTGAGTGAAGAATTGATAGTTGCACCCGAGCTAGTCGCAGAGGTAGCAGTTGAGAGTGAGGAAGAAGAAGCACCTGAGGAGAATTTATTAGAGGTATTATATGATCAAAATGTAGAATTGCAAAATCGTATTCATGAGTTAGAAGACCAGGCTGAAGAACGACAGGCGATCGTGAAGCAAAAGGATGCAACAATTCAAGCTTGTGTTACCCGATATGTGATGCTTGAACAGAAGCATTCTTTGACAGAGTATAAGATGATAAAGATAGAATCTGAGCTGAAAGAAGAAAAAACAGAACGAGTGAGAATAAGTGATGCATGGGCAAAAGCCGCACGACACGTGGATATTGTGGAAAGAGATGTCCGATCTAAGAAGGCTAAAATAGATGATATGAATTTCACTTTTTGGAACGCAATTGGGAGAACCCAACATCGAGTTTTGAATTACCCTGTATAGAGCGATCAACCTGAATTCGATATGGATCGAAGATTGATGATTCAGATCATGAATCAGGAGTACGACGAGGAGTTGAGGGAGAAATATGCCCTATTGTAAGACCCCGAATTTTATGAAATAAAAGTATTCAATTTTTCTTATAATTACAATTCAGTAAATGGTTAAATTGATAAAAAGTTAAAGTTATGGGTGAAATGTGAAAACTTTTCAAAATACGCAAGTGGTTATAAAATATTCATTGTTGTCGGGGAATATTCGTTTGGTCGTGAAATATTCTTTCTGTCGGGGAATATTCGTACGACGGCGCAGCTATTTGTGGGCCCCATAAAGAATAACTGTCGGGTGAAGAAAACGAAAAATTTGAGTTTTTACAAATAACGGCATAGTTGTTACCGTTAACACTGTTAGAATACCCGGTGGTTAAAATACAGTAATACGCGTTATTGCACAGTAGCACACGGTATTGCATAGTATTTTTGAAATTATTGATTCTTACGTAAGAAGGCACTACTCAATAATTATTACAGTAATTACTGTTCAATATTTTATTTTATTGATTCAATAATTGCTACGTTAAAATTTTATATTATTGTTGTTAAATAATTGTCACTGCACAGTATTTCCCATTATCAGATCAATAATTCATATTATTTGAATAATATTATTAGATAACATTATTGGCAATGTCTAGAAAGTTCTGTCTAAGGAGAGGTTTGGTCACCTAATTGCGCGCCAGTAAGGAAAAATTCTTATTGGAAAGCCCCCTCTTTCCTGGGAACGGCCTGGTTGTCATAAATGTGATTCTGTAATATTATTTGTGAATAATTAATTATTAATTCATATGATAAGAAAATATTTATTTTATGTGGATATAAACGAGGGATATATTTTTGTGGTTAAAAATGAAGGAGTTAATGTTGAGGTTTTTATCCGTATTTTTGTCGGAATGAAGGTATTAAAAATCAGGATTTTTGAGATATTTTGCGGGGGTTATAATTTTTAATCCGACCGTTGGATCGTGGTAATTTTTGGATATGTTATACATATATAAGTTGAATATATGCCCACAAATTTTGAACCGTTAAAAATGAACGTATGATTTATTATGAATTTTACAAGATGACTGGTTCAGAAATTGTTGAATTTTTGGTGTTTATCATTTTGATGGAAAATTCTAGAATTGGTGGGCCCCACTTGTGATTGGTGAAGAACTGTGCTGAATTTTATTTCAAATATGGTGGGTGGGAATAGTAGCAGGTAAAGCCATCAGGTTGCAGGTCAAATCTGCTAAAATTTTCTTATAAATAGAGGGCTAAGTTAGAATTGAAAATCACACCAGAAACAAGTTTTCTCTCTTTCTCTCTCTATATTATGAAGCATATTTTGTGAGTATTTAGATACTTTGAGAGTTGCTATTCAGTGCAAGTTTCCTTCGGCTTTGCATACCGATCAGAAGTACTGCTCTTTTGAGGTAAGGGATAGTAAGGGATTGTAAGGGATTTTAAGGGTTGTTATATTTTTCAGTTTCGTAATTTTTCTGACCTTCAAAAATTCTGGAAAAAATTAAAATGATATTTTGATGAGTTTTATTGATTGTGTCCAAAAATAGTGATTTTTGCATGTATAGATTAAGAGTTATGAATTTTACGAGAAAAGACTATTTTAAAAGTAACCGCTTATAATTCCTTGTAGTTAACTCCAAAATTGATAAAATTCTTATTGGGAGTACATGTATATGATAGAAGTATACTCTGTAAATTTTAGAATTTTTGGACAAAAGTATAATTTTTGATAAATGTCTAAATATTCGGCTGTTTTGGCCATATGAAAAATAGTAAATGACTTTTAAAAATTCTGAGAAAAATATATGTTCACTATGGGACTATATTATGCTAAATCTCAGAAAAGAAATATTTTTGGAACTAATTTGGTATTTTTCATGAAAATAGTCTAGTTATGAGTAAATGAATTAAATATGTTTTGTGAAGTAAAAAAATTGGAAAATAGGATTTTATGACTTGAGAATCCTATATGAGGTATATGTAGATTTTTGATGAGAGTTTTGGTTATTGGTGATGAAATCTTATGAGTTTGACATTTTAGAATGATTAAATGCATTATTTAGTAAAGTGTAAACAATTAAAATAAATTATTTATAAGCTTAAGAAATATTATTATTTTAATATCATTATACCGAAATATTGGTATGTATTTTATTGTGAAATTTCTACCTTTTTGTGTCGGGGTTACTATTCATGAGTTACTATTCATGAGTTACTATTCACGAGTTACTATTCACGGATACTATTCATGACAAAAATTAGTTTCTTTTTATGACCAAATTATCGTTGATTTATGATTGTTGCTCTTGAAAATAAATGCAGTTGTTGATCATATTGTTTTTATTATCATATATAACATTTTTATAACCCTGATGTTGAATTTCTCTTTCACTTGAGTGTAAAGATGGGTAAATTATTGGTATGATCGTGACTGAGGAATATCTTTGGCCTGTAGTGCAAAGATGAATTGTTAACTGGTATGATCATGACCATTGAATTTATAATTGAATATCTTTAGCTTAAGTGTAAAGATGAATTGATTAACATGGTTATAATTATTGTTTATATAAATTCTGAAATGATTATATATTTGAGATATGAATATATTTAGCCTGTAGTGTAAATATGAACTGTTAAGGAATATCTTTGGCCTGTAGTGCAAAGATAAAATATTGATGAATATCTTTGGCCCGTAGTGTAAAGATGACCTGTTGTTGAATATCTTTGGCCTGTAGTGCAAAGATGGTCTGTTGATGAATATATCTTTGGCCATAGTGCAAAGATAAAATTATTAGTATGATTATGAACAGGAACTGTGATTTGGTATAACCATGATCTTTGATGTTTCAGGTAAAGATAGGTGATGAAAATTATCTTCGTCCTGGATGAGAAGACGAATTTAGAACTACAGTTATGATTATGAGTTATTCATATGATTGTGGACCAGAATTGTTGATTGATGTTACAGAGATAAAACATTGTTGATGGATTTTTAACATGGAGAAGATAATAGACTTTATAGTCTATTTGACTCTTCTAATGGATTGCTCGTTCCGCTGTAACTATGGTTGAAATTTTTATCATTTACCATATGTTCTAAATCTCTGATTTATTATTGATGAAGGCTATTGATAATTTAATTATCTTTAGTCATGATATTCTTTACTAAGCTAGTTGTACTCACCCTTTTGCTTCACAATTCCTTTCAGGTAATAATAAGAGTGTAGCTGGGTCGAGCGAGGGTAACGGGGAAATAGAACGGTGGTCTCTAGCTGTGGATGTTCTCCCGAAGCAGTATAGAAAAGTTCATTTAGTAGTTTTATTTGGTGAATCCAATAGGGTAAGGTGTACCCAACGTTGGAAGGGTGGTTTGCCACTATCATACAAGATGTCTAACGACATACAACCTCGTGTCATCATAAGACATGGATGTGCTCATCCACTTGCTGAGTATATATACGAGCACTACCTATATAATCTTGGTGTTTGTTTGAAGTATAATTCTCAATTAGAGACAGTAGAGATACTGATATGTCAAGAGAAGACTCACCATTGGGAAGAATATGATAGTAATCTTCTCATTTTTCTTTGGGGTCTATTGGGTCAACCAAGAATAATTCTGTGGCCATATGATATCTATCATAACTTAGACGCATGGCCTCCCATGTACGAAGGTTTCCTTGAGCACTTCTCAAAGATTCTAATTTTTAAAACAGTTTTTGACTATACCTTTATGTAAGGTGTCATTGTGAGGTGATGTCCACGGTTGGAACATGAGTCACATTTGGTATATATTTGTATCTAAACTCACAACATATGTGTTATTGTATTTTGCATGACAATTGTTGTAATAAAGTTATAGTTGTTTTCTGTACCATGTATTTGGCAACTCAGAATAGGTTGGATGGAATGGACCTATTTTGGGATTGTCACACCTATAGAAAAGTATATTCCAACGGTAGTGATGACGCCAAATTCTGCCCCAGACAAGTCAAAGCCGGGTAGTTCAAGGGAGAGCGGTTGTCACGACTTCCCAACAAGTGAGGAACCCAAATGAAGTTATCACGGGAGATGAGCAATGGAGAAATCATGATGACCCGGGAGATAGAATCTGAAATGAAAGCAAGGTATTCTCAACTTTTCGAAATACCAGGTACGTAAATTTCGGGGATGAAATTTCATAAGGAGGGGAGATTGTAAGATCCCGAAATTTATGAAATAAAAGTATTCAATTTTTCTTATAATTACTATTCAGTAAATGGTTGAATTGATAAATGTTAAAGTTAAGGGTGATATATGAATTTTTTTTCAAAATACACAAGTGGTTATAAAATATTTATTGTTGTCGGGGAATATTCGTTTGGTCGTGGAATATTCTTTCTGTCGGAGAATATTCGTACGACGGTGCAGCCATTTGTGGGCCCCATAACAGAATAACTGTCGGATGAAGAAAACGATAAATTTAAGTTTTTATAAATAACGGCATAGTTGTTACCGTTAACACTGTTGGAATACCTGGTGGTTAAAATATAATAATAAGCGTTATTGCACAGTAGCACACGGTATTACACAGTATTTTTGAAATTATTGATTCTTACGTAAGAAGGCACTACTCAATAATTGTTACAGTAATTACTGTTCAATATTTTATTTTATTGATTCAATAATTGCTACGTTGAAATTGTATATTATTGTTGTTCAATAATTGTCACTGCACAGTATTTTTCATTATCAGATCAATAATTTATATTATTTGAATAATATTATTAGATAACATTATTGACAATGTCTAGAAAATTCTGTCTAAGGAGAGGTTTGATCACCTAATTGCGCGCCAGTAAGGAGAAATTCTTATTGGAAAGCCCCCTCTTTCCTGGAAACGGCCTGGTTGTCATAAATGTGATTCTGTAATATTATCTGTGAATAATTAATTATTGATTCATATGATAAGGAAATATTTATTTTATGTGGATATAAATGAGGGATATATTTTTGTGGTTAAAAATGAATGAGTTAATGTTGAGGTGTTTTATCTGTATTTTTATCGGAACGGAGGTATTGAAAATTAAATTAGGGTTTTTGAGATATTTTGCGAGGGTTATAATTTTTAATCCGACCGTTGAATCGTGGTAATATTTGGATATGTTATACATATATAAGTTGAGTATATGTCCACAAATTTTGAACCGTTAAAAATGAACGTATGATTTGTTATGAATTTTACGAGATGACTGGTTCAGAAATTGTTGAATTTTCGGAGTTAATCATTTTGGTAGAAAATTCTAGAATTGGTGGGCCCCACTCTTGGTTGGTGAAAAAATGTGTTGAGATTTTTATTCAAATGTGGTTGGTGAGAATAGTAGCAGGTAAAGCCATCAGGTTACAGGTTAAGTTTACTTCGGCGTGCTAACATTATCCTATAAATAGAGAGCTAAGTTAGAATTGAAAATCACACCAGAATTCATAAGTTTTCTCTCTTTTTCTCTCTAGATTATCGAGTGTATTTTGTGAGTATTTAGATACTTGGTGAGTTGCTATTCATCAGTGCAAGTTTTCTTCAGCGTCATATCCGATATCCAGTCAAAAGTGCTGCTATTTTGAGGTAAGGGATAGTAAGAGATTTTAAGGGTTATTATGTTTTTCAGTTCGTACTTCTTTCGACCTTCAGAAAATTTTGAAAAAATTTGAAATGATATTTTGATGAGTTTTATTGATTGTGTCCAAAAATGGTGATTTTTGAATGTACATATTAAGAGTTATGAATTTTATGAGAAAAGACTATTTTAAAAGTAACCGCTTATGACTCCTTGTGGTTAACTCCAAAATTGGTAAAATTTTTATTGAGAGTACATGTATATGATAGAAGTATACTCTATAAATTTCGAAATTTTTGGATAAAAGTACAATTTTTGATAAATATCTAAATATTCGGCTGTTTTGGTCATATGAAAAATAGTAAATGAGTTTTAAAAATTCTGAGAAAAATATATGTTCAATATGGGACTATATTCTGCTAAATCCCAGAAAAGAAATATTTTTGGAACTGATTTAGTATTTTTCATGAAAATGGACTAGTAATGAGTAAATAAGTTAAATATGTTATGTGAAGTAAGAAAATTAGAAACTAAGATTTTATGGCTTGAGAATCCTATATGAGGTATATGCAGATTTTTGATGAGGGTTTTGGTTATTGATAATGAAATCTTATGAGTTTGGCATTTTAGGATGATTAAATGCATTATTTAGTAAAGTGTAAATAATTAAAATAAATTGTTTATAAGCTTAAGAAATTTTATTCTTTCAATATCATTATACCGAAATATTGGTATGGATTTTATTGTAGAATTTTTATCTTTTTCATGTCGAGTTACTATTCAGGAATTACTATTCACGAGTTACTATTCATGAGTTACTATTCACGACAAATTTGGTTTATTTTTCTGACCAAATTATAGTTGATTTATGAATATTACTCTTGAGATTAAATCTATATGTTGATTATATTGATTTTATTATCATATATAATATTTTTATAACTCTAATGATGATATTTCTCTTTGACTTGAGTGTAAAGATGGGTAAATTTTTGGAATGATCATGACTATGGGTTCCCTTTTGTGACGCCCCCAAAACAGGTATACAACACCTATTCTGAGTCGTCAATAACATGGTACAGAAACAACTACAACTTTATTAATACAACATAAAAACTGTGAGTGTAAATACAAATATTGTCATCTAGACAATATCCACACTCAAATAAGTCCTCATTACAATTATTGGAATAATATTTTACAAAAAAAAAAAAATGGTGAGGACTACTAAAACAACTTCCTAGAACCTTCATTCCATACCCCGACTAGTACCTGCTACATTCTCGCCTCCTGAGAAGAAAATGGAACAACAAGGAAAAGGGTGAGCTCAACTAGCCCAGTAAAGAATATTATGACTAAGATAATATACAACAAATTATCGTTAGTCTTCAACAGGGAAAAATTTAATAGAATACAATAGACAACAAGTTTTAATTCAATATTCGCAGCGGAAAATAATAATTCATAGAGAAGTTACGTAGAGAATGAAATCTACGATTATCTATGAATTTAAAAGCTCATCATCAACATTTTATCCCTGTAACATTAATCAATAAATATCTTGAATCAAATAGTCATCTTTGCACTACAGGCCAAAGATATCCATCAGTTGGTCATGTTCACCTCAACACCTGTTCATCTTTGCACTACGGGCCAAAGATATTCATCAGAAATTATTCATCTTTGCACTACAGGCCAAAGATATTCAGTTATATCATCATTTAAGACTGAGGATGATGAAAAATATTTTAAAGAAAACGAATCCAGTGAAGCAAAATAACAAATATTAAGGATTCGTATTTCGATTTATCCATGTCCAAAAATACCTTATCATAGTGAAGTAAAATTCAAGACTGATCAAAACATGGATACAATCAAAGCTAGTATCCAGAATAGATATTTGGACGAAAAGAAGGAAATTTTATTTTTCGGTGAATAGTAACTCGTGAATAGTAACCCATGAATAGTAACTCATGAATAGTAACCCCGACATGAAAAGTTCCAAATTTGATAAAAATTCATATCAATACTTCGGCATAATGATATTGAAGAAAATAATATCATTTAAGAAGAAATAACATCCCTTACCTCGGAAAGACGGTACTTCTGACTGGAATACTAGATATAGTGCTGAAGGAAACTTGCACCGTATAGCAACACTCAAAGTATCAAATACTCACAAGAATACGCTCGATATAGAGAGAGAAATAGAGAGAAACTTGTGTTTCTGGTGTGATTTTCAATTCTAACCTAAGCACCCTATTTATAGGAAAATGCTTAGAACACCAAAGCAGAAAATTTAATATAATAATAATATATTTATCAAATTTTCCTTAGCTCACCTCTAGACATCTGATCTCAGCCCATTTATATCACATGTTAGCCCACTTAAATGCCAAAAAAACGTTTTTCTTCAAAATAATAAATAAAACTTCCAAAAATCAATTATTTCGGAACTTCAGAACTTCAATAATTCATAATAAATAGCCCTTTTATCAGAAAATTCGAATCGCGCGAGTTTTTTTAGGAAATTCAATTCTCTATAACTTTGCAGAAGAAAGTTTTTCCAAACTCTAAACACAAATTGACCGAAATTCACAAACGGACGATTTTATAGTCAATAATAAATTTTCGGTCAAGAATTATGTCCACCAACACACAAAATATGTGTTAATCATTTAATGTCACAAAAATACTCTTCCTTCTCATATACTCATATATCCCACATTCATTGTAAAAATACCACCATCAATATATTATTAAAATAATATATTTAAATGAATTATTTTATCAGAAAAAGATAAAATATTAATTTTCAACAATTGTCACATTAAAATTTTTCTCTATCTATATCCACATAAAATTACTATTTTCCTCATCATATAAATCAATAATTAATTATACACAAATAATATTACAGAACCACAGTACTGGCAACCAGGCAGTTCCCAGGAAAGAGGGGGCTTTCCAATAAGGATTTTTCCTTACTGGCGCGCAATTAGATGACCAAACCTCTCCTTAGACAGAACTTTCTAGACATTTCCAATAATGTTATCTAATAATATTATTCAGATAATATGAATTATTGCTCCGATAATGAAAAATACTGCGTAATGACAATTATTAAAACAACAGTAATATAAAATATCAACGCAGCAATTATTGAATCAATAAAATACAATATTAAACAGTAATTACTGTAACAATTATTGAGTAGTGCCTTATTACGTAAGAATCAATAATTGGTGCAATACCGTGTGCTACGCGTATTACCGTGTTTTAACCACCGGGTATTCCAACAGTATTAACGGTAACAACTACGCCGTTATTTATAAATAACTTATTTTTGTCGTTTTCTTCATCCAATCGTTTTCTGTTATGGGGCTCACACAAGGCTGCGCCGTCTTACGAATATTCCCCGACAACAAGAATATTTCACGACCAAACAAATATTCCCCGACAACAATGAATATTTTATAACCACTAAAATATTTGCGCATTTTACCCATAACTAACCACATTAATCAAATCAACTCTTACTATTTCAGAATAATAAATAGAGGAAATTAAATTTTATTTATTAATAATTTGGGGTCTTATACCTTTGGCCAGTAATGCAAAGTTGAATTGTTGACTGGTATGATCATGATCATTGAATTTATAATTGAATATCTTTAGCTTAAGTGCAAAGGTGAATTGATCAACATGGTTATAATTATTGTTTATATAAATTCTGAAATGATTATATATTTCTTTAAGATATTAATATATTTAGCATGTATTGTAAATGTGAACTGTTGATGAATATATTTGGCCTGTAGTGTAAATATGAACTGTTGTTGAATATCTTTGGCCTGTAGTGCAAAGATGAACTGGTGATGAATATCTTTGGCCCATAGTGCAAAGATGACCTGTGGTTGAATATCTTTGGTTAGTAGTGCAAAGATGAATTATTGATGAATATCTTTGGCCCGTAGTGCAAAGATGACATGTTGTTGAATATCCTTGGCCGTAGTGCAAAGATGAAGTTATTAGTATGATTATGAACAGGAAATGTGATTTGGTGTAACCATGATCTTTGATGTTTTAGGTAAAGATAGGTGATGAAAATTATCTTCGTCTTGGATAAGAAGAGGAATTTAGAACTACAACTATGATTATGAGTTATTCATATGATTGTAGACCAGAATTGTTAATTGATGTTACAGGGATAAAACATTGTTGGTGAATTTTTAACATGGAGAAGATAATAGACTTTGTAGTCTATTTGACTCTTCTAATGGATTGCTCGTTCCGCAGTAACTATGGTTAAAATTTTTATCATCTACCATATGTTCTAAATCTCTGATTTAATTCTGTTGAAGGCTATTGATAACTTATTTATCTTTAGTCATGATATTCTTTACTGAACTAGTTGTGCTCACCCTTCTGTTTCACAATTCATTTCAGGTAATAAGAATGTAGCTGGGTCGAGCGGGGGTAACAGGAGAATAGAACGGTGGTCATCATTTAATAATTTTATTTGGTGAATTATCTAGGGTGAAGCGAACCCAACGTTGGAAGGGTATTTTGCCACTATCATACAAGATTTCTAATGACATACAACCTCGTGTCATCATAAGACAGGATTGTACTTATCCACTTGCTGAGTATATTTACGAGCACTACCTATATAATCTTGGTATTTGTTTGAAGTATAATTCTCAATTAGAGACAGTGGAGATAATGATAAGTCAAGATAAGACTCACCATTGGGAAGAATATGATAGTAATCTTTTCGTTTTTCTTTGGGGTATATTGGGTCAACCAAGGATAATTCTGTGGTCATATGATATCTATCACAACCTAGAAGCATGGCCTCCCATGTACAAAGGTTTCCTTGAGCACTTCACAAAGATTCTAATTTCTAAAACAGTTTTTGACTATACATTTATGTAAGGTATCATTGTGAGGTGCTGTCCACGGTTGGGACATAAGTCACATTTGGTATATATTTGTATCCAAACTCATAGCATATGTGTTGTTGTATTTTGCACGACAATTGTTGTAATAAAGTTGTAGTTGTTTTCTGTACCATGTATTTGGCGACTCAGAATAGGTTGGATGGAATGGACCTGTTTTGGGGTTGTCACATGTTTGGTCATCTAGTTGTGCGCCAGTAAAGAGAAATTCTTATCGAAAAGCCCCCTCTTTCCTAGGAAGGCCCTGGTTGTCATAATTGTGATTTTGTAATATTATTTATGAATAATTAATTATTAATTTATATGATAAGAAAATATTTATTTTTATGTGGATATAAATGAAGAAATTAATGTTGAGATATTTTATCAGTATTTTATCGGAATGGAGGTATTAAAAATCATTCGTATGTGGATTTCGGATATTTTCTGATTAAAATTTTGAAAAACTTTCTTCTACAAAGTTGTAGAGAATTAAATTTCCTATTAAATAGACATGAGATTCGATTTTTTCTGATAAAAAGCTATTTATTATGAATTATTAAAGCTCCAAAAATAAATAATTTTATTAAAAATATGGTGGGCCCCACTTTTAATTGGACTGGAAAATCTAATTTTTGGGTGGGCCCCACTGTGGTGTGCTGAAGTTTGATCAATTGTGGTGGGCGTGAAAATTTGTTTATAAAATATTATTTTATTAATTTAGTATGCTTTGGCGTTCTAAGCACTTTCCTATAAATAGGGTGCTTAGTTAGAATTGAAAATACACCAGAATCATAAGTTTTCTATCTTTATATTATCGAGCGTATTTTTGTGAGTATTTAGATATTTTGAGAGTTGTTATTCAGTGCAAGTTTCTTTCGGCAGTATATCCAATATTTCAGTTAGAAGTATTGTTCTTTTGAGGTAAGGTATGTTATTTTTGTTCTTAAATGATGTTATTCTTTCAATATCATTATACCGAAATATTGGTATGAATTCTTATATGAAATTTCTACCTTTTTGTGTTGGGGTTACTATTCATGTATACGACACTATTCACAGAAAATAAAATTTTTTTTCTTTGTCTAAGATGTCTAATATGGTTACTATCTTTGATTGTATCCATGTTCTGACCTTCATTCTTAAATTTTACTTCACTATAATTTATTGTGAAGTATTTTTGAACTTGGATTATCTAAAGTACAAATTCCTAATTTTTGTCCTTTTATTTCACTGGATTCGTTTATTTAAAATATTTTTCATCATCCTCGGTCCTAAATGATGATATTACTGAATATCTTTGGTCTGTAGTGCAAAGATGAATGATTTTCTGATGAATATCTTTAGTCCGTAGTGCAAAGATGAACATGACCAACTGGTGACACAAATGAATATCTTTGGCCTGTAGTGCAAAGATGAATATTTGATACAAGATGTATATTGATTGATATTACAGGGATAAAATATTGATGATGAACTTTTAAATTCATAGATGATAGTTGATTTCATTATCTACTTAACTCTTCTAATGAATTGTTATTTCCACTGCGAATATTGATCTAAAACTTATTGTCCATTATATTTTATCTGATTTGTTGAAGGCTAACGATAATTTGTTCTATATTTTTTTAGTCATAATATTCTTTACTGGGCTAGTTGAGATCACGCTTTTCCTTTTTGTTCAATGTTTCTTCTCAGGAGACGAAAATATAGCAGGGACTAGTCGGGGTGTGGAGTGATAATCTTAGAAAGTTATTTTAGCAGTCCTCACTATTTTTGTAAAATAGTGTATCAATAATTATAATGAGGACTTATTTGAGTGTGGATATTGTCTAGAAGATAATATTTATATTTAAACTCACAGTATGTGTTATTGTATTTTGCACGACAATTATAATAATAGGTTGTAGTTGTTTTCTGTACCATGTATTTGGCGTCTCAAAATAGGTGATGTATACTGTGATGCCCCCAAAATGGTATACATCACCCATTCTGAGTCGCCAAATACATGGTACAAAAATAACTACAACTTTATTAATACAATTGTCGTGCAAAATACGACAACACATAAACTGTGAGTTTAAAAATAAATAGTCTTCTAGACAATTTCACACTCAAATTAGTCCTCATTACAACTATTGATACACTATTTACAAAATAGTGAGGACTACTATAACAACTGTCTTGGAACATCACTCCACACCCCGACTACTTTCCGCTATATTCTCGCTTCTTAAGAAGAAAATGGAACAAAAAAGAAAAGGGTGAGTTCAACTAGCCAAGTAAAAAATATTATGACTAAGATAATATAGAACAAATTATCTTTAGCCCTCAACAGGGAAAAATCTGATAGAATATAATAGACAATAAGTTTCAAATCAATATTTACAGCGGAAATAACAATTCATTAGAAAAGTTAAGTAGAGAATAAAATCTAATATCTTATATGAATTTAAAAATTCATCATCAACATTTTATCCTTGTAACATCAATCAATATACATCTTGAATCAAATATTCATCTTTGCACTACAGACTAAAGATATTCATTTGTATCACCAGTTGGTCAAATTCATCTAAACACCTGTTCATCTTTGCACTACGGACTAAAGATATTCATCAGTTAATCATTCATCTTTGCACTACAGGCCAAAGATATTCAGTAATATCATCATTTAGGACTGAGAATGATGAAAATATTTTAAAAAAAATAAATTCAGTGAGACAAAAGAACAAATATTAGGGATTCGTACTTCGGTTTATCCACGATCAAAAACACCCCATAATATACCATAGTAGAGTAAAATTTAAGAATAAAGATCAAAACATGGATACAATCAAAGAAAGTAACAAAAATAGAAATCTGAGACAAAGAAGAGAAAATTTTATTTTTCGGTGAATAATGCTGTATTCGTGAATAGTAACCCCGACACAAAAAGGTAGAAATTCTACAATAAAATTCATATCAATATTTTAGCATAATGATATTGGAAGAAATAATATCATCTAAACAAAATAACATCTCTTACCTCAAAAGAACAGTGTTTCAACTACAAGAAAACTGGCTAATTCCGACAAAATGTTCCGTCGTACATAAGCATATTCAGTCGAAACTAGTTTATTTGCGACTGAAATAGTCGTCAGAGATTCCGTCGTAAATATTCGCGTCGAAAATAAGTTCCGTCAAAAAATCCGTCGGATATTTTATTATCTACGACGACCTTATCTCCGACGAATGTGCGTCGAACCTACCCTATCTTCGACAGAATATATAGGACGAAACGTTTTCGTCGAATATACACTACAAAAAAATGGGCCTTTAGCAACAACCGATTTTCGTTGCTAAAGGTGCCAAATTTCGTTACAAAAGGGTTTTGGCAACGACTTTACTGTCGTTGCGTCTTTCGTTGCGCAATGAGCGTTGCTAATTGTTCCGCAACGAACATTTTTTTTCGTTGCAAAAAGTAATACATTTTGCAACGAAATTTGGCTTTCGTACAGAGACATCGATCTTTTAGCAACAAAATGTATTGTTGCAGAATAAATAAAATTTTGTTACTAAAAACCCCATTTCGTTGCAAAAGCCTGCTAATTGGCAACGAAATGAACTCTTTTTTTTTACAACGACCATGCATTTTCGTTGCAATTGACACCATTTTACAACGATATTTTTCATTGCAGTAAATTATTGAAATTGTTGCCTAAGCTTGCTTTCGTTGCGGAATATAAACTTTTTAGCAACGATTTTCGTTGCTGATTATATTATTTGGCAACGACATTATGCTGAATCAGCAACGAAATTGTTTGTTGTTGGTTATTTTTCAATAGCAACGAAAGTCGTCGATTAGCAACGACATTATATGTTGCCGTTTCTTTATATGTGCAACGAAAGTTAATATGATTTGCAACGATAAAAAACGTTGCCTTTTATGTTAGTATTAGCAACAATATCATCTCCGTTGTTATTAGATTAATTTTTCGTTGCCAAATATTATATTTTTAATGTCATTAGCAACGAAAATTTATTGCTAAATATATAAAAAATTATTGCTATATTAAAACTTGTTCAATGCTTTAATAACAAATTATATTGTTTCCAAATCAAAATTTGACATTCTTTTTGTGTACCTAGCTGGCTCAATGTCCCCATAGCAAATAATGACAAAAATACAAAAAACTAAAATATTATTAACTTAATAAAATCATCCACTACATAATCATTCATTATCTTTACAATTAACCATCTAAAACTACCACAGTTCTTCAATCAAAGTATATATCTACATATATAGAGAGAGTACACTTCATAATTTTGTCCCTCATCTTCCGTAAACGTAGCACAAAAATTTGATACCCAGTATTGCAAGGCAGGTCGTAGAAACAGTCTTTCTGCACATATTTAAAAATAATAGCAAAGTTAGTAAAATAATAGCAAAGTCAAGAAAACGTGCTAAATTTACCCAAACTGCATTATTCAATAACTTATTACTATACCTGGCAAACGGGCGGGCCGGACCGGGCCGGGCCAAAAAGGCCCGAGTTTTGGTGGGCTGAAAATGGCCGGCCCGTGGCCCGTGGCGGGCGGGCCGGGCCGGCCCGCGGGCTTCGCCCATTAAATTTTTTTTTTTTTTGAAAACTCTTTGTTACACCAAAATAATAATAATAAATATTAAACATAATAAAATAATTAATAATAAACAATAATACAAACAAACACGATTAATTAATTACATACATTAACTACATATCTCAATTAATTAAAATTGTAATAGTATTATAAATTAGTATTATTAATTAATTTTTAATTATAGTTAAAATATATTGAAGATTACATTAAAAACAAATAGTTATTGTAACTCAGTTGGTTTGAACTCTTATTTATTTACTTACAAGTCTTGTGTTCAAGCCTCACAACCTAACACTTTATTTTAAAAAATAAAAAATAAAAAATTTGTTGGCGGGCGGGACGGGCCGGACCTCCACGGGCCGGGCCAAAAAGGCCCGGGTTTTCATGGGCTTAAAAACAGTGGCCCAAAGCCCGGGTTTTGGCGGGCGGGCCGGCCCGGCCCGCGGGCTTTGGGCCGGTTTGCCAGGTCTACTTATTACAAATGGAAGATGAAAAGATCAACCTATTTTGATCACTAAAAGAAAATGTATATACAGAGCATAAAACGAAGGTCATCATTAGAGCATATTTAATAAAGCTTTATCCTAGTCTGGATGGTGCTTCGACGTATAGGACAGAGATGAAGGTGTTGTCCACATTCACAACATGTCTGCAAATAAGAACGAAAAAGAAAACTTGAAGATACACTCTAGTCATGTTCTCTTAAAATGAAAACCAAAAATCTTTTGACAGTGATACCTGATGTCCACAACCAAACGCCATATTCCTAGGATTGGTAATGCAAATGGGACATAACTGTCACAAGGCAGACAAGAAACAGTTTATTATGATTCCCAACAATACATGAACATTCCAATACTAAATCCATTAATGGTATGATGCATCACTAGAATAAAATAGAGCAAATAACAAACACCAGAAATATAAAGGTTATATTCACCTCGAAATCAGTACTACAAACACAGAGCTCATACATAACACATATATATAATGAGCAATTGCTAACTATGAGTGCTGGCCTATTCTGATTCAAGACTATATCGTGCCAACCTGGGTTGTAAATAAAGTAGCATTTAAATCATGTCTATCTGTACCTGTCATTTATACAAATCACAAATGTGTGTAAATATCCAAGTAAGACTTTGCTCTTGCACAACTTCACTAGACATAGAATTGAAAATCGAATTTCTCAAGTACAATACCATTGCTGATGCAGTCTTGAAGAGCATAAGACTCATCCATATTTTTACTAATCCTACAAAACAACTAGAATCCACAGTCCAATTATAAATTGCCAAGTCAATGTACTTTTGAGAGTGAGTTGAGATATAAATATGATTTACATTATACAATTTATAAATTGTATAAATTGTTGCTGGTGCTTGCAAGGGTAGGGCTTATATTTGAAAGAGCTTGGGCACAGAAGTGGGTTTGGTTTGGGACTGGGGCTGTTATTACCTGACACTGCTGCTGAGTTGGGGAGTTGCTGCACTGGGTTAATTTTTGGATCCTGCTGGGCATTTGTACTGGTATTCGCTAGGTTTGCTGTTTGTTGGGTCTTCTCTGCTCGAGTTGTCTGCAGTATGTGTCTTGCTTGGCGTATCACCTGGGGGGCATTTACACTGGGTCGTTTTCGACTGTGGCTTGTTGCAGGCATTTGCACTGGGTTTTTTCCGACTGTGGTCTGCTGCAGGCAGGTTTAGCTCGGCGGATCAGCTGGGGGGCGAGTAGGGTAAGATGCTACTGTTGCTGGGTCTGCTGTGTGTGCGATTGCTGCAATGCTGGGTATGATGCGGGTGTGCTCTTACCTCAGTCATGCTTCTTCCCGATGCCTTGAAAACTGTTGTAGACTGCTTCACATAGGCTGCTACGTGGTTGCTACTGTCGCGTTGTTGCTGCTACATCTCTATTGCAATTTGCCATACTCGGTTATAGATGCAAGGACTATGTGGTATTGCTACAGGTTTTTGCTGCTATTGTTTCTCTATATGAGTTGAGTGTAGTTTGAGGGCTTGCTTCAGGTGTTGCTCCTGGTTTGGCTCATTGGTGCTGCTTTGAAAGGCTTGGTTTGGTTATTAGTGCTGATTCTAGATACTGTGGGTCTGTTTCGGCTTTGCTGCCTGCTTTGAAAGGCTCTATAGTTTGAGGGCTTGCTTCAGGTGTTGCTGCCTGCTTTGCTCTAAAATTTAGAACCGCAATGAGGACCAAATTATAAAATTATAACAGAGGACTAAAAATGTGAATAGGCAAAATGCAGTATAGTTTGTATTATCGAGCAAACCCTCTTACTTAATTCCCCAGTTTTGAGCCAATTCAAGTTGCATTGCTTGTGTCACACATAGGGAACCAACTAATTCTGCTAATTATAATACTAACGAATATGTGGAGATTATTACTGGAAAATTCCAAAATTAGTAGTTATGTTCAAGTGTCGGTACGGATTTAATATGATACTTTGGCATCATGCGTATAAAATATTGAAAAGTTTTTGATCAATACCAATCGAAGTTCAAAATAAAATTGTTATGGTGAGGCTTAAATCTGCCATTTATTCAAGTAAAAAAAAAATAAACAAAATACTGTATGTAGAAGGGGCCATAAGCACTAGGAACTACAGACATGTACAAATTGCTATTATGCACATAAAACCAACTGTTGGTCAAAGTAACATAACATAATAATGTTAAGGAAACTAATACTGTTGAGGTGAATGAATTTAAAGTACAAACGTTCCTGAAGTCATCCCTTAAGAAATTCTCAACCATTTTGGGACCTGATGAGAAGAAGCCGAGGGCTGTATGCAACAATTCCAAAGCGGAGTTCTCTACAGAATTGCAAATATTATTACAACGGATTTTTGATATCAGGAGGGGTGTGTAGCCTGCATATATATGGATTAATGTAGGACATAGTAATTTCTCACCTACAAGTCGGAACAATTTCTCACCTACTCTGCATTATTTTCCCAAAGGCTACAAAAACTATTACAAATTACCCTTTTATTATTCCTTGGAAAATAATTTAAACAACAACAAAAATTGAAATTTTCATCAAATTAACAAATACCCAGACCTCAAAACCTCCCAATCAACCAAATAACGTAAACCAAAACATCCGATTCCGAGTTCGAAATCTGGATTCGAAGAAGTTGCAGCAAAAGAAGAGAAGACGAGAAATTAAGAAAAGGAGAAGGACTCACCAGAGAAAAGAGATTCAGAGAAGAAACAAAGTTCTGACTTCCGATTCCGAGTTCGAGATCGGGATTCTGGCCTTCTCGGTTTGGGATAAGAGTATTCAGAGATTCAGATCGAGACTTGATCTTGGGGGCTAGGGCTAGTAATGCGCTGACTAGTGAGTGTTGACTGCTGACTCATTACGCTTTAGTATTAGTCATATTATTATTTTAAGTGATGTACTGATGTGGACTAATTAGCAAATGTGACCCTTCTATTTGTCATATTTTTATATTTTTATTAAAGTGTTTCTTATATTATTTTTTTTGCACAAATGTTCCTCAAATATACTTTAGTTGTATAAAAATGTTCCTTCTCTATTTTTGGTCAATTTTCGTTGGTCAAATGTTTTCCCAAATTTTTATCATTTTCATTTATATATCCACTAAATATAAATATGTATATTATCATTTTCATCATTTTTAAAATTATAAATTTTAATTTTAAAATAAATGCTCTAATTACAATTATAAATAGAATAAGACAAAAATAAATAAATTTTAAATTATAGTTCATTAATTCTAAATTAATTCGAACCTAACACATTTTAATAATAAAATTATATTATCTATTGTTATTGCCTCTTGTTATCACAAGTAAATTTTGAAAGTACAAAATTTGTAACAAGCTAATACCTATATATATATAATTAATTTATAGGTCTTAGGTTCCAAACCTAGCTGTGATATTTTTGCTTCTTATGTTATATTTTTTGTGTAATAGATAAATTTTATTACCATCTATATACAGGTTAAATGCAAAGTCGACCATTGCTGAAATATATATTTTTAATAAATAATATTTTGTTCATTTCACTGAATGAGTTTCATTTTTGACTTTTTGGAATAGATTTCAAAATTGTAAAATTTAGAACTATGGGAAGTAATTTAAATTAGACATTATAATCATAAATATTACTCACTCTATTTCACAAAAAGAATACTCTTTGCAAATTTTATGAATTTTAAGGACATATTATTTTTGTATTTACTAAATTATAGAGTATTTAGTCTTGTATTTATGGTATGAATTTAAGATACATTATCATATTTTATGCATTAAAATATTATTTATTTCTATTTTTTCTTTTTAATTTTTTTTTATTAAAAACCAATATTTTATGCATTAAAATCTTATTTATTTAGTCTCTTTATATACAAGGGTAATTATGTTTTTTCTTTTTAACTTAAAATATGTTCTATTTTTTTATAAAAAAAAAAAAACTCCCTCCCATAACATAAAATAAGAGTCCCCCACTAATTGAATGTATAATTGGACTCAGTTTTAAATAGCAAATATATACATTCAATTTCATATTTTGATATAATTATTAATCCTTGCAAAATGCTAATAGTTAGGCTTGTGGTGCTCGGGTGGTCATGTGATCAATGTTCCAATTAAGAGGTTGCAAGTTCGAATTTGAGGAGAGGCATTTTTTTGGAAAAAACTTAACAGACGCCACGTCAGCAGTTAACGCATGTCAAATTACAAAATATAAAATACCATGTCATATAAATATTTATATATATATATATATATATATATAAACAAATATTTATAAATTTATATCTAAATATTCATATAAATTTATCTTTAAAATTTATAAACCAATATTATTATTACTGTTATTGTTATTATTATTATTATTATTATTAGTACTACTATTATTATTACTGTTATTAGTATTATTAATTATTAGTACAATTATTATTATTACTGTTATTAATATTATAAAAGGTCATGACTTGAAGGTACTATTGGTAGTAACTATTATTATTATTAACCATTATATTAAGTAATATTCAATAAAGTTTTATTATTATTATTATTATTATTATTATTATTATTATTATTATTATTATTAGTACTACTATTATTATTATTGATGTTATTGTTGTTGTTGTTGTTATTATTATTATTATTAGTAGTACTACTACTACTACTACTAGTACTACTATTATTATTATTATTATTATTATTATTATTATTATTATTATTATTATTAGTACTACTATTATTATTATTACTGTTATTACTATTATTAATTATTAGTACTATTATTGTTATTACTGTTATTAATATTATAAAAGGTCATGACTTGAAGGTACTATTAGTAGTAACTATTATTATTATTAACCATTATATTAAGTAATATTCAATAAAGTTTTATTATTATTATGACTGTTATTATTATTATTATTAGTACTATTATTATTATTATTATTAGTAGTAGTAGTAGTAGTAGTAGTAGTAGTAGTAGTACTACTACTACTACTACTACTACTACTATTATTATTACTGTTATTGTTATTATTATTATTATTAGTACTATTATTAATATTATTATTATTATTAGTACTACTATTATTATTCTTACTGTTATTAGTAATTGTAAGACCCTAAATTTAATGAAATAAAAGTATTCAATTTTTCTATTTAGTAAATGGTTAAATTGATAAAAAGTTAAAGTTAATGGTGATATATGAATTTTTTTCAAAATAAGCAAGTGGTTATAAAATATTCATTTTGTCGGGGAATATTCGTTTGGTCGTGGAATATTCTTTCTGTCGGGGAATATTCGTACGACGGCGCAGCTATTTGTGGGCCCCATAACGGAAAGCGATTGAATAAAGAAAACGACAAAATTGAGTTTTTATAAATAACGGCGTAGTTGTTACCGTTAACACTGTTGGAATACCTGGTGGTTAAAATACAGTAATACGCGTAGTTGCACAGTTGCACACGATATTGCACAGTATTTTTTTCAATTATTAATTCTTACGTAAGAAGGCACTACTCAATAATTGTTACAGTAGTTACTGTTCAATATTTTATTTTATTGATTAAATAATTGCTGCATTGATATTTTATATTATTGTTGTTTCAATAATTGTTGCTGCACAGTATTTTTTATTATCAGATCAATAATTCATATTATTTAAATAATATTATTAGATAGCATTATTGACAATGTCTAGAAAGTTCTGTCTAAGAAGAGGTTTGGTCATCTAATTACGCGCTAGTAAGGAGAAATCCTTATTGGAAAGCCTCCTCTTTCTTGGGAACGGTCTGGTTGTCATAATTGTGACTCTGTAATATTATCTGTGAATAATTAATTATTGATTCATATGATAAGAAAATATTTATTTTATGTGGATATAAATGAGGGATATATTTTTGTGGTTAAAAATGAATGAGTTAATGTTGAGGTGTTTTATCTGTATTTTTATCGGAACGGAGGTATTGAAAATCAAATTAGGGTTTTTGAGATATTTTGCGAGGGTTATAATTTTTAATCCGACCGTTGGATCGTGGTAATATTTGGATATGTTATACATATATAAGTTGAGTATATGTCCACAAATTTTGAACCGTTAAAAATGAACGTATGATTTGTTATGAATTTTACGAGATGACTGGTTCAGAAATTGTTGAATTTTCGGAGTTAATCATTTTGGTAAAAAATTCTAGAATTGGTGGGCCCCACTCTTGGTTGGTGAAGAAATGTGCTGAGATTTTTATTCAAATGTGGTGGGTGAGAATAGTAACAGGTAAAGCCATCAGGTTGCAGGTTAAGTCTGCTTCGGCGTGCTAACATTTTCCTATAAATAGAGGGCTAAGTTAGAATTAAAAATCACACCAGAAACATAAGCTTTCTCTCTCTCTCTCTCTCTCTCTATATTATGAAGCATATTTTGTGAGTATTTAGATATTTTAAGAGTTGCTATTCAGTGCAAGTTTCATTCGGCTTTGCATTTCAATCAGAAATACTGCATATTTGAGGTAAGGGATAGTAAGGGAATTTAATGGTTGTTATGATTTTCAGTTTCGTAATTTTTCTGAACTTCAAAAATTCTGGAAAAATTTGAAATGATTAATTGATGAGTTTTCTTGATTGTGTTCAAAAATGGCGATTTTTGGATGTATAGATTATGAGTTATGAATTTTATGAGAAAAGACTATTTTAAAACTAACCGCTTATAACTCCTTGTGGTTAACTCCAAAATTGATGAAATTTTTATTTGAAGTATATCTATATAATATCAGTGTACTCTGTGAATTTCGGAATTTTTGGATAAAAGTACAATTTATGATAAATATCTAAATATTCAACGGTTTTGGCCATATGAAAAATAGTAAATGAGTTTTAAAAATTTTGAGAAAAATATATGTTCAATATGGAACTATATTCTGCTAAATCTCAGAAAAGAAATATTTTTGGAACTGATTTGATATTTTTCATAAAAATAGAATAGTTATGAGTAAATGAATTAAATATGTTATGTGAAGTAAGAAAATTGGAAAATAGGATTTTATGGCTTGAGAATCCTATATGAGGAATATGCAAATTTTTTATGAGGGTTTTGGTTATTGGTAATAAAATCTTATGAGTTTGGCATTTTAGGATGATTAAATGCATTCTTTAGTAAAGTGTAAATAATTAAAATAAATTGTTTATAAGTTTAAGAAATATTATTCTTTCAATATCATTATACCGAAATATCGGTATAGATTTTATTGTGGAATTTCTACTTTTTGTGTCAGAGTTACTATTCACGAGTTACTATTCATGAATTACTATTCACGAGTTACTATTCATGAGTTACTATTCACGAGTTACTATTCACGACAAAAATTATTTTTTTTTAACCAAATTATAGTTGATTTATGAATATTACTCTTGAGAATAAATCTATATGTTGATCATATTATTTTTATTATCATATATAGTATTTTTATAACCCTAATGTTGAAATTCTCTTTCACTTGAGTGAAAAGATGGGTAGGTTTTTGGTATGATCAAGACTATGGATTCTCTTTGGCCAGTAATGCAAAGTTGAATTGTGACTGGTATGATCATGACCATTAAATTTATAATTGAATATCTTTAGCTTAAGAACAAAGGTGAATTGATCAACATGGTTATAATTATTGTTTATATAAATTCTGAAATGATTATATATTTCTTTGAGATATGAATATCTTTGGCCCGTAGTGCAAAGATGACTTATTGATGAATATCTTTGGCCCGTAGTGCAAAGATGAATTATTGATGAATATCTTTGGCCCGTAGTGCAAAGATGACCTGTTGTTGAATATCTTTGGCCTGTAGTGCAAAGATGAACTGTTGTTGAATATCTTTGGCCTGTAGTGCAAAGATAACTTGTTGATGAATATCTTTGGGCTGTAGTGCAAAGATGAATTTATTAGTATGATTATGAACATGAACTGTGTTTGGTATAACCATGATCTTTGATGTTTCAGGTGATGAAAATTATCTTTGTCCTGGATGAGAAAAGGAATTTAGAACAATAATTACGATTATGAGTTATACATGTGATTGTGGACAGGAATTGTTGATTGATGTTACAGGGATAAAACATTATTGGTGGACTTTTAACATGGAGAAGATAATAGACTTTATAATCTATTTGACTCTTCTAATGGATTGCTCGTTCCGCTGCAACTATGGTTGAAAATTTTTATCATCTACCATATGTTCTAACTCTCTGATTTATTACTGATGAAGACTATTGATAATTTATTTATCTTTAGTCATAATATTCTTTACTGGGCTAGTTGTGCGCACCCTTCTGTTCACAATTCCTTTCAGGTAATAAGAGTGTAGCTGGGTCGAGCGGGGGTAACAGGAGGAATAGAACTGTGGTCATCATTTAGGAGTTATATTTGATGAATCATCTAGGGTGAAGCGAACCCAACGTTGGAAGGGTGTTTTGCCACTATCATACAAGATGTCTAATGACATACAACCTCGTGTCATCATAAGACAGGATTGTGCTCATCCACTTGCTGAGTATATCTACGAGAACTACCTATATAATCTTGGTGTTTGTTTGAAGTATAATTCACGATTAAAGACAGTGGAGATAATGATAAGTCAAGAGAAGACTGACAATTATTATTATTATTATTATTATTATTATTATTATTATTATTATTATTATTATTATTATTATTATTATTATTACTGTTATTATTATTATTATTATTATTAGTACTATTATTATTATTACTGTTATTGTTATTATTATTATTATTATTATTATTATTATTACTGCAACATGCTAATAGTCGTTGCAAAAAGTTATATAAAATATGCAACAAAAATAAAATTGTTGCCAATGAATGTGGTCCATAATATGCAATGAACTTTATCCCAAAAAATATGTTGTTGTACAGATTCGAACCCAAGATCTCCAATTTTGAATATTAATCCAATGACCACCTGAGCACGTGGGCTTAGTTACTATTATTTTGCAAGGATTAGTATTTAGTACTATTATTATTATTATTTTTATTTTTATTTTTATTTTTTTTGTTATTATTATTATTATTATTAGTACTATTATTATTAGTATTATTATTATTATCTTAATTTAAGGCAACATGTTAATAGTCGTTGCAAAAAGTTATATAAAATTTGTAATGAAAAAAAAAATTGTTGCCAATGAATGTGGTCCATATTAGGCAGCGAAATATAGCAACAAAAAAATTTTCGTTGCCCACGGTGTAGAGAAATCAAGTGGTTATAAATTTTACAACAAATTTCTAACGAATTTTGTTTCTAAATTTTGCAACTACTTATGAATTTCGTTGCAAAAAGTGAAAGGTTGGCACAATCTGCAACAAAGGACAAGTTTCGTTGATAAACATACACTTTTAGCAACGACTTATAAAGTCGTTGTCTGAAAAATTGTTGTTAAAGGCCCATTTTTAGCAACAAAAAAACTTTCGTTGCCCACGATGACGGGAAATCAAGTGGCCGAAAATTTTGCAACGAATTGCTAACGAAATTTTTTCCCACCAATGAATTAGCAACGAAATTTTGCAACGACTTATGAATTTCGTTGCAAAAAGTGAAAGCCTAACACAATCTGCAACGAATGACAAATTTCGTTGCTAAACATATACTTTTAGTAACAACTTATAAAGTCGTTGCCCAAAAAATCGTTGCTAAAGGCCCATATTTTTGTAGTGATATCAGTAGCTATGTCCGACTGACTACTTCCCTCGAATATAAACTATTTCCGACAAAAAACTAAATTCAGTTGATATTTATAATAATTGTCTATTTATTAACTTTGACGGACATTACGTCGGAGATATAATTAGTACGGCGGATATATTCCGTCGAATTTATCTTATGTCCGACTGAAAACTAGGCCGTATCGGTATTTATTAAAAATTGATTATTTATTATCTCCGAAGGAAATACCGTCGAAAATACTCTATTTCGTCGGAAATAACTGTTTTTTTTTTACTTCAGATTTTAAAAGTTCAGTTTCCAGGTGTTTAAACCCATTAATATACCTGTAACCTGTCACAACCCAATACACAGTAATATAAACCTGTATCTCACATTCAAATATGCAACGTAGCATTAAAACGTAATTTTCAACTCATTATCATTCACATTCACATTAAAATATCCACCAAAACGTATTATAAGCTAACCAATTATAAATATAAGCTAATGTTCCATAAATGTTAAACAATATAATTTACAATAGTTGTACAAACGCAATTAGACAACACAATATATACAAAAGTTCTACAAACTATACAAATGAACTATAAACTAGTAAAAACATCATCGGGCGGAGGTGAACGACGCTGCTCTGGTGTATGGAAATCAGTCTCGTACTCCTGCTCGTCATCTCCAGCCTGCTCGCCATCGCCACCCTGTTGATAGAATCAAAAATATAAATCATTAGTCCGTATATATATATATATATATATATGAGAATTAACAAACTAGCCTTAATTGAAAAATATAAACAATAAGAATACCTGAGTTGGTGGAGGCGGACGAAAAGCCTCATCCAAGAGGGTAATCACCATCCGGAGCATCTTGGCGCTCCAAGCGTCGAACTGCTCCCGTGGTAATCCCGTACTCTCTGCAGAGGTCCCTGCTATAATATCCTGAGCAATCTGGTGAAGACGAGAACTGGAAGGCAACTGTTGACGCCGAAAGACCGGATCGGTATGGAACCTATCCGACACAGCCCCTATCAGCCGCTGAAAGATATCGTCATCCAAGCCAGCGCCCGTATGAGATGGTCCGACATGTGCTCTCGGACGCTGGTGCTGGCTGGAGCCTATAAAGAGATACAAATTCGATTACTAATAATAATTTATATAATGTGATATATTCGGATAATTTCGTGAAATATAAAAAAATATTACCTCCAGGAAGTGTATATTCAGGTATCCTCGGCAGACCCAACACTCGATATCTGCCGGTACTGCTAGTAGGGGGATCCTGAGACGCGACCCATAGTCTCAGCTCCTCATCCCGATCTAATATAATATCGGGAAGAGGTGTGGCGGAATCTAACGGCTCAGAACCCCTCCTAATAGTCTCTAGCTCAGCTATACGCTCGTCCCGAATCTTCTGAAATCGGTCCTGTAATGTATTCCATATACGTATGTTAATTATATCATTTTATTTACGATTGAATATTATTAAAAGCTAAATAGTAAGATGAGTTTTAGCCGTATAGCTAAAGCTGCCTGAGACAAAGCACGCTCGTCCTTAGGCGTGTGGGCTCGATCCCAAAACTCTAGCATGGTAGGATCTCGGCCCAAGGTCCTCCCCAATGCCTAATACAAACATTCATAAAATAGGTTTTAAGTATTTGTGTGAGAACTTAACACATAAATAACTAAATACAACGCACTTACCGTCTTCGCCTCCTCGAATGACTAAGAACCAGTGGTGTGTACTATCCGGAGCTGTCCACAGTTCTTCTTCGCCTGCTCGGACTTTTTCTTGAAGTTATCAGCCTTCCAGTGCGCACACATAGCCTACGGTACATCCAACTCCGGTCGGCTGACATTTTTAACTACACAGAAGTACGCATTAAGTTAATTTGGATATTCATGCGTGAATTAGATTTACCTAGTATCTCTACAGGACAGGGGTAAGGCTTCTATCCCGTTATTGGATGTGTCTTGTCACTAGTGCAAACACATTGAGTACGTTTCATGAGTTTCAAGAAAATTTCGGCAGCACCTCCCCATGGTCTCCAAGCACACGAAATAGACTAAGATAACTTAATCTAAGTATGTACTCGGAGAACATATAGAGATAACAGTCGATTAATCCTCAAAATAACAAAAAATGTACCGTTTCGTATTTGCACCGGCCTAAGTGAGAGACATAACATCCAATAACAGTCCCAAATTGGGGATTGTTCGACATTCACCCCTATTGAGTGTATGTCAAACGGGTTTCTAAGTTTCAAAGTATAGTACATAGTTTATGAGAATTTATATGGAATTTCTACTTGAGTCGGCAACCGGGCAAAAAAAAAGGGTCGTAGTTCCTGTTGTGTCCTATACTCAAATAATAAAGTTAATTCAATTACTGCAAACATTTCTCACTGTTCCATCATAACAGATGACAACATCCCGAAGGAGTTCCATTACGCTATTGAACAAAGTTTCAGCTTAAGCAACCTTCTAGATGAACGAACGATCACTTCTCTGCTAGGAATGAATCATCTCCTCATATGGGTCCAATCCATGATATAGACAACTTCTCACCACTCCGAATTCCTCAAATGGATAGTTCTCATTCAAGAGGTGAGACATTCTGTGAGAACTACCCATCTGAGGAATTCGGAGTGGTGAGAAGCTGTTTATATCATGGATTGGACCCATATGGGGAGATGATTCATTCCTATAGGAGAAGTGATCGTTCGCTCATTTAGAGGGTTGCTTAACCTAGAACTTTGTTCAACAACTTACTGGCACTCCTTCCGGATGTTGCCATCTGTTATGATGGAACAATGAGGAATGTCTGCAGTAATTCAATTACCTTTATTATTCGAGTATAGGACACAAACAGGAACTACGACCCCTTTTTTTTTAATTATTGCCGAGGAACCGGTTAGAGTACTATTTAGTTGCAACTGCTATGTCGAAACCTGCATACAAGAAAGAGTACATATATGTAGGGAGAGTATTATTGCATTTATATATTGAAAATAATGGCAAACTAAGCAAATGCTACTTAGTTTATTTTGCCAATGATAATAAATTAAGTAAGTAGTACTTAGTTTATGAGAATTGTTAATTATTTGGAATCTATAGAGACTACTGTTCGACATTCACTTCTAGCTATACTTAGTTTATTTGGCCAATGATGATAAACTAAGTAAGTGGCACTTAGTTTATGAGAATTGTTATTTGAAATCTATAGAGACTAATGTTCGACATTCACTTCTAGCTATAAACTGCTATTTTGTCAATGATGATAAACTAAGTAAGTGATACTTAGTTTATGAAAATTGTTATTTGGAATCTATAGAGATTACTTATATATATATATTTATTTTAATTTGTAGTATATTATATAATTGGCTTATTAATTTATTAAATTAAATTAAATCATTTTATTTTATTTTATTTATTAAACTAAATTAAATTAAATTTTTTATTACTTTTTTATTCTAGTTTAATTTAATTTAATTTGATTTCGTAACTCAAAATATCTTATTTTATTTTATGGAATCTTGTATTATATTATACATATATTATATAATTTTTAATGTTTTTTATTAAATTAAATTAAATTAATTAAATTAAATTTAATTTAATTTAGATTATTTAAATTAAATTAAATTTATTTTATTTTAATATTTTTATTTTATTTTATTTTTAATTGAATTGTATTTTATTTATTAGATTAAATCAAAGTTTTTTTATTTTATTCAAATTAATTTAATTTATTTTACTTTATTTTGTATTATATTATATTATGTTATTTATTTTGTTTTTAAAATTTATTTTATTTAATAAACTAAATTAAATTATATTTACTTTATTTTATTTTAGTAGTAAAAAACTAAGTAAATGGTACTTAGTTTATGATTTATTAATATTGGAAAACTAATTACTAATACAATACATGCAAGTCTGCAATTTCATAATCCTGACAGAATTTCTGTAATAAATTCAGTCGTAAATAACAAATATATCAAGATTAAAAACAGTCCTAAAATCAGTTACATTATGATAAGGAACCCAAATTTGATATCAATATTCTGCAATTTTCAAATTCCAAATAATATGCACTTAAATAATATGCAGTCTACAAACCCAAAATCAAAATTCCAATTTCAGCAATATACAGTCCACAAATTCACAGCAACAAATTCACAGCAACAACATATTATCCAAATTGGGTTAATCTAATATTCAAACTCAAATTAAACTAAACCTAAAACAAATTAAGCCACAAATATATACAATTTGCAACAAATTAACCCTAAAAATTTAATACTTGGCAGAAAACTAACCTTGAAATTGAATTAATGTGTAACTAACCGACGGTGGTGCCTGGTGGTGGCTGCTGGTGGTGTCAGTGATGGTGGTTCAACCGACGGTGTTGGTGGCGTATACTGGTGGTGGAACCGATCGACAGTGATGGTGGTGGTGGTGGCAGTACGTGGTGGTGGTGGTGGCAGTACGTGGTAGTGGTGGAATCGAAGGTGGTGGTGGTGGCAGTACGTGGTGGTGGTGGCAGTACGTGGTGCCGTGGTGGAACCGGTGGTGTACGTGGTGGAACCGGTGGTGGTGGCGGCGGCGGCGATGGTGGTGGCGTGAGAGCAGTGAAGTGAGAGAGATCGAAGTGGTGGTTGAGAGCTAGATCTAGAGAAATGAGAGAGAGAGAGAGAGAGAGAAATGAGATTATAATTAAGGTCTAGAGAAACGAGGGGGCCGGGAAGACGTACCGATTAATTAGATTTTAGGATTATCTTCGACGGAATGTTCATCGTACATACTTTCGTCGTACGTAAGGTATCTTCGACTGAATCTTCCGTCGGAATACATCCTATTCAGTCGAAAATAATATTCGTGCTGGCGGAAACATTGGCGCCAATGGGATACATAAATGTTCGACGAACATCAGTCGAATTTAAAGTATTTTCGACTGAAGTATCTTCGACTAATACTCCGTCGGAATAAATGTTATCTTCAAGGGACTGTGTCCGTCGAACATATATCCGTCGGATTTAGCCGGCATTCTTGTAGTGTTCTGACTGGAATATCGGATATAATGCTGAAAGAAAGTTGCACCGTATAACAACACTCAAAGTATCAAAATACTCACAAAAATACGCTCGGTAATATAGAGAGAGAAAACTTCAGATTCTGGTGTGATTTTCAATTCTAACCTAAGCACCCTATTTATAGAAAAATGCTTAGAACACCAAAGCAGAAAATTTAATAAAATAATAATATTTATAAAAAAAATTCACGCCCACCTCTTGACATCTGAACTCAGCTTATTTACCACACATGTGGGGCCCACCAAAATGAAAAAAATATTTTTCTTAAAAATATTTTAAACTTCAAAAATTAATTATTCCGGAACTTCAATAATTCATAATAAATAGCCCTTTTATCATAAAAATTTGAATCTTATGTTAATTCTATATGAAATTTAATTCTTTACAACTTTGTAGCTTTAAATTTTTTGAAATTCTAAACAGTAATTGACCGAAATCCACATACGGACGATTTTGGATGCTATAATCACATCTTAGTAAAAAACGGGGCCCCTCTAACATGTTTACCATGTTTTTAGTATTTATTGTAATAAAAATACTCTTCCTCCTCATTTATTCATATATCACACATTCATTGTAAAAATATCTCCATTATTATATTATTGTAATATAATAATATATTTAAATAAATTATTTTATTAGAAATGATAAAATATCAATTTTTAACAATTGTCACTTTTCTAAAAATTACTCCATTTATATTCACATAAATAAATATTTTTCTTTTTCATATAAATCAATAGTTAATTATTCACAAATAATATTAAAGAATCACAATAATGACAACCAGGTCGTTCACAGGAAAGGGGGGCCTTCCGGTAAGAATTTTTCCTTACTGGCGCGCAATTAAATAACCTCTCCAAGACAGAACTTTCTTTGACATTGCCAATAATGTTATCTAATAATATTATTCAATTAATATGAATTATTGATCTGATAATGAGAAATACTGTGTAGTGACAATTATTGAAACAATAATAATATAAAATATTAATGTATCAATTATTGAATCAATAAAATAAAATATTGAACAGTAAAAACTGTAGCAATTATTGAGTAGTGCCTTCTTACGTAAGAATTAATAATTGGTGCAATACCATGTGCTACTGTGCCACACCGCGTATTACTGTGTTTTAACCATCGAGTATTCTAACAGTGTTAATGTGACGCCCCCAAAATAGGTATACAACACCTATTCTGAGTCGCCAAATACATGGTACAGAAAGCAAACTACAACTTCAATAATACAATTGTCGTGTAAAATACGACAACACATACTGTGAGTTTAAATACAAATATTATCTTCTAGACAATATCCACACTCAAATAAGTCCTCAATACAATTATTCAAATATTATTTTACAGAAATAGTGAGGACTGCTAAAACATCTTTCTAAAACCATCACTCCATACTCCGACTAGATCCTGCTATGTTCTCACCTCCTGAGAAGAAAAATGGAACAAAAAAGAAAAGGGTGAGCTCAACTAGCCCAGTAAAGAATATTATGACTAAGATAATATACAATAAATTATCGTTAGTCTTCAACAGGGAAAAATCTGATAGAATATAATCGACAACAAGTTTTAGATCAACAACTGCAGCGGAAACAACAAACCATTAGAAGAGTCAAGTAGAGAAAGAATTCTACTATCTTCTAAGATTTAAAAGTCCATCATCTGTGACGCCCCCATTTTTAGGTATTTATCACCCATCTTGGGTCGTCAGATACATGGTATAAAATATAAATACAAACTTAATTATACAAATATCGTGTAACATACGACAATACATAAACTGAGAGTTCTAATAGGAATATTGTCATCTAGATAATATCCATACTCAAGGAGTCCTCATTACATTTATTGTCACACTATTTAATAGAATGGTGAGGACTACTAATGCTATCTTCTGGACCATCACTCCTTTCCCTGACTCGTCCCAGCTATATTCTCATTTCCTGAAGAGAACATTGAAAGAAAGGGTGAGCTCAACTAGCCCAGTAAGAAATATTATGACTAAGATAATGAAGAATAAATTATCAATAGTCTTCAACAATGTTAAACTGATAAAATACAATAAACATCAAGTTTAACTGCAGCGGAATAAGCAATCCATTAGAAGAGTCAAGTAGAGAATAAAACCTACTATCTTCTATGATTTAAAAATATTTTCATCAACTTTTATCACTGAGACTCAGCTTAATAAATAAACCACATCTTCTAATCATCCTTGTATTACGGGCCAAGGATATTCATTAAATCATCAATGATCATGACTATACCGAAAAATCCCTGGTCATAATCATACCACAAACTGTCTATCAATGCATTACAAGCCACTGAGGACTTTTACCACACCACTTGTAACATCACAGTTCATGATTATACCGAATGATCCCTGGTCATAATCATACTAAGTCCATCTATGCACGTAAGCCAAAGATGACTTTTAACATAAAATAAACATGAGGATGATGATAATGTTATAAGAATTCAATTAAACAAGTTCAAGAATTAGTTTATCCAGGAACTAATAATATCCAAATTGTCAACATGATACTTCTTTGTAAAGTAACAGTCAAGAATGCTCAGAAGAATATTTTCATGAAAAGATACTGGATGAAGCGCAAATATCAAGGATATTCCACTAATTTCATGGAGTATAGAAATCAAAACTTTAACCAAATGAGTATAATAAAGAATATATGAAACTGCAAATGGATTTTCACCAGTCATGCGGTAATCCACGTATACAGATCATTTTCACAATTTAATAAGGAATGAATATAAAGGATCATTCACCATGCATGTGGCAATCCACATAGACAGGTTATTCCAACAGAATAATAAAGAATGGAATAACAGAAGGATTCACCATGCATGCGATAGAGACCGCACAGACAGGTTATTCCCAACAGAATAATAAATGCGGAATAATAAATATGGAACCAGGTCAGGTGAAATTCACACCGACAGGATATTCCGACAGAATAATAAATGCGGAATAATAAATGATGGAACCAGGTCAGGTGAAATTCACACCGACAGGATATTCCGACAGAATAATAAATGCGGAATAATAAATGATGGAACCAGGTCAGGTGAAATTCACACCGACAGGATATTCCGACAAAATCGTAAAGAACGGAATAATAAAAGAATTTCACCAAGTATGCGGTACTTCGCATAAACAGGTTATTCCAACATAATAATAAAGAATGGAATAACAGAAGAAGATCACCAAGTATTGGGTAAACCGCATATACTGGTCATTCCACCAAGTATAGGGTAAACCACGCATACAGATTATTCCAACAGAATAATAAAGAATGGAATAACATAAGTTCTCTTCATGAATAAGAAAGAATAACACCCCTTACCATTTTAAAGAAGAACTGAAATAAAGAAGTAGTTAAGTGGCAGAATACTCTTCTTCTTTCTCTCTATAGTTTCTCTCTCTAGAGTTCAGTGAATTCGTAAGAAAATAATGAAGGAATGAGCTTCTATTTATAGGAAAATGGAATGCATAGTAACTAATCCATGAACGGTCCAGATTGATTTACTTTAATCTGACGGTCCATATTTAAAGAAAAATCTTTTAAATAAAATATAATATATTCTATTTATAGAATAACTTTAATAAAGTATTCTGTTTTATATAAAAAGATTTTACTATGCAAAACACTATGCACAATAGAATATAATGTATTCTATTTATAGAATAACTTTAATAAAGTATTCTGTTTTATATAAAAAGATGTTTCTGTTTTATTACGTTAATAATACGAATAAAACAAAACTTCATTATCGCTAAATAATTCATATTATTAATTGAAAATAATTGAATCAAACTGAGTGACTTCTCACATAAGCATCAATACCGTGTGTAAGACCCCGAATTTTATGAAATAAAAGTATTCAATTTTTCTATTCAGTAAATGGTTAAATTGATAAAATTTTAAAGTTATGGGTGAAATATGAATTTTTTTTTCAAAATAAGCAAGTGGTTATAAAATAATCATTGTTGTCGGGGAATATTCGTTTGGTCGTGGAATATTCTTTCCGTCGGAGAATATTCGTACGACGGCGCAGCTATTTGTGGGCCCCATAACGAATAACTGTCGGGTGAAGGAAAATGACAAATTTGAGTTTTTATAAATAACGGCGTAGTTGTTATCGTTAATACTGTTGAAATACCCGGTGGTTAAAATACAGTAATACGCGTTATTGCACAGTAGCACACGGTATTGCACAGTATTTTTGAAATTATTGATTCTTACGTAAGAAGGCACTACTCAATAATTGTTACAGTAATTACTGTTCAATATTTTATTTTATTGATTCAATAATTGCTACGTTGAAATTTTATATTATTGTTGTTCAATAATTGTTGCTGCACAGTATTTTCCATTATCAGATCAATAATTCATATTATTTGAATAGTATTATTAGATAGCATTATTGGCAATGTCTAGAAAGTTCTGTCTAAGGAGAGGTTTGGTCATCTAATTGCGCGCTAGTAAGGAGAAATCCTTATTGGAAAGCCCCCTCTTTCCTGGGAACGGCCTGGTTGTCATAAATGTGATTCTGTAATATTATTTGTGAATAATTAATTATTGATTCATATGATAAGAAAATATTTATTTTATGTGGATATAAATGAGGGATATATTTTTGTGGTTAAAAATGAAGGAGTTAATGTTGAGGTTTTTATCAGTATTTTTGTCGGAATGGAGGTATTAAAAATCAGGGTTTTTGAGATATTTTGCGGGGGTTATAATTTTTAATCCGACCGTTGGATCGTGGTAATATTTGGATATGTTATACATATATAAGTTGAGTATATGTCCACAAATTTTGAACCGTTAAAAATGAACGTATGATTTGTTATGAATTTTACGAGATGACTGGTTCAGAAATTGTTGAATTTTCGGAGTTTATCATTTTGGTGGAAAATTCTAGAATTGGTGGGCCCCACTTGTGGTTGGTGAAGAAATGTGCTGAATTATATTTCAAATGTGGTGGGTGGGAATAGTAGCAGGTAAAGCCATCAGGTTGCAGGTCAAACCTACCAAAATTTTCCTATAAATAGAGGGCTAAGTTAGAATTGAAAATCACACCAGAAACATAAGCTTTCTCTCTTTCTCTCTCTAGATTATTGAGTGTATTTTGTGAGTATTTAGATACTTGGTGAGTTGCTATTCATCAGTGCAAGTTTCCTTCAGCCTTATACCGATCAGAAGTACTGCTCTTTTGAGGTAAGGGATTGTAAGGGATTGTAAGGGATAGTAAGGGATAGTAATGGATTTTAAGGGTTGTTATGATTTTCAGTTTCGTAATTTTTCTGATCTTCAAAAATTCTGGAAAAATTTGAAATGATATTTTGATGAGTTTTCTTGATTGTGTCCAAAAATGGTGATTTTTGGATGTATAGATTGAGAGTTATGAATTTTATGAGAAAAGACTATTTTAAAAGTAACAGCTTATAATTCCTTGTGGTTAACTCCAAAATTGATGAAATTTTTATTGGGAGTACATGTATATGATAGAAGTATACTCTGTAAATTTCAGAATTTTTGGACAAAAGTACAATTTTTGATAAATGTCTAAATATTCGGCTATTTTGGCCATATGAAAAATAGTAAATGACTTTTAAAAATTCTGAGAAAAATATATGTTCACTATGGGACTATATTATGCTAAATCCCAGAAAAGAAATATTTTTGGAACTGATTTGGTATTTTTCATGAAAATGGTCTAGTTATGAGTAAATGAATTAAATATGTTTTGTGAAGAAAGAAAATTGGAAAATAGGATTTTATGGCTTGAGAATCCTATATGAGGTATATGCATATTTTTGATGAGGGTTTTGGTTATTGATGATGAAATTGTAAGAGTTGGCATTTTATGATGATTAAATGCATTAATTAGTAAAGTGTAAACAATTAAAATAAATTGTTTATAAATTTAAGTAATGTTATTCTTTCAATATCATTATACCGAAATATTGGTATGAATTTTATTGTAGAATTTTTATCTTTTGTGTCGTGGTTACTATTCATGAGTTACGAATATTACTCTTGAGATTAAAACTATATGTTGATCATATTATTTTTATCATCATATATAACATTTTTATAACCCTGATGTTGAAATTCTCTTTCACTGGAGTGTAAAGATGGGTAGATTATTGGTATGATCATGACTAGGGTTCTCTTTGGCCTGTAGTGCAAAGTTGAATTGTGACTGGTATGATCATGACCATTGAATTTATAATTGAATATCTTAAGCTTAAGTGCAAAGGTGAATTGATCAACATGGTTATAATTATTGTTTATATAAATTCTGAAATGATTATATATTTCTTTGAGATATGAATATATTTGGCCTGTAGTGCAAATATGAATTGTTGATGAATATCTTTGGCCTGTAGTGCAAAGATGAACTGTTGTTGAATATCTTTGGCCCGTAGTGCAAAGATGGTTTGTTGATGAATATCTTTGGCCCGTAGTGCAAAGATGGTTTGTTGATGAATATCTTTGGCCCGTAGTGCAAAGATGGATTTGTTAGTATGATTATAAACAGGAATTGTGATTTGGTATAACCATGATCTTTGATGTTTCAGGTAAAGACAGGTGATGAAAATATTCTTCGTCCTGAGTGCGAAGAAAAATTTATAGTCACAATTATGATTATGAGTTATTCATATGATTGTGGAAAGGAACTGTTGAGTGATGTTACATGGATAAAACATTGTTGGTGGATTTTTAACATGGAGAAGATAATAGACTTTATAGTCTATTTGACTCTTCTAATGGATTGCTCGTTCCGCTGCAACTATGGTTGAAATTTTTATCATTTACCATATGTTCTAAATCTCTGATTTATTGTTGATGAAGGCTATTGATAATTGAATTATCTTTAGTCATGATATTCTTTACTGAGCTAGTTGTGCTCACCCTTTTGCTTCACAATTCCTTTCAGGTAATAAGAGTGTAGCTGGGTCGAGCGAGGGTAACGGGGAAATAGAACAGTGGTCTCTAGCTGTGGATGTTCTCCCGAAGCAGTATAGAAAAGTTCATTTAGTAGTTATATTTGGTGAATCCAATAGGGTAAGGTGTACCCAACGTTGGAAGGGTGGTTTGCCACTATCATACAAGATGTCTAACGACATACAACCTCGTGTCATCATAAGACAGGGATGTGCTCATCCACTTGCTGAGTATATATACGAGCACTACCTATATAATCTTGGTGTTTGTTTGAAGTATAATTCTCAATTAGAGACAGTAGAGATAATGATATGTCAAGAGAAGACTCACCATTGGGAAGAATATGATAGTAATCTTCTCGTTTTTCTTTGGGGTCTATTGGGTCAACCAAGGATAATTCTGTGGCCATATGATATCTATCATAACCTAGACGCGTGGCCTCCCATGTACGAAGGTTTCCTTGAGCACTTCCCAAAGATTCTAATTTCTAAAACAGTTTTTGACTATACCTTTATGTAAGGTGTTATTGTGAGGTGATGTCCACGGTTGGAACATGAGTCACATTTGGTATATATTTGTATCCAAACTCACAGCATATGTGTTGTTGTATTTTGCACGACAATTGTTGTAATAAAGTTGTAGTTGTTTTCTGTACCATGTATTTGGCGACTCAGAATAGGTTGGATGGAATGAACCTATTTTGGGGTCGTTACAGTTGGTATCAGAGCTTAGGGATATGATCTCTGGTGGAGATCGGGGAATATAACTAGGAGGGGAGAGATGCGTAAATCCTTCGCTAGTGTGTCCTACCTAAGCTTATTTGTTGGTTAGTCATAATATTGGGATATTATGTGATATGTTAATTTGTTTAATTAACCCTTATTTTATGGCAGTATTTGAGAATGGCAGCTGAGAATGCTAACAATGGAGTGAATGAGACTGTGGGGATACCTCTAATCACTAACCATGATAATGTGATGTCAGACGAAGAAGGAATTAGAGATATCTATGTGGTGAGTGAAGAATTGATAGTTGCACCCGAGATAGTCGCAGAGGTAACAGCTGAGACTGAGGAAGAAGAGGAAGAAGAAGTACCAGAGGAAAGTTTATTAGAGGTATTATATGATCAAAATGTAGAATTTCAAAATCGTATTCATGAGTTAGAAGAGCAGGCAGAAGAACGACAGGCGGTCGTGGAACAAAAGGATGCAACAATTCAAGCTTGTGTTACCCGATATGTGATGCTTGAACAGAAGCATTCTTTGGCAGAGTATAAGATGATAAAAATGGAATCTGAGCTGAAAGAAGAAAAAATTGAACGAGTGAGAATAAGTGATGCATGGGCAAAAGCCGCACGACACGTGGATATTGTGGAAAGAGATGTTCGATCTAAGAAGGCTAAAATAGATGATATGAATTTCTCTTTTTGGAAAGCAATTGGGAGAACCCAACATCGAGTTTTGAATTACCTTGTACATAGCGGTCAACCTGAATCCGATATGGATCGAAGATTGATGATTCAGATCATGAATGAGGAGTACGAAGAGGCAGTTGAGGGAGGAATATGTCCTATAGAAAGGTATATTCCAACGGTAATGATGACGCCAAATGCTGCTCCAGACAAGTCAAAGCCGAGTAGTTCGAGGGATGGCGGTTGTCATGACTTCCCAACAAATGAAGAACCCAAATGAAGTTATCATGGGAGATGAGCAATGGAGAAATCATGATGATCTGAGAGATAGAATCTGAAATGGAAGCAAGGTATTCTCAACTCTTCGAAATACCAGGTACGTAAATTTCGGGGACGAAATTTCATAAGGAGGGGAGATTGTAAGACCCCGAATTTTATGAAATAAAAGTATTCAATTTTTCTATTCAGTAAATGGTTAAATTGATAAAATTTTAAAGTTATGGGTGAAATATGAATTTTTTTTTCAAAATAAGCAAGTGGTTATAAAATAATCATTGTTGTCGGGGAATATTCGTTTGGTCGTGGAATATTCTTTCTGTCGGAGAATATTCGTACGACGGCGCAGCTATTTGTGGGCCCCATAACGAATAACTGTCGGGTGAAGGAAAACGACAAATTTGAGTTTTTACAAATAACGGCGTAGTTGTTACCGTTAACACTGTTGAAATACCCGGTGGTTAAAATACAGTAATACGCGTTATTGCACAGTAGCACACGGTATTGCACAGTATTTTTGAAATTATTGATTCTTACGTAAGAAGGCACTACTCAATAATTGTTACAGTAATTACTGTTCAATATTTTATTTTATTGATTCAATAATTGCTACGTTGAAATTTTATATTATTGTTGTTCAATAATTGTTGCTGCACAGTATTTTCCATTATCAGATCAATAATTCATATTATTTGAATAGTATTATTAGATAGCATTATTGGCAATGTCTAGAAAGTTCTGTCTAAGGAGAGGTTTGGTCATCTAATTGCGCGCTAGTAAGGAGAAATCCTTATTGGAAAGCCCCCTCTTTCCTGGGAACGGCCTGGTTGTCATAAATGTGATTCTGTAATATTATTTGTGAATAATTAATTATTGATTCATATGATAAGAAAATATTTATTTTATGTGGATATAAATGAGGGATATATTTTTGTGGTTAAAAATGAAGGAGTTAATGTTGAGGTTTTTATCAGTATTTTTGTCGGAATGGAGGTATTAAAAATCAGGGTTTTTGAGATATTTTGCGGGGGTTATAATTTTTAATCCGACCGTTGGATCGTGGTAATATTTGGATATGTTATACATATATAAGTTGAGTATATGTCCACAAATTTTGAACCGTTAAAAATGAACGTATGATTTGTTATGAATTTTACGAGATGACTGGTTCAGAAATTGTTGAATTTTCGGAGTTTATCATTTTGGTGGAAAATTCTAGAATTGGTGGGCCCCACTTGTGGTTGGTGAAGAAATGTGCTGAATTATATTTCAAATGTGGTGGGTGGGAATAGTAGCAGGTAAAGCCATCAGGTTGCAGGTCAAACCTACCAAAATTTTCCTATAAATAGAGGGCTAAGTTAGAATTGAAAATCACACCAGAAACATAAGCTTTCTCTCTTTCTCTCTCTAGATTATTGAGTGTATTTTGTGAGTATTTAGATACTTGGTGAGTTGCTATTCATCAGTGCAAGTTTCCTTCAGCCTTATACCGATCAGAAGTACTGCTCTTTTGAGGTAAGGGATTGTAAGGGATTGTAAGGGATAGTAAGGGATAGTAATGGATTTTAAGGGTTGTTATGATTTTCAGTTTCGTAATTTTTCTGATCTTCAAAAATTCTGGAAAAATTTGAAATGATATTTTGATGAGTTTTCTTGATTGTGTCCAAAAATGGTGATTTTTGGATGTATAGATTGAGAGTTATGAATTTTATGAGAAAAGACTATTTTAAAAGTAACAGCTTATAATTCCTTGTGGTTAACTCCAAAATTGATGAAATTTTTATTGGGAGTACATGTATATGATAGAAGTATACTCTGTAAATTTCAGAATTTTTGGACAAAAGTATAATTTTTGATAAATGTCTAAATATTCGGCTATTTTGGCCATATGAAAAATAGTAAATGACTTTTAAAAATTCTGAGAAAAATATATGTTCACTATGGGACTATATTATGCTAAATCCCAGAAAAGAAATATTTTTGGAACTGATTTGGTATTTTTCATGAAAATGGTCTAGTTATGAGTAAATGAATTAAATATGTTTTGTGAAGAAAGAAAATTGGAAAATAGGATTTTATGGCTTGAGAATCCTATATGAGGTATATGCAGATTTTTGATGAGGGTTTTGGTTATTGATGATGAAATTGTAAGAGTTGGCATTTTATGATGATTAAATGCATTAATTAGTAAAGTGTAAACAATTAAAATAAATTGTTTATAAATTTAAGTAATGTTATTCTTTCAATATCATTATACCGAAATATTGGTATGAATTTTATTGTAGAATTTTTATCTTTTGTGTCGGGGTTACTATTCATGAGTTACGAATATTACTCTTGAGATTAAAACTATATGTTGATCATATTATTTTTATCATCATATATAACATTTTTATAACCCTGATGTTGAAATTCTCTTTCACTGGAGTGTAAAGATGGGTAGATTATTGGTATGATCATGACTAGGGTTCTCTTTGGCCTGTAGTGCAAAGTTGAATTGTGACTGGTATGATCATGACCATTGAATTTATAATTGAATATCTTAAGCTTAAGTGCAAAGGTGAATTGATCAACATGGTTATAATTATTGTTTATATAAATTCTGAAATGATTATATATTTCTTTGAGATATGAATATATTTGGCCTGTAGTGCAAATATGAATTGTTGATGAATATCTTTGGCCTGTAGTGCAAAGATGAACTGTTGTTGAATATCTTTGGCCCGTAGTGCAAAGATGGTTTGTTGATGAATATCTTTGGCCCGTAGTGCAAAGATGGTTTGTTGATGAATATCTTTGGCCCGTAGTGCAAAGATGGATTTGTTAGTATGATTATAAACAGGAATTGTGATTTGGTATAACCATGATCTTTGATGTTTCAGGTAAAGACAGGTGATGAAAATATTCTTCGTCCTGGGTGCGAAGAAAAATTTATAGTCACAATTATGATTATGAGTTATTCATATGATTGTGGAAAGGAACTGTTGAGTGATGTTACATGGATAAAACATTGTTGGTGGATTTTTAACATGGAGAAGATAATAGACTTTATAGTCTATTTGACTCTTCTAATGGATTGCTCGTTCCGCTGCAACTATGGTTGAAATTTTTATCATTTACCATATGTTCTAAATCTCTGATTTATTGTTGATGAAGGCTATTGATAATTGAATTATCTTTAGTCATGATATTCTTTACTGAGCTAGTTGTGCTCACCCTTTTGCTTCACAATTCCTTTCAGGTAATAAGAGTGTAGCTGGGTCGAGCGAGGGTAACGGGGAAATAGAACAGTGGTCTCTAGCTGTGGATGTTCTCCCGAAGCAGTATAGAAAAGTTCATTTAGTAGTTATATTTGGTGAATCCAATAGGGTAAGGTGTACCCAACGTTGGAAGGGTGGTTTGCCACTATCATACAAGATGTCTAACGACATACAACCTCGTGTCATCATAAGACAGGGATGTGCTCATCCACTTGCTGAGTATATATACGAGCACTACCTATATAATCTTGGTGTTTGTTTAAAGTATAATTCTCAATTAGAGACAGTAGAGATAATGATATGTCAAGAGAAGACTCACCATTGGGAAGAATATGATAGTAATCTTCTCGTTTTTCTTTGGGGTCTATTGGGTCAACCAAGGATAATTCTGTGGCCATATGATATCTATCATAACCTAGACGCATGGCCTCCCATGTACGAAGGTTTCCTTGAGCACTTCCCAAAGATTCTAATTTCTAAAACAGTTTTTGACTATACCTTTATGTAAGGTGTTATTGTGAGGTGATGTCCACGGTTGGAACATGAGTCACATTTGGTATATATTTGTATCCAAACTCACAGTATATGTGTTGTTGTATTTTGCACGACAATTGTTGTAATAAAGTTGTAGTTGTTTTCTGTACCATGTATTTGGCGACTCAGAATAGGTTGGATGGAATGAACCTATTTTGGGGTCGTTACACCGTGTGCTACTATGCAACCACACGTATTACTGTACTTTTACTACCGAGTAGTTCAACAGTATCAACGGTAAAACTTCCGCCGTTATTTTTAATAAAATATTTTTGTGGTTTTCTCAATCTGACAATAATTCCGTTGTGGGGTCCACCAATGATTGTACCGTCGTACGAATATTCCCCGTAAATAGTAACTCGTGAATAGTACTTCGACACAAAAAGTGTCTCAAATACTCGAGTGAACAATACTAGAGTGAATAGTAATTTGGGTGAATAGTAACCCGTGAATAGTAACTCGTGAATAGTAACTCATGAATAGTAACTCCGACACAAAAAGTGTCTCAAATACTCGAGTGAATAGTAATTTAGATGAATAGTAACCCGTGAATAGTAACTCGTGAATAGTAACTCATGAATAGTAACTCCGACACAAAAAGTGTCCTAAATACTCGAGTGAACAATACTAGAGTGAATAGTAATTTGGGTGAATAGTAACCTGTGAATAGTAATTCGTGAATAGTAACTCACGAATAGTACTCCGACACAAAAAAAGTGTCCCAAATACTCGAGTGAACGATACTAGAGTGAATAGTAATTTGGGTGAATAGTAACCCGTAAATAGTAACTCGTGAATAGTGACCATGTATTTTATGACAACTTGTTTATTTTAAAAAAAAATTCACATATCACCCTTAACTTTAACCTTTTATCAATTTAACCATTTACCAAAATAGAAAAATTGAATACTTTTATTTCATAAAATTCGGGGTCTCACAATCTCCCCTCCTTATGGAATTTCGCCCTCGAAATTAACGTACGTACCTGATATTCGAAGAGATGAGAATACCTTACTTTCTTTTTGGATTGTACCTTTCCGGATAATTCCGCTCTATCATAATTTTTCCATTTCTCATCTCCTGTATTTCGAATATCATTCTAGAATATACCTTCAAAACAAAGGTTAATCGACATACCACAATTTATCCATTTATTAAGTAAACAATTTCAGCTTAGGTAAGTCACACCCTAGCGAAGTATATTACTCATCTTCTAGACTAATATCTCCGTCAGTGACCATATCCCTGTAACATCAATCAACAATTTCTGTCCACAATCATATGAATAACTCATAATCATAATTGTGATTTTGAATTACTTTTCGCACCCAGGAAGAAGAAAATTTACATCACCTATCTTCACCTGAAACATCAAAAATCATGGTTATACCAAATCACAATTCCTGCTCATAATTATACTAATAAATTCATCTTTGCACTACGGCTAAAGATTTACAACTGTATAACCAATAATCAACAGTTAATCTTCGCATTACAGGCCAAGGATATACAACTGTAAAATCAATAATGCTGAGACTCAGTTTAATAGTATCACGACCACGAATTATCCATGCACTACGTGCCAAAGATAATCGGGTTTTCAATTACGGTCATGATTATACCAAACAATCCCTGGTCATAATCATTCCAAGTCCATCTATGCACGTAAGCCACATATGACTTTTACCACATCTATGAATTAATATTTCATTGCTGAGACTCAACTCAATAATTAATCCACATCATCGAATCATCCCTGCACTACAGGCCAAGGATATTCTTTAGTATCACGACCACGAATTATCCATGCACTACGTGCCAAAGATAATCGTGTTTTCAATTACGGTAATGATTATACCGAACAATCCCTGGTCATAATCATACCAAGTCCATCTATGCACGTAAGCCACAGATGACTTTTACCACATCTATGAATTAATATTTCTCTGCTGAGACTCAGCTCAATAATTAATCCACATCATCGAATCACCCTTGCACTCCGGCTAAGGATATTCTTTAGTATCACGACCACGAATTATGCATGCACTACGGCTAAAGATAATCGTGTTTTCATCAACGGTTCTGATCATGCCATAAAACAATTAGTCTTTGCACTACGGCCAAAGAGAATCCATAGCCACAATCATACCAAAAACTGTCCATCAATGCATTACGGGCCAATGAGGACTTTTTCCACATCATTTGTAACATTACGGTCATGATTATACCGAATAATCCCTGGTCATAATCATACCAAGTCCATCTGTGCACTACAGGCCACAGATGACTTTCAACAAAATATAAACATGAGAATGAGGTATTGACGTATATAGGGTTTCAAAACTCTTAGAAACTTTCGCGTCATTCGCTCCTCATTATCGACCAAATGGGATGCAAACCGGGATAACTCCGCAAACTTAACCTCGTACTGCGATATGGTCATATTATTTTGCTCCAATGCTTATCTCAACATTGTTAGATGCCATTTTCAAACACTGCCACAAAACAAAGGTTAATTAACATATAACATATTATCCCTATACTCTGACCGACCAATTAAATACCAAATAAACTTAGGTAGGTCATACTAGCGAAGGAATCCCCCGTCTTTCCCCTCCTAGTTCTTATCTTACATCTCAGCCAGGGATCATATCCCTAAGCTTTGATACCAACTGTGACGCCCCCATTTTTAGGTATTTATCACCCATCTTGGGTCGTCAGATACATGATACAAAATACAAATACAAACTTAATTATACAAATGTCGTGTAACATACGACAATACATAAACTGAGAGTTCTAATAGGAATATTGTCATCTAGACAATATCCATACTCAAGGAGTCCTCATTACATTTATTGTCACACTATTTAACAGAATGGTGAGGACTACTAATGCTATCTTCTGGACCATCACTCCTTTCCCTGACTCGTCCCAGCTATATTCTCATTTCCTGAAGAGAACATTGAAAGAAAGGGTGAGCTCAACTAGCCCAGTAAGAAATATTATGACTAAGATAATGAAGAATAAATTATCAATAGTCTTCAACAATGTTAAACTGATAAAATACAATAAACATCAAGTTTAACTGCAGCGGAATAAGCAATCCATTAGAAGAGTCAAGTAGAGAATAAAACCTACTATCTTCTATGATTTAAAAATATTTTCATCAACTTTTATCACTGAGACTCAGCTTAATAAATAAACCACATCTTCTAATCATCCTTGTATTACGGGCCAAGGATATTCATTAAATCATCAATGATCATGACTATACCGAAAAATCCCTGATCATAATCATACCACAAACTGTCTATCAATGCATTACAAGCCACTGAGGACTTTTACCACACCACTTGTAACATCACAGTTCATGATTATACCGAATGATCCCTGGTCATAATCATACTAAGTCCATCTATGCACGTAAGTCAAAGATGACTTCTAACATAAAATAAACATGAGGATGATGACAATGTTATAGGAATTCAATTAAACAAGTTCAAGAATTAGTTTATCCAGGAACTAATAATATCCAAATTGTCAACATGATACTTCTTTGTAAAGTAACAGTCAAGAATGCTCAGAAGAATATTTTCATGAAAAGATACTGGATGAAGCGCAAATATCAAGGATATTCCACTAATTTCATGGAGTATAGAAATCAAAACTTTAATCAAATGAGTATAATAAAGAATATATGAAACTGCAAATGGATTTTCACCAGTCATGCGGTAATCCACGTATACAGATCATTTTCACAATTTAATAAGGAATGAATATAAAGGATCATTCACCATGCATGTGGCAATCCACATAGACAGATTATTCCAACAGAATAATAAAGAATGGAATAACAGAAGGATTCACCATGCATGCGATAGAGACCGCACAGACAGGTTATTCCCAACAGAATAATAAATGCGGAATAATAAATATGGAACCAGGTCAGGTGAAATTCACACCGACAGGATATTCCGACAGAATAATAAATGCGTAATAATAAATGATGGAACCAGGTCAGGTGAAATTCACACCGACAGGATATTCCGACAGAATAATAAATGCGGAATAATAAATGATGGAACCAGGTCAGGTGAAATTCACACCGACAGGATATTCCGACAAAATCGTAAAGAACGGAATAATAAAAGAATTTCACCAAGTATGCGGTACTTCGCATAAACAGGTTAATCCAACATAATAATAAAGAATGGAATAACAGAAGAAGATCACCAAGTATTGGGTAAACCGCATATACTGGTCATTCCACCAAGTATAGGGTAAACCACGCATACAGGTTATTCCAACAGAATAATAAAGAATGGAATAACATAAGTTCTCTTCATGAATAAGAAAGAATAACACCCCTTACCATTTTAAAGAAGAACTGAAATAAAGAAGTAGTTAAGTGGCAGAATACTCTTCTTCTTTCTCTCTATAGTTTCTCTCTCTAGAGTTCAGTGAATTCGTAAAAAAATAATGAAGGAATGAGCTTCTATTTATAGGAAAATGGAATGCATAGTAACTAATCCATGAACGGTCCAGATTGATTTACTTTAATCTGACGGTCCATATTTAAAGAAAAATCTTTTAAATAAAATATAATATATTCTATTTATAGAATAACTTTAATAAAGTATTCTATTTTATATAAAAAGATTTTACTATGCAAAATACTATGCACAATAGAATATAATGTATTCTATTTATAGAATAACTTTAATAAAGTATTCTGTTTTATATAAAAAGATGTTTCTGTTTTATTACGTTAATAATACGAATAAAACAAAACTTCATTATCGCTAAATAATTCATATTATTAATTGACAATAATTGAATCAAACTGAGTGACTTCTCACATAAGCATCAATACCGTGTGCTACTATGCAACCACACGTATTACTGTACTTTTACTACCGAGTAGTTCACCAGTATCAACGGTAAAACTTCCGCCGTTATTTTTAATAAAATATTTTTGTGGTTTTCTCAATCTGACAATAATTCCGTTGTGGGGTCCACCAATGATTGTACCGTCGTACGAATATTTCCCGTAAATAGTAACTCGTGAATAGTACTTCGACACAAAAAGTGTCCCAAATACTCGAGTGAACAATACTAGAGTGAATAGTAATTTGGGTGAATAGTAACCCGTGAATAGTAACTCGTGAATAGTAACTCATGAATAGTAACTCCGACACAAAAAGTGTCTCAAATACTCGAGTGAATAGTAATTTAGATGAATAGTAACCCGTGAATAGTAACTCATGAATAGTAACTCCGACACAAAAAGTGTCCTAAATACTCGAGTGAACAATACTAGAGTGAATAGTAATTTAGGTGAATAGTAACCTGTGAATAGTAATTCGTGAATAGTAACTCACGAATAGTACTCCGACACAAAAAAAGTGTCCCAAATACTCGAGTGAACGATACTAGAGTGAATAGTAATTTGGGTGAATAGTAACCCGTGAATAGTAACTCGTGAATAGTGACCATGTATTTTATGACAACTTGTTTATTTTAAAAAAAATTCACATATCACCCTTAACTTTAATCTTTTATCAATTTAACCATTTACCAAAATAGAAAAATTGAATACTTTTATTTCATAAAATTCGGGGTCTCACATCATCAATATTTTATCCCTGTAACATCAATTAATAATCATCTTTATCCAAATAATCATCTTTGCACTACAGGCCAAAGATATTCATTTGTATCACCTGTCAGTCATGTTCATCTCAACACCTGTTCATCTTTGCACTACAGGCCAAAGATATTCATCAAGTAATCATACATCTTTGCACTACAGGCCAAAGATATTCAGTAATATCATCATTTAGGACTGAGGATGATGAAAAATATCTTAAAGAGAACGAATCCAGTGAGACAGAAGGACAAATATTAGGGATTCGTATAACAGTTTATCCAAGATCAATAATACTTCATAATAATCAATTGTGAAGCAGAATTCAAAAATAAAGATCAAAACATGGATACAATCAAAGATAGTAACCATAATAAACATCTAAGACAAAAAGGGAAAATTTTTATTTTTCGGTGAATAGTGTCGTATTCGTGAATAGTACCGTATACGTAAATAGTACCGTATACGTGAATAGTAATCCCGACACAAAAAGTTCCAAATTTGATAAAAACTCATATCAATATTTCAGCATAATGATATTGAAGAAAATAATATCATTAAGAAGAAAATAATATCCCTTACCTCAAAATATCAGTACTTCTGGTCGGAATACCGGTATAAGGCTGAAAGAAAACTTGCTCTGATGAATAGAAACTCTCAAAGTATCTAAATACTCACAAAATACACTCAATAATCTAGAGAGAGAAAGAAAGAAAACTTGTTTCTGGTGTGATTTTCAATTCTAACTTAGCCCTCTATTTATAGGAAAATGTTAGCACACCGAAGCAGACTTAACCTGCAACCTGATGGCTTTACCTGCTACTATTCCCACCCACCACATTTCTTCACCAACTAAGAGTGGGGCCCACCAATTCTAGAATTTTCTATCAAAATGATAAACTCCGAAAATTCAACAATTTCTGAACCAGTCATCTCGTAAAATTCATAATAAATCATACGTTCATTTTTAACGGTTCAAAATTTGTGGACATATACTCAACTTATATATGTATAACATATCCAAAAATTACCACGATCCAACGGTCGGATTAAAAATTATAACCCCCGCAAAATATCTCAAAAATCCTGATTTTTAATACCTCCATTCCGACAAAAATACTGATAAAAACCTTAATATTAACTCCTTCATTTTTAACCACAAAAATATATCCCTCATTTATATCTACATAAAATAAATATTTCCTTATCATATGAATCAATACTTAATTATTCACAAATAATATTACAGAATCACATTTATGACAACCAGGCCGTTCCCAGGAAAGAGGAGGCTTTCCAATAAGGATTTCTCCTTACTGGCGCGCAATTAGATGACCAAACCTCTCCTTAGACAGAACTTTCTAGACATTGTCAATAATGTTATCTAATAATATTATTCAAATAATATGAATTATTGATCTGATAATGGAAAATACTGTGCAGCAATAATTATTGAAACAACAATAATATAAAATATCAACGCAACAATTATTGAATCAATAAAATAAAATATTGAACAATAACTACTGTAACAATTATTGAGTAGTGCCTTCTTACGTAAGAATCAATAATTGGTGTAATACCATGTGCTACTGTATTTTAACCACCGGGTATTCCAACAGTATTAACGGTAACAACTACGCTGTTATTTATAAATAACTTATACTTGTCGTTTTCTTCATCCAATCGCTTTTCGTTATGGGGCCCACACAAGGCTGCGCCGTTATACGAATATTCCCCGACATCAAGAATATTCCACGACCAAACGAATATTCCCCGACAAAATGAATATTTTATAACCACTTGCTTATTTTGCAAAATTTGCACATTTCACCCATAACCAAAGTATTATATCAAATTAACCCCTTATTATTTACAATAATATTTAGAGAAAATTTGATTTTATTCATTAATAAGTTGGGATCTTACAACCTCCCCTCCTTATAAAATTTCGTCCTCGAAATTGACGTACGTACCTGATGTTTCAAAAAGGTGAGGATACCTCGCTTTCATTTCTGATTCCAACTCCCAGGTCATTTCTTCAATAGCATGGTTTCTCCACAAAACCTTAACTTGTGGTATAACCTTCGTGTGTAGGACATGCTCTTTCCTATCCAAGATCTTAACAGGTACCTCCTCGTACGTTAAATCTTCAGCTATCTCGTCTAGTTCTAACTCAATAATGTGGTTCGGGTCTTTAACATATTTACGAAGCATAGATATGTGAAAAACATTATGAACACGAGACATGCTTGGAGGTAATGCGAGTCTATATGCCACATTTCCTATTCGCTCAAGAATCTCAAATAGACCAACAAATCTTGGATTGAGCTTTCCTCTCTTCCCAAATCTTGTAACTCCCTTCCATGGTGCAACACGTAATAATACATGATCCCCAATATTAAATTCCACGTCCTTCCGATGAAGATCCGCATAACTCTTTTATCGATCCTGTGCCGTTTGTATACGCTGTCGAATCGTTTGAATCTTCTCTGTAGTAATGCGTACCAACTCTGGTCCCAACAATGTTGCTTCACCCACCTCGTCCCAGCATATTAGAGAACGACATTTTCTTCCATACAACGCCTCGAATGGAGCCACACCTATGCTCGCCTGATAACTGTTGATGTAGGAGAATTCCACCAATGGTAGGTACTTATCCCAACTCCCTTTGAGATCTAGGACACAAAGTCTTAATAGATCTTCAAGAGTTTGAATAGTCCTCTCTGATTGTCCGTCCATTTGAGGATGGTATGCCGAACTGAATCGTAAATCCGTGTCCATAGCTTTCTGCAAGCTAACCCAAAATCGTGAAGTGAATCTTGGGTCACGATCCGAAACTATGGATACTGGCATGCCATACAATCTTACAATCTCGTTCACGTACATACTAGCAAGACGTTCAAGAGAATAAGTCTCACGTATCGGCAAGAAATGAGCGGACTTGGTTAATCTATCAACAATAACCCAAATCGCATCTATGCCTTGAGAAACCTTGGGAAGACCCGTAACAAAATCCATAGTAATGTGTTCCCACTTCCATTTCGGAATCTCAAGTGGTTGCAATGGACCCTTTGGTACTTGATGCTCCGCTTTTACACGTTAACAAGTTAAACATCTCGAGATAAACTCCGCGATCTCTCTTTTCATATTGCTCCACCAAAATGTATGTCGAAGATCGTGATACATTTTGGTACTCCCAAGATGGATTGCAAATGGTGTGTTGTGTGCCTCCATCATTATTCTATGCTTCAAGTCAAAATCGTTAGGAACACAAAGTCTAGAGTTGACTCGAAGTATTCCTTCTTCATCGATTCTTGCTTCTGGAATAGCACCTTCTTGCACTTTCTTCTTCATACGCATCAGCTCCATGTCCGTAGCTTGAGCAACTTTAACTTTATCGATTAAAGTCGGTTCTACTCGTATATTTGATATCATCATGTGGGTACTTGGAGCCTTCATCTCTATCTCCATCCTTTGCAAGTCATACAAAATGGGCCTTTGTGTTAACAACATTGCACTTATACCCGCATATGATCTTCTACTCAATGCGTCAGCTACTACGTTTGCTTTTCCAGGATGATATTGGATGGTATGATCGTAATCTTTCAACAGCTCGAGCCAACGTCGCTGCCGCATGTTGAGTTCCTTTTGGGTGAAAAAATATTTGAGGCTTTTATGATCTGTATAGATCCCCACTTTCTCCCCATACAGGTAGTGTCTCCAGATCTTCAACGCAAAAACGACTGCTGCCAACTCCAAATTATGAGTAGGATAATTCCTCTCATATTCTTTGAGTTGTCGTGAGGCATAGGCTATGACTTTCCCATGTTGCATGAGAACACATCCTAACCCTTTGCCTGAAGCATCGCTGTAGATAACAAATCCATTCGAACCAGATGGTATTGTTAGAACAGGTACCGAAATGAGTCTCCTCTTAAGTTCTTGGAAACTCTTCTCGCATTCCTCACTCCATACGAATTTTGTATCTTTCCGAGTCAGCTGAGTTAACGGAGTAGCGATTCGAGAAAATCCTTCCACAAATCTCCGATAATAACCAGCTAAGCCCAGAAAGCTACGTACTTCGGCTGCTCCCAACTTTGTATGGCTTCAATCTTCGCCGGGTCGACAGATACTCCATGTTTTGACACCACATGCCCAAGGAATGCTACTTCCTCAAGCCAGAACTCGCATTTCTTCAATTTGGCATATAGTTTATTTTCACGAAGCCTTTGCAGTACCAGCTTCAAATGGCGCTCATGATCTTCACGGCTTTTAGAATAGATGAGGATGTCATCAATAAAGACAACAATGAACTGATCCAAATATTCTTTGAATACACGGTTCATCATATCCATGAAGGCAGCAGGAGCATTAGTCAATCCAAAAGACATGACTAAGAATTCATAATGCCCGTACCGAGTTCTGAAGGCAGTCTTTGGAATATCCTCAGTTTTAATTTTCAGCTGATGATATCCAGAATTGTGACACCCCCAAAATAGGTCCAATCCATCCAACCCATTCTGAGTCGCCAAATACATGGTACAGAAAATAACTACAACTTTATTATTACAATTGTCGTGTAAAATACGACAACACATATACTGTGAGTTTAAATACAAATATTGTCATCTAGACAGTATTCATACTCAATTAAGTCCTCATTATACTTATTGATACACTATTTTACAAAATAGTGAGGACTACTAAAATAACTGTCTTGAACCATCATTTCATAATCCGACTAGTACTCGCTACATTCTCGCCTCCTGAGAAGAAAAATGGAACAACAAGGAAAAGGGTGAGCTCAACTAGCCCAGTAAAGAATATTATGACTAAGATAATATACAACAAATTATCGTTAGTCTTCAACAGGGAAAAATTTAATAGAATACAATACACAACAAGTTTTCAATCAATATTCGCAGCGGAAAATAATAATTCATAGAGAAGTTACGTAGAGAATGAAATCTACGATTATCTATGAATTTAAAAGCCCATCATCAATATTTTATCCCTGTAACATCAATCAATAAATATTTTGAATCAAATAGTCATCTTTGCACTACAGGCCAAAGATATTCATCAGTTGGTCATGTTCACCTCAACACCTGCTCATCTTTGCACTACGGGCCAAAGATATTCATCATAAAATCATCAATCTTTGCACTACAGGCCAAAGATATTCAGTAACATCATCATTTAGGACTGAGGATGATAAAAAATATGTTAGAGAAAACGAATCCAGTGAAACAAAAGAGTAAATATTAAGGATTCGTATTTCAGCTATTCCATGTCCAAAAATACCTCATAAACAATCATAGTGAAGTAAAATTCAAGAATGATCAAAACATGGATACAATCAAAGCTAGTATCCAGAATAGATATTTGGACGAAAAGAAGAAATTTTCATTTTTCGGTGAATAGTAACTCGTGAATAGTAACTCATGAATAGTAACCCCGACATGAAAAGTTCCAAATTTAATAAAAATTCAGATCAATACTTCGGCATAATGATATTGAAGAAAATAATATCATTTAAGAAGAAATAACATCCCTTACCTCAGCAAAAACAGTACTTCTAGTTGAAACACCGGATATAGGTTATGACTTGAACTTGCACCGTATAGCAATACTCAAAGTATTAGAATACTCACAAAAATACGCTCACTAATATAGACAGAGAAATAGAGAGAAACTTATATTTCTGGTGTGATTTTCAATTCTAACCTACGCACCCTATTTATAGGAAAATGCTTAGAACACCAAAGCAGAAAATTTAATATAATAATAATATATTTATCAAATTTTCCTTAGCCCACCTCTAGACATCTGATCTCAGCCCATTTATATCACATGTTAGCCCACTTAAATGTCAAAAAACGTTTTTCTTCAAAATAATAAATAAAACTTCCAAAAATCAATTATTTCGGAACTTCAGAACTTCAATAATTCATAATAAATAGCCCTTTTATCAGAAAATTCGAATCTCGCGAGTTTTTATAGAAAATTCAATTCTCTACAACTTTGCAGAAGAAAGTTTTTCCAAATTCCAAACAGAAATTGACCGAAATTCACAAACGGACGATTTTATAGTCAATAATAAATTTTCGATCAAGAATTATGTCCACCAACACACAAAACATGTGTTAATTATTTAATGCCACAAAAATACTCTTTCTCTTCATATACTCATATATCCCACATTCATTGTAAAAATACCACCATCAATAAATTATTAAAATAATATATTTAAATGAATTATTTTATCAGAAAAAGATAAAATATTAATTTTCAACAATTGTCACATTAAAATTTTTCTCTATCTATATCCACATAAAATCACTATTTTCCTCGTCATATAAATCAATAATTAATTATACACAAATAATATTACAGAATCACAGTACTAGCAACCAGGCCGTTCCCAAGAAAGAGGGGGCTTTCCAATAAGGATCTCTCCTTACTGGCGCGCAATTAGATGACCAAACCTCTCCTTAGACAGAACTTTCTAGACATTGCCAATAATGTTATCTAATAATATTATTCAGATAATATGAATTATTGCTCCGATAATAAAAAATACTGCTTGGTGACAATTATTGAAACAACAATAATATAAAATATCAACGCAACAATTATTGAATCAATAAAATACAATATTGAACAGTAATTACTGTAACAATTATTGAGTAGTGCCTTCTTACGTAAGAATCAATAATTGGTGCAATACCGTGTGCTACTATGCAACAACGCGTATTACCGTATTTTAACCTCCGGGTATTCCAACAGTATTAACGGTAACAACTACGCCGTTATTTATAAACAACTTATTTTTGTCGTTTTCTTCATCCAATCACTTTCTGTTATGGGGCCCACACAAGGCTGCGCCGTCGTACGAATATTCCCCGACAACAAGAATATTCCACGACCAAACAAATATTCTCTGACAACAATGAATATTTTAGGACCACTTGCTTATTTGAAATATTTGCGCATTTTACCCATAACTAACCACATTAATCAAATCAACCCTTACTATTTCAGAATAATAAATAGAGGAAATTAAATTTCATTTATTAATAATTTGGGGTCTTACAACCTCCCCTCCTTATGAAATTTCGTCCCCGAAATTGACATACGTACCTGGTGTTTCGAAAAGATGAGGATACCTCGCTTTCATTTCCGTTTCCAACTCCCAGGTCATTTCCTCAATAGCATGGTTTCTCCACAAAACTTTAACTTGTGGTATGACCTTCGTGATTAAGACATGCTCCTTCCTATCCAGAATCTTGATAGGTACCTCCTCGTACGTTAAGTCTTCGGCTATCTCGTCCGGTTCTAACTCAATAACGTGGTTCGGGTCTTTCACATATTTACGAAGCACAGATATATGAAAAATATTATGAACACGAGACATACTTGGAGGTAACGCGAGTCTATAGGCCACATTTTCTACTCGGTCAAGAATCTGAAATGGACCAATAAATCGTGGATTGAGCTTTCCTCTCTTCCCAAATCTTGTAACTCCCTTCCATGGAGTAACTCGCAACAATACATGATCCCCAATATCAAATTCCACGTCCTTTCGATGAAGATCAGCATAACTCTTTTGTCGATCATGTGCCGTTTGTATACGTTGTCGAATCGTTTGGATCTTCTCTGTAGTCATTCGTACTAACTCGGGTCCCAACAATGTTGCTTCTCCCACCTCATCCCAGCATACTGGAGAGCGACACTTTCGTCCATCCAATGCTTCAAATGAAGCCACACCTATACTTGCCTGATAACTGTTATTATAAGAGAATTTCACCAATGGTAGGTACTTATCCCAACTTCCTTTGAAATCTAGGACACAAAATCTTAATAGATCTTCAAGGGTTTGAATAGTCCTCTCTGATTGCCCGTCCGTTTGAGGATGGTATGCCGAACTGAACCGTAAATCCGTGCCCATAGCTTTTTACAAGCTAACCCAAAATCTTGAAGTGAATCTTGGGTCACGATCCGAAACTATGGATACTGGCATGTCATGCAACCTTACAATCTCATTCACGTACATACTAGCAAGACGTTCAAGGGAATAAGTCTCCCGTATCGGCAAGAAATGAGCAGACTTGGTTAATCTATCAACTATAACCCAAATAGCATTTATGCCTTGAGAAACCGTGGGAAGACCCGTAACAAAATCCATAGTAATGTGTTCCCACTTCCATTTCGGAATCTCAAGTGGTTGCAATGGACCCTTTGATATTTGATGCTCCGCCTTTACACGTTGACAAGTTAAACACCTCGAAATAAACTTTGCAATCTCTCTCTTCATATTGTTCCACGAAAATGTATGTCGAAGATCACGATACATTTTAGTACTTCCAGGATGGATCGCAAATGGTGTATTGTGTGTCTCCATCACAATATTGTACTTCAAATCAGAATCGTTAGAAACACAAAGTCTGGATTGGACTCGAAGTATTCCTTCTTCATCGATTCTTGCTTCTGGAATAGCACCTTCTTGCACTTTCTTCTTTATACGCATCAGCTCCGGGTCTATGGCTTAAGCAACTTTAACTTTATCGATTAAAGTTGATTCTACGCGTATACTTGACATCATCGCACTCGTTCCTGCATATGATCTTCTACTCAATGCGTCAGCTACCGCGTTCGCTTTTTTAGGATGGTATTGGATGGTATGATCGAAATCTTTCAACAGCTCGAGCCAACGTCGGTGTCGCATGTTGAATTCTTGGAAGCTCTTCTCGCATTCCTCGGTCCATTCGAAGTTTGATATCCTTCTTGAGTCAGCTGAGTTAATGGAGTAGCGATTCGAGAAAATCCTTTTACGAATCTCCGATAATAACCAGAAAGCTACGTATTTCGATTACTGACTTAGGTTGCTCTCAACTGTGACTCATATCCCAATCTTGGATAGCACGTCACAATGACACCTATCAGTTACTACCGCACGAATATGGCATCTCCTACGGAGAGTCTGGATTCAGTGCATTCCACAAAGGAAGTCACCAGATAAAGGCTCGGTTATCAACTTCTATAGTTGAATTTTTAACTCTTGAAGTTCAATAGGAGCCATTCGATATGAGATTTTAGAAATGGGTTTTGTACCGGGTTCAAAGTCGATACAAAATTCAATATCACGCTTTGGGAGTAAGCCAAGAAATTCTTCAGGAAATACGTCAGGAAACAAACAACAGAAATATCACTCAAATCTGACGTATTTTTGTTCAAGTCCATGACATGGGCTAAGAAAGCTTGACATCCGTTTTTCAATAAATGAATGACTTTACGGCTTGATATGAAAGAGTTTGACTTCAATAGTTTGGTTGCTTGAATTTGAATAACAGGTTGCTTAGGAATATGAAAACTAACAACCTTACGAAAGCAATCAATTTTGGTATGATGAGTAGTTAACCAATCAATTTCTAAAATCACATCAAAAGCAAGTATCTTTAAAGAGATAAGATCAACGGGTAATGTGATGGTGCTAACTTGGATCAAACAAGATTTATAAACAGTGGATGTGATGAAAGTTTCCCCTAACGAAGTCTCCACAGATAAATCAAAGTCTAATTTCTCCGGAGTCAATTTTAAACGTTGAACGCAAGCAAGAGAGATAAAAGAATGGGTAGAACCGGTATCTAATAAGGTATAAACTTCGTAAGAATTTATAATTAACTAACCCGTGCTAACTTCGTTCGGGTTCTTCGCATTCTGACCAGTCACGAAAAACGCTCTTCCAGGAACCGTTGACTTTGACTTTTCTGGGGCAGCCTTTTGAGTCACCGTCCCCGCTGAACTTGGTTTCGCTATCGTACAATCTCGAGCGATATGTCCTTCCTTTCCACAATTATAGCATACCTTGAACTGTTGTGGACAGTTTGGGCTGATATGTCCCTCTTTTCCACATTTATAGCATATGACCGGTGGTCGTTCTCCTCCCTTGGAACCAGTTGCTGCCGGTGCTGACGTCTTCGTATTATCATTGTTGAATCTCCTCTTTTTAAAATCTCCTCCCGACTCGCTTCTTCTATTTTCATAGCCACGATTACCACCAGAGTGGTTGCCGTTCTTGTCTGTACTTTTCTTTCTCCGCTGGTTATCATTGTTCTGATGACTGTTGTCACCGATATGATCCTGGTTGTGGTCCCTCGGTTGACCGTACTTGTTATCTCGCTCCAACAATTGAGCCATGTTGACAACATCTGAATAGAGAAAAAATTTATGAGAAATGAGATATTGACGTATGCCGGGTTTCAAACCTCTCAGAAACATCCGTGTCATATGTTCCTCATTCTCCACCAAATGAGGTGCAAACCTGGACAACTCTGCAAACTTCGCCTCGTACTGGGACACCGTCATGTTATTCTGCTCCAGTCTAATAAACTCTACCTCCTTTATATGACGAATACTTTCAGGAAAGTACTTGTCATTGAATAGTTTCTGAAATGTCTCCCAAGACATGCTGAGTGCAGCTGGATGGGTACACTTCACAGATTCCCACCAGTAGTCTGCCTCGCTACGGAACATAAAGGTGGCATATGGAACCTTCTGTTCCTCCGTGCATCCCAAGACATCAAATATCTTGGTAATTTGCTTGACCCATGTCTCCGCCTTAATCGAATCTGGCTTTCCCCAGAATTCTAGTGGTCCCAACTCTTTGAACTGCTTGGCTGTGACCAGCTGTGTGTTGCCATGGTTTCTTCCTATATTTTGAACAGGAATCTCCTTCGTCTGGTTTTGCATGAATCGCAAAAAGCTTCTAAACATCTCATCGTTCATCGTCTGCTCAGTGGTGTTGTTCACAGGAGGAACATTGCCAGCCTGTTGCACGTTCTCCTCGTTGGTGAGTACAGGTGTCTCCACAGTTTCATTTACTCCACTGTTAACATTCTCAGTCGACATTCTCAAATACTGCCATAAAACAAGGGTTAATTTAACAAATTAACAAATCACATAATATCCCTATATTATGACCGACCAACAATAAGCTTAGGTAGGACACACTAGCGAAGGATTTACTCGTCTCTCCCCTCCTAGTTCTATTCCCCGATCTCCGCCAGAGATCATATCCCTAAGCTCTGATACCAACTGTGACGCCCCCAAAATAGGTCCAATCCATCCAACCCATTCTGAGTCGCCAAATACATGGTACAGAAAATAACTACAACTTTATTATTACAATTGTCGTGTAAAATACGACAACACATATACTGTGAGTTTAAATACAAATATTGTCATCTAGACAGTATTCATACTCAATTAAGTCCTCATTATACTTATTGATACACTATTTTACAAAATAGTGAGGACTACTAAAATAACTGTCTTGAACCATCATTCCATAATCCGACTAGTACTCGCTACATTCTCGCCTCCTGAGAAGAAAAATGGAACAACAAGGAAAAGGGTGAGCTCAACTAGCCCAGTAAAGAATATTATGACTAAGATAATATACAACAAATTATCGTTAGTCTTCAACAGGGAAAAATTTAATAGAATACAATAGACAACAAGTTTTCAATCAATATTCGCAGCGGAAAATAATAATTCATAGAGAAGTTACGTAGAGAATGAAATCTACGATTATCTATGAATTTAAAAGCCCATCATCAACATTTTATCCCTGTAACATCAATCAATAAATATCTTGAATCAGATAGTCATCTTTGCACTACAGGCCAAAGATATTCATCAGTTGGTCATGTTCACCTCAACACCTGCTCATCTTTGCACTACGGGCCAAAGATATTCATCATAAAATCATCAATCTTTGCACTACAGGCCAAAGATATTCAGTAACATCATCATTTAGGACTGAGGATGATAAAAAATATGTTAGAGAAAACGAATCCAGTGAAACAAAAGAGTAAATATTAAGGATTCGTATTTCAGCTATTCCATGTCCAAAAATACCTCATAAACAATCATAGTGAAGTAAAATTCAAGAATGATCAAAACATGGATACAATCAAAGCTAGTATCCAGAATAGATATTTGGACGAAAAGAAGAAATTTTCATTTTTCGGTGAATAGTAACTCGTGAATAGTAACTCGTGAATAGTAACTCGTGAATAGTAACTCATGAATAGTAACCCCGACATGAAAAGTTCTAAATTTAATAAAAATTCAGATCAATACTTCGGCATAATGATATTGAAGAAAATAATATCATTTAAGAAGAAATAGCATCCCTTACCTCAGCAAAAACAGTACTTCTAGTTGAAACACCGGATATAGGTTATGACTTGAACTTGCACCGTATAGCAATACTCAAAGTATTAGAATACTCACAAGAATACGCTCACTAATATATAAAGAGAAATAGAGAGAAACTTATATTTCTGGTGTGATTTTCAATTCTAACCTAAGCACCCTATTTATAGGAAAATGCTTAGAACACCAAAGCAGAAAATTTAATATAATAATAATATATTTATCAAATTTTCCTTAGCCCACCTCTAGACATCTGATCTCAGCCCATTTATATCACATGTTAGCCCACTTAAATGCCAAAAAATGTTTTTCTTCAAAATAATAAATAAAACTTCCAAAAATCAATTATTTCGGAACTTCAGAACTTCAATAATTCATAATAAATAGCCCTTTTATCAGAAAATTCGAATCTCGCGAGTTTTTATAGGAAATCCAATTCTCTACAACTTTGCAGAAGAAAGTTTTTCTAAATTCCAAACAAAAATTGACCGAAATTCACAAACGGGTGATTTTATAGTCAATAATAAATTTTCGGTCAAGAATTATGTCCACCAACACACAAAATATGTGTTAATCATTTAATGTCACAAAAATACTCTTCCTCTTCATATACTCATATATCCCACATTCATTGTAAAAATACCACCATCAATATATTATTAAAATAATATATTTAAATGAATTATTTTATCAGAAAAAGATAAAATATTAATTTTCAACAATTGTCACATTAAAATTTTTCTCTATCTATATCCACATAAAATCACTATTTTCCTCGTCATATAAATCAATAATTAATTATACACAAATAATATTACAGAATCACAGTACTAGCAACCAGGCCGTTCCCAGGAAAGAGGGGGCTTTCCAATAAGGATCTCTCCTTACTGGCGCGCAATTAGATGACCAAACCTCTCCTTAGACAGAACTTTCTAGACATTGCCAATAATGTTATCTAATAATATTATTCAGATAATATGAATTATTGCTCCGATAATAAAAAATACTGCTTAGTGACAATTATTGAAACAACAGTAATATAAAATATCAACGCAGCAATTATTGAATCAATAAAATACAATATTGAACAGTAATTACTGTAACAATTATTGAGTAGTGCCTTCTTACGTAAGAATCAATAATTGGTGCAATACCGTGTGCTACTATGCAACAACGCGTATTACCGTGTTTTAACCTCCGGGTATTCCAACAGTATTAACGGTAACAACTATGTCGTTATTTATAAACAACTTATTTTTGTCGTTTTCTTCATCCAATCACTTTCTGTTATGGGGCCCACACAAGGCTGCGCCGTCGTACGAATATTCCCCGACAACAAGAATATTCCACGACCAGACAAATATTCCCCGACAACAATGAATATTTTAGGACCACTTGCTTATTTGAAATATTTGCGCATTTTACCCATAACTAACCACATTAATCAAATCAACCCTTACTATTTCAGAATAATAAATAGAGGAAATTAAATTTCATTTATTAATAATTTGGGGTCTTACAAGAATGAATGTCGATCTTTGAAAAGAATTGTGTTCCTTGTAACTGGTCGAACAGGTCACCAATGCGAGGTAGCGGATACCTATTCTTGATGGTGACATGGTTCAATTCTCGATAGTCAATACAAAGTCGCATACTCCCGTCCTTCTTCTTTACGAATAAAACAGGAGCACCCCAAAGAGACGTACTAGGACGAATAAAACCGATGTCCAACAACTCCTGTAGTTGGACTTTTAACTCCTGAAGTTCAATAGGAGCCATTCGATATGGAGTTTTAGAAATGGGCTTTGTACCGGGTTCAAGGTCAATAAAGAATTCAACTTCACATTCTAGGGGTAGACCAGGAAGTTCTTCAGGAAATACATCGGGAAATTCTCTAACAATAGAAATATTATTCAAATCTGACTTGTCTTTGTTCAAATCCATAACATGGGCTAAGAAAGCTTGACATCCGTTTTTCAATAAACGAATAGCTTTGTGGCTTGATATGACAGTGACTGATTTTAGTGGTTTAGTAGTTTGAATTCGTATGACAGGTTGGTTAGGAATATGAAAACTAACAACCTTACGAAAACAATCAATTTTAGCATGATGAGTGGTTAACCAATCAATTCCTAAAATCACATCAAAAGCAAGTATTTTTAAAGAGATAAGATCAACAGGTAATGTGATAGTGCCAACTTGGATTAAGCAAGATTTATAAACTGTAGATGTAATGAAAGTTTCTCCTAACGGAGTCTCCACAGATAGGTCCAAGTCTAATTTCTCCAGAGTCAAGTTTAAACGTTGAGCACAAGCAGGAGAGATAAAAGAATGGGTAGAACCGGTATATAGTAAGGTATAAACTTCGTAAGAATTTATAATTAACTAACCCGTTATACCTTCGTTCGGGTTCCTCGCGTTTTGGGCAGTCACCACAAACGCTCTTCCAAAAACCGCCGACTTTATTTTGTCCGTATCCGCCTTTGGTGTCACCGTCCCCGCTGAACTTGATTTTGCTACAGAACACTCTCGAGCTATATGACCCTCATTTCCACAGTTATAACATACCTTAGATTATTGTGGGCAGTTTGGGCTGATATGTCCCTCTTTCTAATATTTATAACATACGACCGGTGGTCGTTCTCCTCCCCTAGAAACAGTTGATATGTGTGCTGACGTCTTCACGTTATCATTGTTGTACCTTCTCTTCTTGAAATCTCCTCCCGACTCGCTCCTTCTATTATCACGACCACGATTACCACCCGAGTGGTTACCGTTTTTGTCCGAATGTTTTCCTCCCTGCTAGTTTTCATTGCTTCGATGACTGCCGCCACCGGTATGACCCTGGTTGTGGTCCCTTGGTTGCACATACTCATTATCTCACTCTAATAATTGAGCCCTGTTTACAACATCTGAATATAAAGAAAATTCATGAGAGATAAGATATTGCCGAATCTCGGGTTTTAGACCTCTCAGAAACATCTTTGTCATTCGTTCCTCATTTTCGACCAAATGAGGTGCAAACCTGGATAACTCTGCAAACTTCGCCTCATACTGGGACACCGTCATGTTGTTTTGTTCCAGTATGATAAACTCCACCTCCTTTATATGACGAATACTTTCAGGAAAGTACTTGTCATTGAACAGTTTTTGAAATATTTCCCAGGATATGTTGAGTGCATCAGGCTGGGTACGCTTCACAGACTTCCACCAGTAGTCTGCCTCACCGTGGAACATAAAGGTGGCGAATGGAACCTTCTGTTCCTTCGTGCATCCCAAGACATCGAATATCTTGGTAATTTGCTTGACCCACGTTTCCGCCATGATCGGATCCGGCTTTTCCTTAAATTCTGGTGGTCCCAATTCTTTGAACTGCTTAGCTGTGACAAACCGCGCGTTGTTATCATTTCCACCCGTATTCTGCACATGAGTCTCTCTCGTCTGATTTTGCATGAACTGCAAAAAGCTTCTAAACATTCCATCATTCATCGTTTGCTCGGTAACGTTGTTTACAGGAGGAATATTGCCTTCCAGTTGCACGTTCCCCTAGGTGGTGATCAAAGGTGTCTCCACGGTCTGATTTACTCCATTATTAACGTTCTCAGCTGCCATTCTTAAATACTGCCATAAAACAAGGGTTAATAGTCATGTCATATATTATCCCTATACTCTGACCGACCAAATAAACACCAAATAAACTTAGTCAGGTCATACTAGCGAAGGAATTCCCCGTCTCTGCCCTCCTAGTTCTTGTCTCACATCTAAGCCAGGGATCATATCCCTAAGCTCTGATACCAACTGTGACGCCCCCAAAATAGGTATACAACACCCATTCTGAGTCGCCAAATACATGGTACAGAAAGCAAACTATAACTTCAATAATACAATTGTCGTGCAAAATACGACAACACATACTGTGAGTTTAAATACAAATATTATCTTCTAGACAATATCCACACTCAAATAAGTCCTCAATATAATTATTCAAATATTATTTTACAGAAATAGTGAGGACTGCTAAAACATCTTTTTAAAACCATCACTCCATACCCCGACTAAATCCTACTATGTTCTCACCTCCTGAGAAGAAAAATGGAACAAAAAGGAAAAGGGTGAGCTCAACTAGCCCAGTAAAGAATATTATGACTAAGATAATATACAACAAATTATCGTTAGTCTTCAACAGGGAAAAATCTGATAGAATATAATCGACAACAAGTTTTAGATCAACAACTACAGCGGAAACAACAAACCATTAGAAGACTCAAGTAGAGAAAGAATTCTACTATCTTCTAAGATTTAAAAGTCCATCATCAATATTTTATCCCTGTAACATCAATTAATAATCATCTTTATCCAAATATTCATCTTTGCACTACAGGCCAAAGATATTCATTTGTATCACCTGTCAGTCATGTTCATCTCAACACCTGTTCATCTTTGCACTACAGGCCAAAGATATTCATCAAGTAATCATACATATTTGCACTACAGGCCAAAGATATACAGTAATATCATCATTTAGGACTGAGGATGATGAAAAATATCTTAATGAGAACGAATCCACTGAGACAGAAGGACAAATATTAGGGATTCGTATAACAGTTTATCCAAGATCAATAATACTTCATAATAATCAATTGTGAAGCAGAATTCAAAAATAAAGATCAAAACATGGATACAATCAAAGATAGTAACCATAATAAATATCTTGGACAAAAAAGGGAAAATTTTTATTTTCGGTGAATAGTGCCGTATTCGTGAATAGTACCGTATACGTGAATAGTGTCGTATACGTGAATAGTAACCCCGACACAAAAAGTTCCAAATTTGATAAAAACTCATATCAATATTTCAGCATAATGATATTGAAGAAAATAATATCATTAATGTAAGACCCCGAATTTTATGAAATAAAAGTATTCAATTTTTCTATTCAGTAAATGGTTAAATTGATAAAATTTTAAAGTTATGGGTGAAATATGAATTTTTTTTTCAAAATAAGCAAGTGTAAAATAATCATTGTTGTCGGGGAATATTCTTTCTGTCGGAGAATATTCGTACGACGGCGCAGCTATTTGTGGGCCCCATAACAGAATAACTGTCGGGTGAAGAAAATGACAAATTTGAGTTTTTACAAATAACGGCGTAGTTGTTACCGTTAACACTGTTGAAATATCCGGTGGTTAAAATACAGTAATACGCGTTATTGCACAGTAGCACACGGTATTGCATAGTATTTTTGAAATTATTGATTCTTGCGTAAGAAGGCACTACTCAATAATTGTTACAGTAATTACTGTTCAATATTTTATTTTATTGATTCAATAATTGCTACGTTGAAATTTTATATTATTGTTGTTCAATAATTGTTGCTGCACAGTATTTTCTATTATCAGATCAATAATTCATATTATTTGATAATATTATTAGATAGCATTATTGGCAATGTCTAGAAAGTTCTGTCTAAGGAGAGGTTTGGTCATCTAATTGCGCGCCAGTAAGGAGAAATCCTTATTGGAAAGCCCCCTCTTTCCTGGGAACGGCCTGGTTGTCATAAATGTGATTCTGTAATATTATTTGTGAATAATTAATTATTGATTCATATGATAAGGAAATATTTATATTATGTGGATATAAATGAGGGATATATTTTTGTGGTTAAAAATGAAGGAGTTAATGTTGAGATTTTTATCAGTATTTTTGTCGGAATGGAGGTATTAAAAATCAGAGTTTTTGAGATATTTTGCGGGGGTTATAATTTTTAATCCGACCGTTGGATCGTGGTAATTTTTGGATATGTTATACATATATAAGTTGAGTATATGTCCACAAATTTTGAACCGTTAAAAATGAACGTATGATTTGTTATGAATTTTACGAGATGACTGGTTCAGAAATTGTTGAATTTTCGGAGTTTATCATTTTGGTGGAAAATTCTAGAATTGGTGGGCCCCACTTGTGGTTGGTGAAGAAATGTGCTGAATTATATTTCAAATGTGGTGGGTGGGAATAGTAGCAGGTAAAGCCATCAGGTTGCAGGTCAAACCTACCAAAATTTTCCTATAAATAGAGGGCTAAGTTAGAATTGAAAATCACACAAAAAACATAAGCTTTCTCTCTTTCTCTCTCTATATTATGAAGCATATTTTGTGAGTATTTAGATACTTTGAGAGTTTCTATTCATCAGTGCAAGTTTCTTTCAGCCTTATACCGATCAGAAGTACTGCTCTTTTGAGGTAAGGGATTGTAAGGGATTGTAAGGGATAGTAAGGGATAGTAATGGATTTTAAGGGTTGTTATGATTTTCAGTTTCGTAATTTTTCTGATTTTCAAAAACTCTGGAAAAATTTGAAATGATATTTTGATGAGTTTTATTGATTGTGTCCAAAAATAGTGATTTTTGGATGTATAGATTGAGAGTTATGAATTTTATGAGAAAAGACTATTTTAAAAGTAACTGCTTATAATTTCTTGTGGTTAACTCCAAAATTGATGAAATTTTTATTGGGAGTACATGTATATGATGGAAGTATACTCTGTTAATTTCAAAATTTTTGGACAAAAGTACAATTTTTGATAAATGTCTAAATATTCGGCTATTTTGGCTATATGAAAAATAGTAAATGACTTTTAAAAATTTTGAGAAAAATATATGTTCACTATGGGACTATATTATGCTAAATCTCAGAAAATAAATATTTTTGGAACTGATTTGGTATTTTTTATGAAAATGGTCTAGTTATGAGTAAATGAATTAAATATGTTTTGTGAGGAAAGAAAATTGAAAAATAGGATTTTATGGCTTGAGAATCCTATATGAGGTATATGCAGATTTTTGATGAGGGTTTTGGTTATTGGTGATGAAATATTATGAGTTTGGCATTTTAAGATGATTAAATGCATTATTTAGTAAGTGTAAACAATTTAAATAAATTGTTTATAAGCTTAAGAAATATTATTCTTTCAATATCATTATACCGAAATATTGGTATGGATTTTATTGTGGAATTTCTATCTTTTTGTGTCGGGTTTACTATTCACGAGTTACTATTTATGAGTTACTATTATATATGACATTTTTTATAACCTTGATGTTGAAATTCTCTTTCGCTTGAGTGTAAAGATGGGTAAATTATTGGTATGATCATGACTATGGGTTCTCTTTGGCCAGTAGTGCAAAGATGAATTGTTGACTAGTATGATCATGACCATTGAATTTATAATTGAATATATTTAGCTTAAGTGCAAAGGTGAATTGATCAACATGGTTATAATTATTGTTTATATAATTCTGAATTGATTATATATTTCTTTGAGATATTAATATATTTGGCATGTAGTACAAATATGAATTGTTGAGGAATATCTTTGGCCTGTAGTGCAAAGATGAATTGTAGATGAATATCTTTGGCCTGTAGTGCAAAGATGGTCTGTTGATGAATATCTTTGGCCCGTAGTGCAAAGATGACCTGTTGTTGAATATCTTTGGCCAGTAATGCAAAGATGAACTGTTGACGAATATCTTTGGCATGTAGTGCAAAGATGACTTGTTGATGAATATCTTTGGCCCGTAGTGCAAAGATGAAGTTATTAGTATGATTATGAACAAGAACTGTGATTTGGTATAACCATGATGTTTGATGTTTCAGGTGATGAAAATTATCTTTTGTTCTGGATGAGAAGAGGAATTTAGAACTACAGTTATGATTATGAGTTATTCATATGATTGTGGACCAGAATTGTTGATTGATGTTACAGGGATAAAACATTGTTGATGGATTTTTAACATGGAGAAGATAATAGACTTTATAGTCTATTTGACTCTTCTAATGGATTGCTCGTTCCGCTGCAACTATGGTTGAAATTTTTATCATTTACCATATGTTCTAAATCTCTGATTTATTGTTGATGAAGGCTATTGATAATTGAATTATCTTTAGTCATGATATTCTTTACTGAGCTAGTTGTGCTCACCCTTTTGCTTCACAATTCCTTTCAGGTAATAAGAGTGTAGCTGGGTCGAGCGAGGGTAACGGGAAATAGAACGGTGGTCTCTAGCTGTGGATGTTTTCCCCGAAGCAGTATAGAAAAGTTCATTTAGTAGTTATATTTGGTGAATCCAATAGGGTAAGGTGTACCCAACGTTGGAAGGGTGGTTTGCCATTATCATACAAGATGTCTAACGACATACAACCTCGTGTCATCATAAGACAGGGATGTGCTCATCCACTTGCTGAGTATATATACGAGCACTACCTATATAATCTTGGTGTTTGTTTGAAGTATAATTCTCAATTAGAGACAGTAGAGATAATGATATGTCAAGAGAAGACTCACCATTGGGAAGAATATGATAGTAATCTTCTCGTTTTTCTTTGGGGTCTATTGGGTCAACCAAGGATAATTCTGTGGCCATATGATATCTATCATAACCTAGACGCATGGCCTCCCATGTACGAAGGTTTCCTTGAGCACTTCCCAAAGATTCTAATTTCTAAAACAGTTTTTGACTATACCTTTATGTAAGGTGTTATTGTGAGGTGATGTCCACGGTTGGAACATGAGTCACATTTGGTATATATTTGTATCCAAACTCACAGTATATGTGTTGTTGTATTTTGCACGACAATTGTTGTAATAAAGTTGTAGTTGTTTTCTGTACCATGTATTTGGCGACTCAGAATAGGTTGGATGGAATGAACCTATTTTGGGGTCATTACAATTAAGAAGAAAATAATATCCCCTACCTCAAAATATCAGTACTTCTGGTCGGAATACCGGTATAAGGCTGAAAGAAACTTGCTCTGATGAATAGAAACTCTCAAAGTATCTAAATACTCACAAAATACACTCAATAATCTAGAGAGAGAAAGAAAGAAAACTTGTTTCTGGTGTGATTTTCAATTCTAACTTAGCCCTCTATTTATAAGAAAATGTTAGCACGCCGAAGCAGACTTAACCTGCAACCTGATGGCTTTACCTACTACTATTCCCACCCACCACATTTGAATAAAAATCTCAGCACATTTCTTCACCAACCAAGAGTGGGGCCCACCAATTCTAGAATTTTCTATCAAAATGATAAACTCCGAAAATTCTACAATTTCTGAACCAGTCATCTCGTAAAATTCATAATAAATCATACGTTCATTTTTAACGGTTCAAAATTTGTGGACATATACTCAACTTATATATGTATAACATATCCAAAAATTATCACGATCCAACGGTCGGATTAAAAATTATAACCCCCGCAAAATATCTCAAAAATCCTGATTTTTAATACCTCCATTCTGACAAAAATACTGATAAAAACCTCAACATTAACTCCTTCATTTTTAACCACAAAAATATATCCCTCATTTATATCCACATAAAATAAATATTTCCTTATCATATGAATCAATAATTAATTATTCACAAATAATATTACAGAATCACATTTATGACAACCAGGTCGTTCCCAAGAAAGAGGGGGCTTTCCAATAAGGATTTCTCCTTACTGGCGCTCAATTAGATGACCAAACCTCTCCTTAGACAGAACTTTCTAGACATTGCCAATAATGTTATCTAATAATATTATTCAAATAATATAAATTATTGATCTGATAATGGAAAATACTGTGCAGCAACAATTATTGAAACAACAATAATATAAAATATCAGCGCAACAATTATTGAATCAATAAAATAAAATATTGAACAATAACTACTGTAACAATTATTGAGTAGTGCCTTCTTACGTAAGAATCAATAATTGGTGCAATACCGTGTGCTACTGTATTTTAACCACCGGGTATTCTAACAGTATTAACGGTAACAACTACGCCGTTATTTATAAATAACTTATACTTGTCGTTTTCTTCATCCAATCGCTTTCCGTTATGGGGCCCACACAAGGCTGCGCCGTCGTACGAATATTCCCCGACAGCAAGAATATTCCACGACCAAACGAATATTCCCCGACAAAATGAATATTTTATAACCACTTGCTTACTTTGTAAAATTTGCACATTTCACCCATAACCAAAGTATTATATCAAATTAACCCCTTATTATTCACAATAATATTTAGAGAAAATTTGATTTTATTCATTAATAAGTTGGGGTCTTACAGTTAACGATAATAACTACACCGTTATTTATAAAAACTCAGGCTTGTCGTTTTCTTCATCCAATCGCTTTCCGTTATGGGGCCCACACAAGGCTGTGCCATCGTACGAATATTCTCCGACAGCAAGAATATTCCACGACCAAACGAATATTTCCCAACAACAATGAATATTTTATAACCACTTGCTTATTTAAAATATTTGCGCATTTTACCCACAACTAACAACATTAATCAAATAAACCCTTACTATTTCAAAATAATAAGTAGAAAAAATTTAATTTTATTAATAAAAAGTTGGGGTCTTACATATACCTATTTTGGGGGCGTCACATAATCTATAATGTTTCTGACTCTTTGTATTATAATTGTAATATTACTGTAATATGATCTTTGTTAACAATATGTTGTATGATTGATGTATTCTTAGTAACAATATGTTATAATATGGTAGAATAACTTATAAATTATTACAACATGTTGTTACTAAGAGTAGAGTAGTAAAGATTGTATTTAGTTTTTATTTAGTCTACTATATTCTACTCTAATAATTTACATCATATTACTCTATTATATTTAGCTTTTGTTTAAACAAAATATTATAAGTAAGGTTATGTGTTATCAAAGTGATATTTAATATTGTTGTTTCAATTGGTTTTGGAACTGAAACCGCACGAAATGAAATCGCACCGCACTAATTACAAACTATTTCATATACTATTTTAGATTTGTCAAAACGCACCATGTTCACCCCTATACAAGGAGAGAGAGAATGGATGATTGAATATGTTGTGCGACTTGAATCTCGAGACAAGGTTGTGGGAGATCTGAGATAATCTTCGTGAGTTTTAATAATTTTGTTGTTGAATCTGAGATACTTATTTTGAGGTTGAGGAAGTTTTCCCTAACCTATATGATTTTTATCAGGGTTTGAGAAAGAATCAAATCTATTTTGTTTTGATTTTATATTGGATCTTTATAAAGTTGAACCCGATTTTGATTCTCATAATTCGGATTTTTTGTTTTTCGATTATTTTGGTTTTTTTATTTTATCTGTTTTACCATTTTACCCTTTTAATCTATCAATAATGTTTAATCTCAAAATAAAAAATTATTTTTTACACACATCAACTGATTTATGCTCAAATAGCCATGTGAACAATTTCTGACGTAATAGCCTCAATTGAATGAAATTAAAAAAAATCAATAGTTCAATTATTTAATTAGCAAAATTGAAAGGTGGATCATCAAAATAGAATATGATAAATAAATAATTAGGATAATAAATCATATTTAAGTCTTCTTTTCAACCCCAACCCAAAAGAAAAAAGGTTTCGTTTTTCATCATGTGGTAAATTTATATGTATGCCAAATTATCCTAACCTAACAAAGCTAGTAGTCTCATATTTGTTGTCTCAAATAATACTCCTATAACATTATTTTAACTACAAAGATAATATTATTAGTCTTAAATTTTTACTCTTAAATAATATGACATTGAATAAGATAAAATATACAATTAATCACATGAGATTTACTCAATCAATATATCGATGACACATTATTTAAAACACTTTTTAAAATAATTTTTTCCCTAACTATATTATTATATGATTTACTATATTTTTATCAAAACTCTAGCTATAAAACATTGACGTACCACTTTCCTCAAAATAAAAAAGAATGTGTTCCTTCCGTCTCATAATATATGATGTTTTAGAGTTGTGTAAAAAAATTAAAAAAATAATTGTATAATATTAATTGTCTATAATATCTTTTACCATATACTTATCTTATAATCTTTTTCTTGTCTGTAATATTTTCTTATTAAGGATAATTTAAAAAAAAATTATAATTAATTCTCTTAAATTATATATATATTTTTTAAATAATTTGAGAAAATTAAAATTTTATGGGACGGAGAGGAGTATAATAATAATAACAAGAGTAATTGTAAAACCCCAACTTTTATAAATAAAAATGAATTTTCTATAAATATCATTTTTGAATATTATGGAGTTAATTTGATATAATGTTATAGTTGTGGGTAATATTTATAAATTTTGTAAAGTAAGCAAGTTGTTTTAAAATATTTGTTTGGTCGGGGAATATTCTTTTTGTCGGGAAATATTCGTACGACGGTACAATCGTTGGTGGACCCCACAACAGAAGTATAGTCGTAATTAGAAAACGACAAAATTATCTTTCTATAAAAATAATGGCTGAGGTGTTACCGTTAAAACCGTTAAAACTGTTGAACTACTCGGTAGTAAAAGTACAGTAATACGCGTGGTTGCATAGTAGCACACGGTATTAATTATTGATGCTTACGTGAAAAGTCACTCAGCTATACTCAATTATTTCTACAGTAATTGCTGCATCATATCTCTTAAATTATTGTCATAGTATCATCTGTATAATATGTTATATTATTAAATCAATAATTGTGACGTTGTGGTAAGTTTGGTTATTTTTTATGGGTGGCCCATATGTCATCATCTAAGAGTCTCTTCGTCAATAGTAATTACCGTCGTCAATTGTATTTACCTTGGTCAATAGTATTTACCTTGGTCAATAGTAATTACCTTCGTCAATAGTATTTACCTTGGTCAATAGTATTTACCTTCGTCAATAGTATTTACCTTGGTCAATAGTAATTACTTTCGCCAATAGTAGTTATCCCTTCAATATTACCAAGAGTCATTTGACCCTTCGTTAAGACCAATAGTCATTTGACCCTTCGTTAAGACCAAGAGCCACCTTCAGTTTTTCTATAAATAGAGGCCTAGGGCTTCATTATTTTTCACGAATTCATTCAAGCTATAGAGAGAGAAAGTATAGAGAGAATAAGAGAGAGAGAGAATAAAAGTATTCTGCTACTTCACTTTTCCAATATCCAGTTCTTTTAAGGTAAGGGGTGTTATTCTTTCTTATTCATGAAGAGAACTGTTGTTATTCCATTTCTTATTATTCTGTTGGAATAACCTGTATACGTGGTCTACCCTATACTTGGTGACATTTTTCTATTATTCTGTTGGAACATCCTGTCTGTGTGTTTTACACCGGACCTGGTTCCGTTTTTATTATTATTCTGTTGGAACATCCTGTCTATGTGTTTTACACCGGACCTGGTTCCGTCTTGTTATTATTCTGTTAGAACATCCTGTCTGTGTGTTTTACACCGGACCTGGTTCCATTATTTATTATTCTGTCGGAATATCATGTCTGTGCGTTTACGCCGGACCTGGTTCCATTTTTATTATTCTGTTGGAATAACCTGTCTGTGCGGTCTATCGCATGCATGGTGATTTCTTTTGTTATTCCATTCTTTATTATACTCAGTTGGTTAAGTTTTGACTTCTATACTCTATGAAATTTATGGAATATCCTTGATAATTGCGTTTCATCCAGTATCTTTTCATGAATATATTCTTCTAAGCATTCTTGAATTTTACTCCACAAAGCAGTATCATGTTGACAATTTGGATGTTGTTAATTCTTGGATAAATTAATTCTTGAACTTGTTTTATTGAATTCTTATATCATTGTTGTAACGACCCCAAAACAGGTTCATTCCACCCAACCCATTCTGAGTCGTCAAATACATGGTACAGAAAACAACTACAACTTTATTACAACAATTGTCGTACAAAATACAACAACACATATGCTGTGAGTTTGAATACAAATATATACCAAATGTGACTCATGTTCCAACCGTGGACATCACCTCACAATAACACCTTACATAAAGGTATAGTCAAAAACTATTTTAGAAATTAGAATCTTTGGGAAGTGCTCAAGGAAACCTTCGTACATGGGAGGCCACGCGTCTAGGTTATGATAGATATCATATGTGTGACGCCCCCAAAATTAGGTATACATCACCCATCTTGGGTCGTCAGATACATAGTACAGAATACAAATACAACTGATTAATACATCTGTCGTGTACAACACGACAAAACATAAACTGTGAGTTTGAATACAAATATTATCTTCTAGAGAGTATTCATACTCAAAAGGAGTCCTCATTACATTTATTAACACACCATTACATAGAATAGTGAGGACTACTAACTAATACTATCATTCGGACCATCACTCCGTACCCCGACTTGTCCCAGCTACGTTCTCATTTCCTGAAGAGAACAGTGAAAGAAAGGGTGAGCTCAACTAGCCCAGTAAGAAATATTATGACTAAGATAATGCAGAATAAATTATCATTAGCCTTCAACAATGTTAAACTGATAAAATATAATAGACATCAAGTTTAACTGTAGCGGAACAAGCAATCCATTAAAAGAGTCAAGTAGAAAATAAACTCTACTATCTTTTATGATTTAAAAAGTTTTTCAACACTGTAATCGCTGAGACTCAGCTTAATAAAATAATCCACATCATCGAATCACCCCTGCACTACGGCCAAGGATATTCGTGTATTCATTAATGGTCATGATCATGCCAACAACTGTCCATCAATGCACTACGGGCCAATGAGGACTTTTACCACATCATTTGTAACATTACGGTCATGATTATACCGAATAATCCCTGGTCATAATCATACCAAGTCCATCTATGCAATACAGGCCACAGATGACTTTCAACATTTTATAAACATGAGGATGATGACAATGATATAAGAATTCAATAAAACAAGTTCAAGAATTAATTTATCCAGGAATTAACAACGTCCAAATTGTCAACATGATACTGCATTGTGGAGTAAAATTCAAGAATGCTTAGAAGAATATTTTCTTGAAAAGATACTGGATGAAACGCAACTATCAAGGATATTCCACAAATTTCATGGAGTATAGAAGTCAAAACTTAACCAACTGAGTACAATAAAGAATGGAATAACAAAAGAAATCACCATGCATGCGATAGACCGCACAGACAGGTTATTCCAATAGAATAATAAATAATGGAACCAGGTCCGGCGTAAACGCACAGACAGGATATTCCGACAGAATAATAAATAATGGAACCAGGTCCGGTGTAAAACACACAGACAGGATATTCCAACAGAATAATAATAAAACGGAACCAGGTCCGGTGTAAAACACACAGACAGGATGTTCCAACAGAATAATAAACGGAACCAGGTCCGGTGTAAAACACACAGACAGGATGTTCCAACAGAATAATAGAAGAATGTCACCAAGTATAGGGTAGACCGCGTATACTGGTTATTCCAACAGAATAATAACAAATGGAATAACAGAAGTTCTCTTCATGAATATAAAAGAAATAATATTCCCTACCTTAAAAGAACTGGATATTGGAAAAGTGATGTAGCAGAATACTTTTATTCTCTCTCTCTTATTCTCTCTATACTTTCTCTCTCTATAGCTTGAATGAATTCGTGAAAAATAATGAAGCCCTAGGCCTCTATTTATAGAAAAACTGAGGGTGGCTCTTGGTCTTAACGAAGGGTCAAATGACTCTTGGTCTAACGAAGGGTCAACTACTATTGACGAAAGTAATTACTATTGACCAAGGTAAATACTATTGACGAAGGTAATTACTATTGACCAAGGTAAATACTATTGACGAAGGTAATTACTATTGACCAAGGTAAATACTATTGACGAAGGTAATTACTATTGACGAAGGTAATTACTATTGACGACGGTAATTACTATTGACGACGGTAATTACTATTGACGACGGTAATTACTATTGACGAAGAGACTCTTAGATGATGACATATGGCCCCCCATAAAATAACCAAACTTACCACAACGTCTCAATAATATAACATATTATACAGATGATACTATGACAATAATTTAAGAGATATGATGCAGCAATTACTGTAGCAATAATTGAGTATAGCTGAGTGACTTCTCACGTAAGCATCAATAATCAATACCGTGTGCTACTATGCAACCACGCGTATTACTGTACTTTTACTACCGAGTAGTTCAACAGTTTTAACGGTTTTAACGGTAACACCTCAGCCGTTATTTTTATAGAAAGATAATTCTGTCGTTTTCTCAATCCGACAATAATTCCGTTGTGGGGTCCACCAATGATTGTGCCGTCGTACGAATATTCCCCGACAAAAAGAATATTCTCCGACCAAACGAATATTTTATAACAACTTGCTTACTTTGCAAAATTTATAAATATTACCCACAACTATAACATTATATCAAATTAACTCCATAATATTCAAAAATGATATTTATAGAAAATTCATCTTTATTTATAAAAATTGGGGTCTTACAACCTCCCCTTCTTATGAAATTTCGCCCTCGAAATTAGGGTACGTACCTGGTATGTCGAAGAGGTAAGGATACCTTGATTTCATTTCTGATTCTAACTCCCAAGTCATTTCCTCAACATCGTGGTTTCTCCACAAAACTTTGACTTGAGGTATAACCTTGGAGCGTAGAATATGTTCCTTCTTATCCAAGATTTGAACAGGAACTTCTTCATACGTCAAATCCTCCGCTATTTCGTCCGGTTCTAACTCAATAATGTGGTTCGGGTCTTCCACATATTTGCGTAACATGGATATGTGGAAAACGTTATGAACACGAGACATACTTGGCGGTAAAGCGAGTCTATAAGCCACAGTTCCTACTCGATCGAGGATTAAAAATGGACCGATGAATCGAGGATTTAGCTTTCCTCTCTTTCCAAATCTCGTAACTCCTTTCCATGGAGCAACACGTAAGAACACATGATCTCCTACATCAAATTCCACGTCCTTTCGATGAAGATCAGCATAACTCTTTTGTCGATCTTGTGAGGTTTTTATACGTTGTCGGATCGTTTGAATCTTTTCTGTAGTCATACGTACCAACTCCGGTCCCAACAACGTTGCTTCGCCCACCTCATCCCAGCATACTGGAGAACGACATTTTCTTCCATACAATGCTTCGAATGGAGCCATGCCAATACTTGCTTGATAACTGTTGTTGTAGGAAAACTCCACCAATGGTAAGAACTTGTCCCAACTTCCCTTGAAGTCAAAGACACAGAGTCTTAATAGATCTTCAAGAGTTTGAATAGTCCTCTCTGATTGTCCGTCCGTCTGAGGATGATATGCTGAACTAAATCGTAACTCCGTGCCCATAGCTTTTTGTAAACTAACCCAAAATCGTGAAGTGAATCTTGGGTCTCGATCAGAAACTATGGATACTGGCATACCATGCAGTCTTACAATCTCGTTTATGTACATACGAGCAAGACGTTCAAGTGTATAAGTTTCTCGTATCGGTAAGAAATGAGCAGACTTGGTCAATCTATCAACAATGACCCAAATCGCATCAATACCTTGAGAAACCCTAGGAAGACCGGTAACGAAATCCATGGTAATGTGCTCCCACTTCCATTCTGGAATTTCAAGTGGTTGCAATGGACCTTTTGGTACTTGATGCTCCGCTTTGACTCGTTGACAAGTTAGACACCTTGAGATAAACAACGCTATCTCTCTCTTCATATTGCTCCACCAAAATGTATGACGAAGATCATGATACATTTTGGTACTTCCAGGATGGATTGCAAACGGTGTGTTGTGCGCCTCCATCATGATTTCATACTTTAAATCAGGGTTGTTAGGAACACAAAGTCTGGAGTTGACTCGAAGTATTCCTTCTTCATCGATTCTTGCTTCCGGCATAGAACCTTCTTGCACTTTCTTCCTCATACGCATCAGCTCCAGGTCTGTAGCTTGAGCAGCTTTAACTTTATCGATTAAAGTCGGTTCTACTCGTATATTCGCCATCATCACATGGGTCCCTGGAGTCTTTAACTCTATCTCCATCCTTTGCAAGTCACACAAAATGGGCCTTTGCGTTGTTAATATTGCACTTGTACCCGCATATGATCTTCTACTCAATGCGTCAGCTACCACGTTCGCTTTTCCAGGATGGTATTGAATGGTATGATCATAATCTTTCAACAGTTCAAGCCAACGTCGTTGTCGCATGTTGAGTTCCTTTTGAGTGAAGAAATATTTGAGGCTTTTATGATCCGTAAAGATCTCCACTTTCTCCCCATACAAGTAATGCCTCCAAATTTTAAGTGCAAAGACAACAGCTGCCAACTCTAGATCATGAGTAGGATAATTCCTCTCATATTCCTTGAGTTGTCTTGATGCATAGGCTATGACTTTTCCATGTTGCATGAGAACGCATCCCAACCCTTTGCTCGAAGCATCACTGTAGATGACAAATCCCTCCGAGCCAGATGGTATTGTTAGAACAGGTGCTGAAATGAGTCTCCTCTTGAGTTCTTGAAAACTCTGCTCACATTCTTCGCTCCAACCAAACTTTGTATCTTTCCGAGTCAGCTGAGTTAATGGAGTAGCGATTCGAGAAAATCCTTCCACGAATCTCCGATAATAACCAGCTAAACCAAGAAAGCTACGTACCTCGGTCACTGATTTAGGTTGCTCCCAGCTTTGAATAGCTTCAATCTTTGCCGGGTCAACCGATATTCCACGACTTGATACTACGTGCCCAAGGAATGCTACCTCCTCCAGCCAGAACTCGCATTTCTTCAACTTGGCATAAAGCTTGTATTCACGAAGCTTTTGGAGTACCAGCCTCAAGTGTTGCTCATGATCTTCACGGCTTTTGGAATAAATAAGGATGTCATCAATAAAGACGACCACAAAGTGATCCAAATATTCCTTGAATACCCGGTTCATCATATCCATGAAGGCAGCAGGAGCATTAGTCAATCCAAAGGACATGACTAGGAATTCATAATGCCCGTACCGAGTTCTAAAAGCCGTCTTTGGAATATCCTCAGTTCTAACCTTCAGCTGATGATATCCAGAACGAAGATCGATCTTTGAAAAGAATTGTGCTCCTTGCAACTGGTCAAACAGGTCATCAATACGTGGCAATGGGTACCTGTTTTTGATGGTGACATGATTCAACTCCCGATAATCAATACAAAGTCGCATACTCCCATCTTTCTTCTTCACGAACAGAACAGGAGCACCCCAAGGAGAAGTACTAGGACGAATAAAACCAATGTCTAACAATTCCTGCAGTTGGTCTTTAACTCCTGAAGTTCAATAGGAGCCATTCGATATGGGGCTTTGGAAATGGGTTTTGTACCGGGTTCAAGGTCGATACAAAATTCAATTTCACGCTCTGGGGGTAGGCCAGGAAGTTCTTCAGGGAATACGTCAGGAAATTTATTAACAATAGAAATATCATTCAAAACTGACGTATTTTTGTTTAGATCTGTGACATGAGCTAAGAAAGCTTGACATCCGTTTTTCAATAAACGAATAGCTTTATGGCTTGAGATGACAGCGATTGATTTTAATGGTTTGGTTGCTTGAATTCGCATAATAGGTCGATTAGGAATATGAAAGCTAACAACCTTACGAAAACAATCAATTTTTGCATGATGAGTAGTTAACCAATCAATCCCTAGAATCACGTCAAATGCAAGTATTTTTAATGAAATCAGATCGACAGGTAATGTGTGGGTACCAACTTGAACCAAACAAGACTTATAAACCGTGGATGTAATGAAGGTTTCTCCCAATGGAGTTTCAACAGATAAGTCAAAGTCTAATTTCTCCGGAATCAAATTTAATCGATGAGCGCAAGTAGGAGAAATAAAAGAATGGGTTGAACCGGTATCAAATAAAGTATAGACTTCGTTAGAGTTTATGATAAGCTTACCCGTGATGACCTCATTCGGGTTCCTTGCTCTCTGGGAGTTCACAACAAACGCTCTCCCTTGCACAACCGGTTTTGACTTTTCTGGGACGGCCTTTGGTGCCTCCATCCTAGCTGAATTTGTCTTCGGTAAACGACAAAATCGGGCTAAATGACCTTCTCTTCCACAATTATAACATGCTTTGGACGGCATCGCGCAGTTTGGACTGATGTGCCCCTCCCCTCCGCATTTGAAACATATGATAGGTGGTCGTTCTCCTTCCTTAACGACAGGTGCTGGTGCTGACGTCTTTCCATCATTGTTGAATCTCCTCTTCTTGAAATGTCCATTCTTATTGTTTTGGCCCTGATTACCACCGAAGTGGTTACCATTTCTGGCCTGTTGATTCCCTCCACGCTTGTTGTCACCGCTTCGATGACTGCTCTCACTGGTATTATCATTTTGCCGGCTGCTCTCTTTTGGTTGCGTTGTCTCGTTATCGCGCTCCACCAACTGAGCCCTATTTACAACATCTGAATACAAACACAGTTTATGAGAAACAAGATGTTGACGTATCTCCGGCTTCAAACCTCTTAAAAACATCCGCGTCATTCTTTCTTCATTATCCACCAGGTGGGACGCAAACCGGGATAACTCCGCAAATTTTGCCTCGTACTGCGACACGGTCATATTATTCTGCTCCAATTTGATGAACTCCACCTCCTTCATGTGACGAATACTCTCGGGAAAGTATTTGTCGTTAAACAGCTCTTGGAACTTCTCCCAAGACATCTTCAGTGCGGCAGGTTGAGTACGCTTTATCGATTCCCACCAGTAATCTGCCTCTCCTCGCAACATAAAGGCGGCAAAGGGAACCTTTTGCTCCTCGGAGCAACCCAAGACATCAAATATCTTGGTGATCTGCTTTATCCATGTTTCAGCTACAAGTGGTTTGGGTTCTCCCTTAAACTCCGGTGGTCCCAGCTCCTTAAACTGTTTAGCGGTGACCGCCTGAGAGTTTCCAGTATTTCCACCTACGTTGTGGACAGGAGCCGCTTTCACCTGTTGTTGCATGAATTGCATAAAGCCTCTGAACATTTGATCATTCATCATTTGGTCAGTGTTGTTGTTTGCATGAGGATTGACACCTTCCTGATGCACATTATCCTGATTATTGATATGTGGTGAATCAACAGTCGTCTGTGCTCCATTGCTATTCTCAACATTCTCAGATGCCATTTTCAGATACTGCCACAAAATAAAAATTAATTGATATGTCATATATTATCCTTATATTATGACCGACCAATTAAATACCATGCAAATAAACTTAGGTATGTCATACTAGCGAAGGAATTCCCCGTCTCTCCCCTCCTAGTTCTATTCTCACATCTTAGCCAGGGATCATATCCCTAAGCTCTGATACCAACTGTGACGCCCCCAAAATTAGGTATACATCACCCATCTTGGGTCGTCAGATACATAGTACAGAATACAAATACAACTGATTAATACAACTGTCGTGTACAATACGACAAAACATAAACTGTGAGTTTGAATACAAATATTATCTTCTAGAGAGTATTCATACTCAAAAGGAGTCCTCATTACATTTATTAACACACCATTACATAGAATAGTGAGGACTACTAACTAATACTATCATTCGGACCATCACTCCGTACCCCGACTTGTCCCAGCTACGTTCTCATTTCCTGAAGAGAACAGTGAAAGAAAGGGTGAGCTCAACTAGCCCAGTAAGAAATATTATGACTAAGATAATGCAGAATAAATTATCATTAGCCTTCAACAATGTTAAACTGATAAAATATAATAGACATCAAGTTTAACTGTAGCGGAACAAGCAATCCATTAAAAGAGTCAAGTAGAAAATAAACTCTACTATCTTTTATGATTTAAAAAGTTTTTCAACACTGTAATCGCTGAGACTCAGCTTAATAAAATAATCCACATCATCGAATCACCCCTGCACTACGGCCAAGGATATTCGTGTATTCATTAATGGTCATGATCATGCCAACAACTGTCCATCAATGCACTACGGGCCAATGAGGACTTTTACCACATCATTTGTAACATTACGGTCATGATTATACCGAATAATCCCTGGTCATAATCATACCAAGTCCATCTATGCACTACAGGCCACAGATGACTTTCAACATTTTATAAACATGAGGATGATGACAATGATATAAGAATTCAATAAAACAAGTTCAAGAATTAATTTATCCAGGAATTAACAACGTCCAAATTGTCAACATGATACTGCATTGTGGAGTAAAATTCAAGAATGCTTAGAAGAATATTTTCTTGAAAAGATACTGGATGAAACGCAACTATCAAGGATATTCCACAAATTTCATGGAGTATAGAAGTCAAAACTTAACCAACTGAGTACAATAAAGAATGGAATAACAAAAGAAATCACCATGCATGCGATAGACCGCACAGACAGGTTATTCCAATAGAATAATAAATAATGGAACCAGGTCCGGCGTAAACGCACAGACAGGATATTCCGACAGAATAATAAATAATGGAACCAGGTCCGGTGTAAAACACACAGACAGGATATTCCAACAGAATAATAATAAAACGGAACCAGGTCCGGTGTAAAACACACAGACAGGATGTTCCAACAGAATAATAAACGGAACCAGGTCCGGTGTAAAACACACAGACAGGATGTTCCAACAGAATAATAGAAGAATGTCACCAAGTATAGGGTAGACCGCGTATACTGGTTATTCCAACAGAATAATAACAAATGGAATAACAGAAGTTCTCTTCATGAATATAAAAGAAATAATATTCCCTACCTTAAAAGAACTGGATATTGGAAAAGTGATGTAGCAGAATACTTTTATTCTCTCTCTCTTATTCTCTCTATACTTTCTCTCTCTATAGCTTGAATGAATTCGTGAAAAATAATGAAGCCCTAGGCCTCTATTTATAGAAAAACTGAGGGTGGCTCTTGGTCTTAACGAAGGGTCAAATGACTCTTGGTCTAATTGAAGGGTCAACTACTATTGACGAAAGTAATTACTATTGACCAAGGTAAATACTATTGACGAAGGTAATTACTATTGACCAAGGTAAATACTATTGACGAAGGTAATTACTATTGACCAAGGTAAATACTATTGACGAAGGTAATTACTATTGACGAAGGTAATTACTATTGACGACGGTAATTACTATTGACGACGGTAATTACTATTGACGACGGTAATTACTATTGACGAAGAGACTCTTAGATGATGACATATGGCCCCCCATAAAATAACCAAACTTACCACAACGTCTCAATAATATAACATATTATACAGATGATACTATGACAATAATTTAAGAGATATGATGCAGCAATTACTGTAGCAATAATTGAGTATAGCTGAGTGACTTCTCACGTAAGCATCAATAATCAATACCGTGTGCTACTATGCAACCACGCGTATTACTGTACTTTTACTACCGAGTAGTTCAACAGTTTTAACGGTTTTAACGGTAACACCTCAGCTGTTATTTTTATAGAAAGATAATTCTGTCGTTTTCTCAATCCGACAATAATTCCGTTGTGGGGTCCACCAATGATTGTGCCGTCGTACGAATATTCCCCGACAAAAAGAATATTCTCCGACCAAACGAATATTTTATAACAACTTGCTTACTTTGCAAAATTTATAAATATTACCCACAACTATAACATTATATCAAATTAACTCCATAATATTCAAAAATGATATTTATAGAAAATTTATCTTTATTTATAAAAATTGGGGTCTTACAATATGGCCACAGAATTATCCTTGGTTGACCCAATAGACCCTAATGAAAAACGAGAAGATTACTATCATATTCTTCCCAATGGTGAGTCTTCTCTTGACTTATCATTATCTCCATTGTCTCTAATTGAGAATTATACTTCAAACAAACACCAAGATTATATAGGTAGTGCCCATAGATATACTCAGCAAGTGGATGAGCACAACCCTGTCTTATAATGACACGAAGTTGTATGTCATTAGACATCTTGTATGATAGTAACAAAACACCCTTCCAACGTTGGGTTCGCCTCACCCTGTTTTCTTCACCAAATATAACTACTAAATGATGACCACCGTTCTATTCCCTTGTTACCCCCGCTCGACCCAGCTACACTCTTATTACCTGAAAGGAATTGTGAAGCAAAAGGGTGAGCACAACTAGCTCAGTAAAGAATATCATGACTAAAGATAATTCAATTATCAATAGCCTTCATCAACAATAAATCAGAGATTTAGAACATATGGTAAATGATAAAAATTTCAACCATAGTTGCAGCGGAACGAACAATCCATTAGAAGAGTCAAATAGACTATAAAGTCTATTATCTTCTCCATGTTAAAAATCCACCAACAATGTTTTATCCATGTAACATCACTCAACAGTTCCTTTCCACAATCATATGAATAACTCATAATCATAATTGTGACTATAAATTTTTCTTCGCACTCAGGACGAAGAATATTTTCATCACCTGTCTTTACCTGAAACATCAAAGATCATGGTTATACCAAATCACAATTCCTGTTTATAATCATACTAACAAATCCATCTTTGCACTACGGGCCAAAGATATTCATCAACAAACCATCTTTGCACTACGGGCCAAAGATATTCAACAACAGTTCATCTTTGCACTACAGGCCAAAGATATTCAACAACAGTTCATCTTTGCACTACAGGCCAAAGATATTCATCAACAGGCCATCTTTGCACTACATGCCAAAGATATTCATCAACAATTCATATTTGCACTACAGGCCAAATATATTCATATCTCAAAGAAATATATAATCATTTCAGAATTTATATAAACAATAATTATAACCATGTTGATCAATTCACCTTTGCACTTAAGCTTAAGATATTCAATTATAAATTCAATGGTCATGATCATACCAGTCACAATTCAACTTTGCACTACAGGCCAAAGAGAACCCTAGTCATGATCATACCAATAATCTACCCATCTTTACACTCCAGTGAAAGAGAATTTCAACATCAGGGTTATAAAAATGTTATATATGATGATAAAAATAATATGATCAACATATAGTTTTAATCTCAAGAGTAATATTCGTAACTCATGAATAGTAACCCCGACACAAAAGATAGAAATTTTACAATAAAATTCATACCAATATTTCGGTATAATGATATTGAAAGAATAACATTACTTAAATTTATAAACAATTTATTTTAATTGTTTACACTTTACTAATTAATGCATTTAATCATCATAAAATGCCATCTCTTACAATTTCATCATCAATAACCAAAACCCTCATCAAAAATCTGCATATACCTCATATAGGATTCTCAAGCCATAAAATCCTATTTTCCAATTTTCTTTCTTCACAAAACATATTTAATTTATTTACTCATAACTAGACCATTTTTATGAAAAATACCAAATCAGTTCTAAAAATATTTCTTTTCTGGGATTTAGCATAATATAGTCCAATATTGAACATATATTTCTCTCAGAATTTTTAAAAGTCATTTACTATTTTTCATATGGCCAAAATAGCCGAATATTTAGACATTTATCAAAAAATTTACTTTTATCTAAATATTCTGAAATTCACAGTGTATACTCCTTTCATATACATGTACTCCCAATAAAAATTTCATCAATTTTGGAGTTAACCACAAGAAATTATAAGCTGTTACTTTTAAAATAGTCTTTTCTCATAAAATTCATAACTCTCAATCTATACATCCAAAAATCACCATTTTTGGACACAATCAAGAAAACTCATCAAAATATCATTTCAAATTTTTCCAGAATTTTTGAAGGTCAGAAAAATTACGAAACTGAAAATATAACAACCCTTAAAATTCCTTACTATCCCTTACTATCCCTTACCTCAAAAGAGCAGTACTTCTGGCTGGATATCGGATATGATGCTGAAGGAAACTTGCACTAATGAATAGCAACTCACCAAGTATCTAAAAACTCACAAAATATACTTCATAATATAGAGAGAGAAAGAGAGAAAGCTTATGTTTCTGGTGTGATTTTCAATTCTAACTTAGCCCTCTATTTATAGGAAAATTTTGGTAGGTTTGACCTGCAACCTGATGGCTTTACCTGCTACTATTCCCACCCACCACATTTGAAATATAATTCAGCACATTTCTTCACCAACCACAAGTGGGGCCCACCAATTCTAGAATTTTCCACCAAAATGATAAACTCCGAAAATTCAACAATTTCTGAACCAGTCATCTCGTAAAATTCATAATAAATCATACGTTCATTTTTAACGGTTCAAAATTTGTGGGCATATACTCAACTTATATATGTATAACATATCCAAAAATTACCACGATTCAACGGTCGGATTAAAAATTATAACCCCCGCAAAATATCTCAAAAACCCTGATTTTTAATACCTCCATTCCGACAAAATACTGATAAAAATCTCAACATTAACTCCTTCATTTTTAACCACAAAAATATATCCCTCATTTATATCCACATAAAATAAATATTTCCTTATCATATGAATCAATAATTAATTATTCACAAATAATATTACAGAATCACATTTATGACAACCAGGCCGTTCCCAGGAAAGAGGGGGCTTTCCAATAAGAATTTCTCCTTACTGGCGCGCAATTAGATGACCAAACCTCTCCTTAGACAGAACTTTCTAGACATTGCCAATAATGTTATCTAATAATATTATTCAAATAATATGAATTATTGATCTGATAATGAAAAATACTGTGCAGCAACAATTATTGAAACAACAATAATATAAAATATCAACGCAGCAATTATTGAATCAATAAAATACAATATTGAACAGTAATTACTGTAACAATTATTGAGTAGTGCCTTCTTACGTAAGAATCAATAATTTCAAAAATACTGTGCAATACCGTGTGCTACTGTGCAATAACGCGTATTACTGTATTTTAACCACCGGGTATTCCAACAGTGTTAACGGTAACAACTACGCCGTTATTTGTAAAAACTCAAATTTGTCGTTTTCTTCATCCGACAGTTATTCTGTTATGGGACCCACAAATGGCTGCGCCGTCGTACGAATATTCCCCGACAGAAAGAATATTCCACGACCAAACGAATATTCCCCGACAACAATGATTATTTTTTTAACCACTTGCTTATTTTGAAAAAAAAATACATTTCACCCATAACTTTAAACTTTTATCAATTTAACCATTTACTAAATTGTAATTATAAGAAAAATTGAATACTTTTATTTCATAAAATTCGGGGTCTTACAATCTCCCCTCCTTATGAAATTTCGTCCTCGAAATTTACGTACCTGGTATTTCAAAGAGTTGAGAATACCTTCCTTTCATTTCAGATTCCATCTTTCCTGTCATCATAATTTCTTCATTGCTCATCTCCTGTATTTCAAATATCATTCTAGAATACAACTTCAAAACAAGTGTTAATTTAACAAATTAACATATCACATAATATCCTGATATTATGACTGACCAACAAATAAGCTTAGGTAGGACACACTAGCGAAGGATTTACTCATCTCTCCCCTCCTAGTTATATTCCCCGATCTCCGCCAGAGATCATATCCCTAAGCTCTGATACCACCTATGACAATTGTCCCATCAGTGGACAGCACCTCACAGTGGTACCTATCAGTTTGCCACCGCAGAACGGCGTCCCCTACGGAGAGTCTGGCTTCGGTGCATCCCCCATCAACAGGAAGTCACCATCGAGAGGCTCGGGGCTCTTTACTTATAGCTCTGATACCACCTGTAACGACACCAAAACAGGTTCATTCCACCCAACCCATTCTGAGTCGTCAAATACATGGTACAGAAAATAACTACAACTTTATTACAACAATTGTCGTACAAAATACAACAACACATATGCTGTGAGTTTGAATACAAATATATACCAAATGTGACTCATGTTCCAACCGTGGACATCACCTCACAATAACTCCTTACATAAAGGTATAGTCAAAAACTATTTTAGAAATTAGAATCTTTGGGAAGTGCTCAAGGAAACCTTCGTACATGGGAGGCCACGCGTCTAGGTTATGATAGATATCATATGGCCACAGAATTATCCTTGGTTGACCCAATAGACCCTAATGAAAAACGAGAAGATTACTATCATATTCTTCCCAATGGTGAGTCTTCTCTTGACTTATCATTATCTCCACTGTCTCTAATTGAGAATTATACTTCAAACAAACACCAAGATTATATAGGTAGTGCCCATAGATATACTCAGCAAGTGGATGAGCACAACCCTGTCTTATGATGACACGAGGTTGTATGTCATTAGACATCTTGTATGATAGTAACAAAACACCCTTCCAACGTTGGGTTCGCCTCACCCTATTTTCTTCACCAAATATAACTACTAAATGATGACCACCGTTCTATTCCCTTGTTACCCCCGCTCGACCCAGCTACACTCTTATTACCTGAAAGGAATTGTGAAGCAAAAGGGTGAGCACAACTAGCTCAGTAAAGAATATCATGACTAAAGATAATTCAATTATCAATAGCCTTCATCAACAATAAATCAGAGATTTAGAACATATGGTAAATGATAAAAATTTCAACCATAGTTGCAGCGGAACGAGCAATCCATTAGAAGAGTCAAATAGACTATAAAGTCTATTATCTTCTCCATGTTAAAAATCCACCAACAATGTTTTATCCATGTAACATCACTCAACAGTTCCTTTCCACAATCATATGAATAACTCATAATCATAATTGTGACTATAAATTTTTCTTCGCACCCAGGACGAAGAATATTTTCATCACCTGTCTTTACCTGAAACATCAAAGATCATGGTTATACCAAATCACAATTCCTGTTTATAATCATACTAACAAATCCATCTTTGCACTACGGGCCAAAGATATTCATCAACAAACCATCTTTGCACTACGGGCCAAAGATATTCAACAACAGTTCATCTTTGCACTACAGGCCAAAGATATTCAACAACAGTTCATCTTTGCACTACAGGCCAAAGATATTCATCAACAGGCCATCTTTGCACTACATGCCAAAGATATTCATCAACAATTCATATTTGCACTACAGGCCAAATATATTCATATCTCAAAGAAATATATAATCATTTCAGAATTTATATAAACAATAATTATAACCATGTTGATCAATTCACCTTTGCACTTAAGCTTAAGATATTCAATTATAAATTCAATGGTCATGATCATACCAGTCACAATTCAACTTTGCACTACAGGCCAAAGAGAACCCTAGTCATGATCATACCAATAATCTACCCATCTTTACACTCCAGTGAAAGAGAATTTCAACATCAGGGTTATAAAAATGTTATATATGATGATAAAAATAATATGATCAACATATAGTTTTAATCTCAAGAGTAATATTCGTAACTCATGAATAGTAACCCCGACACAAAAGATAGAAATTTTACAATAAAATTCATACCAATATTTCGGTATAATGATATTGAAAGAATAACATTACTTAAATTTATAAACAATTTATTTTAATTGTTTACACTTTACTAATTAATGCATTTAATCATCATAAAATGCCAACTCTTACAATTTCATCATCAATAACCAAAACCCTCATCAAAAATCTGCATATACCTCATATAGGATTCTCAAGCCATAAAATCCTATTTTCCAATTTTCTTTCTTCACAAAACATATTTAATTTATTTACTCATAACTAGACCATTTATATGAAAAATACCAAATCAGTTCCAAAAATATTTCTTTTCTGGGATTTAGCATAATATAGTCCAATATTGAACATATATTTCTCTCAGAATTTTTAAAAGTCATTTACTATTTTTCATATGGCCAAAATAGCCGAATATTTAGACATTTATCAAAAAATTTACTTTTATCTAAAAATTCTGAAATTCACAGTGTATACTCCTTTCATATACATGTACTCCCAATAAAAATTTCATCAATTTTGGAGTTAACCACAAGAAATTATAAGCTGTTACTTTTAAAATAGTCTTTTCTCATAAAATTCATAACTCTCAATCTATACATCCAAAAATCACCATTTTTGGACACAATCAAGAAAACTCATCAAAATATCGTTTCAAATTTTTCCAGAATTTTTGAAGGTCAGAAAAATTACGAAACTGGAAAATATAACAACCCTTAAAATTCCTTACTATCCCTTACTATCCCTTACCTCAAAAGAGCAGTACTTCTGGCTGGATATCGGATATGATGCTGAAGGAAACTTGCACTAATGAATAGCAACTCACCAAGTATCTAAAAACTCACAAAATATACTTCATAATATAGAGAGAGAAAGAGAGAAAGCTTATGTTTCTGGTGTGATTTTCAATTCTAACTTAGCCCTCTATTTATAGGAAACTTTTGGTAGGTTTGACCTGCAACCTGATGGCTTTACCTGCTACTATTCCCACCCACCACATTTGAAATATAATTCAGCACATTTCTTCACCAATCACAAGTGGGGCCCACCAATTCTAGAATTTTCCACCAAAATGATAAACTCCGAAAATTCAACAATTTCTGAACCAGTCATCTCGTAAAATTCATAATAAATCATACGTTCATTTTTAACGGTTCAAAATTTGTGGGCATATACTCAACTTATATATGTATAACATATCCAAAAATTACCACGATTCAACGGTCGGATTAAAAATTATAACACCCGCAAAATATCTCAAAAACCCTGATTTTTAATACCTCCATTCCGACAAAATACTGATAAAAATCTCAACATTAACTCCTTCATTTTTAACCACAAAAATATATCCCTCATTTATATCCACATAATATAAGTATTTCCTTATCATATGAATCAATAATTAATTATTCACAAATAATATTACAGAATCACATTTATGACAACCAGGCCGTTCCCAGGAAAGAGGGGGCTTTCCAATAAGAATTTCTCCTTACTGGCGCGCAATTAGATGACCAAACCTCTCCTTAGACAGAACTTTCTAGACATTGCCAATAATGTTATCTAATAATATTATTCAAATAATATGAATTATTGATATGATAATGGAAAATACTGTGCAGCAACAATTATTGAAACAACAATAATATAAAATATCAACACAGCAATTATTGAATCAATAAAATAAAATATTGAACAGTAATTACTGTAACAATTATTGAGTAGTGCCTTCTTACGTAAGAATCAATAATTTCAAAAATACTGTGCAATACCGTGTGCTACTGTGCAATAACGCGTATTACTGTATTTTAACCACCGGGTATTCCAACAGTGTTAACGGTAACAACTACGCCATTATTTGTAAAAACTCAAATTTGTCGTTTTCTTCATCCGACAGTTATTCTGTTATGGGACCCACAAATGGCTGCGCCGTCGTACGAATATTCCCCGACAGAAAGAATATTCCACGACCAAACGAATATTCCCCGACAACAATGATTATTTTTTTTAACCACTTGCTTATTTTGAAAAAAAAATACATTTCACCCATAACTTTAAACTTTTATCAATTTAACCATTTACTAAATTGTAATTATAAGAAAAATTGAATACTTTTATTTCATAAAATTCGGGGTCTTACAATTGTCATCATCCTCTTGTTTATAAAATGTTAAAAGTCATCTGTGGCCTGTAGTGCATAGATGGACTTGGTATGATTATGACCAGGGATTATTCGGTATAATCATGACCGTAATGTTACAAATGATGTGATAAAAGTCCTCATTGGCCCGTAGTGCATTGATGGACAGTTGTTGGCATGATCATGACCATTAATGAATATACGAATATCCTTGGCCGTAGTGTAGGGGTGATTCGATGATGTGGATTATTTTATTAAGCTGAGTCCCAGCGATCACAGTGTTGGAAAATCTTTTAAATCATAAAAGATAGTAGAGTTTATTTTCTACTTGACTCTCTTAATGGATTGCTTGTTCCGCTACAATTAAACTTGATGTCTATTATATTTTATCAGTTTAACATTGTTGAAGGCTAATGATAATTTATTCTGCATTATCTTAGTCATAATATTTCTTACTGGGCTAGTTGAGCTCACCCTTTCTTTCACTGTTCTCTTCAGGAAATGAGAACGTAGCTGGGGCAAGTCGGGGAACGGAGTGATGGTCCGAATGATAGTATTAGTTAGTAGTCCTCACTATTCTATGTAATGATGCGTTAATAAATGTAATGAGGACTCTTTTTGAGTATGAATACTCTCTAGAAGATAATATTTGTATTCAAACTCACAGTTTATATTTTGTCGTATTGTACACGACAGTTGTATTAATCAGTTGTATTTGTATTCTGTACTATGTATCTGACGACCCAAGATGGGTGATGTATACCTAATTTCGGGTGCGTCACAGTTGGTATCAGAGCTTAGGGATATGATCCCTGGCTAAGATGTGAGAATAGAACTAGGAGGGGAGAGACGGGGAATTCCTTCGCTAGTATGACCTACCTAAGTTTATTTGCATGGTATTTAATTGGTCGGTCATAATATAGGGATAATATATGACATATCAATTAATTTTTATTTTGTGGCAGTATCTGAAAATGGCATCTGAGAATGTTGAAAATAGCAATGGAGCACAGGCGACTGTTGATTCACCACATATCAATAATCAGGATAATGTGCATCAGGAAGGTGACAATTCTCATGAAAACAACAACACTGACCAAATGATGAATGATCAAATGTTCAGAGGCTTTATGCAATTCATGCAACAACAGGTGAAAGCAGCTCCTGTCCACAACGTAGGTGAAAATACTGGAAACTCTCAGGCGGTCACCGCTAAACAGTTTAAGGAGCTGGGACCACCGGAGTTTAAGGGAGAACCCAAACCACTTGTAGCTGAAACATGGATAAAGCAGATCACTAAGATATTTGATGTCTTGGGTTGCTCCGAGTAGCAAAAGGTTCCCTTTGCCGCCTTTATGTTGCGAGGAGAGGAAGATTACTGGTGGGAATCGATAAAGCGTACTCAACCTGCCGCACTGAAGATATCCTGGGAGAAGTTCCAAGAGCTGTTTAACGACAAATACTTTCCCGAGAGTATTCGTCACATGAAGGAGGTGGAGTTCATCAAATTGGAGCAGAATAATATGACCGTGTCGCAGTACGAGGCAAAATTTGCGAAGTTATCCCGGTTTGCGTCCCACCTGGTGGATAATGAAGAAAGAATGACGCGGATGTTTTTAAGAGGTTTGAAGCCGGAGATACGTCAACATCTTGTTTCTCATAAACTGTGTTTGTATTCAGATGTTGTAAATAGGGCTCAGTTGGTGGAGCGCGATAACGAGACAACGCAACCAAAAGAGAGCAGCCGGTAAAATGATAATACCAGTGAGAGCAGTCATCGAAGCGGTGACAACAAGCGTGGAGGGAATCAACAGGCCAGAAATGGTAACCACTTCGGTGGTAATCAGGGCCAAAACAATAAGAATGGGCATTTCAAGAAGAGAAGATTCAACAATGATGGAAAGACGTCAGCACCAGCACCTGTCGTTAAGGAAGGAGAACGACCACCTATCATATGTTTCAAATGCGGAGGGGAGGGGCACATCAGTCCAAACTGCGCGATGCCGTCCAAAGCATGTTATAATTGTGGAAGAGAAGGTCATTTAGCCCGATTTTGTCGTTTACCGAAGACAAATTCAGCTAGGATGGAGGCACCAAAGGCCGTCCCAGAAAAGTCAAAACCAGTTGTGCAAGGGAGAGCGTTTGTTGTGAACTCCCAGAACGCAAGGAACCCGAATGAGGTCATCACGGGTAAGCTTATCATAAACTCTAACGAAGTCTATACTTTATTTGATACCGGTTCTACCCATTCTTTTATTTCTCCTACTTGCGCTCATCGATTAAATTTGATTCCGGGGAAATTAGACTTTGACTTAGCTGTTGAAACTCCATTGGGAGAAACCTTCATTACATCCACGGTTTATAAGTCTTGTTTGGTTCAAGTTGGTACCCACACATTACCTGTCGATCTGATTTCATTAAAAATACTTGCATTTGACGTGATTCTAGGGATTGATTGGTTAACTACTCATCATGCAAAAATTGATTGTTTTCGTAAGGTTGTTAGCTTTCATATTCCTAATCGACCTATTATGCGAATTCAAGCAACCAAACCATTAAAATCAATCGCTGTCATCTCAAGCCATAAAGCTATTCGTTTATTGAAAAATGGATGTCAAGCTTTCTTAGCTCATGTCACAGATCTAAACAAAAATACGTCAGCTTTGAATGATATTTCTGTTGTTAATAAATTTCCTGACGTATTTCCCGAAGAACTTCCTGGCTTACCCCCAGAGCGTGAAATTGAATTTTGTATCGACCTTGAACCCGGTACAAAACCCATTTACAAAGCCCCATATCGAATGGCTCCTATTGAACTTCAGGAGTTAAAGACCCAACTGCAGGAATTGTTAGACATTGGTTTTATTCGTCCTAGTACTTCTCCTTGGGGTGCTCCTGTTCTGTTCGTGAAGAAGAAAGATGGGAGTATGCGACTTTGTATTGATTATCGGGAGTTGAATCATGTCACCATAAAAAATAGGTACCCATTGCCACGTATTGATGACCTGTTTGACCAGTTGCAAGGAGCACAATTCTTTTCAAAGATCGATCTTCGTTCTGGATATCATCAGCTGAAGGTTAGAACTGAGGATATTCCAAAGACTGCCTTCAGAACTCGGTATGGGCATTATGAATTCTTAGTTATGTCTTTTGGATTGACTAATGCTCCTGCTGCCTTCATGGATATGATGAACAGGGTATTCAAGGAATATTTGGATCACTTTGTGGTCGTCTTTATCGATGACATCCTTATTTATTCCAAAAGCCGTGAAGATCATGAGCAACACTTGAGGCTGGTACTCCAAAAGCTTCGTGAATACAAACTTTATGCCAAGTTGAAGAAATGCGAGTTCTGGCTGGAAGAGGTAGCATTCCTTGGGCACGTAGTATCAAGTCGTGGAATATCTGTTGACCCGGCAAAGATTGAAGCAATTCAAAGCTGGGAGCAACCTAAATCAGTAACCGAAGTACGTAGCTTTCTCGGTCTAGCTGGTTATTATCGGAGATTCGTGGAAGGATTTTCTCGAATCGCTACTCCATTAACTCAGCTGACTCGGAAAGATACAAAGTTCGATTGGAGCGAAGAATGTGAGCAGAGTTTTCAAGAACTCAAGAGGAGACTCATTTCAGCACCTGTTCTAACAATACCATCTGGCTCGGAGGGATTTGTCATCTACAGTGATGCTTCGAGTAAAGGGTTGGGATGCGTTCTCATGCAACATGGAAAAGTCATAGCCTATGCATCAAGACAACTCAAGAAATATGAGAGGAATTATCCTACTCATGATCTAGAGTTGGCAGCTGTTGTCTTTGCACTTAAAATTTGGAGGCATTACTTGTATGGGGAGAAGGTGGAGATCTTTACGGATCATAAAAGCCTCAAATATTTCTTCACTCAAAAGGAACTCAACATGCGACAAAGACGTTGGCTTGAACTGTTGAAAGATTATGATCATACCATTCAATACCATCATGGAAAAGCAAACGTGGTAGCTGACGCATTGAGTAGAAGATCATATGCGGGTATAAGTGCAATATTAACAACGCAAAGGCCCATTTTGTGTGACTTGCAAAGGATGGAGATAGAGTTAAAGACTCCAGGGACCCATGTGATATTGTCGAATATACTAGTAGAACCAACTTTAATCGATAAGGTTAAAGCTGCTCAAGCTACAGACCTGGAGCTGATGCGTATGAGGAAGAAAGTGCAAGAAGGTGCTATGCCGGAAGCAAGAATCGATGAAGAAGGAATACTTCGAGTCAACTCCAGACTTTGTGTTCCTAACAACCCTGATTTAAAGTATGAAATCATGATGGAGGCGCACAACACACCGTTTACAATCCATCCTGGAAGTACCAAAATGTATCATGATCTTCGTCATACATTTTGGTGGAGCAATATGAAGAGAGAGATAGCGGTGTTTATCTCAAGGTGTCTAACTTGTCAACGAGTCAAAGCAGAGCATCAAGTACCAAAAAGTCCATTGCAACCACTTGAAATTCCAGAATGGAAGTGGGAGCACATTACCATGGATTTCGTTACCGGTCTTCCTAAGGTTTCTCAAGGTATAGATGCGATTTGGGTCATTGTTGATAGATTGACCAAGTCTGCTCATTTCTTACCGATACGAGAAACTTATACACTTGAACGTCTTGCTCGTATGTACATAAACGAGATTATAAGACTGCATGGTATGCCAGTATCCATAGTTTCTGATCGAGACCCAATATTCACTTCACGATTTTGGGTTAGTTTGCAAAAAGCTATGGGCACGGATTTACGATTTAGTTCAGCATATCATCCTCAGACGGACGGACAATCAGAAAGGACTATTCAAACTCTAGAAGATTTATTAAGACTCTGTGTCTTTGACTTCAAGGGAAGTTGGGACAAGTTCTTACCATTGGTGGAGTTTTCCTACAACAACAGTTATCAAGCAAGTATTAGCATGGCTCCATTCGAAGTATTGTATGGAAGAAAATGCCGTTCTCCAGTATGCTGGGATGAGGTGGGTGAAGCAACGTTGTTGGGACCGAAGTTGGTACGTATGACTACAGAAAAGATTCAAACGATCCGACAACGTATAAAAACCTCACAAGATCGACAAAAGAGTTATGCTGATCTTCATCGAAAGGACGTGAAATTTGATGTAGGAGATCATGTGTTCTTACGTGTTGCTCCAAGGAAAGGAGTTACGAGATTTGGAAAAAGAGGAAAGCTCAATCCTCGATTCATCGGTCCATTTTTAATCCTCGATCGAGTAGGAACTGTGGCTTATAGACTCGCTTTACCGCCATGTGTAAGACCCCGAATTTTATGAAATAAAAGTATTCAATTTTTCTTATAATTACTATTCAGTAAATGGTTAAATTGATAAATATTAAAGTTAAGGGTGATATGTGAATTTTTTTTCAAAATAAGCAAGTGGTTATAAAATAATCATTGTTGTCGGAAAATATTCGTTTGGTCGTGAAATATTCTTTCTGTCGGGAAATATTCGTACGACGGCGCAACTATTTGTGGGCCCCATAACGAATAACTGTCGGATGAAGAAAACGATAAATTTGAGTTTTTACAAATAACGGCGTAGTTGTTACCGTTAATAATGTTGAAATACCCGGTGGTTAAAATACAGTAATACGCGTTATTGCACAGTAGCACACGGTATTGCACAGTATTTTTGAAATTATTGATTCTTACGTAAGAAGGCACTACTCAATAATTGTTACAGTAGTTACTGTTCAATAATTTATTTTATTGATTCAATAATTGCTGCGTTGATATTTTATATTATTGTTGTTTCAATAATTGTCACTGCACAGTATTTCCCATTATCAGATTAATAATTCATATTATTTGAATAATATTATTAGATAACATTATTAGCAATGTCTAGAAAGTTCTGTCTAAGGAGAGGTTTGGCCATCTAATTGCGCGCCAGTAAGAAAAAATTCTTATTAGAAAGCCCCCTCTTTCCTGGGAACGGCCTGATTGTCATAAATGTGATTCTGTAATATTATTTGTGAATAATTAATTATTGATTCATATGATAAGGAAATATTTATTTTATGTGGATATAAACGAGGGATATATTTTTGTGGTTAAAAATGAAGGAGTTAATGTTGAGGTTTTTATCCGTATTTTTGTCGGAATGGAGGTATTAAAAATTAGGATTTTTGAGATATTTTACGGGGGTTATAATTTTTAATCCGACCGTTAGATCGTGGTAATTTTTGGATATGTTATACATATATAAGTTGAGTATATGCCCACAAATTTTGAACCGTTAAAAATGAACGTATGATTTATTATGAATTTTACAAGATGACTGGTTCAGAAATTGTTGAATTTTCGGAGTTTATCATTTTGATGGAAAATTCTAGAATTGGTGGGCCCCACTTGTGGTTGGTGAAGAAATGTGCTGAATTATATTTCAAATGTGGTGGGCGGAAATAGTAGCAGGTAAAGCCATCAGGTTGCAGGTCAAGCCTACTAAAATTTTCCTATAAATAGATGGCTAAGTTAGAATTGAAAATCACACCAGAAACATAAGCTTTATCTCTTTCTCTCTCTATATTATGAAGCATATTTTGTGAGTATTTAGATACTTTGAGAGTTGCTATTCAGTGCAAGTTTCCTTCGGCTTTGCATTCCAGTCAGAAGTACTGTTCTTTTGAGGTAAGGGATAGTAAGGAATTTTAAGGGTTGTTATGTTTTTCAGTTTCGTAATTTTTCTGACCTTCACAAATTCTGGAAAAACTTGAAATGATATTTTGATGAGTTTTCTTGATTGTGTCCAAAAATGGTGATTTTTTGATGTATAGATTGAGAGTTATGAATTTTATGAGAAAAGACTATTTTAAAAGTAACCGCTTATAATTCCTTGTGGTTAACTCCAAAATTGATGAAATTTTTATTGGGAGTACATGTATATGATAGAAGTATACTCTGTAAATTTCAGAATTTTTAGACAAAAGTACAAATTATGATAAATGTCTAAATATTCGATGGTTTTGGCCATATGAAAAATAGTAAGTGAGTTTAAAAAATTCTGAGAAAAATATATGTTCAATATGGGACTATATTCTGCTAAATCCCAGAAAAGAAATATTTTTGTAATTGATTTGGTATTTTTCATGAAAATAGACTAGTTATGAGTAAATAAATTAAATATGTTATGTGAAGTAAGAAAATTGGAAAAATAGGATTTTATGGTTTGATAATCCTATATGAGGTATATGCAGATTTTTGATGAGGGTTTTGATTATTGGTGATAAAATCTTATGAGTTTGGTATTTAATTGGTCGGTCAGTGTATAGGGATAATATGTGACATGTTAATTAACCCTTGTTTTGTGAAAGTGTTTGAGAATGGCATCTGAAAATGATGAGATAAGCAATAAAGCACATGAGAGTGTTGATTCAGCTCAAGAAAAAGGTAACGACCAACAACACGATAATAATCACACTGGTGGCAACGGCTATCGGAACAATTATAACCATCGTGGGGGAAATGATCATGCCAAGAGTGGTAACCACTTCGGTGGTAATCATGGCAAAGATAATAGAAGTGAAAATTGCAAGAAGAGAATGTCATTTAGCCCAATTTTGTCGTGTACCAAAGTCAAGTACAGCTGGGACGGTGGCACCAAAGGCGGATATAGACAAAACAAAGTCGTTGGTTTTAGGAAGAGCGTTTTTCATGACTTCTCAAAAAGCAAGTAAACCGAACGAAGTTAGCACGGGTTAGTTAATTATAAATTCTTGTAAAATCTATACCTTATTAGATATCGGTTCTACCCATTCTTTTATCTCTCTTGCTTGCGTTCAACGTTTAAATTTGACTTTAAAGAGATTAGACTATGACCTATCGGTTGAAACTCCGTTAGGAGAAACCTTCATTTCATGTGCTATCCAAGTCTTGGATGAGAGTCACAGTTTTGAGTGATATTTTTATCGTTAATAAATTTTCTGACGTATTCTTGAAGACTTCTTAAACTACTCCTAGAGCATGAAATCGAATTTTGTATTGACCCCAGTACAAAACCCATTTATAAAACCCTCAAATATTTCATCAACTAAAAGGATCTGGTTACGTTGATTATAATGAGAGTCATAATAAAAGCGTTGGAATAATAAAAATCATGGGTATATGTGGTATTAGTAAGTGTTATGATGAGTTATGTTGGTTATTATGTGAAAACATGAAAGTTTCTTAGAAATCACAAAGGGTTAAAAAAATCAGATTTTGGTAAAAAGGTAACATAAAATTTAATTGACCATATCTCCTATTATATTTTGAATTTTTGAGTGTGGTCAAGTCCTAGAGTTAGATCTATGAGTTATCTAACTAATCCAAGTGGAATCACTAAAAAATGTGTTGTAGATTTTCGTGCGGACTGATTTTAGCAAAGGAGTCAAAACTTCAAAATGTCCAAAAAGCTGCTGCCACGTTTTTGTAAGGGCTGTTTCGGCTACTTAATTAGTGAGAAAAATTCAGACCTTTTGGGACATAAAAGTATATGGTATAAAGAACATCGTGTCTGAAAATGAGCTCATTCCGACTTAAAATGAGCAAGTTATGACCATTTCAATATTTATGTTTTTCTGACGAAAAATGCTATAACCGGAGTTCTACAACTCCGATGACCATGAAATTTAAACTGGAGGCTCACATTAACATGTGTAAGGTCTTGCCAAGATTTGGGAATTTTTGGAGTTAAACTTGAGGTAGCAAATTTCTTAAGGAATTAATTAGAAATTATTTTTTTTTAAAATAGTAAATGAATTTTAAAAATTTCGAGAAAAATGTATATTCATTATGAGACTATATTATGCTAAATCCCATAAAAGAAATATTTTTGGGACTGATTTGGTATTTTCATGAAAAATATTAAGTTACGAATATATGAGTTAAATATGTTATGTGAAGTAACAAAGTTGAAAAATAGGATTTTATGGCTTGAAAATCCTATATAGAGCATATGCATATTTTTGATGAGGGATTTGATCATTGGTGATGATATCTTATGAGTATGGCATTTTTGAATGATTAAATGCATTATATGGTAAAGCGTAAATAATTGAAATAAATTGTTTATAAGTTTAAGAAGTGATTAAAATATTGTTATAAGATTAATGATATTAGATTATAAGATTATTAAGTGATTGATAGCATTGGGATATTCTTGAACCCTGGATAAATTATATTATAAATGTTTAATATTTATTATTTATCTCATTTGATTGATTCTTTATATCATTATCCTCATGCTTATATTGTGTTGAAAGTCATCTGTGGCTTACGTGCATAGATGGACTTGGTATGATTATGACCATGGATTGTTCGGTATAATCATGACCGTAATTAAAAACACGATTATCTTTAGCACGTGGTGCATGGATAATTTGTGGTCGTGATACTAAAGAATATCCTTGGCCTGTAGTGCAGGGATGATTCGACGATGTGGATTAATTATTGAGCTGAGTCTCAGCAATGAAATATTAATTCATGGATGTGGTAAAAGTCATGTTTGGCCTAGTGCATAGATGGACTTGGTATGATTATGACCAGAGATTATTCGGTATAATCATGACCGTAATTGAAAACACGATTATCTTTGGCACGTAGTGCATGGATAATTCGTGGTCGTGATACTAAAGAATATCCTTGGCCTGTAGTGCAGGGATGATTCGACGATGTGGATTAATTATTGAGCTAAGTCTCAGCAATGAAATATTAATTCATGGATGTGGTAAAAGTCATCTTTGGCCGTAGTGCATAGATGAACTTGGTATGATTATGACCAGAGATTATTCGGTATAATCATGACCGTAATTGAAAACACGAATATCCTTGGCCCGTAGTGTATGGATAATTCGTGGTCGTGATACTATTAAGCTGAGTCTCAGCATTATTGGTTTTACAGTTGTATATCTTTGGCCTGTAGTGCAAAGATAAATTGTTAATGAACATCTTTGACCGAATTGCAAAGATAAATTTAATGCTTTCAACGATAAAGGTATTCAAGGTATCCTCACCTCTTTATCATACCAGGTACGTACGTAAATTTCGAGGGCAAAATTCTATAAGAATGGGAGATTGTGAGACCCCAGATTTTATGAATAAATATTTAATTTTTTTTTCGAAATAATTTTTTTTATTATGGTGTGGATTTGATATAATAGTTATGGGTAGTATTTATAAATTTTGCAAAGTATGCAAGTTGTCATATAATATTCGATTGGTCGGGGAATATTCATTTTAACAGGGAATATTCGTACAACGACACAATCATTGGTGGACCCCACAACGGAATTATTGTCGGATTGAGAAAACGACAAAAATATTTTATTAAAAATAACGGCGAAAGTTTTATCATTGTTACTGTTGAACTACTCGGTAGTAAAAGTACAGTAATACGCGTGGTTGCATAGTAGCACACGGTATTGATTATTGATGCTTACGTGAGAATTCACTTAGTTTTGCTTATTATTTGGATTCCTATTTTGCCCATTTTTCAAAAGAATCGGTAGAAATTTTTTAATAAGGGTGGGGCCCACAGGTGGGGGCCACATATGGGGCCCACATGTGAAGTATGAAACCTGAAAATAGGGGTGGGAGAAAGTTTACGTAAATGAGGGGTAAAATATAAGAGTATGTAATGTATGTGTGTGTGTGTGTATATATATATATATATAATGTGAGTGGAAAGTGGTGAAAAAGTGATAGTATGAGAGTGATGGGTGTAAGATGTGTGTGTGTGATAGTGATGTGTGTATTTGTAGTGTTAGTGGAGGATGTTAGAAAAGGAAGAGTGTATTATTTATATATTATATATGGTGTGAATAATTATATATATTTATAATGGGTGTGGTAAGTGGTGAATGTGGTGGATGGTGATATGTTGGTGGAGGAAACATGCGGGGCCATGTTGGAAGAAAAAAAATGAATGGGGATGGAGGGAAGAAGAATGAGATGGGAGAAAGAAAGAATTGGACGGAAGGTGTATTATTATGTATATTATATTATATATATATATATAGGTAAGTTTGAAAAATTGGGTAGAGGGAGTAAGATGGATAATCACGGGTCTTCCACCCGTGATTTTTTTTTCTTGCACATGTTATATATATATATAATATATATATATATATATATATATATATATATATATATATATATATATATAATATTATATTTTATTTAAAAGATTTTGTTTTAATTATGGACCGTCCGATTAAAGTAAATCAATCTGGACCGTTCATGAGTTAGTTACTATGCAGTCCATTTTCCTATAAATAGAAACTCATTCCTTCATTATTTCTTACGAATTCATTGAAACTCTGGAGAGAGAAATTATAGAGAAGCTATAGAAAAGTATCATGCTCCTTCCCTACTCTTATATTCAGTTTATTTTACGGTAAGGGGTGTTATTCTTTCTTATTCATGAAGAGAACTTTTGTTATTCCATTTTTTATTATTCTGTTGGAATAACCTGTATACGCGGTCTACCCTATACTTGGTGACATTCTTCTATTATTCTGTTGGAACATCCTGTCTGTGTGTTTTACACCGGACCTGGTTCCGTTTTTATTATTATTCTGTTGGAACATCATGTCTGTGTGTTTTACACCGGACCTGGTTCCGTCTTTATTATTATTCTGTTGGAACATCCTGTCCGTGTGTTTTACACCGGACCTGGTTCCGTCTTTATTATTATTCTGTTGGAACATCCTGTTTGTGTGTTTTACACCGGACCTGGTTCCGTCTTTATTATTATTCTGTTGGAATATCCTGTCTGTGTGTTTTACGCCGGACCTGGTTCCATTATTTATTATTCTGTGGGAATAACCTGTCTGTGCGGTCTATCGCATGCATGGTGATTTCTTTTGTTATTCCATTCTTTATTATACTTAGTTGGTTAAGTTTTGACTTCTATACTCCATGAAATTTGTGGAATATCCTTGATAATTGCGTTTCATCCAGTATCTTTTCATGAAAATATTCTTCTAAGCATTCTTAAATTTTACTCCACAAAGCAGTATCATGTTGACAATTTGGACGTTGTTAATTCTTGGATAAATTACTTCTTGAACTTGTTTTATTGAATTCTTATATCATTGTCATCATCCTCATGTTTATAAAATGTTAAAAGTCATCTGTGGCCTGTAGTGCATAGATGGACTTGGTATGATTATGACCAGGAATTATTCGGTATAATCATGACCGTAATGTTACAAATGATGTGATAAAAGTCCTCATTGGCCCGTAGTGTGTTGATGGACAGTGGTTGGCATGATCATGACCATTAATGAATACACGAATATCCTTGGCCGTAGTGCAGGGTTGATTCGATGATGTGGATTATTTTATTAAGCTGAGTCTCAGCGATCACAGTGTTGAAAAACCTTTTAAATCATAAAAGATAGTAGAGTTTATTTTCTACTTGACTCTCTTAATGGATTATTTGTTCCGCTACAGTTAAACTTGATGTCTATTATATTTTATCAGTTTAACATTGTTGAAGGCTAATGATAATTTATTCTGCATTATCTTAGTCATAATATTTCTTACTGGGCTAGTTGAGCTCACCCTTTCTTTCACTGTTCTCTTTAGGAAATGAGAACGTAGCTGGGGCAAGTCGGGAAACGGAGTGATGGTCCGAATGATAGTATTAGTTAGTAGTCCTCACTATTCTATGTAATGGTGTGTTAATAAATGTAATGAGGACTCCTTTTGAGTATGAATATTCTCTAGAAGATAATATTTGTATTCAAACTCACAGTTTATGTTTTGTCGTATGTTACACGACAGTTATATAATTAAGTTTAGATTTGTATTCTGTACCATGTATTTGGCAACTCAAGATGGGTGATGTATACCTAATTTTGGGGGCGTCACACCATGTATGTCTCGTGTTCATAACGTTTTTCACATATCCATGTTACGCAAATATGTGGAAGATCCGAACCACATTATTGAGTTAGAACCGGACGAAATAGCGAAGGATTTGACGTATGAAGAAGTTCCTGTTCAAATCTTGGATAAGAAGGAACATATTCTACGCTCCAAGGTTATACCTCAAGTCAAAGTTTTGTGGAGAAACCACGATGTTGAGGAAATGACCTGGGAGTTAGAATCTGAAATGAAATCAAGGTATCCTTACCTCTTCGACATACCAGGTATGTACCCTAATTTCGAGGGCGAAATTTCATAAGAAGGGGAGGTTGTAAGACCCCAACTTTTATAAATAAAGATGAATTTTCTATAAATATCATTTTTGAATATTATGGAGTTAATTTGATATAATGTTATAGTTGTGGGTAATATTTATAAATTTTGCAAAGTAAGCAAGTTGTTTTAAAATATTCGTTTGGTCGGGGAATATTCTTTTTGTCGGGAAATATTCGTACGACGGTACAATCATTGGTGGACCCCACAACAGAAGTATAGTCGTAATTAGAAAACGACAAAATTATCTTTCTATAAAAATAATGGCTGAGGTGTTACCGTTAAAACCGTTAAAACTGTTGAACTACCCGGTAGTAAAAGTACAGTAATACGCGTGGTAGCATAGTAGCACACGGTATTGATTATTGATGCTTACGTGAAAAGTCACTCAGCTATACTCAATTATTGCTACAGTAATTGCTGCATCATATCTCTTAAATTATTGTCATAGTATCATCTGTATAATATGTTATATTATTAAATCAATAATTGTGACGTTGTGGTAAGTTTGGTTATTTTTTATGGGGGGCTCATATGTCATCATCTAAGAGTCTCTTCGTCAATAGTAATTACCGTCGTCAATAGTATTTACCTTGGTCAATAGTAATTACCTTGGTCAATAGTATTTACCTTGGTCAATAGTAATTATCTTCGTCAATAGTATTTACCTTGGTCAATAGTAATTACTTTCATCAATAGTAGTTGTTCCTTCAATATTACCAAGAGTCATTTGACCTTTCGTTAAGACCAAGAGTCATTTGACCCTTCGTTAAGACCAAGAGTCACCTTCAGTTTTTCTATAAATAGAGGCCTAGGGCTTCATTATTTTTCACGAATTCATTCAAGCTATAGAGAGAGAAAGTATAGAGAGAATAAGAGAGAGAGAGAATAAAAATATTTTGCTACTTCACTTTTCCAATATCCAGTTCTTTTAAGGTAAGGGATGTTATTCTTTCTTATTCATGAAGAGAACTGTTGTTATTCCATTTCTTATTATTCTGTTGGAATAACCTGTATACGTGGTCTACCCTATACTTGGTGACATTCTTCTATTATTCTGTTGGAACATCCTGTCTGTGTATTTTACACCGGACCTGGTTCCGTCTTGTTATTATTCTGTTGGAACATCCTGTCTGTGTGTTTTACACCGGACCTGATTCCATTATTTATTATTCTGTCGGAATATCCTGTCTGTGCGTTTACGCCGGACCTGGTTCCATTATTTATTATTCTGTTGGAATATCCTGTCTGTGCGTTTACGCCGGACCTGGTTCCATTTTTATTATTCTGTTGGAATAACCTGTCTGTGCGGTCTATCGCATGCATTGTAAGACTCCAACTTATTAATGAATAAAATCAAATTTTCTCTAAATATTATTGTGAATAATAAGGGGTTAATTTGATATAATACTTTGGTTATGGGTGAAATGTGCAAATTTTGCAAAATAAGCAAGTGGTTATAAAATATTTATTTTTGGTCGGTGAATATTCGGTTGGTCGTGGAATATTCTTGCTGTCGGGGAATATTCGTACGACGACGCAGCCTTGTGTGGGCCCCATAACGGAAAGCGATTGGATGAAGAAAACGACAAGTATAAGTTGTTTATTAATAACGGCGTAGTTGTTACCGTTAATACTGTTGGAATACCCGGTGGTTAAAAATACAGTAATAACGCGTGGTTGCATAGTAGCACACGGATTACAGTATAGTTGAATTATTGATTCGTACGTAAGAAGGCACTACTCAATAATTGTTACAGTATTATGTTCAATATTTTATTTTATTGATTCAATAATTGCTGCATTGATATTTTATATTATTGTTGTTTCAATAATTGTTGCTGCACAGTATTTTCATTTATCAGATCAATAATTCATATTATTTGAATAATATTATTAGATAACATTATTGGCAATGTCTAGAAAGTTCTGTCTAAGGAGAGGTTTGGTCATCTAATTGCGCGCCAGTAAGGAGAAATCCTTATTGGAAAGCCCCCTCTTTCCTGGGAACGGCCTGGTTGTCATAAATGTGATTCTGTAATATTATTTGTGAATAATTAATTATTGATTCATATGATAAGGAAATATTTATTTTATGTGGATATAAATGAGGGATATATTTTTGTGGTTAAAAATGAAGGAGTTAATGTTGAGGTTTTTATCAGTATTTTTGTCGGAATGGAGGTATTAAAAATCAGGGTTTTTGAGATATTTTGCGGGGGTTATAATTTTTAATCCGACCGTTGGATCGTGGTAATTTTTGGATATGTTATACATATATAAGTTGAGTATATGTCCACAAATTTTGAACCGTTAAAAATGAACGTATGATTTATTACGAATTTTACAAGATGACTGGTTCAGAAATTGTTGAATTTTCGGAGTTTATCATTTTGATGGAAAATTCTAGAATTGGTGGGCCCCACTTGTGGTTGGTGAAGAAATGTGCTGAATTATATTTCAAATGTGGTAGGTGGGAATAGTAGCAGGTAAAGCCATCAGGTTGCAGGTCAAACCTACCAAAATTTTCCTATAAATAGAGGGCTAAGTTAGAATTGAAAATCACACCAGAAACAAGTTTTCTCTCTTTCTCTCTCTAGATTATTGAGTGTATTTTGTGAGTATTTAGATACTTTGAGAGTTTCTATTCATCAGAGCAAGTTTCTTTCAGCCTTATACCGGTATTCCGACCAGAAGTACTGATATTTTGAGGTAAGGGATATTATTTTCTTCTTAATGATATTATTTTCTTCAATATCATTATGCTGAAATATTGATATGAGTTTTTATCAAATTTGGAACTTTTTGTGTCGGGGGTTACTATTCACGTATACGGCACTATTCACGTATACGGCACTATTCACGAATACGGCACTATTCACCGAAAAATAAAATTTTTCCTTTTTGTCCAAGATGTCTATTATGGTTACTATCTTTGATTGTATCCATGTTTTGATCTTTATTTTTGAATTCTGCTTCACAATTGATTATTATGAAGTATTATTGATCTTGGATAAACTGTTATACGAATCCCTACTATTTGTCCTTCTGTCTCATTGGATTCGTTCTCTTTAAGATATTTTTCATCATCCTCAGTCCTAAATGATGATATTACTGAATATCTTTGGCCTGTAGTGCAAAGATGTATAATTACTTGATGAATATCTTTGGCCTGTAGTGCAAAGATGAACAGGTGTTGAGATGAACATGACCGACTGATGATACAAATGAATATCTTTGGCCTGTAGTGCAAAGATGAATATTTGGTTAAAGATGATTATTAATTGATGTTACAGGGATAAAATATTGATGATGGACTTTTAAATCTTAGAAGATAGTAGAATTCTTTCTCTACTTGACTCTTCTAATGGTTTGTTGTTTCCGCTGCAGTTGTTGATCTAAAACTTGTTGTCGATTATATTTTATCAGATTTTTCCCTGTTGAAGACTAACGATAATTTGTTGTATATTATCTTAGTCATAATATTCTTTACTGGGCTAGTTGAGCTCACCCTTTTCCTTTTTGTTCCATTTTTCTTCTCAGGAGGTGAGAACATAGCAGGATCTAGTCGGGGTATGGAGTGATGGTTCTAGAAAGATGTATTAGCAGTCCTCACTATTTCTGTAAAATAGTGTTTGAATAATTGTAATGAGGATTTATTTGAGTGTGGATATTGTCTAGAAGACAATATTTGTATTTAAACTCACAGTATGTGTTGTCGTATTTTGCACGACAATTGTATTATTGAAGTTGTAGTTTGCTTTCTGTACCATGTATTTGGCGACTCAGAATGGGTGTTGTATACCTATTCTGGGGGCGTCACAGTTGGTATCAGAGCTTAGGGATATGATCCCTGGCTGAGATGTGAGACAAGAACTAGGAGGGGAGAGACGGGGAATTCCTTCGCTAGTATGACCTGACTAAGTTTATTTGGTGTTTATTTGGTCGGTCAGAGTATAGGGATAATATATGACATGACTATTAACCCTTGTTTTATGGCAGTATTTAAGAATGGCAGCTGAGAACGTTAATAATGGAGTAAATCAGACCGTGGAGACACCTTTGATCACTACCCAGGGGAACGTGCAACAGGAAGGCAATATTCCTCCTGTAAACAACGTTACCGAGCAAACGATGAATGATGGAATGTTTAGGAGCTTTTTGCAGTTCATGCAAAATCAGACGAGGGAGACTCGTGTGCAGAATACGGGTGGAAATGATAACAACGCGCGGTTTGTCACAGCTAAGCAGTTCAAAGAATTGGGACCACCAGAATTTAAGGGAAAGCCGGATCCGATCATGGCGGAAACGTGGGTCAAGCAAATTACCAAGATATTTGATGTCTTGGGATGCACGGAGGAACAGAAGGTTCCATTCGCCACATTTATGTTCCGCGGTGAGGCAGACTACTGGTGGGAGTCTGTGAAGCGTACCCAGCCTGACGCACTCAACATGTCCTGGGAAACATTTCAAAAACTGTTCAATGACAAGTACTTTCCTGAAAGTATTCGTCATATGAAGGAGGTTGAGTTTATTAGACTGGAACAAAACAACATGACGGTGTCCCAGTACGAGGCGAAGTTTGCAGAGTTATCCAGGTTTGCACCTCATTTGGTCGAAAATGAGGAACGAATGACGCGGATGTTTCTGAGAGGTTTAAAACCTGAGATTCGTCAATACCTTATCTCTCATAAATTTTCTCTGTATTCAGATGTTGTCAACAGGGCCCAATTATTAGAGAGAGATAATGAGTATACTCAACCGAGGGACCACAACCAGGGTCATACCGGTGACAGCAATCATCAGAGCGATGATAACCAACGAGGAGGGAAAAATACGAACAAAGGCGGTAACCACTCGGGTGGTCATCGTGGCCATGATAATAGGAGAGGTGAGTCAAGTGGAAATTTCAGAAAGAGGAGATTCAACAATGACGGGAAGACATCAGCACCAGCACCAGCACCAACAACAAATTTTAGGGGAGGAGAACGACCGCCAGTTAGATGTTACAAATGCGGGAAAGAGGGACATATCAGCCCAAACTGTCCACAACAATCCAAGGTGTGTTACAACTGTGGAAGGAAGGTCACATCGCTCGAGATTGTACTATAGCGAAACCAAGTTCAGCGGGAGTGGTGATTCCAAGGGCTGTCCCGGATAAGGCGAAATCAGCGGTTCCTGGAAGAGCGTTTGTCGTAACTGGCCAAAACGCGAGAAACCCGAACGAGGTGATCACGGGTAAGCTAATCTTGAATTCTTGCGAAGTTTATACTTTACTAGATACCGGTTCTACCCATTCTTTTATCTCTCCTGCTTGTGCTCAACGTTTAAACTTGACTCCGGAGAAATTGGACTTTAACTTATCTGTTGAAACTCCGTTGGGTGAAACCTTCGTTACATCTACAGTTTATAAATCTTGCATGATCCAAGTTGGCACTATCACATTACCTGTTGATCTTATCTCTTTAAAGATACTTGCTTTTGATGTGATTTTAGGAATTGATTGGTTAACCACTCATCATGCTAAAATTGATTGTTTTCGTAAGGTTGTTAGTTTTCATATTCCTAACCAACCTGTCATACGAATTCAAACTACTAAACCACTAAAATCAGTCACTGTCATATCAAGCCACAAAGCTATTCGTTTATTGAAAAACGGATGTCAAGCTTTCTTAGCCCATGTTATGGATTTGAACAAAGACAAGTCAGATTTGAATAATATTTCTATTGTTAGAGAATTTTCCGATGTATTTCCTGAAGAACTTCCCGGTCTACCCCCGGAACGAGAAATTGAATTCTTTATTGACCTTGAACCCGGTACAAAGCCCATTTCTAAAACCCCATATCGAATGGCTCCTATTGAACTTCAGGAGTTAAAAGTCCAACTACAGGAGTTGTTGGACATCGGTTTTATTCGTCCTAGTACGTCTCCTTGGGGTGCTCCTGTTTTATTCGTAAAGAAGAAAGACGGGAGTATGCGACTTTGTATTGACTATCGAGAATTGAACCATGTCACCATCAAGAATAGGTATCCGCTACCTCGCATTGATGACCTGTTTGACCAGTTGCAAGGAGCACAATTCTTTTCAAAGATCGATCTTCGTTCTGGATATCATCAGCTGAAGATTAAAACTGAGGATATTCCAAAGACTGCCTTCAGAACTCGGTACGGGCATTATGAATTCTTAGTAATGTCTTTTGGATTGACTAATGCTCCTGCTGCCTTCATGGATATGATGAACCGTGTATTCAAAGAATATTTGGATCAGTTCGTTGTTGTCTTTATTGATGACATCCTCATCTATTCCAAAAGCCGTGAAGATCATGAGCGCCATTTGAAGCTGGTACTGCAAAGGCTTCGTGAAAACAAGCTATATGCCAAACTGAAGAAATGCGAGTTCTGGCTTGAGGAAGTAGCATTCCTTGGGCACGTGGTGTCAAAACATGGAGTATCTGTCGACCCGGCGAAGATTGAAGCCATACAAAGTTGGGAGCAACCGAAGTCGGTAACCGAAGTACGTAGCTTTCTGGGCTTAGCTGGTTATTATCGGAGATTTGTGGAAGGATTTTCTCGAATCGCTACTCCGTTAACTCAGCTGACTCGGAAAGATACAAAATTCGTATGGAGTGAGGAATGCGAGAAGAGTTTCCAAGAACTCAAGAGGAGACTCATTTCGGCACCTGTTTTGACAATACCATCTGGTTCGGATGGATTTGTTATCTACAGCGATGCTTCAGGCAAAGGGTTAGGATGTGTTCTCATGCAACATGGGAAAGTCATAGCCTATGCCTCACGACAACTCAAAGAATATGAGAGGAATTATCCTACTCATGATTTGGAGTTGGCAGCAGTCGTTTTTGCGTTGAAGATCTGGAGACACTACCTGTATGGGGAGAAAGTGGAGATCTATACAGATCATAAAAGCCTCAAATATTTCTTCACCCAAAAGGAACTCAACATGCGGCAACGACGTTGGCTTGAGCTGTTGAAAGATTACGATCATACCATCCAATATCATCCTGGAAAAGCAAACGTAGTAGCTGACGCATTGAGTAGAAGATCATATGCGGGTACGAGTGCAATGTTGTTAACACAAAGGCCCATTTTGTATGACTTGCAAAGGATGGAGATAGAGATGAAGGCTCCAAGTACCCACATGATGATATCAAATATACGAGTAGAACCGACTTTAATCGATAAAGTTAAAGCTGCTCAAGCTACGGACATGGAGCTGATGCGTATGAAGAAGAAAGTGCAAGAAGGTGCTATTCCAGAAGCAAGAATCGATGAAGAAGGAATACTTCGAGTCAACTCCAGACTTTGTGTTCCTAACGATTTTGACTTGAAGCATAGAATAATGATGGAGGCACACAACACACCGTTTGCAATCCATCCTGGGAGTACCAAAATGTATCACGATCTTCGACATACATTTTGGTGGAGCAATATGAAAAGAGAGATCGCGGAGTTTATCTCGAGGTGTTTAACTTGTCAACGTGTAAAGGCGGAGCATCAAGTGCCAAAGGGTCCATTGCAACCACTTGAGATCCCGAAATGGAAGTGGGAACACATTACTATGGATTTTGTTACAGGTCTTCCCAAGGTTTCTCAAGGCATAGATGCGATTTGGGTTATTGTTGATAGATTAACCAAGTCCGCTCATTTCTTGCCGATACGTGAGACTTATTCCCTTGAACGTCTTGCTAGTATGTACGTGAACGAGATTGTGAGATTGCATGGCATGCCAGTATCCATAGTTTCGGATCGTGACCCAAGATTCACTTCACGATTTTGGGTTAGCTTGCAGAAAGCTATGGGCACGGATTTACGATTCAGTTCAGCATACCATCCTCAAACGGACGGACAATCAGAGAGGACTATTCAAACTCTTGAAGATCTATTAAGACTTTGTGTCCTAGATCTCAAAGGGAGTTGGGATAAGTACCTACCATTGGTGGAATTCTCCTACAACAACAGTTATCAGGCGAGCATAGGTGTGGCTCCATTCGAGGCGTTGTATGGAAGAAAATGTCGTTCTCCAGTATGCTGGGACGAGGTGGGTGAAGCAACATTGTTGGGACCAGAGTTGGTACGCATTACTACAGAGAAGATCCAAACGATTCGACAACGTATACAAACGGCACAGGATCGACAAAAGAGTTATGCGGATCTTCATCGGAAGGACGTGGAATTTAATATTGGGGATCATGTATTGTTACGTGTTGCACCATGGAAGGGAGTTACAAGATTTGGGAAGAGAGGAAAGCTCAATCCAAGATTTGTTGGTCCATTTGAGATTCTTGAGCGAATAGGAAATGTGGCATATAGACTCGCATTACCTCCAAGCATGTCTCGTGTTCATAATGTTTTTCACATATCTATGCTTCGTAAATATGTTAAAGACCCGAACCACATTATTGAGTTAGAACCAGACGAGATAGCTGAAGATTTAACGTACGAGGAGGTACCTGTTAAGATCTTGGATAGGAAAGAGCATGTCCTACGCACGAAGGTTATACCACAAGTTAAGGTTTTGTGGAGAAACCATGCTATTGAAGAAATGACCTGGGAGTTGGAATCAGAAATGAAAGCGAGGTATCCTCACCTTTTTGAAACATCAGGTACGTACGTCAATTTCGAGGACGAAATTTCATAAGGAGGGGAGGTTGTAAGACCCCAACTTATTAATGAATAAAATCAAATTTTCTCTAAATATTATTGTGAATAATAAGGGGTTAATTTGATATAATACTTTGGTTATGGGTGAAATGTGCAAATTTTGCAAAATAAGCAAGTGGTTATAAAATATTTATTTTTGGTCGGTGAATATTCGGTTGGTCGTGGAATATTCTTGCTGTCGGGAAATATTCGTACGACGACGCAGCCTTGTGTGGGCCCCATAACGGAAAGCGATTGGATGAAGAAAACGACAAGTATAAGTTGTTTATTAATAATGGCGTAGTTGTTACCGTTAATACTGTTTAAATACCCGGTGGTTAAAAATACAGTAATAACGCGTGGTTGCATAGTAGCACACGGATTGCACAGTATAGTTGAATTATTGATTCGTACGTAAGAAGGCACTACTCAATAATTGTTACAGTGATTACTGTTCAATATTTTATTTTATTGATTCAATAATTGCTGCATTGATATTTTATATTATTGTTGTTTCAATAATTATTGTTGCACAGTATTTTCATTTATCAGATCAATAATTCATATTATTTGAATAATATTATTAGATAACATTATTGGCAATGTCTAGAAAGTTCTGTCTAAGGAGAGGTTTGGTCATCTAATTGCGCGCCAGTAAGGAGAAATCCTTATTGGAAAGCCCCCTCTTTCCTGGGAACGGCCTGGTTGTCATAAATGTGATTCTGTAATATTATTTGTGAATAATTAATTATTGATTCATATGATAAGGAAATATTTATTTTATGTGGATATAAATGAGGGATATATTTTTGTGGTTAAAAATGAAGGAGTTAATGTTGAGGTTTTTGTCAGTATTTTTGTCGAAATGGAGGTATTAAAAATCAGGGTTTTTGAGATAGTTTGCGGGGGTTATAATTTTTAATCCGACCGTTGGATCGTGGTAATTTTTGGATATGTTATACATATATAAGTTGAGTATATGTCCACAAATTTTGAACCGTTAAAAATGAACGTATGATTTATTACGAATTTTACAAGATGACTGGTTCAGAAATTGTTGAATTTTCGGAGTTTATCATTTTGATGGAAAATTCTAGAATTGGTGGGCCCCACTTGTGGTTGGTGAAGAAATGTGCTGAATTATATTTCAAATGTGGTAGGTGGGAATAGTAGCAGGTAAAGCCATCAGGTTGCAGGTCAAACCTACCAAAATTTTCCTATAAATAGAGGGCTAAGTTAGAATTGAAAATCACACCAGAAACAAGTTTTCTCTCTTTCTCTCTCTAGATTATTGAGTGTATTTTGTGAGTATTTAGATACTTTGAGAGTTTCTATTCATCAGAGCAAGTTTCTTTCAGCCTTATACCGGTATTCCGACCAGAAGTACTGATATTTTGAGGTAAGGGATATTATTTTCTTCTTAATGATATTATTTTCTTCAATATCATTATGCTGAAATATTGATATGAGTTTTTATCAAATTTGGAACTTTTTGTGTCGGGGGTTACTATTCACGTATACGGCACTATTCACGTATACGGCACTATTCACGAATACGGCACTATTCACCGAAAAATAAAATTTTTCCTTTTTGTCCAAGATGTCTATTATGGTTACTATCTTTGATTGTATCCATGTTTTGATCTTTATTTTTGAATTCTGCTTCACAATTGATTATTATGAAGTATTATTGATCTTGGATAAACTGTTATACGAATCCCTACTATTTGTCCTTCTGTCTCATTGGATTCGTTCTCTTTAAGATATTTTTCATCATCCTCAGTCCTAAATGATGATATTACTGAATATCTTTGGCCTGTAGTGCAAAGATGTATAATTACTTGATGAATATCTTTGGCCTGTAGTGCAAAGATGAACAGGTGTTGAGATGAACATGACCGACTGATGATACAAATGAATATCTTTGGCCTGTAGTGCAAAGATGAATATTTGGTTAAAGATGATTATTAATTGATGTTACAGGGATAAAATATTGATGATGGACTTTTAAATCTTAGAAGATAGTAGAATTCTTTCTCTACTTGACTCTTCTAATGGTTTGTTGTTTCCGCTGCAGTTGTTGATCTAAAACTTGTTGTCGATTATATTTTATCAGATTTTTCCCTGTTGAAAACTAACGATAATTTGTTGTATATTATTTTAGTCATAATATTCTTTACTGGGCTAGTTGAGCTCACCCTTTTCCTTTTTGTTCCATTTTTCTTCTCAGGAGGTGAGAACATAGCAGGATCTAGTCGGGGTATGGAGTGATGGTTCTAGAAAGATGTATTAGCAGTCCTCACTATTTCTGTAAAATAGTGTTTGAATAATTGTAATGAGGATTTATTTGAGTGTGGATATTGTCTAGAAGACAATATTTGTATTTAAACTCACAGTATGTGTTGTCGTATTTTGCACGACAATTGTATTATTGAAGTTGTAGTTTGCTTTCTGTACCATGTATTTGGCGACTCAGAATGGGTGTTGTATACCTATTCTGGGGGCGTCACATGCATGGTGATTTCTTTTGTTATTCCATTCTTTATTATACTCAGTTGGTTAAGTTTTGACTTCTATACTCCATGAAATTTGTGGAATATCCTTGATAATTGCGTTTCACCCAGTATCTTTTCATGAAAATATTCTTCTAAGCATTCTTGAATTTTACTCCACAAAACAGTATCATGTTGACAATTTGGACGTTGTTAATTCTTGGATAAATTAATTCTTGAACTTGTTTTATTGAATTCTTATATCATTGTCATCATCCTCATGTTTATAAAATGTTAAAAGTCATCTGTGGCCTGTAGTGCATAGATGGACTTGGTATGATTATGACCAGGGATTATTCGGTATAATCATGACCGTAATGTTACAAATGATGTGGTAAAAGTCTTCATTGGCCCGTAGTGCATTGATAGACAGTTGTTGGCATGATCATGACCATTAATGAATATACGAATATCCTTGGCCGTAGTGTAGGGGTGATTCGATGATGTGGATTATTTTATTAGGCTGAGTCCCAGCGATCACAGTGTTGGAAAATCTTTTAAATCATAAAAGATAGTAGAGTTTATTTTCTACTTGACTCTCTTAATGGATTGCTTGTTCCGCTACAGTTAAACTTGATGTCTATTATATTTTATCAGTTTAACATTGTTGAAGGCTAATGATAATTTATTCTGCATTATCTTAGTCATAATATTTCTTACTGGGCTAGTTGAGCTCACCCTTTCTTTCACTGTTCTCTTCAGGAAATGAGAACGTAGCTGGGGCAAGTCGATAATTTATTGCTTGTTCCGCTACAGTTAAACTTGATGTCTATTATATTTTATCAGTTTAACATTGTTGAAGGCTAATGATAATTTATTCTGCATTATCTTAGTCATAATATTTCTTACTGGGCTAGTTGAGCTCACCCTTTCTTTCACTGTTCTCTTCAGGAAATGAGAACGTAGCTGGGGCAAGTCGGGGAACGGAGTGATGGTCCGAATGATAGTATTAGTTAGTAGTCCTCACTATTCTATGTAATGATGCGTTAATAAATGTAATGAGGACTCCTTTTGAGTATGAATACTCTCTAGAAGATAATATTTGTATTCAAACTCACAGTTTATGTTTTGTCGTATTGTACACGACAGTTGTATTAGTAAGTTGTATTTGTATTCTGTACTATGTATCTGACGACCCAATATGGGTGATGTATACCTATTTTTTGGGGGCGTCACAGTAATGTTACAAACACAAACTATTTTACAAACATTTTATAAACTATTGATGTGGGATACTCCACCTCAGCGTATTGATCAACAAAGAATAATGCTAGAGACACAAACTATTTTATAAATATTTTACAAATCGCTGATATAGCTTACTCCACCTCAGTATATTGTGTGGCCCCGAAGACTATATTAAAATAATTTATTAATCAATACGCTGAGGTGGAGTATGTCACATCAGCAGTTTATATAATAATTTATATCTGTAGTATTATTTATCAACAAATTATTTTAATATAATCTTCAATCCTACATAATATATTAAAATAGATTATACTACATCAAAAATTTATAAAATATTTATAAAATAATTTATGTCTATAATATTATTCTAATAACAAATATATAAATCTTTGACGCTCTAATAACTCATTATCAATCAGTGTCAATAGTACTAGTAAATTTGGATAAGAGTATATTCTTAATTAATTAGTGAGCCAACTACTAGTAAATAAATGAATGGGTTTGAATTAAGGCAAAAAGTAGGGTAGAGCCGTTGGATTGAAAGGACCTGCCCAAAGACTTGTCTCTATAACTGTTGCTTAACGCCACGGCACCTCTTCCCAAAATTATTCTCAACCTTACGTTTCCCTCCTTCACTTTCTCTCTCCAAAACTCTTTAAATCCAACCCACCCACCCAGCCACACCCACCTCTTCAGATATTTTCTCTCTCCTCTCTTTTTTCTCCTAGTATTACACACAGTGTGCGTGAGAGAGAAATGGATCTCTCCTTCTACTCAGAGACCCACCTCACCACCACCACCGGCACAATTTCCGATTCTGATAGCCCTCGAACTCCCTCGTCCGTCCATCAAACTCTCATGCTCATCCAATCCGACGATCCCTGTTTAAAACTCCAAGCTGCCAAAGAGATCCGACGTCTTACTAAGACATCCCAACGTTGTCGCCGCCAATTCTCCCCCGCCGTCAAGCCACTCGTCGACATGCTCCTTTCCGACTCGATTGAGTCCAACCAGTCTGCCCTTCTCGCCCTCCTCAACCTTGCCGTCAAAGATGAAACGTATTAACCCCCCTCTCTCTATATATTTATCTATATATGACTTTTTAAAAAATTGAAATAGCTGAATTGGGATTAGTTCAGTTATCGCTGGAGTACCGCTGAATTCAGTGCTAAAGTTTGAAACTTTTTTAAAAATTGTCAATGAAATTTATGTTTTTATTGAGGAAAATTGATGGGTGTTGTTGTGGCTATTTATTTTATCTGTCACTTTCTCCCTGTTCCTGCTTTTAGCTTTTTTCCTCGGATTCATCGATTTTGGAAAAAAGAATTCATATTCTGTTCTCTGCTTTTCTTTTTTTAATGTCTGTTCTTCTTTCTCTTGATTGGTTCCTTTAAAAAAAATAAAGGAGACGAAATGATTCATAATATAAAATTCTGGTTTCCGGATAAATGATAAGTTTTGCCTGAACTACCTGGCTGGATATGGTTCCTTTCTTTGGTATTCCTATAGTGAAAAGTTTTGGGTGTTTACTTGCAATTTCTTGAGAACCTAACAAAAGAAAGATGGATTGATTTTTCTTTCTAAAGTCTAAGAATTGAGAAAAGTTGGATTTACTATACTAAGCTGATGTGGTGAGACAATTAGCTATGCTTAATCAAATTGTCAAAGCCAGAAACTGGAATTGTTTGGGGACATAAAAACATTAGAACAATAAGGAAATAATTTAAGAAAGCTGTTAAATGTTGCTAGAAGGATTTGGAACTTATATGGTTGGGTCATGTTATTATGGCACAAGCAAAAAGGTCTAAAAATGTTTTACACATTCGCACATAATGCTTTTATTAATCCATCGAATCAAATGCTTTTTCATTTGGATTGATTAGGTTTGAGGGTGGTTTGATCCTTTGTTCACATGTTACTCTTTCTTTCTCTCATTTTCTTCCCTTTTTCTTTTTTCTTTTATCTTCTAAATGAAGCTGTCAGGTGTTTCAGATTCTATCCGGCAAAAAAGAAATCCTATTTCTTTCATTTTTCCTAAAGGCTTTTATTTTTATTAGCATGCTCATGCTTTTTGTGTTTGTGAGTTTCTTTCCTCAGGATATTATTTTCTTTTTCTATATCAATAAAAATGCTGAAATCAAAGCAGCACTCAAAGTGGTTTATTCTCCTGTAATCCTCTATAATTCAATTAGAAATTGAGTCCTGTAGGATTATGAATTAAACGGAGATTTTACCAAGTACACTTATTTTGACTGTATTAGAACTTTTGTGGGGATCAGACTCTCTTCTTTTCCGTCAACCATTAGCATGTGATTCTGGCATCCACTGCTAACTGCTGTTTAAAGCTACCCAACTGAAACCCAAAATTTGAAACTTCAAAATTATTAATTCATAGCCTGTATATTCATACGTTGTTCTTGTTGATCATCTTGGACAATGTGTATTTGCCACCTTGTGCTGGTTCATAATTATATTTTGTATAAATTCTTCTTGAAACCCAATTCCATTTGGTAATGCTATAAAGGCAAATCAGTTTATTATTAGTTCATTCCTTGCTGAACTATATGAACGAGTAACTGTGTTTATTGATTCAATGCTAACTTACATTTAAATTCCTTTTTACTCCTCCTGTTTGGGTAAAGATTGCTGATTGAGTTGAATGCTAGTAGGGAGTGATAAAGTTGAGGGCAAATTCTTACATGGGTAGGAGTTTGCTTTGAATATCTGCCTGTTTATTAATTTTTTGAAATTTTGCTTGCATGATTAATGCTTTCTAGAAATTCATTTACTCTCTTGAGAAGTTGTCTTACATAATAGTAATCCTTTGTCAAAATAAATAATAATTTCTCTGTGCTTTTATGTAATGCAGAAACAAGATTAGTATTGTGGATGCTGGTGCCCTGGAACCAATTATTGGTTTTCTTCAGTCAGAAAATCCAAATATGCAAGAGCATGCAGCTGCATCTCTGCTCACACTGTCTGCTTCTTCAGCCAACAAGCCAACCATCAGTGCTTCTGGGGCCATCCCTCTCCTTGTGGAAATCCTAAGTTATGGAAGCCTGCAGGCCAAGGTTGATTCTCTGATGGCTATTTACAATCTCTCAACTCACGCTGACAACCTTAACTTAATTCTTCGAGCAGAACCTGTTCCTTCTATAGTGAACTTGCTCAAGACCTGTAAAAAGTCTTCTAAACTAGCTGAAAAATGTAGTGCCCTTATAGAATCTTTAGTTGATTTTGAAGAGGGAAGAAACGCATTAACATCTGAAGAAGGTGGAGTACTCGCAGTTGTAGAAGTGCTTGAGAGCGGATCTCTTCAAAGCCGAGAACATGCAGTTGGTACACTTCTGACCATGTGCCAAAGTGATCGATGCAAGTATAGGGAACCAATTCTTAGAGAAGGTGTAATCCCTGGTCTTCTTGAGCTCACTGTTCAAGGAACTCCCAAATCCCAGCCGAAAGCACAAATGCTCTTGAGGTTACTAAGAGAGTCTCCTTACCCGAGATCTGAGATTCAGCCCGACACACTTGAGAACATTGTATGCAATATCATATCACAAATTGATGGGGAGGAACAATCTGGGAAAGCAAAACAGATGCTAACTGAGATGGTACAAGTTAGCATGGAACAGAGCTTGAGACATTTACAGCAGAGGGCTATGGTATGCACTCCTGCTGATCTGCCAATCGCTAGTTGTGCTTCTGAAGTTTCGTCGAAATGATCATTTTGATGTATCAGCTTTCATTCTTTCCCACTTTTTATATAATTATGGGTTTTGTGAGTTCTACAGTAGGGGAAATACGAAATAGTGAAGTATGCCAGTCCAGGCCTACGTGATGGTACCGAGTGACTGGTAAGTGTTGATAAACTGAAGATATAAAGAGGTTGAAAGGTTAGTTTTTGTTAAAAAAGCGTCACTATGTTTCGAATGTTCCACAGTGATTCAAGGTTCCTTCCTTCTTTTCTTGCCTTCCAGTGGGTTTTACCTTATTGAAATATTCTTAATTTGATTTACAACTCATGGTGGTAGCCTGTTGGGACCATAGGAGTTTTCACATGCACGCATTTATTTATTTATATATGTATGTTTGTGTGTTGTGTTGTATGTATCATGTAATTCGGTTAACATGAAGTGAAATTCTCAATACAGTATTAACACACCCTGATGAATGAATGAAGCGAAATTCTCAATACAGTATTAACACACCGTGATGTAGGGCTATAAATGGTAATCAAAAAATTTGTATTCGTCCGCATCTGTATTAAAAAAAAAGCGGATATTATTCGTATTCGAAAAAAAATAGATATATCCGTATTCGGTTTAAAGGTATCCGTAAATAAACGGATACGAATACGGATATAGGCGTATTCGTATTCGATTAACATCCGTTCGTAAATATATCCGGCGGATACGAATATTCGGAATTCGATATTCGAATAACTTATATATATATATATATATATATATATATATATATATATATATTAGTAACTTACATATACATTTATATATACACGTTATTATATATATATATACAATATACACACACACATATATATTAATGGTGTATGCATCAAATTAAGTTAGGATGCAAATTAATCTTGTAATTTTTATGATGATGTGTTTGACATTTTCCTTCCCTTATGATTAGGATGTTTAATTAATATGTATGGTTTAAATATTAAATTGTGTTTAATTAATATGTATGATTTAAACTTTTAAAATTTTTTTTTGTAAATATTTTGAATGAATTTTAGATTAGGTTACTGATAAACGAATTCGGATATTCGGATATTCGAATAATTTGTCTATTCGGATAAAATAAACGGTAACGGATATTATATGTATTTGAATATTTTTCCGAATACCGGATACGGATAATATTTTTAAAATCCGCCGGATACCGGATACGGATACGGATAGCGAATTGGTTTTCTGGATACGGATATACCTGTATCCGTTTAATACCGTTTACACCCCTACCGTGATGAATAAATTTACAATAATTATTCAAGTTTTATATAAAAGAACAAGTCTTAAACATTGAGAAAAATAAACTTCAATTAAAAAAATAAGAGTATAAAGAAGCTATTTTGAGAACAACACACACGGCTCACAAAGATGGTAATTGAATCTTAAATCTTACGCTCTGTTTTTGAGTTTTGAACAGAAAAGAAAAGAATAGAAAACTTAAATTAGAACAGAAAACAAAAGAATAGAAAATTTGAAGTTTTTATTTGTGTTGTTTCTAAGTTTTTAAAAGAAAAGAATAGAAAATTTAAAATTGAGGACATGAATTGTAATATAAAATTTATTATATTAAAAGTTGAGGATAATATGAGAATTATAAAAATATTACTTATACCAATTTCTTTTCCGTCCAAATCATGCCAATTTTGGACGGAAAACTTTGGCAGGAAAAGTTGCCAAGTTTTCTATCCATTTCTTTTCTTTTCTGTTTATTAAAAAACTCAGAAACATAAGAATTGGAAGGAAAACTTAAATTTTCCATCCATTTTTTTTCTTTTCTGTCCATTTTAAAACTCAAAAACAGAGCGTTAAAGATCACATAAACTCATTCTTAATTTGCAATTTTGCGTCATCATAATTTAGAATGTTCCCAGGGCACCGAAGAATGTTGATTAGTGATTACAGTAGCCTCCAAAAACAATATTTAGAATGTTCTATATTGAAATAAATTTATGGGTGTGGATAAATAAACATATATGACAAATCAAAATCATTTTCCTAATATTTATAACAACATAATTTCCCCTTTTATCTCACTTTTCTATAACAAAAGAATACTACTATTAGACATTTCAAAAGACAAGTACACTTAAAATAAATCAAAGAATTAAATATAAAAAATAAAAATTATGGATTTAAAGACGTGAAAATATTTGGTGGGATTGCTTTTTAAGTTTACCTATGTATAGCACATGAAAATTCGTATTCAATCAAAAGAATTAAGAGTGTTGTTAAGGTGACAAAATAATGTGACAGAATATAATTAGTGGATGGTCCATCACTCATAGTGATAGTAACCGATCTCAATCGGCACATCATTTTATAAGTAATTTTTTGTAAGATTCTTTTGTCATCAAAGTACTATTGAAGAATTAAACATAATATTTCAAGACTCTTTCACAAAAAATAAAATAAAATTGGATTTTAAAAAATATTCTTACATAAATTTATTAGGTTTTGTGATATCCTTAAAGAATCATATTGTCAATAATTGATCGTTGTAATCTTAATCTAATTAAGATAATCTTCAATTTTAACGAATGAGAAATTACAGATGAAAGAGTGTTATTTGTATAAAAATTATAGTTAAAGATATTTTTTTAATATAAAATTCAAAAATAAAAAATTTAATTATAGGGGATAAAAGTTTTACTAAGTAACCTAGTCTAGCTTAAGTGAGTCATGACTTACGTTACTTAATCCATATGTGTATTATATATTTTAGGAGGTGTTTGTTTAGAGCTGAATGGTTGAATTGGTCAGTGTATTTGTTTTGGTCTGGATGACTGAATCGGTAAGATAGACGAGCTGAATGGCTAAGTCAGATTTTTTGAGCTGAATGAGCAGCTGAATGAAGTAAAAAAAATTTAACTATTATATTAAGTAATATTAAATAAATTTACAACAATTTTGAATTTTTTTAGAGGGGGTAAAATAATAAAGTTTTGTCATTCAGATGTTTCAGACATGTCAATTATCGAACAGTTTTTTTTATTCAGATTCAGATTTATTCAGTTTTTATCCCTTATTCTATACCGTCTGAAAGAACTTCTTTATATATATATATATATATATATATATATATATATATATATATATATATATATATATATATATATATATATATATTCTTCTAGACGGACAAAAAAATTGAAATTTGAATTTATCTATTTATATTTTTATCCATTATTAAAGTCAAAATACAAATAAGTAAAATTTAAATTATGTATCTACGGAATTTTTGTTTTAAAAAAGTGGAAGAATGGTTGAAATTCCTACGTGAAGGGAAAAGGGAATAATGTATATCCATTCTTTGGAAACTATGATCCGATTTATGTGCTTAAGATTTTCTTTGGAGTTATATATCCTTTATCCGTTCAGCCAAATAGGATTTTATCTACTTAATTAACTAAATATTTAACAGAGAGAAACACAAACTCACAGTAGTACAACACCCTCAATTTAAACCCCCCTTGTCTCATATTTCTGATTCAATAACCCTACTATTAGGAAAATGGTGAATGAAGTCGATGGAATCGAAGAAGAAATCTCGGAGATGGAAAAGGGTATCCGTAGTTCCAAATCAGAATCCGATTCCGGTTTGGGTTTTTGTTCATCAACTTGGGTAGTAACCATCATACAAAAGGTCAGGCATTAAGGTCTCATATATGTACGAGTCCTGGATATATGATTTAAAATTCAATTTGTAATATTTTTAAATTCAATCTATTTAATTTTTATCAATACAATTATGAATATTATAAAATAAGTAAAATATACAGATTATTATTTCTAAATTCAAATGATTTTTTTAAAAATATCTCAAATTATTATCTCTTAAAAAGTCAATAATAATATTATTTAAATTCGGTAATTTCAGGTGATTGCAGAGGTTGTTGGCACTTACTTCGTTTTATTTGCCGGGTGCGGATCTGTTGTGGTGAATAAGTTATATGGCGGGTCGGTTACTTTTCCGGGCGTTTGTGTGACGTGGGGACTAATAGTAATGGTTATGGTATATACGGTGGGTCACATATCTGGAGCTCATTTCAATTCTGCCGTCACCATCACCCATGCCATCTTTGGCCGGTGTCCATGGAAGGAGGTCAGCTACCTCTTTGATTCCATAATACTCCTAAACTAGAGGATCAATTTTTGGCTTTTTGAAAGGAAATATTTATTTGACAAATAAGATTTTATTTATTTTTGAAACAATGGATAGCCTTATGAGCGACTTTAATTAATTAGCACCTTTTCAAATTATATGCTCCACCAAGTACTCCTATGATAACTACATATAATTAGTATAAATAAATAAAGTCTTAAGCTATAAAATGGTATAACTAAGCTGGACCAGCTAGCTGATACTTATGGTTAAACTTATTATCTCTCCTCACTCATTTTATTCTTATTTCTAAGATCATATAAAAAAAAACACAACTAGAATCAAATGTATTAAGTATTTGGTAGAATTAAACGTATTAGATTCTTTAATTTTATAGTTACATCTTATCTTGAAATTTAGAATTCTAAATTTGTCAGTGTACATCAAAATTCATATATATTGGATTTTTCTTGCTATACAGGTGCCCCTGTACATAATATCCCAGTTGATGGGATCTATCCTTGCCAGTGGCACTCTAGCTCTACTTTTCGATGTAAACCGCGAGTCTTATTTTGGGACTGTGCCGGTTGGATCTAATGGCCAATCTTTTGGGATTGAAATCATCATATCGTTCCTTCTAATGTTCGTCATCTCCGGTGTTGCAACAGATGATAGGGCTGTATGTTCATTATCAATCTTTTTTTCTTTCTAGCTAGTGGAATAAATCATCGCTTCCTTTGATCTTCACACTTAACAATCTAATGAAACAAAGAGAATGTGAAAATATGATTTAAGGCTAACTTACTTTACACCAATGTAATAATGGTGTTCCACAGCCTTAAATCAAATGAAAATTTAATTATATGGTGTCATATTTAAGCAAGCTAGCTATTTGCATTCCTACGTTTGGATGTTAGATTAAGATCAAAACACTATATCATAGATTAAATTATTGTAAAAGATATATGTTTTTAGTTTTGCCTTTTTCATTTTTTGGGTTGTGTGTGGTTGCAGATACCTGATCTTGGTGGGATCGCGGTTGGCATGACCATAACATTGAATGTCTTTGTGGCCGGGTAACATAAGTCTTACATATACATACATTGAATGTTTTTTATATATAGCATAGCATAGCATAGCATAGCATAGCATAGCAAGCGAGACTGATGTTGTTGTTAAGTGCAGGTCAATTTCTGGAGCATCAATGAACCCAGCAAGGAGCATTGGGCCAGCTCTTGTTATGCATGTGTACGATGGTCTCTGGGTGTATATATTTGGACCGCCAATTGGAACCATAGCCGGAGCATTTGTGTATAACATGGTCAGAGTTACAGACAAGCCGCTTAGTGAAATAACCAGAAACCGGTTGAAATTTAAGTTGAAGAAGAAGAATAATCCTACTACTGCTTAGGATTTACTAGTAGTAGAAGATTAGGTACGTACAGAGAAGGGAGATAAATTAGATTTACTAGTAGTAGAAGATTGGGTACGTATGAATTAGGTTTGTGTGTATATGGATGGTACTATATTTTAAACCTACCTTTTTAATGTTCAGCTTCAGGGCGCAGGTGTTTGAGTTTCAATTATATTTGCCTCATGACTTATATTATTCATGATGTTGCAGGCAGATGACTAGATGAGCAGCTTCATTCAATCACGTTTTTGTTATCATCATAACAATAGTCTTACCTTTTCCCACCCAATTTGTTGATATACTATAAACTACATTTAATGGATATATTAAACAAAAAATTAATAAATTTATTCAACTTTTTATCACTTTATTAATATCTATAATTAATCCATTTTCAGTACCCCTCCCTCTCTTGTCCGGACTGCGTATTTCTCACTTGTCTATTGGTTGTGTTCTATATCATGCGCTTTCTTTCTCCCAAAATATAAGATTTATTTTTGATTTTTTAAAATCCCTTTAAGATATTTTTAATTTTAATGTAATTTATATAATTCTAAAAATAATAAATCTTATAATTACTAGTGTTATTTAGAAATTTTGATAACTGAGTTGTGTTTAAGACTAAATTAATTTGGATTAATTTTAAATTAAAAATTTGTTGTCACTATCCATATTTATTTCATTACTCTTTTTGTAGAGGTGGCAAATGGGTTGATTTAAAGTTAAATGGGGAATGAGTTATTATAAATGGGTAAAATTTTAATGGATATGGGTTGATGTATAAAACTCAAAAGTTAGTTTTTCAATTTTCTGACCTCATTTTTGGAACAAGTGTGTTAGTTTATAAATATAAACTAAATATTTATGCTTTATATTCATATTTCCTTTTTTTTAATATATTTTTCCAATCCCAAAAGTATCCTTTTATTAAAAATATATATACATATACATGCATTAGCCCGAATCCACCCAGAAAACAACCTGAACCATATTATAATGGAGCAGGGCTGAGAGAATTGCAATTGCCGAAAACAAGTTATGTTCTTTGTAGAAACTAATTGAAAAAACATCATGTTGAAAGGTAATTGATTTTTAAAGTTTAAAAATAGAGTATAGAATGAAAGAAAATTAGGATAAAATGAACATGGGAAAAGATTTATATTGCAATCAAAAATAAATTACTTTTATTGCAAATTGACTCATAAATTAATTGTTCGTGTATTTGTATTCATCATGTTTTTGTTTGTCATATTTAAAATAATTCCTTACAAATTTATAAGAGTAAAATATATTTAAATGTATATTACGCAAATTTTAATTTTTAAGAAATTTAATTAGTAAAAAGTGTATGACTTTATTTGTTTGATAAAATAAATATTTATTATTTTTTGAAATTTATGTTATTTATTGTACAAATTTATAATTTAATTAATTTTATCAAGTTAACTAAAAATTATAACATACAAATTTATATTTAGTGGATATATTAAATATTATAACTTGAAGTGTATATTAGACATTATATTAAAAATATTTTTGAATATTAGTTGGTCAACTATACTAGGGGTAGTGAATGCTATATATTATAGACTAGTGGGATACTAATTATTACTTAAAAAAAATTAGTGGGGTGGTGAGTGTTATAATATATTTTACTAAATTTATAAACACCATTTACGTACCTATATAAAATTATGATGTTAAATTTAAAATAATTATTTTGATTATTATTGTAATCTCCAGCTGTATTAAATAACAGAGACTATCATATCTCCAGCTAAATCAAACGGGAGCAGGACTGTTTTGTATTAATAATTAAAGACGAACAAAAACGGAAAAAGAAAATGGGACCCGGAATTTTCCGTTTTACAAAGTACAAAACCCCGAGAAAGTGAAGAACGACCCTCCCCGTCAGCAGCCAAATCAGTTCGTTCACACACTCTTGACCTTTCTTCACTACTTCTCTCTCAATCCAAGAGAGAGGAAAAAATTTATCATCTCAGTCGCCGGAAAACCCGGTTTGTATGCCCCTATTCGGACACATTGATCCATAGTTTCATACTACTGATCAGCAAATTCACCACCTCAAAAGATCTCTGCATTCCAAACACCAAAGTAATTAGTGTTTTATCAAATGGGGGATCCATCGGAGAGATTGGGATCATCGGAGGATATTTCCGGGATGGAATCGAGTATGAAGGAGGAACTCTGTATGGATATTGATCCTCCGTTCAAAGAAAACCTAGCGACTCCCGAAGATTGGAGGAAAGCACTTAACAAGGTGGTTCCGGCTGTGGTCGTGCTCCGAACCACTGCCTGCCGAGCGTTCGATACTGAATCCGCCGGTGCCAGCTACGCCACGGGGTTTGTTGTTGATAAGAGCCGCGGAATTATACTCACCAATCGACATGTCGTCAAGCCTGGTTTGTTATTTCTCTCTCTCTCTCTCTCTCTGTCGCACACACCTATTTTTAGTTTCATTTTTCAATTTATTTTTTAAGATGTAGCAGCTTGTAATTAGAATTATGTTTTCTTTTGTAGGTCCTGTAGTTGCAGAAGCTATGTTTGTTAATCGGGAAGAGGTTCCCGTATATCCAATTTACAGGGACCCGGTCAGTTGTTTTATTCTTCTACTGTTTGAAATTGATATATTCTTTGCAATAGCTTTTTGCTTTCTTAAATTTCTGAATTGATTTATTCGTATATGCCCTGCCTTTAAAGATATGATATATAAAAATCTAGGGGAAGAGATGAACACTCTGTAATACTTAGGATATACTTTTAATGAAATATGTGGCTACAGTTGAGGTTTATTTCCAAAGAACATGTATTTGGAAAGATTGAAGAACAGAGGAGAGGGAGGGAAATGGAAAAGAAACTGAAAGTAAAGAAAGAAAAGGGCTTTTCCCGCAGTTCTTTACACTTGATAGTAGTACTATACTTAATATTACTATTTATGTTAGACTTGCGTTTGTAACTTGTACGAGGCTTTCATCTACATGGCTGCCATATATATATATATATGTGAGAATGAAGATCTCAAAACCATTGTGCATTACTGAATACTAGCATGCAGATTGCAGAGCTATTTATGTGAATAAAACTAATATTATATGCCTTTCTTGCAGGTTCATGATTTTGGTTTCTTTCGTTATGATCCGAGTGCAATACAATTTCTGAGCTACGAGGATATTCCTCTTGCTCCTGAAGCTGCTTGTGTCGGGCTTGAAATCAGGGTTGTTGGTAATGATAGTGGAGAGAAGGTACATGCATTGCATTTGTTGATTCACTTATTTTCATAGTTAAGTATAATGATGAAGACGTTTTTCTACTTCCTCCTAGTTATTCAAGTCCTTTGTGATTTCATTCCTGTGATACATAACTGGAGTATCATACAGTGAACATACATTAAATTGATTACCGTGATACTTAACATGATACATGTTTATTATATGTTTTAACCAAAAAGAGAAAAGTGATTATATAATCATATACAATGTCAAATGACATATGCATATACCAATGTTGTACACAGAATTTTCACCAACTGTGGGCACTATTTTATTTAAAATAAAAATAAATATGAAATATAACTAAATAGTAATATATAATCAAAATAACTTAATATAGTTTTCCATTAAAATGATATAAAAGTCATCACAAAAGCATTTTCCACGCATCATTCTTGAAATTGTTTAATAATCGTCACGTCTGATTTGACCAATCAAACACAAGTCTGCTAGGATCATATTCGAACAAAAATCTATAATCAAATGAACAATTATAAACAGTTAACAAAAATCCTACATCAATCTAGTGATATAAACATTTAGATAAAAGTCCTGAAGGACCTCAACTAACCAAGTGATAGTGATATAAAAATTTAAACCAAAAAAACAAAAGATATAAAATTTTAAAACCCTCAAGTGCATACTTTTCTTTATTTACCTATAATTCTAATTTAATCTCTCTTCTTTTTCACCTCTATATTTAATCTTATCCTGCAATTTTTTTATAATAAAGGATGGTTAATATATATAACATTTTTTTAATTTACAAACTTACTCTTACATTATCAAAAATGAAACAAGTCAAAATTAAGGGTGGATAAGTGCGTACCCTTTCCCTACCTAGGTCCGCCCGTGTAATATACACACTCTTACTAGTTTTAGCAACAATAGGAATAGTAATAAATAAGTGCTCCTTGGGTTGATAAGAAGATAGGGTCTTTCTTGTGGTTTCTTTATCTTATATGAGAGACATTATATTTTATGCTTATTTCATTTTGTCCCACCTACCTCTAATGTTATTACTGTGAAAGGCAATCAGATGATGGACACTGTCTGAAATAATGCGGTTCTAATAATTTTTTTGATCGCCCACAATTTCTTGTTATGGTCTTTTATCCTTGACTTTATAACTACCAAATTTATAGATAGATACTGGTTTACAAATCAAACACCCATATACCTATAAGGTTCTATGCTATTGAAAGACAATACAGTAGTTCCATCTATTACCAGCTTTTTAAAATCAGACTTTCCAGTGTCAATCAATCCATAAAAAAGTACAAATTCTGATTATGAGCTATACAGTTCATTTATGATTGTTCTGTGTTATCATAATTATGAATTTTGTAACTTTAAAATATATATAAATCACAAATCAGCTTTTATTTGCTCTCATCTATGAGGAAATTGGTTTTAGTCAAAATGATCTTCTTCAACTCCTAGCTTCTTAAGATGACAACTAATTTAATACCCTTTCCTGAATGGTGTAGATATGAGTAGTGATACATAAGATGAAGTGTGATGATCAGAGATCCATCTGAATAAGCTACAAAATAAGTGGATAAACATAAGTTGTTTTTGAACCACAATGACGATATCAAATAAAGAAAGGAGAACGGAAACATATTAAGAAGAAACCTAAGTTTTTCTTTTAGGGGAAAGTGAAAGAGAGTAATTAAAATGCTTGAAACGATAAGATGAACTGAAATAAGGAAAAAAAAGAAGAAAAGAAAATGTAGTAGGATCTGCCTTTAGTGGGTGGTAGAGAGAAATAACCTTCTTTGAAGACCCAGGGCCTCAAGTGCTTGAAAAATCAGATGTTTAGATCTTTGCATGAGAGAATTGGCAGAAATCAACTTCTATCAAAAAATATAGTCAAAGGAAGCCATATAGAAGGGAGATCTGGGTTTTATAAAAGATAAAGGCAGCCAGATGAATTACCCAGATCCATGTGAAAACTTGGTGTGTTTGATAGACATGAATGGTAAAATAGTGAGTTTGCTAAGTAACTGCAGGGGATTGAGCAACCCATGAAAGGGTCACGCATTTCCTAGTTTAACCACGTGGTTATGGTGAATCTCACCTCTAGTTTTTTGATAGGTTACTTTAAAAAAATGTTTTTTGGTAAGTTTCCGTCTGAAAGGTTTATTTCTGACCAAAAATTTGATCCTTAAATTTGAATCAGGTGGTCTGGCTGCATTGCCTACAACCAATTAGCAGTTTTGATGTTAAGCTATGATCTAAAACATCACAAATAATTAACATTGTTTTGCAACACTTAGATAATGCTTGTTATGGAATCTTTTCATTATTCCTCGTCATCTCTTTGTTGCAGTTTGCACAAATATATTTACTGACTACATGCATATAATGTCAATATCTATGTTCTGGCTTTTAATTTCTATTCTCTGTGTTGATTAAATTATATAACCTTCTATTTATTTAAATCTAATTTAGGTTGAATGGCATAATGTGATTTACCCTACCTCTTTCTTACCTGTATACTTTTGGGAAAAGAGGGTGGGACGGGGGTTGGTTTCGAATGAGTTGTTTGATTTTACTGAGATCATATAGGTCTCTATTTTGGCTGGCACACTTGCTCGATTGGATAGAGATGCTCCTCACTATAAAAAGTATGTTGTTGCTATCTTTAGCTCACCCCCCAAACAAAAAATAAATAAATTCGTGTGTTGCAATTTTTTGTCACCATTTGTTACGTTGACGCGGCGTGTGCATTATGTGGTGCAGGGATGGCTACAATGATTTCAACACATTCTACATGCAAGTAAGTAATGTAAAGTTAAATACAATTAGTTTCAGACTTGGGTCACTGGTTGTATTACTTTTGTGTTAGTTGATTTGATTATTCAGTTTGCTAGAAGTAGAGAACATGGTGGGTAGCCTAGTGGTTGAAAGCCCAACCCTTAGAGATGCGAGGTTACAGTCTTGCTGATCAGCTGGGAAAGTATTTTAGTAGCCTCCATGAAACATAAAAAAGTAAAAACAAGTGCAGCTCACATTGTTTTTTTCTTCTCCTTATCCTCTTTCTCAAGTTTTTTGCTGCAACAGAAAATTTAAGGCACACTTGAGATGTATTCCTGTTTACAAATGGTAAAGTTGCCTACTGTTCAATAAAAAACATGTATTCCTGTTTGGAGATACAGTGTTCATAGTGAAGGCAGTTTTCTCTTGTGAGGGTGGGGATGATGGGTTTTGGTGATAGGTGATAAAGAAGCGACAAAACAATCATATTTGCATGGAGAGGTGGTGCTGATGTAGTCATAGTTGTAGAGTCAGTGGTTCTTTGGCATTTGCATCTACCTGGCTTAATATTCATGCTTCTGCAAGTTGATGATCTGGTGCACAGAAGATTAAGGAAGTTTTAGATGCTCACTGAAATGCCAGGAGCAGCGTTTATTTTATAGGCCTTTTTTTCCTTTTTCCCGGAACTCCTTTGACTGTTACTGCTTCCCATTCAATTTTCATGGTCCATCTGGTTGTAATTAGCAATAACCAGAGCCTGTTTAATTATCTTTTCGGAAATGACTATCTTATTATACTATTTTCTTATGTGTCCTGACAATAGGCAGCTTCTGGGACTAAAGGTGGTTCAAGTGGATCCCCAGTAATTGATTGGCAAGGCAGGGCAGTTGCCTTGAATGCTGGAAGCAAATCATCAAGTGCTTCTGCATTTTTCTTACCTTTAGAACGAGTAAGTTTATTTTCAATTATTTGACATGTGATACTTCTGTTATGACTGATGAGCTATGCTCTTGTTGTTGGTTCCGCAGAGGGATGCAACTGAGTTTAATACTTATGGTTCAAAATCAATATTTAGTTGAAATTTATGAGCTTAGAATTTTCCCTAAATCTAGGTAAATTGAACTTGCATGATGCAAGTTTTTTATAGATAGAAACATGGTGGTCATTCTACATAAGAACATGGTGTGCATAATTCTATAATCAACACAATTAGTTGATACTATCCATAAAATATGAGGATATATTTTGCGGAATGCCACATTGCCATTTTTTCTCAAGTTGATGTAGGCTATGTCTTTACAACTATTAACTGTGTCTATGCTATTTTTTCTTAAAAGATGTATTGCAGACTTTGCAGTCCTTGACATTGTGTATAACATGTTAGTTTTTTGGTTCATCTAGCCCCAATTTGATCGATATGTCACTTGCCTCAATTAAGGATAGATATTTTGCTCGAGTGATGTATTTTTTGCTCAAGAAACTATGTTATTTTCGTCTTACTGGTATAATAAGTGGAAATAAGAAGTAATTCTGGGTCTGTTGGGCTCTTTTAGACTTGGACAATGATAAAGAAACTATCTTTTCTCTTGTTATTCAGCATGTCTAATTATTTTTCTCCCTTCTACATCGACTCCACATAAAGGTTCATTTTTTTAATGGTACTCTGTCTATCCACATTTCACTCTCTCTTTCTCTCTCAGTATTAAAATGTAAGCTTGTTTAGGCATCCCTTTTTTTTTTTTTGAAAAAATGTTTTTTGTTCAGCATCTTTCCTAAGTTTATCACTCGTATCCTGTTTTTCAAGTTTCCTTCTTTTCATTTCATACTTGATATAAGTACCTCCCCGCCCCCGTGGTAAGTATACTGGATATTAGTCAAATCACGAAGCTGTTATACTTTTATTTCTATTATTTGAATTTTATATATGCACTCACTTTCATGTTATTCTTGTTTTAGCAGCTTGTTACACGCGATGTTTTTTTATTTCAGTTTTGTTTTATAAACTGAAATTTCCCAGTAATATAAAATTTGACCCTTTAGGCATGAGCGATACGTATCACAAGTATTCTTGGCGTGCCAGTTTGTGTTCCCTCCCTCCCTCCCTCCCTCCCTCCCTCTCCCTCTCCCTCTATTCCCCCTCCCCTCTATATATAATTATATATTATTACCATAAACTGGCTAATCAAAAACCTTTGTTTGCCTACTAAACAGGCCCATAAACATTCATGATGCCATGATTACATTGTTTTTTTATAAAAAATACGTTGTGAAATTATGTACGTTTGAATCTGGCACAACTACCTAAATTAGAAAATTTGTTCATACTTCAATTTCTTGTAGTCCCTTCTTTTGATTTATTTTCAAGTATTTTATAAGCAAGTAGAAATAACCATCTTTTGGATATCAAACTTCCTTAATTGAATTATGGATAGAATTTTATGTAAGCAGCTTATGGTTGTGAACTCCTTGTTTTTATTGATATTCTCTGCTGCCCTTCTGTTTTAGGCAAGGTTCAATTCATAGAATTTTGTTGTTTAAACTTTTAGGTGGCTGGGCTTTAGCCTTTTCAACTTTTGTGTTTGAGCTCTTTTATGCTCGCCTTTAGTAGTGAGGTGTCTACCCTTCTTCCTCTTTCTTATGTTAGAAACAGGAGTGCTTGTGTAACAAACTTTCTTGTAGATAGAGTTTTTAATCTACGTTTTATGCAGTGACAGTCCCAAAATTGATATTACTTCCACCTGGTTTACATGTCTCCTGTTTTCTTATTTTTATTTTTTACATTTTTTGGGTTTAATCTATGGTTCAATGAATTATATTAATAAATACATTCATAGCTGAATATACAAGGTAAGGTGAATGAGGCTGAAACTTAACACAGTCGTGTAGGCTACACCTTATCTTATTTCAATTTATATGAGACTGAAGATGGGCTACCTTGTATGTAGTTAAATTGCCTTGTCTGTAGTTAGATATCTTAATGTACACTTCACGTAGATTTGTATAAAAATGGTTTTGGTGTTTATATTTTCTATTTACCCTGTACTTCAAACTAGTTTATGTATACGTGAGTGAATTCTTAATGTACCTATTATTTGTACTTGAAGGTTGGCTTGATGAATATTTTTATCCCATCACTTTCTTGTGGAAGAATTTCGATATTATAATTTTTGGTGTAATATGATTTGCAGGTTGTAAGAGCATTGAAATTCTTGCAGAAGGGAAGAGACACTTTCAGAGATAAATGGGAGGTGGTTACTATTCCTCGTGGTACGCTTCAGGTTTGTTGGTTCTTATTCACATAACATTTCATTTTTGATTGACGGTCCCATTCATTTAGTTTCTGTTGATACTTACTTCATTAACTGATGTTCAGTTCACAATATCTTAAATTGTTCTAAAGCTGCAATAAATAGAGATTTAATATATGTTGGTGGTTAGAGAATCCATCTCCACAATCTGTTCCTTCTACATCGAATTTTGATTAAAGACCTTGAACTCCTATAACTGTTCTCCTTTTATGTTGCTGTTCCTGGCCCATTTTTTTACCTTCTTTGACCATATCATTGTTGTTTTATGTGCTAATCATAATTGTCTGATGACCTTCTTGTATGCTTCTTTATTTTGTACATCTTTGCATGTCAATAGATAAGCATTCTACCACCATATTTTGTTTGTTTCCCGCTGATATTGGGGACTCGTTGGGATCGTAAGATAAGTCATTTACCTTCTCAAGTTCTCTTATTTCGTTTGGAATATCTACTATGACTGATCAAAGCCTGTTTTGGACAGCTTCGGCTGAAATTACAAAAGGGAAGCCGGTAGCCTTAAGTCATAATTTACCTGCATTAAAACTATTTCAAGGGAAGCCGGTAGACTTAGGTCATAATTTGCCTGCATCAAATCTATTTCGGAGTTGAGTTGGATTGGGACGCAATCAGGGTGACCAAACCACTTGAAACTGTTCCCAACCTGGTCATTGGAGAGGGGACAAAATTGAACACTAGACAATTGAAGCCTCTAATGAGAAGATGCACTAGTTAGAACTTCGTTATGAATATGATAAGTTGATAAGTTCACATCATTGTCACAACCTGTTAGATACCTGCATCTTTGGTGTACCTCAACACCAGCACCATTGCATGACATCCAGTGTGGTCTATTGTTATCCCTAGGACATCCCCAGCTACATAGGAGGAGGGAGGGATTTTTTCCTTTCCTTCTACTATCATTTATTTTTTATTTTAATTGATTTAATTTCTTTTCTTTCCTAAATTTATCACTTTTTTTTAATACAGGCACTTGATGTTTCTATTTCATGGTTACCACAAGTTACCTAAATGTCGAATTGTTATTTCTATTATTAATTTTCTATGTGCACTCATAATGTTGTGTGAGGATCATAATAAAAGGGTAAACTGGGCATAACCAAAATAGTTAGTATATTCTAGAGTTACATAATTTGTATACACATGTGTGCACATGAAGGTTGTTAGCATGTGTGTAGGGTAAGAGGGTGGTGTAGGTTAGGAGTATTTACATTTTTCAGCATTTTAGTAGCTATATATGTGTAATGGGTGGAGTAATCCCCAAGTTTGATATTATGCATTTAATGAATGAAATTGGAAAGTAAGCTTTCAACTACATTTTATTTCTCTCTCACAAGCACAGCACAGTGAGTATTCATTATGTTTTTCTCCTTCCTCCTTTATTCTCTCTGATTTCTATTTTCTACCTTATTATATCATTGTTTCTCTCTAATTTTTTGGTTAGGCTTTAACAAGGGCTTGACAAAATTAGTATTAGAGCTGAAGTTCTATCCAAACTCATCATCTTCTTCCTTCTAATACTCTGTTTTCTTCTCTATCTTTAACCTCTGAAATCTTCTCGTCTTCAAAACTAATATGAACTCTACCCCTTCTACTCTCTTCTACTCTTCCAACACTACTTCAGATTCCAACAATAAAGTAGTAGAAACAACTAAGGCTGTAAACAAACCAAACACTTCGGACTCGATTTGGGCTCGACTCGAAAAAATACGAGTGAGACTCAGATTCATTAATAATATGATCCAAATTTGAGTATAAAAAATAGTTCGAATAAAAATATGAGTAGAATCTGAGCAAGATTATACTCGACTCGTTTAAGATTTAAACTACTCGAATTCTCGATTGTGATTCGATACGTACTCGATTGATCTAGATACATTCTCTTATAATAAATACAAAATTAAATAAAATTAGGACAATTAATTATTATTATTATTACTATTTTTTAGTTTTAATTATGATTTTATATTTGTAAAGTGTAATAGTAAATATATTTTCTCATTTCTAAGTAAAATAATAAATTTAATTTATAATTATATTTATTATAAAACTAATTATTATGTGGAGACTCGAATTCGAGCTTGAATTTGAAGCTCACGAGTAGTTTAAATATAATTAGATCCGAGTCGGACTGAATCCGAGTAATAAATATTCGAGTCGAGTCGAGTCGAATTCGAGTAGAATTTTTTAAATACAATTCGAATTTGAGTTGAGTTCGATTATGAATTTAACGCTTCGAGTCGAATTCGAACATCTCTTTGTTCGTTTCAGTTCGACTTGTTTACACCTTTAGAAATAGCCGTCACGACCTTTTTTTTCTGGAAAACCTGCAACTCAGCAAATTTAAGTAATAATCTCTTCTATCTTACTCGTGTCAGTTATATATACATAGCCCATAATATATTTCTCATAAACATCAACACCCAAACATGTTTCAATCCATATTTTGCTTCTTCTTCTCAGTCGGGAGAAATTTCCATATTTTATAAATTAAAGTTGTTTGATCTGTTTTGTTTGAGTTTAGTGATTCCAATTAACTTGTTTAGCATATCTAGTAGTAGTTTAAATATTCAAAAACCAAAAATATCAAAATTAATTTTCAGAGTTTTTTCAATTTAAATATTAAACAGTTTATGCTTATATAGTATCATTGCTTGTTGCAACCCTGGTAACTTGTGTTGATAACTCTAATCCTTTGGTGCTATAGTTTGTTTTCTGTTCTTAATTACTTTATAAAATTCAATTAAGCTTTAGCTAGTTGAGTTTAAAACTTGTTTTGCTTCGGATAATCAGTTTCACTGAGGAAGTCCACTTCTCACTTATATAGTTACTTAAGCTCTCTTACTCTTACTACTTGTAGTGTTGCTACTGCTTAATTTCATTTTCAAACTCAGAATCACAATTGTTTATTTACTCATTTTTGTTCTATTCTCTATAATTATGGCTGGTCATTCACAAATGTTGATTTCATAAATTACAGACAATACACCAATGAGAAATTACAATTCATTGATGAGAAAATGGACCATTTTATGAAAGGTATGAATAAATTGTTAAGGCAGAAGATCCTAAATAACGATGACAGGTTTGAAAATCCTTTTGGGGATAATGGAAGGGGTAAGAGGCCTATTCATATAAGGACTTTTTTAGGGACCCTAGGCATGCTAAACAAGAAAGAGTTAGGAGAAATGAAGAAGATGATTTTCAATGGAGGATGAGGAACCAAAATGATGAAGTTGATGAAGGGAGAGAACTGAAGCATCTCAAGTTGATTTTTCCATTATTTACTAAGGGTGAAAATGCTAAGAGTTAGTTATAGGATTGTGAGGAGTATTTTAGTATCTATGAGATTTATTCTCATAGGAGGATTACTATTACTGGGATGCATCTCCATTGTTCTTCAAAATATTGGTACAAGTCTTTTATTTCAATGACAAAGATGGGCTTACATGAGAGTTTACAAATGATTTCACTGTGAGGTTCACTGAGGCAGATGTGGAGAATATATATGAACAGTTCAAGCTACTAAAACAAGTAAGCACTGTGAATGCTTACTATGATGAATTTGAGAGGCACAAGGGAAGATTGCTCGAAAAGTTGCCTCACTTGACTGAAGACTTCTTTGTGGGGAATTTCATTGGTGGACTCAAGTAAGAAAACAAGAAATTGATAAAGTTGCTCGATCCAGAAACTTTATCCCAAACCTTCAAAAAAGCCTAGTTCCATGAAAGTCCTATGCCTAAACTTGCCAACACCAACATCTATCTTAAACCACAAACCAGCTACACCAACACTTAGCCCAACTACAAAAAGACCTCCTTGCACCACCTGCAACCAAAACACCACTACTCACTTATCCCAAAAAGGAATTCAATAAACCTAAGCCTATTACTACATCCCAAAGAGGTGAGAAGAAGGCTAAGGGCCTATGTTTTTATTGTGATGAGAAGTACACCATGGACATCAATGTAAAGCTCCCAAAATTTTATGATAACTTGTGAGGACTATGACGACTACATTGGATTGCCACAATATGATGAAGAACCAACCTGTGAGATTATAGATAATTTATCAACCAAAGAGAATAATATTGAGGTATCCCTTAATGCCCTTGAAGGCCAAGTTAGCCCCAAAACCATGAAAATGACCGGTTATATTGGAAAAAAGGCCTATAACAATACTCATTGATAGGGCAGTACCCATAATTTCTTGGATCCTAAAGCAGTTAAGAGGGCTCCAAAGCTCACCTTACCTCTATGGCAGATGGTAGTCAACTCCCTAGTAACCAACAATGTAACCAACAATGCCTAGAGTTTAGATGGAAAATTGGAGATTTCTTTTTCAAGGATGCACTGATAGTACTATCTCTAGGAGGATGTGACATGGTGTTAGGAGTTCAATTGTTGAAATAGCTTGGGCCAACCACCTTTGACTATGAGAAGTTAACTTTACAATTCAACTATGGAGGGGAAATGGTGCAACTATAAGGGCAGAATAAAAATACATGCTCATAACTAAAAATGATCACACTAGAAGATCTGGTACAAACATATTAATGAGGAAGAAAATGGATTCTTAGTGATTGTGCAGACACTCCCAGCCAATGTCTTTACAACTCGTATGTCATCCCAAACAAACTTCTTAAACCCTACCACTATAGACCCAAAAATACATTCCTTGCTTGAAGAATATTCAGATATTTTTCAAGAACCTCAAGGTATGCCACCAAAAAGATCTCTGGACCATTGTATTCCTCTCAAAGCCAATTCCTCACCTTTTTCCATCAGACCCTACAGTACAGTGCTTTTATGATCAAAAGAATCAAATAGAGAGACTGGTGCTGGAAATGCTACACACAGGGATTAAAAGACCAAGTTAGAGTCCATATGCTTCCTAGTTAAGAAAAAAGATGGCAGATGGAGATTTGTGTTGACTATCAAAATAAATATCGTATTCCCTTTATTGATGAGCTAATAGATGAATTACAAAGGGCTAAATATTTTACTAAGCCGGACATAAGGGTTAACTAATGTCCTTGCCACATTTCAAAATTTGATGAATCAGGTGTTTCAGCCGCTTCTTAGGAAAAGTGTTTTGGTGTTTTTCGATGACAACTTGGTCTAATCCAAAGACTTGGATGTTGAAGATATTTCGGATTTTAAGGAACAATCAGTTTTATGCCACTTCCACGACCCCCTGTCCATTCCTTAGCCAACTATCTTTCCCTTGCCTCTATCTAGGGATGAATCCGCTCTTAGGACAATTAGACTGTTTGAAGGTGCGTAGCGGAGTGAAGTCAACGTACGTAAGATAGAAGAAGTACAGATAAACATCCTTTTGCCTTTAGTGCGTAGGCGCAAGAGAATTAACGGAAGTCGAGCAGCGTCAAGACGAGTCTTTTGAATGGGAGCAAGTGTACCTTTGCAGAACCTCAGGTGAATTATTTAGGACATGTAATTTTTAGCATAAGGGTGACAATGGACCCAACTAAAATTCAGGATGTACTGGATTGACCTGAACCAAAAACCATTAAGCAACTAAGGGGTTTCCTTGGACTTACAGGATACTGTAGGAAATTCATAAGGGGCTAATGGAATCCTAGCTAACTCCTGACTTCTCTGCTACAAAAAGGAAAATTTGGGTGGAATTCAGATGCTCAACTTGCTTTCACAACTCTTAAAAAAGCTCTCACTACTTCTCTAGTTCTGGCATTACCAGACTTCACCAAGGTCTTTGAAATTGAGACTGATGCATCAGGAACAGGGATTGGGGCCATTCTAATGCAAGAAGGCTAGCAAGCCTTTGGGTACTAAAGCTAAGAGTTACACAACCTATGAAAAAGAACTAATGGCTGTAGCTGAAGCTATTAAGAGATGGTCCTCTTATTTAGGTTAGAGACAGTTTATTATCAAAACAGGCCGCCAGTCCTTGAAGTACTTCTTAGAATAGAAAGTGGTAACATGCCTGCAACAAAGATGGATAAGCAAAGCTTCTCGGATATGACTACATCTGTAAGCGAAAAGATAACACAACTGCAGATGGTTTGTCAAGGAAATTTGAAGAAGGAACAAGCCCATAACTCATTCACGAGGACATGGAAGATCTTAAGGGGAAAAGAATGTTAGGATCACAATAAAAGGGTAAACTGGGCATAACTAAAATAATTAGTATATTCTAGAGTTAGATATTTTGTATACACATTTGTGCACATGGAGTTTGTTAGCATGTGTGTAGGGTAAGTGAGTGGTGTAGGTTAGGAGTATTTACAGTTTTCAGCATTTTGGTAGCTATGTATATGTGTGTAATGAGTGGAGTAATCCCCAAGTTTGATATTATGCATTTTATGAATGAAATTGGAAAGTAAGCTTTCAACTACTCTATTTTTTCTCTCTCACGAACATAGTGAGTATTCACTGTGTTCTCCTTCTTCCTCCCTTATTCTCTCTGATTTCTATCTTCTACCTTATTCTGTCTTTGTTTCTCTCTTAATTTTTGGTTAGGCTTCAACAAGGGCCTGACATGTTGTTCTTCAAATATTACCCTCATTGAGTGAGATTTTGAGGAGAGTTCTCTTCGGAGAGCATAGTACCATGTTGTATCCGAGGTATTTTTTTTGGTAGTGATTTATGTAGTGAAAGTTCACTTTAAGCTGGCAAAATTTAGCCCATTATCCTGGCTTAAGACTTTTCACACTTCTTGTGCTTAAACAAATGTTTTGGTTAGCATGCAATGTAACCCCACAATGATTAATTAGACATGTCTATTGGTAGTTGGGTTAGCTATAATGCATTATCCTGGCTTCAAGCCTTTTCAGACCTCATCTGCCTAAACAAATGTACATAATAAAACAATGATTAATCGGACATGTTTATGTCCTGGTGGTTGGCTTAGATTTGCGATTTAAACTTAACCATTTGATGCATCCTCTGCTTCAAACAATTGAATCCTCACATCTAACGACTAATCAGTTCCTGTTTATATCTTGGTGGTTTTGGGTCTGTTTTGTGGACATATCTTTGTCTGATTATGATAATTAGACCAGGTCCACTAATGTGCCTGTCCTCCCCTAGTGTTATAGTTATATCGTGACAACAAGATGGAAAGATGATTGGTTTATCTGCATATGTTTAGATTTGGTCAGTTTCTGTTGCTCATTTCCTCGTTAGAATCTAACTAAAATAAGACTGAATTGCTACATGCATCTGTTTGATTTTCTTGTTTAATGTTTGTGATTTGGATATTGTTATTCATGATATAGATGACATTTATCCACAAAGGATTTGATGAGACACGTCGGCTTGGTCTTCAAAGTGAAACCGAGCAGGTTCTTAGTTCTTTTGAATACCTGCTTTCTTTTGTGTCCCTAATTTATTAATATTATATCTTGAAGCTCATTGATAATATGGTATTTAAATTGGCTTAGTTGGTGCGTCATGCATCTCCACTCGTTGAAACGGGAATGCTTGTAGTTGATTCTGTGGTGAGTTTATATTTCTCAGTATGTGGAGTTTCCATTTTAAACAAGTGTGTTCATGCGTTAGTGGCTAATGGGTCTGATGCAGGTACCAGGTGGGCCTGCTCATAACCATTTGGAACCAGGCGATATTCTTATTCGTATGAATGGGGAGGTAAGTATGTCTTTGATTAAGTTTGATGCAGATAATGATGAACTGTGCTTAATTGATGTGCCATTGCGAGAAAATTTAAGTGTTTAATGCTGTAGCATTTTTTACAGTTATTATAAATATCTTTCATTGACAGTTGCTAAGAGTAACAGTACACATTTTTTTGGATAAAAGGTACACATTTGACAACATTCCTTAATGAAATAAAAGAATAACAGTACACATCGGATAACATTCCTTAATGAAATTCTATAAAAAGTAAAAATGGACAACATAGGGTGAAACTGCCCTTAATTTGGGCCAAAGCTAAGAAAAATGCCCACAAGCTGATAGACATCATCCTGTCAGCTGGCCATTCAGATGGATGAACTCTACTAGTTGAGATCTGGGCGGACATTCAGGTGGACCAAGATTACAACTAACACAAAATAATACATATTAACTTTAGATTCTAACTATCACCCTGTTTCTGGATGAGCAATCAGATGCACATTGGCAGTGAGGAGCCAAGTGACCATTCTGATGGACCTACCGGTTGACTATTGGCAGTGCCAAAAACAACATACACATAGCCTCTATATAAGTTTGCAAGAGGATTAGAAATAGACCATAAACAATTTGAGGTTTCAAAATCTCAACTTAGTTGAATCTTGAGTCCGTAATTGAGTGCAAGTTTATGGAAGTTGACAGAGCTTGTATAAGTATGTGTTTTTTTTTTGCTTATGGCGTGGATAGTGATAAACAACAGATATTTTATTAGGCTTTTTAAAGACGCTAAACATTGATGCTGATCACATATTATAAAATTTTTCAGGAGTAACTTATATATTTTGGAATCATATTAAAAGAATTTGTAACATTTTGGAAACTTTGGTTCAAGTACTTTGTCCATGCTGATTTCTGAAACATAAACTTTGAGTGTGGAATTTTAAGCTTAAGTGTTGATAGGTCTCTTTGCATGAGTTGTCTTTAATTTATCAAATCCTGGTGTAGGTGATTACCCAGTTTCTGAAGATGGAGACTTTACTTGATGACAGTGTCAATCAGAAGGTTGAACTACAGATTGAAAGAGGTGGCACACCATTGACAGTCATGTTGTTGGTATGATCTTCAACACAATATTTCTAGTTTATCGTTTGTATTTTGTATCATAGAGATTAAGCTAAGGCATATTTACATATGACCTCTCTGTGTGTGTGCTATTTTGCTTCTCTGGTTATATGCTTTATCCTGACTATTCCTATTAATTCTGATTCTCAGTCTGACCTTGCTCAGTTGAGTGAGTGACTTGGAAACTAAATAGTTGGAAGGGGGGTCTCTTTATTGTTGGGTGGTTGGATTACCTTGATTCAGGCTTTCCTTTATAGAATTCATCAATATTATCTCTCCTCTCATGTACCGTTTTCTTTCGGTTGGGGAGTCGAAGTATATTAGAAATCACTAGGTGTATTGGAAGTTGTTGTGCGGTCCTTGTTATGATTGAGGATTGGGTATGGAGAATTCTTGTAGGTAAATGGTCATGAGTTTCTCAAAAGAGTAGCACTCTCTTTGGCTTAAGGTCATTACAGGTAACTTTGGTCTCTTTTAGGTAAATCCATGCCTCTCGTTTCATCCTATTACTTCTGAGCCATTGATACTAGTGCATGAGAAAGATCGGTGGTGGATAGTATGCCTATTACTATGGATCTTTCTCATGAAAAATTCCTTCTTCTATCTCCTTATTTTATAATTAGCCTTCCCCTTGCTTTCTGCTCATTTCCTATATTTGAAAGTCTAAGGTTTCTTTCAAGATCAAGGATTTTATATGGACTCTGGTTCGTAATAAGCTCAAGTTTAGTGATATGCTTTAAGGTGCAACCCCTTCAAAGCCTTATCCCAGGATACGTGTGTGATGTGTTTGGGGTGTAATTACTCGCACTTGCACTTTTTTTTTGGGCATTGTTCCTAAGGTTATAAAATGAATCAAACAGTCTGGGTTTGATTCGTACTCACTCGACTCAAAATATAAATGATTCAAATATGAGTAAATTTTAAAGTTTGATAAATTATTTGAACCTCTTCAAATTTTAATTTTCTATTGATACTCGGATCATATTTGCTCAAAAAGTTCAAAATGCTCGGGCTCTATTCGAGATTGTGCTTGACTCGATAGCTAAACAAGCCTCGATCAAACTTTATTTCATACTCGATAAATTTTGTGAACCAAATTTAAGCAATTCAATACTCGGCCCGACTCGGTTCATTTACACCGCAATGTTCCATACTCGGAGAATGTGATGTCATTTGTTGGAGTTATTGGAGGACTGAATTTTTCGTAGATTGGTTGTGGATTTGTTGCGTGTAAATTTCATCATTTTGGGAGGAGCAAGGATGCAATCCTATAGGGGTGCGGGTGTTTTTGTGATTCTTTTGATCCTTTTATAGTTTGGTCAAGGTTCTCTCTTAGTGAACAATGCTAGGGTGTCTCACTCTCAAATTTTTGGGTTAATACATATGTCATCATTACATTGGTTGTTCAATATCATGGGTCCTTAGCCACCATTGTCTACCAATGCAATGATGACAAGTGTATTTTTGAGACAAATTTGAGACCCCTAGCATTACCACTCTCTTAGTATAATTTTTGTATTAATTTTTTTCCTTAGTTCTCATGTATCTTTTCTGCTGCTTTTACTTGAACAACTTTAACGTGGTTGCCTTATTTTAGGTTGAAGATCTACACTCAATAACTCCTAACTTCTTCTTGGAAGTAAGTGGCGCTGTGATCCATCCACTTTCTTATCAACAGGTTGGTTGGATCAAAATGTTATATCTACGAATAATGTAGATGACTAATGCGGTTTGGGATTGTTCAAATTAAATATTATGTGCTTGTCTTTCATATAAGTTGTAGTTATTAACTGCATTCTAGGGATACTGTTATCTGTGTCAATTGGAATTGGATTTGCTAGTGCAAGTATATCTTGGGGTATTGCTTTGGATTTTTTACAATAAATAATGGAGTTTAAATAGTTGTTTTGACATCATTTATCACTCACCTATTCAGCCTTTTTATATGGCAACATAGGAAGAATGGGCATATGTTGTTCATACAATGTCTATTCCTTTTTATATGGTCACATAGGAAGAATGGGCATATGTTGTTCATACAATGTCTATTCCCATGGGAGGATCAAAGCCTCATCTTAACATTTTTTTTCTTCTACAACTCCTATTGTATGCACATGTTTCTTTGTGATTTCTCAACATTTAGCTCCATATAACTTTGTTGACCTCAATGTTATCCCTATCCTATAGAACTTTCCTTCCAACTTGGTCGGGGTTTTACTACCGCTTAACACCCACTTCATACATATATGCTATAAACAAGTGCCTTACATCTACTCTTTATTTTGTGATTATATTATTTTTTTTATCAATTATAATTTTATGTTTTTTTTCCTATACAGGCTAGGAATTTCCGTTTCCATTGTGGTCTTGTATATGTTACGGAACCAGGGTATGTTTATTCTTGTTTTTGTGTAAAATTGGAGCGTCTCTTTTTATTATATACTAGCCGCTGCACACGCGTTGCGTGTGTAAATTATGTGGTGTAAAATAAGAATTTTATAAAATTTAGAGGAGTAAATAGAAAAATATAAAAAATTAATATTAAAAAGGACAAATAGTAATATATCTAAAGTTATAGGGGCAAAAAAGTAAAACGAAAAAAAAGGAAAAGAAAAAGTGCGACACAAATACACCAAGCTTGTTGAAGAAGCCTCATGGAAGCTTTATAATATAGATATATATTATGTATATACATTACAGTACAATATTAGGCCCTTGGTATATTGTTTGCTCATTTATGGGCAATTACTTATAGTTTGTTAGTCGTATATACAAGGCATGAATGTAGGTTATTGTTCTTTTTAACATTGAGAGTGGAAAGATTGCATTATTACAATTGTTGTACCAATATCTTGTTGTAAATAGTTGCTCTACTTGTCAATTGCAGATATATGCTCCTTAGAGCTGGAGTTCCGCGCCATGCAATCATTAAGAAGTTTGCAGGAGAAGAGATATTGCAGCTTCAAGACTTGATCTCTGTTTTATCTAAGTTGTCTAAGGGAGCACGTGTACCATTGGAATACATAAGCTACATGGATCGTCATCGGAGGAAGGTATTGATATAATTAGCTGAAGTTTATACCTGTCATATTAAGTCTGTGTTATCCTGCTTGTCCCTATAAGTTAACATTTTCTATTACCACATAGAATTCTTTTTGTTTATTGAATTACTTGAAGGAAATTGATACAATTTCGTTTTTAAGTTTACCTTGGAAAGGGGATGGGGTGTTAAATTGAGGTAGGAATAGCAGTTCCAAGTGTTTCAGCCCTAATCACCTGCCTTTTTGTACTCCATATTGATACGTAACATCACCATTCTACCATGGAATAGTTGCTTAATCTTCTACTTGCGTCTTTGCTTTGGGATGAGATAAATCCGACATTGAACATGTAGGCACACCCCCTACACTGATAATCGATTTCATGTAGTATAGATTCCTAGAGTTGTAGTCTCTTTGGTGAAACCACTATAAGCAATGACCATTTGCTGCCATGTGCAAGGTATGTTCTGGCTATGTTCTTGTTTGGGATTTTCTTTTTACCATTTTGGCATAGTGGTGTTTGGTTGCTTGTCAATATCTCCTTTTCTCTTGTGCAGTACCCTATACCCTCAATAAATGTGCCAAAACATCCAACCCTATGAGAAGAGCTCATGCAGGCCCTTACTTTTGGGAACTCATGATAGCATCTTTACTTGAATTTGAATTGCCTAATCACAGTATACTGTTGATTATGGCTTTTGAAGCCTTCTTCTTCATGGAAGCAGCATCTGAGAACAGTACAAGTTTGACTTTTATTATGAAGTAAACCTTGTTTGCGTCGGTTAAGAAACATGAGATAAACTGGTAAGGGACTTCTGTGGAAACGTAATGAGGATGACTTCATCTATCTTATAGATTGGAAAGATGTGTGTAGTAATTGGAGTCGTGGAGGAATTGGTATTTAAAGTTTTACGTTTTCAATAAGGCACTTCGAGGGTAGATGTGTCTTTGGAGATTGTAAGATATAACGGTAGTCTGTTGCACAATGCTGTAGTCGTCATATTTGGTAATAGTGATCCATTGATAGTGATCCATTGATTGAGACCTGCAGAAATTTCGTTTGTTCATGGAGTTGGCTTTTGGGAAGTCCATAGCATTGCATTGGGATGCATTTCTCGAACATGCTTCTTTTGTGATTGGATTTCGTGAGAGGCCCAAATATTTGTTGGACCAGTGGCGTGGGACTCTGCCTTTTCGTTTCAGATTCCTGATCTATTTGTTCTTGCTGTGCTTCTGTGGCTTAGGAAGCTTTGGTGCCTGACTACATTTAGTTCTGGAAATGGGAGGTCGTGTGATGACTCCTTTTTAGGAGACCTTTATACAATTAATTTTAATTATCAGAATGATGTGCTACAATGGGAAAGACACGACAGTTGTATTTTATGATGAAGTTTTAATATATGCTGCTGTGAAATGCCCCTCGCTGAAGTTTCCCTTCGCAGCTGGTTGGCGTTCGAAGGTTTCTTCAAAAGAGGCATTTTTTTAAGCCATGGAATTAACTGCCGATAAATTGTGAAAGCAAGGAAAATTGTGGTCCCGTGTTACATGTAAAAAAAATATGAGGAGACAGTTAATCCTCTGTTCATCAATTGTGTGATGGTGCAGGTGGTGTTGATTTTTATGCTGTCATTATATGGCATTAAGTAAGTGATGCCAAAGTTGGTTGATCATTTCTTTTTTGGCTGGAAAGGCTCAATTATCTCAAAGAGGGGTCATAAGAAGTGGGATTTAGTCCCTTTTTACTTGTTGTGGTCCTGGTGGAAATAAAAGAATCAAAGAAGTTTTGAGGGTATGGAACTCCTGGTGGCACAGGTAATGAATTCTGTGCTGAAAAGATTCATTTTTCATGTGCTGAATTAAAGGTTGGTTGGCATTATTGGTCAGTATAGGAATATATTTCAGCTCAAATGGGACTCATTCTTTTCCTACTGTGTTCTTGCTCTATGATATGCAAAAATCAGACGTGTAGTGTATATATGTATTTTATACTTGTGTGTGTGGATCCTGTTGTGATTGTGTGGGTCTTTTCTCTTTTAATCAACGTTAGACGATTACTCATCACATTTCTTTCTGGTGCAGTCTGTCCTAGTCACAGTTGATGGCCACGAATGGTATGCCCCTCCTCAGATATACACTCGCAATGATAGTTCTGGTTTATGGACAGCAAAACCTGCTTTGCCACCCAAGGCTCCACTTTTGTCATCTGGCATCAATCATTTTGAAAATGGTCTAGAAAACAACAAGGTTTCTTCCAATCCTAGTCAAGCTACTCTAGTGGAACACATACGTCAAGATATAAGCCAAGAATTAACAGTTGATGTTACCAGTATGGAAACTAGTTATGAACATGTCGCCGGCGGACCGCATTCACGAGATGAATCTGATGGTGGAACAAAAAAGCGGCGAGTGGAAGAGGATTTATCAGCTAATGGCATTGTTATTGCTGACTGTTCTTTACATGAGCCTAGAGAGGTAAGATTGGAGGAAGTTAGCACCTTGGAAGATGCAGTACTAATTGATAATCAAGGTGTTGTAGCTGCTGCAGCTAATGATTCAGTTTCTGAGCATGTGATTGAGCCTACTCTTGTCATGTTAGAGGTAAATTTGTCAATTATTAGTATGATTCTGTTTTTGACTTCTTTGTATTAACTTCTGTATTTGGTTGACCTAATTATGCTTGATGCTGACTTCTTTTCATTGGTCAAACATTTTCTTTTAGGGAGAAAAAAATGAGGTGTAGAAAGAATATATTTTGGGTGATGTCTGCTGTCTCAAAAGCATGTAGAAGTTAACTTGGGTATTAACATGTGTTGATACAACATTTGATTCTAACTTTGTTAGGTTAGAAAGAACAAAAGGAAAAAAGGAGGAAAAGAGCCTAAGATTCTTCCTCAGTTTTCACGAAAGTTGGAAATGAGAGGGAGAGGGTATGAAAGAGGTAGGGGAACATTGAAGGTGCCAGTTTGGAGTGGTGTGGATTTTGGGACCAATGCAACCCATATATATACACACACATACATGTATATGCCTATATTTAGATTTGTATATGTATACATGTGTGTGTATATATTATATATAAATATTGTATAATAACAATAATACATATATATATATATATATATATATATATATATATCAGTAAAAGATAATTAATATACTTAATATATATATATATATATATATATATATTATAATGCATATAATATACAAAAATATATGGAAAATACAATAGATATATACACGGAAGGATTTTTTGGTTAGACATATAGAATCAGCTAAGCATTTTGTTCAAACAAATATAGAACCTGAATGGATTGTTAATGATCTTAGATATTAATTAACTCTGTAGAAGAGTTATCTATCAAAACGATTTTCAAGTGCCGTATCAAACACTTGATGAAATGATTGTTTCCGATTCCATTCTGGCCAAATTCTGATTCCAATCATCATTCTATTCTGCGCTTAAATTACTCCATCCAACCAAACGGCTCGTAGATTCTTTTATAAAACCTCATATTAATATTATTTGCAATTGTTATATTCATATAATGCAAAGTTAACAAAGCCAAAATAGTAGGAGTAAAAAGGCACAAGATTTATATAGATGGTTATCTGCTTATCTACATTTATCTATTTGTGTAGTGTGAAGGGATCTTACTTTCTTGATTTTTTTACATTGCTGTGTCTTAAACCCAATAAGAAAGTTTATTCACAGTGCACAGAGGAAGGACTCCCATTTCTTAGTGGTTTGAAGTCTAAATAAGAAATTTAAATTAGGAAGCATCATCTGTTTTGATCAACAACTCCTTCAGCTCTGATAAAGGACTCCCATTTCTTGGGGAAAGCAGGAATGCTGCAATACAGTTTAAAATTTCTCTTCTATTTTCATCTCAGAGCATCTGATGTTGGTTTCACTCCTCATGATCGTATGTATTTCAAGTCTCCTAGGGTTTACTTTTAGTATATGAGTCGGTTATTCAAAATAAAAAGTATATGTGCATCTTTTAATTTATGACATTTACACTTTTATCTTGACATCCACTCTTCTTGTTTTTCTGTTTTCGTTAATTGCTTAAGGAGGATATCTTTCTTGCATAAACTTTCAGGTTCATGTACCATCATCATGTATGCTTGATGGTGTTCACTCGCAACATTTTTTTGGGACTGGCGTGATCATATACCATTCTCAAACAATGGGATTAGTTGTGGTTGACAGGAACACTGTTGCAATCTCTGCATCTGAAGTGATGCTCTCCTTTGCTGCTTTTCCAATTGAAATTCCTGGGGAGGTAAGTGGATACTCTTAACAAGAAGAATTTTAATTTGCATATGGTTTATTTAGCTATCCACCGTCTGTTGCAGGTCGTTTTTCTTCATCCAGTCCATAATTATGCTCTTGTTGCCTATGACCCTACTGCACTAGGAACTGTTGGTTCTTCTGTAGTTCGTGCTGCTGAGCTTCTTCCTGGTAGGTTGACCCCTTTTATTGATTGTTTGATGTCACGTCTAGAAATGTAATATTGCTTTCAGTTCTGGAAATCCTATTTTTGGTGGAAGGTGGTTTCAGTTTTCTCATGATTCATAATTTGTAAAGCAGGTTGAGTAGACATAAGTTGCAAGAAAGTGGAATTATTTTTAATGGATCAAGTAGATGAAATTCTAATTCTTTTTCCTATATTCTTTTGTTCTTCGGAAACACTGCCAAATGGGATGAACTACAAAAAGCCTAATACTTGGACCTAGGATGATTTGAAATGCGGTATTTAATATATCATAGAAATCTTGTATCCCGTTATAAGTAGTACGCATACTTCCTGCTTAGTGGAATTCTTTTTCCCTATGGACAAGGTCCTTGTAAATACCATTGCTATCATTATAGTACCATCCATGGTTTAAACCATAGTTCATGTCTTGTACCATGTCAATGTAGTGCGAACTGCAGAACATGAATTATCCAAAAGCATCTATGTTAAAAACATGTAAGAAATCCAGTAACAAAATGAAATGGAAAAGGAAATAAGAACAAGGGATGGATGAATTGCAAGTGCGTGGAACCTACTATGATTCTTCATGGGTGTGGATTCATGTGGTATCTGTACTGCCTTATATCCATAGAAATCTGGTAGTGTGTGCATACTTCCTTACTGGTTCCCCCCCCCCCTCCGGTGGACATGATATATACCATCACAAACTTTATAGTGCCATGATGCCATCCAAGGTTTAAATCATTGTAAATTCATGTCCTTGTACAGTGTCAGTCTGATATAAAAAAAATTAGCTCTTTAATTTGAAAAAAAAAATGAAAAAAAAAGCTGTGTTATTTCGTTCTTATTTGCAAATTAATGAGTAGCGTTAGATTAATGAAATTTTAGTTTGTTCATGCTCATGGAATAAAAGATTAAACCTTTGTGCCTTTCATCCTTTTATTTTGTTTTAATTATGTATACATTTCATATTTTATAAATCTTGTCCAATGAAGAAGGTATATGCTTTATTCAGTATACTACCTTTATTTTTACCTGAAGGTTATCTGATTATGAATTGCATGACAGAACCAGCACTGCGACGTGGAGATTCAGTCTATCTTGTGGGTTTAAGTAGGAGCCTTCATGCAACATCTAGGAAATCTGTGGTCACCAACCCTTGTGCCGCTCTAAATATTGGGTCGGCAGACTGTCCACGGTACAGATCAACAAATATGGAAGTCATTGAGCTTGATACCGGTAAGTTGTAGTTTCCAGAATTTTACTTCTCAAATAAAAATATGTTGTTTCCAAAATTGAATTGGATTGTTCCTCGATCTGTTTTTTTTAATTAATAGCAAATTTGTCCTGTATCATTTAACACTGTTTTGAGATCGTCAGAACAATTTAAAATATTAAAAATCTTGCTCGTGCTTCAGACTTTGGCAGCACATTTTCTGGGGCACTTACTGATGAGCATGGAAGGGTTCAAGCCATTTGGGGAAGTTTTTCAACTCAGGTACTGATCACTTCTTCTTGAGAGCTGCTTCACTAATGAAACAAGGATAATGCTTATGGGCCTACTTGCAGCTAAAATATGGCTCTAGTTCATCAGAGGATCATCAGTTTGTCAGAGGTATTCCTATTTATACAATCAACAATGTCCTGAAGAAAATAATATCTGGAGCTAAAGGACCATCTCTTCTCATAAATGGTATCAGAAAGCCAATGCCACTTCTAAGGGTCTTAGAGGTTGAACTTTATCCTACTTTGCTTTCCAAAGCTCGGAGTTTCAGACTGAGTGACAATTGGATCCAAGTACGGTTTCTGTCTTAGATTTTTATTTTTAGTCTTATTATACATATTTCTGTCTTCCTCTTGTTTGTTCATCTACATTGGCAAGTCATTTGAGGAAACATGAAATCTATTTTAAGTTTTATGGTAGGTGTGTGTTTGCTCGTGATTGAAGGTTGTGAAGTCAGACAAGAATTTTCTTTAAGGTTAATTTAATTGGCTTTGTGAATAGTGCAGTCTCTATCTGACTGCGTGTGCAACAGGACTTTGACCATGATTACTTTACCTTTGTGTTCATTTTGCTGCTTATGCATGGTTGCCTCATTTTAGAATTGGATGATCTTGGAGTCAGAACTTAATATTAGTTTGACTGTTTACAGAACTATTGTAGTGCTATTTGTTGTGTTTTCTTCTTGGATTAAAAGGTTAGTATTTATTTATGGCTGAGACATAAGTTATTTGAAGTCTAGAGAATGTCAACTAAGTATCGTAAGTAAATTGCTCCCGATTGTTTAATCATTCGATAACCAGTCATTCTTTGATAAATGATCACTATGAGTCAGACTCAATACAATTTGATCAATCCTTTTTTCTGTCGTTAAGGTGGAGAACTTAACCAAGAAATCTCTTTCTTCATCTATAATGTTATTAGGAATAACATAATATATAGTCTGTTTTGATGTTATATTTCTTTTAGTTAAAAAAAATGTACTTTCTCTATAATTTGGAATCAGAGCATTTTTCTTTTTGTTTTGAGACTTCGATTGTATTTCTGTATCAGCTAAGTGTGCCTTGTGCATGTCTAATTTCTTAAACTGAAATTCACTTTATTGAGCATCACGGCAGTAATGTGTTATAGGACCATGTAGATCATGGCTCATCTTTAGGCTGAATAACTATATGAAAATTTCTTATTGAAATTGTTAGCATTCATTTCATTTTTAATGTTGTCGTAATTTACATTGGTTATTTCTTCTGTAGGCTCTTGTAAAGAAGGATCCTGTTAGACGTCAGGTTTTACGTGTTAAAGGTTGTTTTGCGGGATCTAGTGCAGAGAACTTATTAGAACAAGGTGATATGGTCTTGGCAATTAATAAAGAGCCAGTTACATGTTTTCGGGACATTGAAGATGCTTGCCAATTGTTAGATCAGTGTGATAACAGTGATGGGAGACTGAATTTAACTATTTTTCGTCAAGTGAGCCAACAAACCTTTTTAACTACTTTTATTGTACTTTTTTCTTCATTTATTAGTTTCTCTTTGTTTCTTCCTTTTTTTTCCCGTTTTTCAAAGATTATATTCCCTCATTTAAATTATGAAGCATTTCTAATAAAATGTTTCATACATGATGGGTATGATATTTCAGGGGTATGAAATTGAACTTTTAGTAGGAACAGATGTAAGGGATGGGAATGGCACTACACGTGTTATAAATTGGTGTGGATGTATTGTCCAGGATCCTCACTCGGCAGTGCGTGCTCTTGGATTTCTACCCAAAGAAGGCCACGGTGTATATGTGACAAGGTGAGAGTATTGCTTATTGCATAATAAGGAAGCCCTAGTGTCTGTCAAGTTGAAGATGACAAGTGAACTTTGGATTGTTTTCTACGACATGAATGGAGTCTTGCCATATTGGGATTTTCCTAATATTATGATAAACAGACCTGTTATTCGGTGAATATTTTAATGTAAATATCTAATTAGTTAGCATGATTAGTAGAGATATATCTTCTTTATTTTTCTATTTCCAGTAATTATTAGGAATATATCTTTTTGAGTCGGAAAGGGTATTTCTTAATCAAGCTATCTAGTGTGGAACCGTTGGAAACGTTGTTCAAACTTGTTTACACAGTTGCTTTCATGTGGTGGACTGATATTAATTCCTAATTTCGACCCTAGCTGCCACCATGTTCCTAGGTCAGGCTGACGTAGACCTATAATGGAATTTGGAACTGCCACACACTTAATTTGGAACCTGCATCTATCTTGTTTCTTATGACTAATGAATTTGCATTTTTCTTCTTTTGCATTTCATTGTATTTTATTATTGATTGTATAAATTAATGACAAGTTAGAACTTTTATTCAGGTGGTGCCATGGGAGTCCTGCACATAGATATGGTTTATTTGCTCTTCAATGGATTGTTGAAGTCAACGGAAAACCGACTCCTGATATAGATTCTTTTGTTGATGCAACAAAGGTACGTCTATTCTGGTTTCTTGCATGAGTCAGTATGAGTTATAGTAATGCATGAAGCTTCCATTCAAAGCTTCAACTGAACATACATGCCTGCTAAAGATGAAATCCTGAAGATAAATAATGGTAAAATACTGTTTCCTTTTATTTTATATTTTGGCCAATTAGTATGAGGGTAGGGGTAAAGGCCACTTCTTTTGCGGCTGTGGCTCATGAGAATTGAACCTCCACCATCACGGCTAGAGAAGAGTCCTTTAACCAACTGGAGTACTACTCTCTCGCTCAATTAAATAAAAAATGGGTGTTGGAAGAATCGAATTGTGGCCTCTTGCATCCAGAGTAAGATTTATTCTACTAGACCCTATGGTGAGAATTCTATATTGTTTACCAAGGGAGACAGACTAGTTTCAAGAACTTGGAAAGGTGTTTTGAATTTGAGAAGCGAATCGTGGCCTCTTGCATCCAGAGTAAGATTTATTCTACTAGACCCTATGGTGAGAATTCTATATTGTTTACCGAGGGAGACAGACTAGTTTCAAGAACTTGGAAAGGTGTTTTGAATTTGAGAATCTCACTTCACTCATTAAACACACACACACGTGCTTATATAAATGTGTATATATGTATGTATATATTGTGTGTATATATGAATATAAACTCAGGAGCACACTTACCCAGCACACAGATACATGTTGATGTTTATCGCAACCCTACTTGACCTAATAGGATCAACTGGATTGCTAAACTGTGTGCTTCTGTCTTGAGACTGGCTTTTTTACTAACTTTATGCTCAATGAGATAGAAAATTTTGTTATTCATAATTTCATTTAGGTTTTTCTTCTTTTAGATAAAATAATCCCATATGTGCATTGTCCTATTTAAAGTCTTTTACTACTTGTCATTATCAATATATTATTATAACTTACAATCATCTTAATTAAATTAATTAGTTAATTAGATCAAGATATACACGTGTTAAGTTGCATGATTTGGGTTGCCCTAAAGATAATAAGACTGTACAAGTGTTACCTGACCATCCCAGTGTTAGTTGATCTACCAAATTGGTAAAATCATACTATCTTTAAGTCTGTTCCCACATTTGTATGGACATATTTAATGTGCATAAAAAAAGGAATAAATAAGTAGAATTCTGATTGAATGGTTCATATGAATACCGTCTTTTTCTCTTGCCGTTGGTGCACTGATTCACAGGAACTAGGGCATGGGCAGTTTGTTCGTGTAAGGACGGTTCACCTGAACGAGAAGCCTCGAGTACTTACATTGAAGCAGGATTTGCACTACTGGCCTACGTGGGAGCTGAGATTTGATCGAGAAACTGCAAAATGGCATCGTAAGACGATCAAAACATTGGATTGCAAAATGGTTTGAAAAACCCTTAAATTTGTTGCTTAAAATGTCGGAGGGAGGGAGGGGGTATAGAACAAAAATATGAACTTGCATAATCCCATGGTTGTATTTATGCTCTTATAATTGAATATTAACTGTCATACATGTTACATAAGTAGCAAGGCAAGTTCCCGTCTTGGAAATTAATTCACATGTGAACTTTGGAATACATACAATAGAGTATTGGACAAAAGTACTACTAAATAATTAACTTTTACAATTTGCACATTTTTCCCTCTCCCTGAACCATCCCGATACAGCACATATATATATATATATATATATATATATATATATATATATATATATATATATAGATTCCATTCATGGCAACCGGTTGCCATGATTATTATTCTAACAATCCATTTTATAACCGTTGATCAATTAATTGGAAGGCTAAGATTGAAAATTAATTCATCTCAGCCGCTACAATATGTTGTGCTCGAAAAACATATTGTAGAGATTTTTATTTTAATATAAGGGTCTCACATGGTCAAATTATACAGATCTTGTTAGATTTTTTTTTAAATTAATAATACACTAACCGTTACATGTTGTAGCGGTTGTGTCTTTATTTTTTTTTTTTAGCATTTCCCCCACTCCATTATATACATGACTCTCCCATTATATACATGACTTGGCTCATTTGGTAACAAACATTACAGACTTGGAAAAAAAAAAAGAGTAGACTGATACAAGTTGTGTCGGCTTGCAATATTAAAAAAAAAATCCCTTTGTCAGAATAAAGCAACGTGGCAAACCCTCCTCATATGACCACCTAAGCATCACAGGTCTAACTGTTTAAATCTCGCAAGGATTAATCTTTATATCAAAACATTACATTTCTCCCAAAATCATACATGATAATGGAAGATTATAATAATTTATTTTCTCTTCTATTAAAATTTATTTTTATATTAAGATTATATTACATTGTATAAGAAAGTTTGGTAATTTTTATTCTTATTTTTGTTTAATGTAGGTTATTAAGTGTTAGTTTTTCAATTTTTTGTTTTGATGTAATTTTGTTGTTAAATGTAGGATAATATGGATTTTAATCCCTACCATTTGATTCTAGTGTTCTTTTTTATCAACAAAACCATGTTTTAGAAGATGTATGAAATAATAAGGTATGAATTGAATTTATGGTTTATTTTTTATTCTAAATTTAAAACTAATTGATTAAATAATATTGATGATAGATAATACAAATTGTGATTTTGTTTTTATTGTGTTTCTATTTTTCGATGATAGGAAATGAATGCCTTATCTACTTATGAAAGTGGTAATAAATTGGTAGAGTGAAATTTAAATGATAAGTAAATAGAAATATTAGAAGAATTACGTTTTCATGTTTTCTCAATTCCAGTAAGCAAATTTTAATCGTTAATTTAGAGATCTAATGGCCTAAAGAGAACTGGTTGCACCTCTTACCTGCTAGCAGAGAAATTTTTTTTTGTTGGCAACATGTAAAAGGTGCAGCTAGGAGAAATGTCTAAAACGTTCCTACCTTACTTAAATTTAAATAATTTGAATGTATTAAATATTTGTAAGATAATTGTTTAAATTTTAAATAATCAAGTTGTTACAATAATTGAAAATGTTAAATTATATTACATAAGAAATTATTTACAAATATTTTATAAAAAATAAATACATTAAATGTAGTTGACAATGTTAAACATTAAAAATGTATGAATAATTTCTTAAGTAATAAAATTTAACATTGTCAACTATAATTAATGTATTTATTTTTATAAAATATTTGTATAAATAATTTCTTATGTAATATATATAGACCTATTTTATAGCATATATTAGTTGAAAACACTATTCCAACAAACAAATCTTCTACCATTAATTCAGATATCCAATTGCCCAAAGAGGAACTAGTCGCATCTCTTACATGTGGCCAGAGAATTTTTTTTGCTGGCCGCAAATAAGAGGTGCGGCCATGAAAAATGTTTAAAACGCCCCCACTTTAGTTTAGATTTAAATAGTTTCAATACGTTAATATTTGTAAGGTAATTGTTTAAATTTTAAATAATCAAGTTATCACAATAATTGAAAATGTTAAATTATATTACATAAGAAATTATTTATACAAATATTTTATAAAAATAAATACATTAAATATAGTTGGCAATTATTCATACATATTTAATGTTTAATATTGTCAATTATATTTAAAATATTTATTTTTATAAAATATTTATGCAAATAATTTATTATGTAATATAATTTAATGTGACAACTTAAATATTTAAATTTTGAACAATTAATTTATAAATATTTTATATATTGAAACTATTTTCTACTCGCAAGTCTAGCTGTTATTGGAATATGGTTATTTCCTTTAGTTAATAGAATTTTCTGGCGAGAATTTGTTTTTATTTTATTGTTGAATCATGAATGTGATACTCGCTGGGGGAGGCTGGATTGCAACCTGACATTCATAATTTCTCAGCACCAAAATTCAGCAGCGTGACCACTTTCTCATCCGATTTAACTCGGCAAAATTAATGATTTTAATTGACACTTTTTATTTACTATTCTCATTAAATTTTTAAAAATTAAGATTATCATATTAAATTAATTAAAAAATTGAAATTAGACTATTATGTTAAAATAAGTTAATTTTCATCAAATTGGTTCAAATATTTTTTTACGTGACAGTTAAAAAAAGGAAAACAAAAAGGAAAGGAAAGGAAAGGAAGATGACATGGAGTCATGGACTATCCGATTTAAAACCAACCAGGGTCATCCTCCCAAGCACATGGAGAAAAATTTGCTTTGTGCAATGGTGCCAAGAGCGGTGGAGGAAAAACTCAACACCAATACTTACACATTTATATAATATAATAATTATATAAATTTAAATAAATTATTTTATTTTGCCTCTGCTCTCCTTCGAGGTCAAATCTCTCCCTTCATCCCTTTAGACCTTAACAACAGCTATCATCCGCCATTGACGAAGCTCTGTATTTGCTTTAGGTTCGTTTTATTAATCGATCTAGGTATCGTGATTTTATTTCTCTTAGAATTTTCTATTTGGCTTTTGGGGTTTTAGGGTTAGTTTTCATATGGGATTCTAGATTTTTTTAATCTTCTAATCGTTAGTGGCAATGGATTGTTTTGGTATTGATAGTTGAGGCTTTGATCGAATTGGGTGTATCTCCTTTAATTTAAATTAAAGATTTCTCTTTTGTCTTCAGTTTGTCAATTTTTACGCTAATTAAGTCCTCTCTTACTAATTATTTTAGAATTTTACAAATTCAGAATTAGGGTTATTGATATTTGTGTTTGTAGATGTGGGTTTATATATTAAACCCTTTGATGCAATTGTTTTATTCACTATGAATTTGCAATCTTTCCTCAAAATCTCACCATGAATTCAAAGCTTGATTTTTTTTAAAATCACAAAATTCGATTATGGATTTGGTCAGAAAAATAAAGTTATATGAAATTTTTGGTGAATAGTCGAAATTCGGCCGTTGATGATGATGGCAGATTTCAGGTAGGTGACGATGATAAATATAATGGGATGAGGAGAAAACCAAAGATATATAAAAGATAGGATTACGTTTGTTTTTATTTTAGCCAAGTCAAAATTGTCATGTTATTATTTTCTTATTTTTTCTTTTATTTTTCACGTCACGTAGAAAAATACTTGAGCTAATTGGATGAAAGTTAACTTATATATTTTAATGAAATGGTCTAATTTTAATTTTTTTAATTAGTTTAACGTGATAATTTTAGTTTTTTTAAAGTTTAGTGAGGTTATAAATTGAAGGTGTCAACTGTAAAATCAATAGTTTTCCGATTTAAGTTTACAAATCAAAGATTTATTTCTGTTAATTTTGAATTGTTGATTTTGATTACTCTCTCCGTTCTATAAACGAATGTTATTTGATCTTTTTCCTAGTTGATTTGAAAATCCTTATATTAAAAATTAATGTTAATTGATTTCATTTTGACAAAGGCAATTATTAATATTGTAAATTATTTAAAAATATTATTCAGTATAAAATTATTGTTTTAAAAATTAAAATAAGTTTACATCACAATTTAAAATTTAAATTTTTACAAATTAATTAAGTGTGGAATGGAGTATCTAAATAGTTCAAACATTTACTATGAACATACAATTAATTATTTTATACATAATAAGTTTAGTTATATGTGACGCCCCCAAAATTGGTATACATCACATATTCTGAGTCATCAACTATATGGTATAAAATATAAATAAAACTTAATTATACAACTGTCGTGTAAAATACGACAAAACATAAGTTGTGAGTTTAAATACAATACTTTCTTCTAAACAGGATTCAAACTCAAAATAAGTTCTCAATACATTTATTTTTACACTATTTCATAGAATAGTGAGGACTACTAATGCTATCCTCTGAATCGTCACTCCGTTTCCCGACTAGTCTCCGCTACGTTCTCATTTCCTGAGGAGAACAATGAAAGCAAAAGGGTGAGCTCAACTAGCCCAATAAGAAATATTATGACTAAGATAATGCAGAATAAATTATCGTTAGCCTTCAACAGTATTAAACTGATAAAATATAACAAACATCAAGTTTAACTGCAGCGGAACAAGCAATCCATTAAAAGAGTCAAGTAGAGAATAAAATCTATTATCTTTTATGATTTAAAAGGTTTTTCATCACTTTTATCGCTGAGACTCAGCTTAATAAATAATCCACATCATCCCTGCACTACGGCCAAGGATATTCATTAGTATCACAACCACAAATTATCCATGCATCACAGCCAAGGATATTCGTGTATTCATCAATGGTCATGATCATGCCAACAACTGTCCATCAATGCACTACGGGCCAATGAGGACTTTTACCACATCATTTGTAACATTACGGTCATGATTACACCGAATAATCCCTGGTTATAATCATACCAAGTCCATCTATGCACTACTTGCCATAGATAACTTTCAACAAAATATAAACATGAGGATGATGACAATGATATAAGAATTCAATAAAACAAGTTCAATAATTATTCAAGAACCAATAACGTCCAAATTGTCAACATGATACTGCTTTGTGCAGTAAAATTCAAGAATGCTCAGAAGAATATTTTCATGAAAATATACTGGATGAAGCGCAAATATCAAGGATATTCCACTAATTTCATGGAGTATAAAAGTCAAAACTTTAACCAACTGAGTATAATAAAGAATGGAATAGCAAAAGAAATCACCAGGCATGCGATGGACCGCACAGACAGGTTATTCCAACAGAATAATAAATAACGGAACCAGGTCATGCGTAAACGCACTGACAGGATATTCCGACAGAATAATAAATAATAGAACCAGGTCCAGCGTAAACGCACAGACATGATATTCTGACAGAATAATAAATAATAGAACCAGGTCCGGCGTAAACGCACAGACATGATGTTCCAACAGAATAATAAAGAATGGAATAACAGAAGAATTTCACCAAGTATAGGGTAGCCCGCGTATACAGGTTATTCCAACAGAATAATTAATAATGGAATAACAGAAGTTCTCTTCATGAATACAAAAGAAATAATACCCCTTACCTTAAGAAGAAGAATACTGGATATATGACTAGTGTAGTAGCAGAATACTTTTCTTCTTTCTCTCTATAACTTCTCTCTCTAGAGTTTCAGTGAATTCGTAAGAAATAATGAAGGAATGAGCTTCTATTTATAGAAGAATGGACTGCATAGTAACTAATTCATGAACGGTCCAGATTGATTTACTTTAATCTGACGGTCCATATTTAAAGCAAAATCTTTTAAATAAAATATAATATATTCTATTTATAATCTAATAAAATGAATAACTTTATAAAAGATTTTACTATGCAAATACTATGCAGGCACTATGCAAATACTATGCATAATAAAATATAATATATTCTAATTATTGTCTAATAAAACAGATAACTTTATAAAAATATTCTGTTTTATATAAAAAAATTTTACTATTAGCCTAATAAAACGAATAACTTTATAAAAGTATTCTGTTTTATATAAAAAGCTTTTCTGTTTTATTACATTAATAATACCAATAAAACAAAACTGAGTGACTTATCACGTAAGCATCAATAATCAATACCGTGTGCTACTATGCAACCATGCGTATTACTCTACCTTTACTACCGAGTAGTTCAACAGTACAAGACCCCAAATTATTAATAAATGAAATTTAATTTTCTCTATTTATTATTTTGAAATAGTAAGGGTTAAATTGATTAATGAGGTTAGTTATGGGTAAAATGCGCAAATATTTCAAATAAGCAAGTGGTCATAAAATATTCATTATTGTCGGGGAATATTCGTTTGGTCGTGGAATATTCTTGTTGTCGGGGAATATTCGTACGACGGCGCAGCCTTGTGTGGGCCCCATAACGGAAAGCGATTGGATGAAGAAAACGACAAGTATGAGTTGTTTATAAATTACGGCGTAGTTGTTACCGTTAATACTGTTGGAATACCCGGTAAGACGCGTTATTGCACAGTAGCACACGGTATTGCACCAATTATTGATTCTTACGTAAGAAGGCACTACTCAATAATTGTTACAGTAATTACTGTTCAGTATTTTATTTTATTGATTCAATAATTGCTGCATTGATATTTTATATTACTGTTATTTTAATAATTGTCACTACACAATATTTTCTATTATCGGAGAAATAATTCATATTATCTGAATAATATTATTAGATAATATTATTGGCAATGTCTAGAAAGTTCTGTCTAAGGAGAGGTTTGGTCATCTAATTGCGCGCCAGTAAGGAGAGATCCTTATTGGAAAGCCCCTCTTTCCTGGGAACTGTCTGGTTGTCAGTAATATGATTCTATAATATTATTTGTGAATAATTAATTATTAATTTATATAGTGAGAAAAATATTGATTTTATGTGGATATAGATGGAGAAAAATTTTTAAATGTGACAATTATTGTAAATTAATATTTTATCTTTTTCTGATAAAATAATTTATTTAAATATATTATTTTAATAATATAATAATGATGATATTTTTACAATGAATGTGGGATATATGAGTATATGAGGAGAAAGAGTATTTTTGTTACAAAAGTTGTTTAAAACATGTGATGCCCCCAAAATTAGGTATACATCACCCATCTTGGGTCGTCAGATACAAAGTACAGAATACAAATATAACTTACTAATACAACTGTCGTGTACAATACGACAAAACATAAACTGCGAGTTTGAATACAAATATTATCTTCTAGAGAGTATTCATACTCAAAAGGAATCCTCATTACATTTATTAACACACTATTACATAGAATAGTGAGGACTACTAACTAATACTATCATTCGAACCATCACTCCGTTCCCCGACTTGCCCCAGCTACGTTCTCATTTCCTGAAGAGAACAGTGAAAGAAAGGGTGAGCTCAACTAGCCCAGTAAGAAATATTATGACTAAGATAATGCAGAATAAATTATCATTAGCCTTCAACAATGTTAAACTGATAAAATATAATAGACATCAAGTTTAACTGCAGCGGAATAAGCAATCCATTAAAAGAGTCAAGTAGAAAAATAAACTCTACTATCTTTTATGATTTAAAAGGTTTTTCAACACTGTTATCGCTGTGACTCAACTTAATAAAATAATCCAAATCATCGAATCACCCCTGCACTACGGTCAAGGATATTCGTGTATTCATTAATGGTCATGATCATGCCAACAACTGTCCATCAATGCACTACGGGCCAATGAGGACTTTTACCACATCATTTGTAACATTACGGTCATGATTATACCGAATAATCCCTGGTCATAATCATACCAAGTCCATCTATGCACTACAGGCCACAGATGACTTTTAACATTTTATAAACATGAGGATGATGACAATGATATAAGAATTCAATAAAACAAGTTCAAGAATTAATTTATCCAAGAATTAACAACGTCCAAATTGTCAACATGATACTGCTTTGTGGAGTAAAATTCAAGAATACTTAGAAGAATATTTTCATGAAAAGATACTGGATGAAACGCAATTATCAAGGATATTCCACAAATTTCATGGAGTATAGAAGTCAAAACTTAACCAACTGAGTACAATAAAAAATGGAATAACAAAAGAAATCACCATGCATGCGATAGACCGCATAGACAGGTTATTCTAACAGAATAATAAATAATGGAACCAGGTCCGGCATAAACGCACAGACAGGATATTCTGACAGAATAATAAATAATAGAACCAGGTCCGGCGTAAACGCACAGACAGGATATTCCGACAAAATAATAAATAATGGAACGAGGTCCGGTGTAAAACACACAGACAGGATGTTCCAACAAAATAATAACAAGACGGAACCAGGTCCGGTGTAAAACACACAGACAGGATGTTCTAACAGAATAATAATAAAAACGGAACCAGGTACGGTGTAAAACACACAGACAGGATGTTCCAACAGAATAATAGAAGAATGTCACCAAGTATAGGGTAGACCGCGTATACAGGTTATTCCAACAGAATAATAAGAAATGGAATAACAACAGTTCTCTTCATGAATAAGAAAGAATAACACCCCTTACCGTTTTAAAGAAGAGCTGAAATAAGGAAGTAGTTAAGTAGCAGAATACTCTTCTTCTCTCTCTCTATAGTTTCTCTCTCTAGAGTTCAGTAAATTTGTAAGAAATAATGAAGGAATGAGCTGCTATTTATAGAAAAATAGAATGCATAGTAACTAATCCATGAACGGTCCTGATTGATTACTTTAATCTGACGGTCCATATTTAAAGAAAAATCTTTTAAATAAAATATAATATATTCTATTTATAGAATAACTTTAATAAAGTATTCTGTTTTATATAAAAAGATGTTTCTGTTTTATTACGTTAATAATACGAATAAAACAAAATGTCATTATCGCTAAATAATTCATATTATTAACTGACAATAATTGAATCAAACTGAGTGACTTCTCACATAAGCATTAATAATCAATACCGTGTGCTACTATGCAACCACACGTATTACTGTACTTTTACTACCGAGTAGTTCAACAGTAACAATGGTAAAACTTCCGCCGTTATTTTTAATAAAATATTTTTGTCGTTTTCTCAATCTGACAATAATTCCGTTGTGGGGTCCACCAATGATTGTGCCGTTGTACGAATATTCCCTGTTAAAACGAATATTTCCCGACCAATCGAATATTATATAACAACTTGCGTACTTTGCAAAATTTATAAATATTACCCACAACTATAACATTATATCAAATTAACTCCATAATATTCAAAAATGATATTTATAGAAAATTCATCTTTATTTATAAAAGTTGGGGTCTTACAACCTCCCCTTCTTATGAAATTTCGCCCTCGAAATTAGGGTACGTACCTGGTATGTCGAAGAGGTAAGGATACCTTAATTTCATTTCAGATTCTAACTCCCAAGTCATTTCCTCAACATCGTGGTTTCTCCACAAAACTTTGACTTGAGGTATAGTCTTGGAGCGTAGAATATGATCCTTCTTATCCAAGATTTGAACAGGAACTTCTTCATACGTCAAATCTCCCGCTATTTCGTCCGGTTCTAACTCAATAATGTGGTTCGGGTCTTCCACATATTTGCGTAACATGGATATGTGAAAAAATTTATGAACACGAGACATACTTGGCGGTAAAGCGAGTCTATAAGCCACAGTTCCTACTCGATCGAGGATTAAAAATGGACCGATGAATCGAGGATTGAGCTTTCCTCTCTTTCCAAATCTCGTAACTCCTTTCCATGGAGTAACACGTAAGAACACATGATCTCCTACATCAAATTCCACGTCCTTTCGATGAAGATTAGCATAACTCTTTTGTCGATCTTGTGAGGTTTTTATACGTTGTCGGATCGTTTGAATCTTTTCTGTAGTCATACGTACCAACTCCGGTCCCAACAACGTTACTTCACCCACCTCATCCCAGCATACTGGAGAACGACATTTTCTTCCATACAATGCTTCGAATGGAGCCATGCCAATACTTGCTTGATAACTGTTGTTGTAGGAAAACTCTACCAATGGTAAGAACTTGTCCCAACTTCCCTTGAAGTCAAAGACACAGAGTCTTAATAGATCTTCAAGAGTTTGAATAGTCCTCTCTGATTGTCCGTCCGTCTGAGGATGATATGCTGAACTAAATCGTAAATCCGTGCCCATAGCTTTTTGTAAACTAACCCAAAATCGTGAAGTGAATCTTGGGTCTCGGTCAGAAACTATGGATACTGGCATACCATGCAGTCTTACAATCTAGTTCATGTACATACGAGCAAGACGTTCAAGTGTATAAGTTTCTCGTATCGGTAAGAAATGAGCAGACTTGGTCAATCTATCAACAATGACCCAAATCGCATTTATACCTTGAGAAACCTTAGGAAGACCGGTAACGAAATCCATGGTAATGTGCTCCCACTTCCATTCTGAAATTTCAAGTGGTTGCAATGAACCTTTTGGTACTTGACGCTCCGCTTTGACTCGTTGACAAGTTAGACACCTTGAGATAAACAACGTTATCTCTCTCTTCATATTGCTCCACCAAAATGTATGACGAAGATCATGATACATTTTGGTACTTCCAAGATGGATTGCAAACGGTGTGTTGTGCGCCTCCATCAAGATTTCATACTTTAAATCAGGGTTGTTAGGAACACAAAGTCTGGAGTTGACTCGAAGTATTCCTTCTTCATCGATTCTTGCTTCCGGCATAGCACCTTCTTGCACTTTCTTCCTCATACGCATCAGCTCCAGGTCTGTAGCTTGAGCAGCTTTAACTTTATCGATTAAAGTCGGTTCTACTCGTATATTCGCCATCATCACATGGGTCCCTAGAGTCTTTAACTCTATCTCTATCCTTTGCAAATCACACAAAATGGGCCTTTGTGTTGATAATACTGCACTCGTACTTGCATATGATCTTCTACTCAATGCGTCAGCTACCACGTTCGCTTTTCCAGGATGGTATTGAATGGTATGATCATAATCTTTCAACAGTTCAAGCCAACGTCGTTGTCGCATGTTGAGTTCCTTTTGAGTGAAGAAATATTTAAGGCTTTTATGATCCGTAAAGATCTCCACCTTCTCCCCATACAAGTAATGCCTCCAAATTTTAAGTGCAAAGACAACAGCTGCCAACTCTAGATCATGAGTAGGATAATTCCTCTCATATTTCTTGAGTTGTCTTGATGCATAGGCTATGACTTTTCCATGTTGCATGAGAACGCATCCCAACCCTTTGCTCGAAGCATCACTGTAGATGACAAATCCCTCCGAGCCAGATGGTATTGTTAGAACAGGTGCTGAAATGAGTCTCCTCTTGAGTTCTTGAAAACTCTTCTCACATTCTTCGCTCCAACCGAACTTTGTATCTTTCCGAGTCAGCTGAGTTAATGGAGTAGCGATTCGAGAAAATCCTTCCACGAATCTCCGATAATAACCAGCTAAACCAAGAAAGCTACGTACTTCGGTCACTGATTTAGGTTGCTCCCAGCTTTGAATAGCTTCAATCTTTGTCGGGTCAACCGATATTCCACGACTTGATACTACGTGCCCAAGGAATGCTACCTCCTCCAACCAGAACTCGCATTTCTTCAACTTGGCATAAAGCTTGTATTCACGAAGCTTTTGGAGTACCAGCCTCAAGTATTGCTCATGATCTTCACGGCTTTTGGAATAAATAAGGATGTCATCAATAAAGACGACCACAAAGTGATCCAAATATTCTTTGAATACCCGGTTCATCATATCCATGAAGGCAGCAGGAGCATTAGTCAATCCAAAGGACATGACTAGGAATTCATAATGCCCGTACCGAGTTCTGAAAGCCGTCTTTGGAATATCCTCAGTTCTAACCTTCAGCTGATGATATCCAGAACGAAGATCGATCTTTGAAAAGAATTGTGCTCCTTGCAACTGGTCAAACAGGTCATCAATACGTGGCAATGGGTACCTATTTTTGATGGTGACATGATTCAACTTCCGATAATCAATACAAAGTCGCATACTTCCATCTTTCTTCTTCACGAATAGCACAGGAGCACCCCAAGGAGAAGTACTAGGACGAATAAAGTCAATGTCTAACAATTCCTGCAGTTGGATCTTTAACTCCTGAAGTTCAATAGGAGCCATTCGATATGGGGCTTTGGAAATGGGTTTTGTACCGGGTTCAAGGTCGATACAAAATTCAATTTCACGCTCTGGGGGTAGGCCAGGAAGTTCTTCAGGGAATACGTCAGGGAATTTATTAACAATAGAAATATCATTCAAAACTGACGTATTTTTGTTTAGATCCGTGACATGAGCTAAGAAAGCTTGACATCCGTTTTTCAATAAACGAATAGCTTTATGGCTTGAGATGACAACGATTGATTTTAATGGTTTGGTTGCTTGAATTCGCATAATAGGTCGATTAGGAATATGAAAGCTTACAACCTTACGAAAACAATCAATTTTTACATGATGAGTAGTTAACCAATTAATCCCTAGAATCATGTCAAATGCAAGTATTTTTAATGAAATAAGATCGACAGGTAATGTGTGGGTACCAACTTGAACCAAACAAGACTTATAAACCGTAGATGTAATGAAGGTTTCTCCCAATAGAGTTTCAACAGATAAGTCAAAGTCTAATTTCTCCAGAATCAAATTTAATCGACGAGCGCAAGTAGGAGAAATAAAAGAATGGGTAGAACCGGTATCAAATAAAGTATAGATTTCGTTAGAGTTTATGATAAGCTTACCCGTGATGACCTCATTCGGGTTTCTTGCTTTCTGGGAGGTCACAACAAATGCTCTCCCTTGCACTATCGGTTTTGACTTTTCTGGGACGACCTTTGGTGTCTCCATCTTGGCTGAACTTGTTTTTGGTAAACGACAAAATCGAGCTAAATGACCTTCTCTTCCACAATTATAACATGCTTTAGACGGCATCGCGCAGTTTGGACTGATGTGCCCCTCCCCTTCGCATTTGAAACATATGATAGGTGGTCGTTCTCCTTCCTTAACAACGGGTGCTGGTGCTAACGTCTTTCCATCATTGTTGAATCTCCTCTTCTTGAAATGACCATTCTTATTGTTTTGGCCCTGATTACCACCGAAGTGGTTACCATTTCTGGCCTGTTGATTCCCTCCACGCTTGTTGTCACCGCTTCGATGACTGCTCTCACTGTATTATCATTTTATCGACTGCTCTCTTTTGGTTGCGTTGACTCGTTATCGCGCTCCACTAACTGAGCCCTATTCACAACATCTGAATACAAACACAGTTTATGAGAAATAAGATGTTGACGTATCTCAGGTTTCAAACCTCGCAAAAATATTCGCGTCATTCGCTCTTCATTATCCACCAAGTGGGACGCAAACCGGGACAACTCAGCAAATTTAGCCTCATACTGCGACACGGTCATATTATTCTGCTTCAATTTGATAAACTCCACCTCCTTCATGTGACGAACACTTTCGGGAAAGTATTTGTCATTGAACAGCTCTTGGAACTTATCCCAAGACATCTTCAGTGCGGCAGGTTGAGTACGCTTAATCGATTCCCACCAGTAATTTGCCTCTCCTCGCAACATAAAGGCGGTAAAGGGAACCTTTTGCTCCTCGGAGCATCCCAAGACATCAAATATCTTGGTAATCTGCTTTATCCATGTTTCCGCTATAAGTGTTTTTGGCTCTCCCTTAAACTCTGGTGGTCCCAGCTCCTTGAACTGTTTAGCGGTGACCGTCCAAGAGTTTTCAGTGTTTTCACCTATATTTTGGACAGGAGCCGCTCTCGCCTGCTGTTGCATGAACTGCATAAAGTTTCTGAACATTCCATCATTCATCATCTGGTTAGTGTGGTTGTTTGCATTAGGATTGTCACCTTCCTGATGCACATTATCCTGATTATTGATATGTGGTGAATCAACAGTCGCCTGTGCTCCATTGCTATTCTCAACATTCTCAGATACCATTTTCAGATACTGCCACAAAATAAAAGTTAATTGATATGTCATATATTATTCTTATATTATGACCGACCAATTAAATACCATGCAAATAAACTTAGGTAGGTCATACTAGCGAAGGAATTCTCCGTCTCTCCCCTCCTAGTTCTATTCTCACATCTTAGCCAGGGATCATATCCCTAAGTTCTGATACCAACTGTGACGCCCCTAAAATTAGGTATACATCACCCATCTTGGGTCGTCAGATATAAAGTACAGAATATAAATATAACTTACTAATACAACTGTCGTGTACAATACGACAAAACATAAACTGTGAGTTTGAATACAAATATTATCTTCTAGAGAGTATTCATACTCAAAAGGAGTCCTCATTACATTTATTAACACACTATTACATAGAATAGTGAGGACTACTAACTAATACTATCATTTGAACTATCACTCCGTTCCCCGACTTGCCCCAGCTACGTTCTCATTTCCTGAAGAGAACAGTGAAAGAAAGGGTGAGCTCAACTAGCCCAGTAAGAAATATTATGACTAAGATAATGCAGAATAAATTATCATTAGCCTTCAACAATGTTAAACTGATAAAATATAATAGACATCAAGTTTAACTGCAGCGGAACAAGCAATCCATTAAAAGAGTCAAGTAGAAAATAAACTCTACTATCTTTTATGATTTAAAAGGTTTTTCAACACTGTTATCGCTGGGACTCAGCTTAATAAAATAATCCACATCATCGAATCACCCCTGCACTACGGCCAAGGATATTCGTGTATTCATTAATGGTCATGATCATGCCAACAACTGTCCATCAATGCACTACGGGCCAATGAGGACTTTTACCACATCATTTGTAACATTACGGTCATGATTATACCGAATAATCCCTGGTCATAATCATACCAAGTCCATCTATGCACTACAGGCCACAGATGACTTTTAACATTTTATAAACATGAGGATGATGACAATGATATAAGAATTCAATAAAACAAGTTCAAGAATTAATTTATCCAAGAATTAACAACGTCCAAATTGTCAACATGATACTGCTTTGTGGAGTAAAATTCAAGAATGCTTAGAAGAATATTTTCATGAAAAGATACTGGATGAAACGCAATTATCAAGGATATTCCACAAATTTCATGGAGTATAGAAGTCAAAACTTAACCAACTGAGTACAATAAAGAATGGAATAACAAAAGAAATCACCATGCATGCGATAGACCGCACAGACAGGTTATTCCAATAGAATAATAAATAATGGAACCAGGTCCGGCGTAAACGACAGGATATTCCGACAGAATAATAAATAATAGAACCAGGTCCGGCGTAAACGCACAGAACAGAATAATAAATAATGAAACCAGGTCCGGCGTAAACGCACAGACAGGATATTCCGACAGAATAATAAATAATAGAACCAGGTCTGGTGTAAAACACACAGACAGGATGTTCCAACAGAATAATAACAAGACGGAACCAAGTCCGGTGTAAAACACACAGACAGGATGTTCCAACAGAATAATAATGAAAACGGAACCAGGTCCGGTGTAAAACACACAGACAGGATGTTCCAACAGAATAATAGAAGAATGTCACCAAGTATAGGGTAGACCGCGTATATAGGTTATTCCAACAGAATAATAAGAAATGGAATAACAACAGTTCTCTTCATGAATAAGAAAGAATAACACCCCTTACCGTTTTAAAGAAGAGCTGAAATAAGGAAGTAGTTAAGTAGCAGAATACTCTTCTTCTCTCTCTCTATAGTTTCTCTCTCTAGAGTTCAGTAAATTTGTAAGAAATAATGAAGGAATGAGCTGCTATTTATAGAAAAATAGAATGCATAGTAACTAATCCATGAACGGTCCTGATTGATTACTTTAATCTGACGGTCCATATTTAAAGAAAAATCTTTTAAATAAAATATAATATATTCTATTTATAGAATAACTTTAATAAAGTATTCTGTTTTATATAAAAAGATGTTTCTGTTTTATTACGTTAATAATACGAATAAAACAAAACGTCATTATCGCTAAATAATTCATATTATTAACTGACAATAATTGAATCAAACTGAGTGACTTCTCACATAAGCATTAATAATCAATACCGTGTGCTACTATGCAACCACACGTATTACTGTACTTTTACTACCGAGTAGTTCAACAGTAACAATGGTAAAACTTCCGCCGTTATTTTTAATAAAATATTTTTGTCGTTTTCTCAATCCGACAATAATTCTGTTGTGGGGTCCACCAATGATTGTGCCGTTGTACGAATATTCCCTGTTAAAATGAATATTCCCCGACCAATCGAATATTATATAACAACTTGCGTACTTTACAAAATTTATAAATATTACCCACAACTATAACATTATATCAAATTAACTCCATAATATTCAAAAATAATATTTATAGAAAATTCATCTTTATTTATAAAAATTGGGGTCTTACAAAACATGTTAAACATGTCTGTGGGCCCATTTCTTGACTGAAATTTGATTATAGCTTGTAAAATCGTTCGTTTATGGATTTCGGTCAATTTCTGTTTGGAATTTAGAAAAACTTTCTTTTGCAAAGTTGTAGATAATGGAATTTCCTATGGAAAGCCGCGAGTTTCGAATTTTTCTGACAAAAGGGCTATTTATTATGAATTATTGAAGTTTCGGAGTTTTAAAATAATTAATTTTTGAAGTTTTAAATATTTTTTTACAAAAAACGTTTTTTTCATTGTTGGGACTCATTTAACATGTGATTAGGTGGCTGAATTCAGATGCTAGGTGTGCGTAAGAATTTTATTTAAAAATAATATTATTATATTAAATTTTTTGCTTTGGTGTTCTAAGCATTTTTCTATAAATAGGGTGCTTAGGTTAGAATTAAAAATCACACCAGAAACTGAAGTTTTCTCTCTATTTCTCTCTCGATATATTGAGCGTATTCTTGTGAGTATTTTAATACTGTGAGTGTTGCTATACGGTGCAAGTTCAAGTCATAGCCTATATCCGATTTTTCAACTAGAAGTACTGTTTTTACGAGGTAAGAGATGATATTTTATTCGAAAGTGATTTTATTTCTTCAATATCATTATATTGGTTGGAAATTTTTATCAAATTTGGAACTTTTCATGTTGGGGTTACTATTCATGAGTTACTATTCACGAGTTACTATTCACCGAAAAATGAATTTTTTTTTCTTTTCGTCCAAAATATCTATTCTGGATACTAGCTTTGATTGTATCCATGTTTTGATCATTCTTGAATTTTACTCCACCATGATTATTTATGAGGTATTTTTGGACATGGAATAGCTGAAATACGAATCCTTAATATTTGTTCTTTTGTTTCACTGGATTCGTTTTTTTAAAAATATTTTTCATCATCCTCAGTCTTAAATGATGATATAACTGAATATATTTGGCCTGTAGTGCAAAGATGAATGATTTCTGATGAATATCTTTGGCCCGTAATGCAAAGATGAATAGGTGTTGAGATGAACATGACCAACTGATGAATATCTTTGGCCTGTAATGCAAAGATGACTATTTGATTTAAGATATTTATTGATTGATGTTACAGGGATAAAATGTTGATGATGGATTTTTAAATTCATAGATAATCGTAGATTTCATTCTCTACGTAACTCTTCTATGAATTATTATTTTCCGCTGCGAATATTGATTTAAAACTTGTTATCTATTGTATTCTATTAAATTTTTCCCTGTTGAAGACTAACGATAATTTATTGTATATTATCTTAGTCATAATATTCTTTACTGGGCTAGTGGAGCTCACCCTTTTCCTTGTTGTTCCATTTTCTTCTCAGGAGGCGAGAATGTAGCAAGTACTAGTCGGGGTGTGGAATGATGGTTCAAGACAGTTGTTTTAGTAGTCCTCACTAGTTTGTAAAACAGGTATCAATAAGTATAATGAGGACTTAATTGAGTATGAATACTGTCTAGATGACAATATTTGTATTTAAACTCACAGTATATGTGTTGTCGTATGTTGTACGACAATTATAATCATAAAGTTATAGTTATTTTCTGTACCATGTATTTGGCGACTCAGAATGGGTTGGATGGATTGGACCTATTTTGGGGGCGTCACAGTTGGTATCAGAGCTTAGGGATATGATCTCTGGCGAATCTCGGGGAATAGAACTAGGAGGGGAGAGACGAGTAAATCCTTCGCTAGTGTGTCCTACCTAAGCTTATTTGTTGGTTGGTCATTATATAGGGGTATTATGTGATTTGTTAATTTGTTTAATATACCTTTGTTTTATGGCAGTATTTGAGAATGTCGACTGAAAATGTTAACAGTGGAGTAAATAAAACTGTGGAGACGCCTGTACTCACTAACGAGGAGAACGTGCAACAGGCTGGCAATGTTCCTCCTGTGAACAACACCAATGAGCAGATGATGAACGATGTGATGTTTAGAAGCTTTTTGCAGTTCATGTAAAATCAGACGAAGGAGACTCGTATTCAAAATACAGGAGGAAATGATAGCAATTCACGGTTTGTCACGGCTAAGCAGTTCAAAGAGTTGGGACCACCAGAATTTAAGGAAAGCCGGATCCGATCATGGCAGAAACGTGGGTCAAGCAAATTACCAAGATATTCGATATCTTGGGATGCATGGAGGAACAGAAGGTTCCATTCGCCACCTTTATGTTTCGTGGCGAGACAGACTACTGGTGGGAGTCTGTGAAACGGACCCAGCCTACCGCACTCAGCATGTCTTGGGATACGTTTCAGAAACTTTTCAACGAAAAATACTTTCCTGAAAGTATTCGCCATATGAAGGAGGTAGAGTTTATTAGACTGGAGCAGAATAACATGACGGTGTCCCAGTACGAGGCGAAGTTTGTAGAGTTGTCCAGGTTTGCACCTCATTTGGTGGAGAATGAGGAACGTATGACGCGGATGTTTCTGAGATGTTTGAAACCCGGCATACGTCAATATCTCATTTCTCATAAATTTTCTCTCTATTCAGATGTTGTCAACAGGGCTCAATTATTAGAGTGAGATAATGAGTACGGTCAATCGAGGGACCACAGCCAGGATCATACCGGTAACAGCAGTCATCAGAACAATAATAACCAGCGGAGAAAGAAAAATACATACAAGAACGGCAACCACTCTGGTGGTAATCGTGGCCATGAAAATAGAAGAAGCGAGTCGGGAGGAGATTTTAAAAAGAGGAGATTCAACAATGATAATACGAATACGTCAGCACCAGCAGCAACTGGTTCCAAGGGAGGAGAACGACCACCGGTCATATGCTATAAGTGCGGAAAAGAAGGACATATCAGCCCAAACTGCCCACAACAGTTTAAGGTATGTTATAACTGTGAAAAGGAATGACATATCGCTCGAGATTGCACTGTAGCGAAATCAAGTCCAACGGGGGTGGTGACTCAAAAAGTTGTCCTAGAAAAGTCAAAGTCAACGGTTCCTGGAAGAGCGTTTTTCGTGACTGGTCAGAATGCGAGGAACCCGAACGAAGTTAGCACGGGTTAGTTAATTATAAATTTTTGCGAAGTCTATACCTTATTAGATACCGGTTCTATCCATTCATTTATCTCTCCTGCTTATACTCAACGTTTAAACTTGACTCCGGAGAAAATTAGACTTTGACTTATCTGTTGAAACTCCGTTAGGAGAAACTTTCATCACATCCACTGTTTATAAATCTTGTTTGATCCAAGTTGGCACCATCACATTACCTGTTGACCCTATCTCTTTAAAGATACTTGCTTTTGATGTGATTTTAGGGATCGATTGGTTAACTACTCATCATGCCAAATTGATTGCTTTTGTAAGGTTGTTAGTTTTCATATTCCTAAGCAACCTGTTATTCAAATTCAAGCAACCAAACTATTGAAGTCAAACTCTTTCATATCAAGCCGTAAAGTCATTCGTTTATTGAAAAACGGATGTCAAGCTTTCTTAGCTATGTTATGGACTTGAACAAAAATAAGTCAGATTTGAATGATATTTCTATTGTTAGTAAATCCCTGACGTATTTCCTGAAGAATTTCTTGGCCTACGCGTGATATTGAATTTTGTATCATCTTTGAATCTGGTACAAAACTCACTTCTAAAATCTCATATCGAATGGCTCCTATTGAACTTTAGGAGTTAAAAACTTAACTGTAGAAGTTTGTACCCGAGCCTTTATCTGGTGACTTCCTTTGTGAAATGCACTGAAGCCAGACTCTCCGTAGAGGACGCCATATTCGTGCAGTAGTAAACTGATAGGTGTCATTGTAACGTGCTATCCAAGATTGGGATATGAGTCACAGTTGAGAGCAAACCTAAGTCAGTAATCGAAATACGTAGCTTTCTATGCTTAGCTAGTTATTATCAAAGATTTTGTGCAAAGATTTTCTCGAATTGCTACTCCATTAACTCAGTTGACTCATAGAGATAAAAAATTCGAATGGAGTAAGGAATGTGGGAAGAGCTTCGAAGAACTCAAGGGGAGACTCAATTTGGTACATGTTCTGACCATACCATCCTGGAAAAGCGAACGTGGTAGCTGATGTGTTGAGTAAAACATCGTATACGAGTACAAGTGCGATATTGTCAAAGACCCATTTTTATATAACTTACAAATGATAGAGATAGAGTTGAAGACTCTAGGTACCCATGTGATGATATACGAGTAGAATCGACTTTTATCGATAAAGTTAAAATCGCTCAAGCTACACACCGAAGTTAATGAATATGAAGAAGAAGATGCAAGAAGTTGTTATTCCAAAAGCGAGAATTGGCGATGTGAGGGAAGCTCAAACCTTTGATTTATTGATCCATTTGAAATCCTCGATCGAGTAGGAACTGTGGCCTATAGACTCGCCTTAACGCTAAGTATGTCGCGTGTTCATAACGTTATTCACGTATCGATGTTACGTAAATATGTGGACGACCCGAACCACGTTATTGAGTTAGAACCGAACGAGATAGCCGAAGACTTAACGTACGAAGAGGTACCTGTCAAGATCTTGAATAGGAAGGAGCATGTCCTACGCACGAAGGTCATACCACAAGTTAAAGTTTTGTGGAGAAACCATGCTATTGAGGAAATGACCTGGGAGTTGAAAAAGGAAATGAAAGCGAGGTATCCTCATCTTTTCGAAACACCAGGTACGTACGTCAATTTCGAGGACGAAATTTCATAAGGAGGGGAGGTTGTAAGACCCCAAATTATTAATAAATAAAATTTAATTTTCTCTATTTATGATTTTGAAATAGTAAGGGTTAAATTGATTAATGAGGTTAGTTATGGGTAAAATGCGCAAATATTTCAAATAAGCAAGTGGTCATAAAATATTCATTGTTGTCGGAGAATATTCGTTTGGTCGTGGAATATTCTTGTTATCGGGGAATATTCGTACGACGGCGCAGCCTTGTGTGGGCCCCATAACAGAAAGCGATTGGATGAAGAAAATGATAAGTATGAGTTGTTTATAAATAACGATGTCGTTGTTACCGTTAATACTGTTGGAATACCCGGTGGTTAAAACACAGTAATACGCGTTGTTGCACAGTAGCACACGGTATTGCACCAATTATTGATTCTTGCGTAAGAAGGCACTACTCAATAATTGTTACAGTAATTACTGTTCAGTATTTTATTTTATTGATTCAATAATTGCTGCGTTGATATTTTATATTACTATTATTTTAATAATTGTCACTACACAGTATTTTCTATTATCGGAGCAATAATTCATATTATCTGAATAATATTATTAGATAACATTATTGGCAATGTCTAGAAAGCTCTGTCTAAGGAGAGGTTTGGTCATCTAATTGCGCGCCAGTAAGGAGAGATCCTTATTGGAAAGCCCCCTCTTTCCTGGGAACTGCCTGGTTGTCAGTAATGTGATTCTGTAATATTATTTGTGAATAATTAATTATTGATTTATATGGTGAGGAAAATATTGATTTTATGTGGATATAGATGGAGAAAAATTTTTAAATGTGACAATTGTTGTAAATTAATATTTTATCTTTTTCTGGTAAAATAATTCATTTAAATATATTATTTTAATAATATAATAATGATGATATTTTTACAATGAATGTGAGATATATGAGTATATGAGGAGAAAGAGTATTTCTGTTGCAAAAGTTGTTAAAAACATGTTAAACATGTCTGTGGGCCATTTCTTGACTGAAATTTGATTATAGCTTGTAAAATCGTCCGTTTAAGAATTTCGGTCAATTTCTGTTTGGAATTTGGAAATACTTTCTTCTGCAAAGTTGTAGATAATAGAATTTCCAATGGATAGCCGCGAGTTTCGAATTTTTCTGACAAAAGGGCTATTTATTATGAATTATTGAAGTTTTAGAGTTCCAAAATACAAAGTCGATAGTCGATACAAAGTCGATAGTGACATGATTCAATTCTCGATAGTCGATACAAAGTCGCATACTCCCGTCTTTCTTCTTTACGAATAACACAGGAGCACTCCAAGGAGATGTACTAGGACGAAGAAAACCGATGTCCAACAACTCCTGTAGTTGGACTTTTAACTCCTGAAGTTCAATAGGAGCCATTCGATATGGAGTTTTAGAAATGGGCTTTGTACCGGGTTCAAGGTCAATAAAGAATTCAACTTCATATTCTGAGGGTAGACCAGGAAGTTCTTCAGGAAATACATCGGGAAATTCTCTAACAATAGAAATATTATTCAAATCTGACTTGTCTTTGTTCAAATCCATAACATGGGCTAAGAAAGCTTGACATCCGTTTTTCAATAAACGAATAGCTTTGTGGCTTGATATGACAGTGACTGATTTTAGTGGTTTAGTAGTTTGAATTCGTATGACAGGTTGGTTAGGAATATAAAAACTAACAACCTTACGAAAACAATCAATTTTAGCATGATGAGTGGTTAGCCAATCAATTCCTAAAATCACATCAAAAGCAAGTATCTTTAAAGAGATAAGATCAACAGGTAATGTGATAGTGCCAACTTGGATCATGCAAGATTTATAAACTGTAGATGTAACGAAGGTTTCACCCAACGGAGTTTCAACAGATAAGTTAAATTCCAATTTCTCCGGAGTCAAGTTTAAACGTTGAGCACAAGCAGGAGAGATAAAAGAATGGGTAGAACCGGTATCTAGTAAAGTATAAACTTCGCAAGAATTCAAGATTAGCTTACCCGTGATCACCTCGTTCGGGTTTCTCGCGTTTTGGCCAGTCACGACAAACGCCCTTCCAGGAACCGCTGATTTCGATTTATCCGGGACAACTTTTAGAGTCACCATCCCCGCTGAACTTGGTTTTGCTACAGAACACTCTCGAGCTATATGACCCTCCTTTCCACAGTTATAACATACCTTGGATTGTTGTGGGCAGTTTGGGCTGATATGTCCCTCTTTCCCACATTTGTAACATACGACCGGTGGTCGTTCTCCTCCCCTAGAAACAGTTGATGTTTGCGCTGACGTCTTCACGTTATCATTGTTGTACCTTCTCTTCTTGAAATCTCCTCCCAACTCGCTCCTTCTATTATCACGACCACGATTACCACCAGAGTGGTTACCGCTTTTGTCCGAATGTTTTCCTCCCTGCTGGTTTTCATTGCTTCGATGACTGCCGCCACCGGTATGACCCTGGTTGTGGTCCCTCGGTTGCACATACTCATTATCTCGCTCTAATAATTGAGCCCTGTTTACAACATCTGAATATAAAGAAAATTTATGAGAGATAAGATATTGCCGAATCTCGGGTTTTAGACCTCTCAGAAACATCCTTGTCATTCGTTCCTCATTTTCGACCAAATGAGGTGCAAACCTGGATAACTCTACAAACTTCGCCTCGAACTGGGACACCGTCATGTTGTTTTGCTCCAGTCTGATAAACTCCACCTCCTTCATATGACGAATACTTTCAGGAAAGTACTTGTCATTGAACAGTTTCTGAAACGTTTCCCAGGACATGTTGAGTGCGTCAGGCTGGGTACGCTTCACAAACTCCCACCAGTAATCTGCCTCACCGCGGAACATAAAGGTGGCGAATGGAACCTTCTGTTCCTCCGTGCATCCCAAGACATCGAATATCTTGGTAATTTGCTTGACCCACGTTTCCGCCATGATAGGATCTGGCTTTCCCTTAAATTCTGGTGGTCCCAATTCTTTGAACTGCTTAGCTGTGACAAACCGCGCGTTGTTATCATTTCTACCCGTATTCTGCACACGAGTCTCCCTCGTCTGATTTTGCATGAACTGCAAAAAGCTCCTAAACATTCCATCATTCATCGTTTGCTCGGTAACGTTGTTTACAGGAGGAATATTGTCTTCCTGTTGCACGTTCCCCTGGGTGGTGATCAAAGGTGTCTCCACGGTCTGATTTACTCCATTATTAACTTCTCAGCTGCCATTCTTAAATACTGCCATAAAACAAGGGTTAATAGTCATGTCTTATATTATCCCTATACTCTGACCGACCAAATAAACACCAAATAAACTTAGTCAGGTCATACTAGCGAAGGAATTCCCCGTCTCTCCCCTCCTAGTTCCTGTCTCACATCTCAGCCAGGGATCATATCCCTAAGCTCTAATACCAACTGTGACGCCCCCAAAATAGGTATACAACACCCATTCTGAGTCGCCAAATACATGGTTCAGAAAGCAAACTACAACTTTAATAATACAATTGTCATGCAAAATACGACAACACATACTGTGAGTTTAAATATAAATATTGTCTTCTAGACAATATCCACACTCAAATAAGTCCTCATTACAATTATTCAAACACTATTTTATAAAAATAGTGAGGACTGTTAAAACATCTTTCTAGAATCATCACTTCATACCCCGACTAGATCCTGCTATGTTCTCACCTCCTGAGAAGAAAAATGGAACAAAAAGGAAAAGGGTGAGCTCAACTAGCCCAGTAAAGAATATTATGACTAAGATAATATACAACAAATTATCGTTAGTCTTTAACAGGAAAAAATCTGATAGAATATAATCGACAACAAGTTTTAGATCAACAACTGTAGCGGAAACAGCAAACCATTAGAAGAGTCAAGTAGAGAAAGAATTCTACTATCTTCTAAGATTTAAAAGTCCATCATCAATATTTTATCCCTGTAACATCAATTAATAATAATCTTTATCCAAATATTCATTTTTGCACTACAGGCCAAAGATATTCATTTGTATCACCTGTCAGTCATGTTCATCTCAATACCTGTTCATCTTTGCACTACAGGCCAAAGATATTCATTAAGTAATCATACATCTTTGCACTACAGGCCAAAGATGTTCAGTAATATCATCATTTAGGACTGAGGATGATGAAAAATATCTTAAAGAGAACGAATCCAGTGAGACAGAAGGACAAATATTAAGGATTCGTATAACAGTTTATCCAAGATCAATAATACTTCATAATAATCAATTGTGAAGCAGAATTTAAAAATAAAGATCAAAACATGGATACAATCAAAGATAGTAACCATAATAGACATCTTGGACAAAAAGGGAAAATTTTATTTTTCGACGAATAGTGCCGTATTCGTGAATAGTGCCGTATACGTGAATAGTAACGTATACATGAATAGTAATCCCGACACAAAAAGTTTTAAATTTGATAAAAACTCATGTTAATATTTTAGCATAATGATATTGAAGAAAATAATATCATTTAAGAAGAAAATAATATCCCTTACCTCAAAATATCAGTACTTCTGGTCGGAATACCGGTATAAGGCTGAAATAAACTTGTACTGATGAATAGAAACTCTCAAAGTATCTAAATACTCACAAAATACACTCAATAATCTAGAGAGAGAAAGAGAGAAAACTTGTTTCAGGTGTGATTTTCAATTCTAACTTAGCCCTCTATTTATAGAAAAATTTTAGTAGGCTTGACCTGCAACCTGATGGCTTTACCTGCTACTATTCCCACCCACCACATTTGAAATATAATTCAGCACATTTCTTCACCAACCGAGAGTGGGGCCCACCAATTTTAAAATTTTCTATCAAAATGATAAACTCCAAAAATTCAATAATTTCTAAACCAGTCATCTCGTAAAATTCATAATAAATCATACGTTCATTTTTAACGGTTCAAAATTTGTGGACATATACTCAACTTATATATGTATAACATATCCAAAAATTACCACGATCCAACGGTCGGATTAAAAATTATAACACCCGCAATATTTCTCAAAAACCTGATTTGATTTTTAAACCTCCATTCCGATAAAAATACTGATAAAACACCTCAACATTAACTCCTTTATTTTTAACCACAATAAATATATCCAACATTTATATCCACATAAAATAAATATTTCCTTATCATATGAATCAATAATTAATTATTCACAAATAATATTACAGAATCACATTTATGACAACCAGGCCGTTCCCAGGAAAGAGGGGGCTTTCCAATAAGGATTTCTCCTTACTGGCGCGTAATTAGATGACCAAACCTCTCCTTAGACAGAACTTTATAGACATTGCCAATAATGTTATCTAATAATATTATTCAAATAATATGAATTATTGATCAGATAATAAAAAATACTGTGCAGCAGCAATTATTGAAACAACAATAATATAAAATATCAACGCAGCAATTATTGAATCAATAAAATATTGAACAGTAACTACCGTAACAATTATTGAGTAGTGCCTTTCTTCGTAAGAATCAATAATTGGTGTAATACCGTGTGCTACTGTATTTTAACCACCGGGTATTCCAACAGTATTAACGGTAACAACTACGCCGTTATTTATAAACAACTTATACTTGTCGTTTTCTTCATCCAATCGCTTTTCGTTATGGGGCCCACACAAGGCTGCGCCGTCGTACGAATATTCCCCGACAGCAAGAATATTTCACGACCAAACGAATATTCCCCGACAAAATGAATATTTTATAACCACTTGCTTATTTTGTAAAATTTGCACATTTCACCCATAACCAAAGTATTATATCAAATTAATCCCTTATTATTCACAATAATATTTAGAGAAAATTTGATTTTATTCATTAATAAGTTGGGGTCTTACAACCTCCCCTCCTTATGAAATTTCATCCTCGAAATTGACATACGTACCTGATATTTCAAAAAGGTGAGGATACCTCGCTTTCATTTCTGATTCTAACTCCCAGGTCATTTCTTCAATAGCATGGTTTCTCCACAAAACCTTAACTTGTCGTATAACCTTCGTGCGTAGGACATGCTCTTTCCTATCCAAGATCTTAACAGGTACCTCCTCGTACGTTAAATCTTCAGCTATCTCGTCTGGTTCTAACTCAATAATGTGGTTGGGGTCTTTAACATATTTACGAAGCATAGATATGTGAAAAACATTATGAACACGAGACATTCTTGGAGGTAATGCGAGTCTATATGCCACATTTCCTATTCGCTCAAGAATCTCAAATGGACCAACAAATCTTGGATTGAGCTTTCCTCTCTTCTCAAATCTTGTAACTCCCTTCCATGGTGCAACACGTAACAATACATGATCCCCAATATTAAATTTCACGTCCTTCCGATGAAGATCCGCATAACTCTTTTGTCGATCCTGTGCCGTTTGTATACGTTGTCGAATCGTTTGGATCTTCCATACAACGCCTCGAATGGAGCCACATCTATGCTCGCCTGATAACTGTTGTTGTAGGAGAATTCCACCAATGGTAGGTACTTATCCTAACTCCCTTTGAGATCTAGGACACAAAGTCTTAATAGATCTTCAAGAGTTTGAATAGTCCTCTCTGATTATCCGTCCGTTTGAGGATGGTATGCCGAACTGAATCGTAAATCCGTGCCCATAGCTTTCTGCAAGCTAACCCAAAATCGTAAAGTGAATCTTGGGTCACGATCCGAAACTATGGATACTGGCATGCCATGCAATCTCACAATCTCGTTCACGTACATATCAGTAAGACGTTCAAGGGAATAAGTCTCACGTATCGGCAAGAAATGAGCGGACTTGGTTAATCTATCAATAATAACCCAAATCGCATCTATGCCTTGAGAAACCTTGGGAAGACCCGTAACAAAATCCATAGTAATGTGTTCCCACTTCCATTTCGGAATCTCAAGTAGTTGCAATGGACCCTTTGGTACTTATGCTCCGCTTTTACACGTTGACAAGTTAAACATCTCGAGATAAACTCCGCGATCTCTCTTTTCATATTGCTCCACCAAAATGTATGTCGAAGATCGTGATACATTTTGGTACTCCCAAGATGGATTACAAACGGTGTGTTGTGTGCCTCCATCATTATTCTATGCTTCAAGTCAAAATCGTTAGGAACACAAAGTCTGGAGTTGACTCGAAGTATTCCTTCTTCATCGATTCTTGCTTCTGGAATAGCACCTTCTTGCACCTTCTTCTTCATACGCATCAGCTCTATGTCCGTAGCTTGAGCAGCTTTAACTTTATCGATTAAAGTCGGTTCTACTCGAATATTTGATATCATCATGTGGGTACTTGGAGCCTTCATCTCTATCTCCATCCTTTGCAAGTCATACAAAATGGGCCTTTGTGTTAACAACATTGCACTCGTACCTGCATATGATCTTCTACTCAATGCGTCAGCTACTACGTTTGCTTTTCCAGGATGATATTGGATGGTATGATCGTAATCTTTCAACAGCTCGAGCCAACGTCGCTGCCGTATGTTGAGTTCCTTTTGGGTGAAAAAATATTTGAGGCTTTTATGATCTGTATAGATCTCCACTTTCTCCCCATACAGGTAGTGTCTCCAGATCTTCAACGCAAAAACGACTGCTGCCAACTCCAAATCATGAGTAGGATAATTCCTCTCATATTCTTTGAGTTGTCGTGAGGCATAGGCTATGACTTTCCCATGTTGCATGAGAACACATCCTAACCCTTTGCCTGAAGCATTGCTGTAGATAACAAATCCATCCGAACCAGATAGTATTGTCAGAACAGGTGCCGAAATAAGTCTCCTCTTGAGTTCTTGAAAACTCTTCTCACAATCCTCGCTCCAACCGAATTTTGTATCCTTCCGAGTCAGCTGAGTTAACGGAGTAGCAATTCGAGAAAATCCTTCCATAAATCTCCGATAATAACCAGCTAAGCCCAGAAAGCTACGTACTTCGGTTACCGACTTCGGTTGCTCCCAACTTTGTATAGCTTCAATCTTCGCCGGGTCGACAGATACTCCATGTTTTGACACCACGTGCCCAAGGAATGCTACTTCCTCAAGCCAGAACTCGCATTTCTTCAGTTTGGCATAAAGCTTATTTTCACGAACCTTTGCAGTACCAGCTTCAAATGGCGCTCATGATCTTCACGGCTTTTGGAATAGATGAGGATGTCATCAATAAAGACAACAACGAACTGATCCAAATATTCTTTGAATACACGGTTCATCATATCCATGAAGGCAGCAGGAGCATTAGTCAATCCAAAAGACATGACTAAGAATTCATAATGCCCGTACCGAGTTCTGAAGGCAGTCTTTGGAATATCCTCAGTTTTAATCTTCAGCTGATGATATCCAGAACGAAGATCGATCTTTGAAAAGAATTGTGCTCCTTGCAACTGGTCAAACAGGTCATCAATGCGAGGTAGCGGACACCTATTCTTGATAGTGACATGATTCAATTCTCGATAGTCGATACAAAGTCGCATACTCCCGTCTTTCTTCTTTACGAATAACACAGGAGCACCACAAGGAGATGTACTAGGACGAATAAAATCGATGTCCAACAACTCCTGTAGTTGGACTTTTAACTCCTGAAGTTCAATAGGAGCCATTCGATATGGAGTTTTAGAAATGGGCTTTGTACCGGGTTCAAGGTCAATAAAGAATTCAACTTCACGTTCTGGGGGTAGACCAGAAAGTTTCTTCAGGAAATACATCGGGAAATTCTCTAACAATAAAAATTATTCAAATCTGACTTGTCTTTGTTCAAATCCATAACATGGGCTAAGAAAGCTTGACATCCATTTTTCAATAAACGAATAGCTTTGTGGCTTGATATGACAGTGACTGATTTTAGTGGTTTAGTAGTTTGAATTCGTATGACAGGTTGGTTAGTAATATGAAAACTAACAACCTTACGAAAACAATCAATTTTAGCATGATGAGTGGTTAACCAATCAATTCCTAAAATCACATCAAAAGCAAGTATCTTTAAAGAGATAAGATCAACAGGTAATGTGATAGTGCCAACTTGGATCATGCAAGATTTATAAACTGTAGATGTAACGAAGGTTTCACCCAACGGAGTTTCAACAGATAAGTTAAAGTCCAATTTCTCCGGAGTCAAGTTTAAACGTTGAGCACAAGCAGGAGAGATAAAAGAATGGGTAGAACCGGTATCTAGTAAAGTATAAACTTCGCAAGAATTCAAGATTAGCTTACCCGTGATCACCTCGTTCGGGTTTCTCGCGTTTTGGCCAGTCACGACAAACGCCCTTCCAGGAACCGCTGATTTCGATTTATCCGGATAACTTTTGGAGTCACCATCCCCGCTGAACTTGGTTTTGCTACAGAACACTCTCGAGCTATATGACCCTCCTTTCCACAGTTATAACATACCTTGGATTGTTGTGGGCAGTTTGGGCTGATATGTCCCTCTTTCCCACATTTGTAACATACGACCGGTGGTCGTTCTCCCCTAAAAACAGTTGATGTTTGTGCTGACGTCTTCACTTATCATTGTTGTACCTTCTCTTCTTGAAATCTCCTCCCGACTCGCTTCATCCTTCTATATCACGCCACGATTACCACCAGAGTGTTTACCGCTTTTGTCCGAATGTTTTCCTCCCTGCTGGTTTTCATTGCTTCGATGACTGCCGCACCAGCGGTATGACCCTGGTTGTGGTCCCTCGGTTGCACATACTCATTATCTCGCTCTAATAATTGAGCCCTGTTTACAACATCTGAATATAAAGAAAATTTATGAGAGATAGATATTGCCGAA